>CAWUFW010005887.1:135000-735000 GCA_963921515.1 Calotriton arnoldi | reverse complement strand
TAACAGCTTTGCCTGTTTGGAAACAAACCAATTTATTCCGCAGTCCGATGTCCATGCTGTTCAGGTACTGGTAACGGTATTTTAAGCCCAGTTTAATGTGCAAACAAGTCCAGCACCAACCAGGCTCAGTCACTCCTTGGAGAGGAACCTGGCAACCCACTGCATTTATCACACTGTCTTTTTCTGGATCGTTGGTGGAAGAAGAGTAATTGGCTCAGTAAAACTGTGATAAAACTGAAATCTTGATCATAGTGTCTGGCAATCGTGCACCTTCCTTCTACCTTGGCCAGATGAACTGGACACTCCCAACCTCTGTGGGAAAAGCATAGTTTGAGAGTGCTCTTTGACTGCAATCTACCATTTGCATGGTTCATGAACTTCAGAGCTTACCCTTAGGATGAATCCTCAAAATCGGCTCTCACTTTATTATTGCCCTTTCCTGCTGGTTGTCATTTAGTGTCCATGGGACTAGCCACAGAATGACATGCTGCTACCCGATGTTTTTCTTGGGCCTGTCTTGATGCTTGCAGAAAATAAAGTGTTCACTGATGCCTGCCCATTTTCACACTTGATTCTGTGTTTTTCGCTCCTCAGGGAAATGCATTTTTGTTTTTTTCTCTACCATGGCGTTAGTCACATTTCATGGGCTATTTTAACCCCGTATTTAATTACTTTTATCACAGTCCGAAAATTGACTTTGTGCTGTTGTCCCTCGTCTATTCCTTTGGCTTTTTACTGTCCTCCTCTAGATATTGGCACGTTATTTAATCTACTTTCCTATGACATCAGTGTAACCCTTTGGTTGGTTCTAGCTTGGATGCGAACTGTCTGCATTTGATTGTGCCCACTTCATAAACCTGATCAGAGCCGAAGAGCTAGTACTTGACCACTCACCTTCGTGCATTTATGTTTTTTCTTCCTTCTTTCAGAATCTAAACCATCTACCGAAATTTGCTGTGGTCCTGGTCTCGGTTGCAGTAGTGAAGATTTCCTCCAGGACCACATAGCTATGGTTGCACCTGTCTCCAGCATCCACAACAACCCAATGGGATTACAAGCAGCACGAATGAGCAAGAGGGTTGGCAGGGAAGTTTTTAGAAAGAATGTAGTCAGACTCTTGTCTCAAAGGAGGTCTTTTCTTTCATGTTGGTTCACAGTCCTTCAAGTGAACCAGCAATGCTGTCCTGTAAAGTTAAATAACTTGAGAAATTGTTTGGCATAGAATAGAAGAGCGATGTTTATTTGGTTAGCTTAATGTTTTTTGGCTTTTGGCTTAATTGTTAATCCCATTGTGTTCTGGATTAAAATATACAAGTGCGAACGAGAATAGAAAGGATTCTACTGTATATCATTAATGATGACAGAAAGCAGATACTGTCTAAAACATGACTGATTCTGTTGAATTAATCTGAAGTAATATGAAAGGCTATAATAAAGTCCTGAAAAGGAAACATTTCTAGCACTATTAGAGAGGCCTAATTCGGTTTTCCTTCAATAAATCATTTTACATGCCGAAAATATAGCATTTTTACATATGTTTTTGGAACACAGAATACTGCAATTTTCAAGCTCTTCGGTCCAGAGAAATTGCAGTAGTGTTTAGTAAGCTTGTAAGTCTCACATCTGTGAATTAAAACAAAGACATAAGCAGGAACAGTCCTTTTTTTTTTTTTTTTTAAATTAAATAGGATATACAGGGGGAGGGGGCAGTTATTGTTTATATGGAGTCCACAAAAGGAAGAGAAATGCTTTTCATCTTTTGGTCTTTTCTGCTAGGTAGTGATGTTGAGTTCACTGCCTTGAAGTTGATTCTGTGGGTCTTGAATGTGATGCAATGTGAGTCAAGGTGGAGCAAGTGGAGTTGTAGAAGTGTGGGGTGATACAGTTATAAAGAAAGTGTGAGATATCCAGTCCACTTTATTTTGAGTTTAGGGGTCTCTATGCAGTCTCTGCAATGTGTAGAGTTCGTAGAGCCTCTAACACTTTTTAAATAGGGCTAATGGGACATCCACTGCTTTTTGGCAGATGTCCTTCTCGGTCTCCCATCACCGGGAATACAGCGAGTGTCAGGTGAGTTCAGTACGTCTTTAAAATTAGTGAAACTGCTATTTCCCAAAAGGGGACAGCATTCAAGCTAAAGAAAGCCTGACTAATTTCTGAAAACCGTTATAGAAAACATTAGAGTATTGTGTGCAGTTAACTCCTTGTCTAGGCCCAATAATGAATCTGTTCTATGATGATTGTGAGAAGGTGGCCTGGTATATGCTGTCCATTAATTATAGTGGGCACCCTGTACCAGTCCACACGGCCCTAATGATGTATGAGGTCAAAGATAACCTTTAGAAAGCTATCCTAGTGGTAGCTGTGGAGAGCAGCCTTCAGGCTTAATCTTGAAGGAATGTAAAGCAGCTTGTTTCACCAGAATATCACCTCCTGAATGACTAAATGAAAGGAGAACCACACAGTTATATAAAAATATGTATTTATTAATATAAGACTCTCTACTAGTTTCTACACGAGATTAGAACACAAAGCACACAATACGAGATCAATAGAACATTCGTAAGTAGCACAATACACAGCGGGTTCCAGGGGGAGACCGAACCATATACAAAAAAAAATGGTATAACAATCACGACTTGATTAGACGCAGTGCCTAGAGCACGTAGAATCGCTGGGACCCCAAGGAACCACCCAAGGCAGTGACACAGGGAGCCCACTGAGGACGGGTGCAGTGAGGAAACACGACCGCGTGCTCCGTACAACTCTATGGGAAAGGCGCGGTTGCAAAGTTATAGTTTAAGGACACTTCTACGAGGACTTCAAGCAAACCCTTTGGAACATAGGAGGTTCTAGAGCCACCAGTGAGTACCGAGGTACCCGTGTTACCTATCCCAGAGGAGCCGGGTGCATAGGGGTCAAGTGGTGTTGGAAACCTTCGTCGTTTTCAATGGAGAGTTGCGAAGAAGTTCTGCTGCCGGGAAGGCGAAGAGTGTCCGGTGGAATCCAAGCCTGGATTCTAGGTGAGAGGAACCTGAAAGCAGAGGGGACAGAGTCTGGGTCACTTCAGGTGACTAGGGGCTCGGTAGTCGAATGCCCACCGATGTTGGGTGCTTCAGGTGCGACAAAGGGATGCTTGACTCTGCAGCCACGGGGACCAGGAGACGTCGAGGACGACCAGGATCCGGAGGTGAGCTGTACCACAAAGGATGTCGAGTGCTGAGGGGTCGATGTCCGGCTGGAGCACCAACAAGCCTTGGCAAATGCAACCCATGCAGGAAGGACAAACAGGTTATGTGTGGACCAGCAAGGTCCAGGGGACTCTCCAAGCAATGGGGAGTCAGGGCACGTCTGGAGCAACCAGGGAAGCCCAAGAACAAACAAGGTGACCCTCGCCAGGACCCACAGGCCAACGGACCTCAAGCAAGTCTGCAAAGCACCAGCCCCCGTAGCACTCAGTGCGAGGATGCCGGATTTCTTTGGTGCAAATACTGCTCGGGGTCAGGACTACTCGGAGTCCAATGCACAAGCTCAGAGGTCACCAACAAGCACATGCACTTGCAAATGTACGCGGTGCACATGGGTTCGGGTCACGCGGTCCCCACAAGGGATACTGGTCTCAGAATCGCTGAGAGGGCAGATCGACCTCAGGGACCTTCGGAAACCCACCTCCTGTGTTGCTGAAATCTTCGGAGTCCTCAGGAGCTCGGGAGATTCAAGCCGGTCAGATGCGCTTAGGTGCCTGCTAGTGCAGGGGAGTAACTTTTACTCCAAGGGAGATTCTTCAGTCGTCCAGTGTCGTGCAGGCAGTCAAAGTACTTGGTTTCTTCTTAGTAGAATCTTGTCCAGGTAAAATTTAAAGTCCTGTAGCCAGGTAACCCACTTTATACCCATGGGAAAGGGTTGGACAGATTCAGGGGACCCTCCTAGGGGAGGGGCAGGACAGAGGGGTGGCTACACCCATGTCCTTTGTCCAGGTTCGCGCCAGAGCAGGAGCCAATGGCTCCCAGAACTGGTTTGAGCTGGACTATGCACAGGGACACCAAATGTGCCCCCAGTGCAGACTTTCTGGCACTCTGAGTGCACCCACCCAGCCCCAATACACTAAACCCTGTCTGGGAGGTGGTCACACCTCCCTGTGACAGGATGCCTATCGTCATGCCTTCCTCTGCTCGAGCTTGGCTCAGCAGCAGGAGAGAAGAATCGTGTCTGTGGCTGGCAGCGTCGAGAAAGCTGGTACCGGGTAGACCGGTGACCCACTGTAGTGGTTTCAGAAGGGTGGGATCATACCTCCCACACCAGTTACTGGTGTGGAGGTATGATTCCAAGGTGTTTGACACCAAACACGACATGTTTCTAAGCAGCCGTTTTAAAGTTAGCATTTACCACGAGGTTATAATGCAACTTAACCTATATGTCTGGCTGCATCACCGACAACCCTGGAGAATGGTCTCCGAAGGCTGTAGAGGGGCTGTGCTCATGCAGGGGCACCCTCTCACGTAAAACCCAGCACCATGCCTTCAGGATTGATAAGGCCTGCCATAGGGGTGACTGATAGGTTTTTAAGTGTAGTGATTTAGATAGATATAGTGAACCTATATCTAAGTAAGTGGTGCAAGCACCAGCTTATACAGGCTGCTGTAGCAGACCTGTTGTGTCATTTTGAATGGCCTCTCATGGGTGGCATAATACATGCTTCAGCCCATGGGAGGCCTCTGGGGTACCGATGCCCTGGGTACATGGTGTACCATATACTAGGGACTGATAAGGGTACCCCAGTATCCAATCTGGAGTGTACCTAAAGTACATACATAGCAATTTAAGGGAGAAAGCAGATAGACTGGGGTCCTGGATAGCAGGATCCCAGTCAGACTAGTCCAAAAACAGTGAGACATCAGCATAAGAAGCAGATACTACTTTCCTACAATGACCTATACCCATGGATAACATGAATGATTCTTTTGGAGCTGAGACCGCAGCAGAACCCAACAGCATGCCTCTATTGATTATGGAAGCTCGGATGCTAATGGTGATATGGCTTCAGTGTCACTTGCAAGCAGTTATTCAATCTTTAACAGAGTGAAGGGAAACATTCCAGCTTGCTGAAAATGATATTGGTGCAAAAAATCAAAATCCTTCTCCTCTTGCTACCTATGGGGTAACCTCTTGTTCGAGTGATGATTCGATTACAGTGGGTACTGGTCATACTGAATATATCTTGTGTATTTCTATCTTATAACAAGAATCCAAAAAACAACTCTGTGCAATGGGATTAAATGTAAAGGAAATAGAAGTGAAGTGTCTAAGCCAAAGGAGTTGCTCTTTAATAAGAAGCAAAGGACTAAAGTAACATATGCTCAAATTGAAAAGGAAGTAGATCTAATCACAAGCCAACTGTGTCCTGAAAAAGTAGCTAAAAGGAAAAACATGAATGAGTTTTGCAAGACAACACATATTTGAAAATTGCCTTCTCAAAGTAAGCAGGGACAATGGAAAAAAGATCAAAAAAAGTTAGGGTAACAAAAAAAGGATTTTTAAATTGATCTTTACATTAATATACGTGCATACAGAGATAAACCCTGTCCCCGGAGCATTGACCCAAGCTTTGATCAAAACTTGTCCTTTAGGCTAACTGTAATAGATGAACTTGAAGTTCGACTGAGTGCCTGAAAGTAGCTGCTAATGTAAGACGAATAAAAGTGGAAAGTTAAATGCAATAAAAAAATTGCAATGGAGAGGCCCAATTTATTAATTTAGGCCATTTATTAAAGACTTTTCATAAAATGTCTTCATCTGTAGTGATGTACAGTCCACCCGGTTTGTAAACTCAAAGAGGCAGATGCCACTAAGGTTTTATTCAACTCCACATTGGCAGCCTGATTGATCTTGGAAACAGAGTAAACCTTGTGAAGGGAGGGGCTACTCCTGACCTTCTTTATGATCAACTAGCTAGAAACCAAAGTGCCGTCTTCAAGGATGCTAATAACCAGCTAGAGGAAGATCAGATCCCTAATATATTGGAATGGGTTGCCGCTGAAACATTACATAGGCACTGTTGAGATGGGAATTTCCCCAGCATAATGTACAGTCCTGTTTCCCTGCCCTAAGTCCTAAACTGTATCTGGTATCTCTGTTTTTGATTTTGGCCCAGCCTCATGCTAATTTAGTGTGTGCAGGATGGCCAAGGTGTATCCTTTGACATGAGTAAGGTTCTGGGCCTGTCCCACACCTGCAGGGGCATACAAAACATATATTTTTTGTTGGATAATGGACTACCATCAGGGATTTAGCATGTACCGCGGTGATGGTAGCGTACTATGTTTTGTAAATCTGTAACTGTTACCAGATCATTCTATCTCTGTCAAGAGGGGTGCAGGCTATTGGCCCACTTGTGTAAAGTTATGCCTCTAAACGCTAACATGGAGCCTAGCACTAACATCCCCGTGTATGTTTGTGTGAATGCATGTGTGTGCCCTTTGTGGTGCATACAGTGTGTGAGTGAATTAGAGTAATGAAGGCCTGTGGGTTCCATTTTGGAAGCCCCTGTCCTAATCAGATGCACAAGATGGAGGTGAGGTTGCTGCCCAGACAGGGAAAGTGTGCTTGGGAGAGGAAACCTAGACACCTGAGCTTAACCATTTAGTAGTTTGTGGGAGATAAGGGTAGGACTGCAGTTTCTTCTGTTTATAATGTTATTTATCCTTTAGAGCAGGCTAGCCCTCCATCTCCCTTCACGATCACTGTTGGGTGTGACTATTGATAGCCAGGCACAGAAAGCTTACACCTCCTTATGCCTCTGTTGTCAGTGCTCCAAGGAGAGCTGTGTTACTGCCCTGAAACACCTGGCACTGACTTCCCTGAAGAGAAGGGGAAGGAGCCAACCCTGCAGGAGGTGCTGACTAGCAGGACAAGCTGAACAGCTGACCATGGAGCATGGGTCTTTCCACCCAGAGAGACTCAAAGGAGAACAACCAGTGTGCTCCTGGTTTGGAGCATCGCCTATCCTGCCTGCAGTGGTATAACACATAGACAATGCGACTGTGACCCTGAAGTGTGGTCGGTCCATGGCCCTGTCCTGTAGTATGGCTGAAGCTGATCCTGCTGCAGGAGAACATTCACTGTACCTGAGGCAGACCAAGCTGGGCATCACAGGCCTTGTTGTCAAAGAAGGCACACTAAATAGGACTGCCAACAGTTTCTCTGGCCCCTGCCCAACTCACCCCAGTGCCTTGAAGAGGATATGCAACAATCTGAGATGTCAGCAGTGGCGGAGCATGCCCACATGCAGGCCTTGATGGGAGTCACCAAACCTACTGACCTCCAGAGCCAAGCCACAGTGTTGCTTTACTTGCAAGCAGCGCGTCTCCTTTCCAGAGTAATGGGAATTATCTGATGCATGCTGGGTACCCGGTCGCAGCCAACAGAGTACTAATGAGGTCTTGGTTGTGGTGAGAGAACTGTGAGACTGAGGGCACAGTACTGAATGCTAGGAGGGGCGCTGGTGGGGCGGCGATAACACTGCACCTCTATTGTATGCTTAGAGAAAGTGTAGGGGGGTGAGACATCTTACTCCAGGATAAAGTGACCTTGCACCAGTTATCCAGTAAAAGCATTTTGTAGTGTGTAGAATTTTTTTGTTAAGTGTATTAAAGTACTTTCTTTACACGAGACTAACTCTGGTTTAGACAATCATTTATTGCGCTGCTGGGTGATTGTAGAGTTCTGAGCTTGTTCCACCCCCTCCCTCCACCACCACCCGGAGAAACCTGTGATAGCGTGATACAGCTGAGATTCAAGTTTTGAAGGGGGATGAACTTGGCCCAGTTTACGGAGCCATAGTAGGACAGACCCTGGGACATCAGAGACAAATGACCTCGGCCCACATTGCTGTTGCCCAGTGTCTCCTGCTTGCCTCGTGGCCCCCCAAACGGGCTCTGGCAGGCACCTTCCAAATAATTGAAACGGTTGCAGAAATGGAGTCAATCTGAGACTTGAGCTGCATAATCCTTTGGCAGTATTCAAGTAGACTGAACAACTATGTGGTCATGTCCTGCTTGGCTAGCAAATTCCTCAGTATGTGCCTAGTAAAGAGATGGGATTATAATTGTGGTGGCTAGTCTTCTGGAATAGGATGCAGATTCGCAGAGTGATGTGAGCCAGTACATCTTCAGAAGCTATCATAGAGCAAAATGTCTTATTAATCCAGGAGCTCCATGATAACCTAATCTTTGTGTCTTTGCTCCATTTACAATTTAAGCCATCAAAGCTCCAGATGAGTGGTCTTCCTGCAGTGTAGTCATTTTTGTGAATTGTTTCACTAATAGATGCAATGAACAAATTAAACTGTTGCTTAGTCCGTCCACTTTGTAAATAGAATGGCTACGTAGATTCTAGTTACATAGTCCTTTCTCACCTCCCTTTTCAGATGTGGCCAGGTTCTCTTCTTATGTTAAGCTTCTTAAAGAGGATGGTCTTGAGATAAGAGCTTGTTTTCCCTGTGCTGTAATAATCTTAGTTAGTGACTGGGATGCAAGCTTAGTTGAGAGATCAGGCCAGTGGCGGTGCGTCCATTAAGGGCGTTGGGGCGTTGCCCCCCGCCTGCGCCCGCAGCTCCCTCGGCATCTTTGAACTTAAGTAAACTCAGTTTACTTAAGTTCAGAGATGCGAGGGAGAACTGACAATCATGTCAGTCAGCATGACGTGGGACCGCCCACCCCCTTCAGAGTCTGAAGGGGGTGGGCGGTCTGGCGTCATGTTGACTGACGTGATTGTCAGACCACCAGGGCAGGCAGCAGCACAATGCACAAGTGCGCATGACTGGGGAAGGTCGGCTAATTTTTCCGCCGTGCCCAGTCATGCGCACTAGTGTCTGCTGTTCTGGCTGGCGCATGCCCATTAGGAGAGCGAGGATTGAGCAAAGGCTCAAACCTCGGTCTCCTAATGGGCAGGCGGGCGGCGAGAATGCCTGCTCTCAGCCAATCCTGGCGCTGCTCCAGCGCCAGGATTGGCTGAGAGGGGTTGTGACGGCTGTTCCTGTTCAGAGGGACAGAGCGCCAACGCGAGACCCCGGCCAGGACCAGGTAAGTTTTATTTAAAACTCCCCCGGCCCCCAACCGACCACCCGCCCCCCCCCCGTGAGTATGGCAGCTGCGACTGTTCTCCACTGTTGCACTCCGAGTTAACCCTGAGGCCCATTACACAAGAACCATGTCACGAGTTGTGGTAATTTATGTGAGATACCGATGTTGTAACCTACAGTATACCTAATTACTAATCACCGTCCCCCTGTCCTGTGCTACCAGGGATTAAACCCCTACTTCACCAGTCGAAGTGCTGCCAGCCCCCCTTACAGTACTGGAAAATACTGAGCCACCTATGTTCCCCTGCAGTACTGTTAGGCACCGGGTCCACTTTTCTCTAATTTCATTTCGTTTTTTGCATGCAGTGATCACATGTGTAAAATAAACTATACAGCGAGTCAAATAAAAAGCACCGCATCCTTTAAAACTTGTTTTTATGTGTAACTTTATTGAGTAAAACAGTTCAATAAAAGTCTGCTAGAAAAAGTACGTCCCTTTTAAAACCTGGTGCCTAATAAATCATTCTTTGAGGTAGAATCAGGTTGGGAGAATCCAAATTCTCTCTCTCTTTATTTTTTATTTTTTTAATGAGTCCAAAAAATCTGAACTATGTTACTACGAAACAATGATTTGTGGAAGGAATTATGAGGGCTGTTTGGTTTACATGGGGCAATCTTGAACCGTGTGTCTGCTGAGGCACATACTCTGCATTTCACTGTATAGAAGACAGCGATGGGAGAGTCATGCATGTCGCACTTCAGTGTTATGTAGAGGTGATCATTCCAAAAAACCAAGGGATTGGATGAGTATTGAACCTCAAAGATTCAGTCATAAAGGAGACCTCTAAGGAGAGGCCAATGATCGAATGGGTGTTTCCACTTTACTCTTTTTCTCCATGCCTAATTCGATTTCCTCTGCAGAGGAGATATAGGTTACACTTGCATCTTCCCGGTACTGGGTTTTTATCCAGGCGTCAGTCTGTCCCATTATTCATGTCTGCCCAATCGTGTGTATGTGCACGCGTGTGCCCATGTGCACACAGGTGGTTGTATGAATATTGATCTGTTTACAGAGTTGTCTACTGGTCTGTGTTCATGGGTGCTTGTATTCATGAATGCATGCGTCTTTTGTCTTGCGCTGCAGGGGGGGCAACACAGGCCCCTGCAGCCCCCGCAGTGCGAGGGGGGGGGGTGGCTGCAGGGGGGCCCCTCAGCACAGTACTCAGGCCTGAGAGCTCCGCATTAAATCCGGAGTAGTGGCCCCTCCGTATACCTTGGGGGGCCCCCTCAACTTTCGTTACGCCCATGTTTGCACATTGGTGCCTTTGTATGTTGGACTGTGTGCATGGATGTTGTGTGTGTGTGTATGCACAGTAAAGTAGCCAAAACTTTTGACTTTGCCGATGTTTATTCATGGAGGGAGGTCAGATTGCCCCCTCCAGGTCAGTGGGGCCAGTTATCATTCGGTTACCACTCCTAGTGGGTGGGCTGGAGGAGGTGGCAATCAGTGAATCGCCACAATGGCAAGTGTGCGTGGGGGCGAGGATGCGCCACTGACAGCCAGAGTGGTCTGTGTCCGGCAGAAGTGACGGTGATGGCACACTGGCGTGTGTCGCTGCACTGACACATGTTCATTCCGCCCGCACGAGCTGCCTTGCAATTTCTGTTCGTGTTTCACCTCTTCCTGCTCGGTACCTTGACGCCTCACCCCCTCTCCAGCCCCCAGCAGCTTGTATTTAAAGATTGAACAGAATGCTGTTTTTGCCCAGATGTCTCTTTATTGAAAGTCGTCATTCCTTGTACTGCGTGTTCCAATTGGAACAGATGTGCATGGTGATTATTTTAGGTACAATAGGTAATTGAGATAATGGAACACAGGGAATTAGATATTGTTTAGGAATTTGTGTTGTGCGACTAATTCCAGTCCTCCATGTTGCCACCTCTGGGCCTCACGGACATTAATTATGGAAAAGGAATCACGCTTGGTAATGTCGTCCAGCAAGCTCGATGTTTCCGCAGAGGCGCCGCTGTAATGAAATTTGTGGCTAGAGGTAGCACAGTAAAGCAGGAACTGTTTTTTTTTTTTTTTTTTTTTTTGTCCACTGACATCCTTGCTGAGGCATTAAATAAATCTGTGTTTTCCTATAGCTTTAAAAAATGCACTTCTATCGGTTTCTAGCGTCCATAGCCGGGATTCAAACTCAGCACCATAAGAAGCACACATCTTTTGATGTTTATATGGACTGGACAGGGAGAGCTTTGCACGAGCACCAGTTACAATCGGTCATTCCACAGGAGCCTGAAAGGTCTGGGCTAAAGGTAGCCATTGGATTGGTTTCACTTAAAGCACTGGTGTAAGTTCAAACTCCTGCAGCCCCTCCCCCCACTCCACGGGGCCTTTGTGATCCATGGCTTGTGCAGGTAACTCTGCTGTCATAACTACACTTTCACAATTGCTTTATTAACCTTCTGCTTTCTCAAATTTGTTTAAAAAAAAAAAAAGCACTATTGCACACTCTTTTTTTCAATATTTTCTCTGGGGGAGGATTACCCTGGCCTGAACCCCCCCCTACGCTCACTCGCCACAGTGCATGCAGGTATAACTTTTACGCCTCACCACTTTCAAATGTCACCAGCCACCACTGGATCAGGCAGAGATTACCATCAAGTAGCTAGTATTTTCTCCACATCCTTTATCATAAATGACCACATTTTGGTTAAATATCTCTTATCAACTTTGAATGAATAAAATCTGTGTGTTCTAGTTGCATTGAGAGGCACCTCCCAGTGAGATAAACATTGTCAGCGTAAATCCCTCTATCCGATAGACTACTTCTCTGTTGATTGTGAAAGATTTTCCAATTGTTCTGATTTCAGCGTTTTACCATGGACAGTTTGTGATTATGAATCGTTAATCGTATGTAATGAAAAATGTAGTTAATATTGCTAATAGAAAATTAAATAAAATAAGTTGGGTAAACTTGGAGAGATTAGACTTGAGCATCTTAACCTTGGCAAGTTTTGGGAGCATTTTAAAGACTTTTGGTGAACTAATCAAGGTTATCTTGGATGTTATGTTTCTCTTGTTAAAATGTCTGAGAATTTGTACTCAGTCTGGTTTGATGAAAAGTGAATTTGTGTTAAGCCGAAGCCCGAAAATGATTTTGCAACCTCAGAAAAGCAACACTTTGAGCATTTACTAATTTACTAGAAGGACATTCTGATGCTCAAGAATTAAATTTGGCTTAAAGAACAGCTTATATCATGTTTGGCAGCAAATGAAGGAGAAGATTCAGATGATTGACTCTTGAGGATTTTGGTTGGTTGTTGCTCTGGGTACTCTGTCACCCACCCCAGACACCTCACATTTGTATCGCTGAAAAGGCATGGACGGAAGATCTATACAAGCTGTATGAGGACAATAGCCTAAATAGCCCCTGGGAATTTTTGAGCTGATAATTCTATTTTAGATCCCTTGGCAGCTAAAAATATAATTAAAATGGTTAAATCTGTAAAACCCAGCCCTGCTCCATTCCTGGATTGGATTTCTAGGAGTCGTTCTGAGACCCTATCAACTAATGGTGGTGGAACTTCACCCCATATTTAATTTAATTGTATGTTGTGATCCAGGAATCACTGGGCTGAACACAAAGCACCTTCTCTTGCTGCAGCAGGAGGACCTAGTAGTCCCATGGCATTGCTGCTGTTCCAGCACTGCTGCCGCCTGCTCCTGGTGCTCGCTGCCTGCCACATTACTGCTGTTCTTGGGGAGTACAGCAAGTACTGCACGACCTGCACCTACCGGCAGGGGGTGCACACCGACTTCAACCCACCAGTGAGCAGAGAGAACTCTACCATGTGGGGCTGAACTGGTGGCCTCGGACCTCTGAATTAGGAGCCATGAGAACAGAAGTCTTAAAGGTGCCACCCATTGAAGAGAAAACAGTTGTCTTGTCCAGTCCTGGATGTCTATCCATCGCCAAGAATAGGTATTCAAGAATACTGATTAGTTTGATGATAGTTTGTATTTTGAAGTTTGTAACCAACCACCGCATGGTCCCTTTAGCCCGCCCCCACACTGAGCTTTGAATAGTAGTTACTTTATTAGCATTGCTGCTGCACCTCTCGTAGATTGTTAGAGTAGGCTGAGGGTCAGAGATGATACCAAACGTGAGGGATTAATAAACCTGCATGTGCACATCTACAGAGAACACATGCTACAGAGTTTACTGTCTTGTGAACAGAATGATTGTATGAATAGAAGAAGAGTACACTGGAAGGACCGCGCACACTTAGACAACATTGTGCATGATGGCTTATCATCCTGGACTGTAAACTGTGGGCAGCACTTCACCTTTATGAAGGCATGCTTGACAAATGTTGCATTGTATCTCCTATGCATGAGTGAAGTGTCACTGCTTCTGGATCATTATGAGTTAGAATTGGAAGGGCAGCCCCTAGGAGTCTCGTTCATCGATTGGTTCTGTGGTTGTCAGTCAATTAGCTTTGTTCGTTACTTTTCGGTAACATAAAAGTACAGTACGCAATAAAAAGCAAATTATCAAACCAGTTGAAACGCAATTCATATATATAAATATATAAAATACGTATGTCAGCCAGAATTAATCTTTACAATGAATTTTCCGACATTGTAACACCCCGCATACTTTTCCTGATCTTCAAAACTTGCCACAAATAGGAAGATATTGCACGGCATTCAAGCTGGGTGTGTACTCTTAATAAGAATAAGAGAGCTGGCCTAAATTGTCTAAAATTTAACGTTTTAAAAATCGATAAAATATATCTCTTCCTTGGTATTACATAAAATTTAAATAAAAATATGTGCAAATTAGTTATTGAGGACATATTATCCCACGGGCATAATGATAGCTCAGACATAGAGTGACAATTATCTGGGAAGCCCATCATCAACGGGAGCTTATTTACCCTAAAACGTGTTAAAATGAATCTCTGCTGATCATTACAAACCACTGTTAAATATGATTTCAAGCCCTCTTGGGAAATGAGAGTTTTATAAATCGATACAGATGGTTTTATTCCCTCTACCAGTTTTCTCTTTTCTAATAGCGTATGCTGGAAACGTTGTTTCAGTTGATCTTTCCCTATCAATTTGCTGGATACTGGGTCGAGAAAGAGTTTTGGTAGACCGATCAGCTCACATGCGGATCTAATATATTCCAGCCATGGAATTATCAGCGCGTAATTTAGATTCATGGCGTCGCTAAGTATCAATTTATTCAGGCCTGTGTCCTCTTGTGACCAGATCGAATGCCAGAGCATTATGGGGGCTATCTTAAATCTGTCAGAAATAAACGGCATGCCCAGTTCTGCATGGGCTACGTAGTTTGACGTGCTGGGGGGAAGAGAGAGAATGGACTTAAAAAATGTGTCCTCAACTCTTTGCATGTTTTGTGTACTGGCCATTCCCCAAACCCCTGCACCGTATGATGCCACAGCCACTACCTTACCCCTGTGTATATATTAAGAAGCTCCCGCATCGCTTTAAAACCTAATTTCTTAGTAAATAAGCGTAACCCATTTATAGCCGTCTCCATTTGTGCGCATCTGTTAACTGTCATTGGGGTCTACAAGTTCTTGTTATCAAAAAGAATCCCCAAGTAGCAGAACATAGGAGTTTCGGTCAACTTTTGCCCTTCTGCATAAAAAGTCAGTTTTGTCTTTGATTTAGCCCCAGTTATCATGATGTAAGTTTTTGAGCCGTTTACTCTTAAGTCCAAGTCCGCCATGAAAGTGATGTAATCATTTAAAAGCGCTTGCAAGCCCCGCTCTGCTCTAGCAATTAGCACAGCGTCGTCTGCGTATAAAAGAAACGGGAGGGGACGGGAGCCCATCATTGCTGTATCTCTGGTGGATAGAGTTAGACTGGATTCTACCCGGTTTATATAGAGAGAAAATAAAAACTGGGCTAGGACACAACCCTGCCTCACCCCCGTGGTGATGTTAAAACTACCTGAGCACTCACCCCTGCTGCCAAAACGGACTTGGGCCTTTGCGTCCGCATAAAGTTGCCTTATAAAACTAATGATCCCTAACTCAATCCACATCTCCTCCATGGTTTTCACAGCCTTGAGTGAGAAACGCAGTCAAAGGCTGCGGAAAGATCCATGAAGGAGAAGTACAGTGTCCCCTTCTTCGCCACTGTATATTTCCCGATAATAGTATTTAAATTTAAACATTGGTGGGCAGTACTCAAACCTTTTTTAAAACCATATTGAATGTCTGACAGAGTGTTATTTTCTGCTGCCCATTCTTCCAATCTATTGAGTAAGATGCGCCCCATGACTTTGGCAGTAGCGTCCAATAACGATATTGGGCAATAATTTTGTGGCAAGGACTTGTCCCCTTCTTGTAAACCGTAACTATAATTGAAGTTTTCCAAGAACTAGGAGGTCCTAAAGCTATGGTGGCATTATAAACGTTTGTGAGGAGGGGGGCCCATAGATTAAGCTGCTCTTTATATAGGTCTAGGGAGGTACCGTCCGGTCCGGGGACCTTCCCTTTATTACTCTCCGCTAGGACTCTTTTTCTACTTCGTACATGCTCACAAGTTGAGGAGGATGGTACGGAATCAAACTATTTTGCAGTTCTACATTTTGTATGCTATCGGGCACTTCGTGATCTGCTCCATTTGACGGTTGGGCTTCATATATACCCGAAAAATAGTTTACCCAAACCTCTTCCGCGACGTGGACCTCCATAGATGGCTCAATCTGGGCCTTAAAATAACTATTGTTAATTACCCTCAGAATAGTTTACTATCCTTTAGGGCACTGGCCCGTGTCAGTTCCTCCCAGGCAGCTTCTCTAATATACTTCTTCCTATTTGCCAGGGTCTGTTTAAAGTGTGTACGAGCCCGTCTAACAGCATGCACATCCCTTGGTTTCTGTTTTAGTGCTTGCTGGAGGTGTCGTCTTGCGCGTGTACACTTTGAGTCAAACCACCCTCCCTTGCATGCATTGGACTGAGGTTTGCTACAGGTCAGAGCTTGTTTCACACTAAGAGTGATTACAGAATATGAGTTAATTATATTTTGGGGTTCGGCCTCCGGGTCAAGGCACTGGGTAATCTCTGGCATGGCCTGCCGAAAAACTGATGGGTAAAGGGTAGGAAAATCAATTTTCTCCCATTTAATAGTAAACCCGTTTCTTTTCAAAATGATTGGCTCAAAAACTGTCTTAGTTCTCTCCATCTGGCTCATGGGTGAGAGCAGTGTAATCTCTATCATAGCGTGGTCACTATACCCTCAGAATACAGCCTTGAAGTCACTAACTTCTAGATCTAGGGGTTCTGACACCAAAATGAAATCTATAGTAGACTCGTAATCGTTCCTAGAGAACGTAGGGGCTAGAATATTACTCCCATGTATGTCCTTACTTTGTATTCTCAGGCTTAGTTTTGTCATTAGAGTGTTCAGAGCTGTACCATATGTGTTGTGAACAAAATGCGTACGGGCTTCACCTTTTATGTCTGTAATACCACAGATTGGTTTACCTGAATGTGGGCAGTGATGAATGTTAAAATCTCCAGCCCAGATGAGACATACTGGGTTTTGGTGGGGCTCAACAATTGCTTGGATAGCAAGACCCAGGTCAATTTCAACTTGGCTTTTTGTATTATCAAAACAGTTATTATAAAAATTGATTGAAAACAGTTATTATAAAAATACGTCCCACCCCTTACCCATGGTGCATAATAGGAGATAAAAATATGGGGATTCATTAATAAATTTCAAAACTTTCCATGGGGTGGTGATCTCTACATAAGTTGCAAGCCCCCCTTTTGCCCTTCCTCTCACAGAGGGAACTGCTGGTGTAAAGAAACCTAGGTAACCATCTATGTGGTGATCTATCACTTCCCATGTTTCTTGCAGGCAGAAGATGTGAACATCTGTTAGCAGGATATACCAATCTGGAAGCCCTATCTTACTTTTAAGACCTGAGATGTTCCAGGATTTAAGCACTATCCCGTGTTCAGGTGTTTTTTAAGCACCCCCTTGCACATATCTGTATAGTCCTTCCCCCCCGTGTGCACAACAGTCTTACTTTGAGAGCAATCCGTATTTAAAATTAGAATTTCGCCCTCACCTGTTAAAGAAATGGTGGGGGGTTTCTTAGCTTGTAGGTCGAGTCAGTCCTGTTAGTTTAGTTCAGAAAGGGACTCAGATCTATTACCCAGCCTCCACGACTCCTTCAAGGTTCTATAGGTCACTGCCCGAGTGCTCCTTTGCAAGCCCCTAATGCCTTCCTCAAGTAACCCACAGCACTGTAGTCCAGTGCCAGACTCTTCGGGTCTGTAAAAAAAGGCCAGTGGAACCCCAGTAATTTTATTGGGCTCCAGGGCCGTTATACTGCATGCATAGAGGACCCTCCCAGCTGTTATAGGGGAGCTAAAATTTAAAACCACGCTATCCCCTGAAATGCTTTTTGGCCCTCTGCCCACCCAGCTCGTTCGCCTAACCATTATCACCTTGTCATAGATCTCGCTGACCACCTTTTGGCCCATCTTTCCCCCAATCCAGTGCACATTTGTTTTTTAAAGGATTCCTCAGCATCGTCCCGGGCTGGGGACCCCTACAAGAACTACCACGTATGGGGCGCATTCTGGTGGTAGGTATATTGTTCCTACAGGGGGGCAACCTGAATCCATGTACTTGGTGTTGATTCAAAACAGGTGAAGACCTAATCATTCCATTTGTATTTCTGGTCGCCGCAGGTGCCTCAATATTACTGCTTGGTCTCTGGATTTCCTTTGCCAAAGCCGTATCCCCTGGATTCCTCCTATTCATGTCTGCAGCATATATTTGAGCTTTCAAATTACAGGGGCAGTTATTTATAGGGCCTGCAGTGAGTCTAATGTTCGATTGAATTAAAGACTCAATCTCTGAAAATCTAGTGGCTAAGGAAGCAATCAGGGCGGTCATTCTCCGTTCCATATTTGACATTAGGTCTTTGATGCTATTGCTAATAGATATCGTGGTGTCCTTTTCCTGATGATTGCTTTCCAAGGTGGCATCTTTTTTTACTGTGCCTCCAATCTGTCTTTTTCCCATCCTGATAACCCGTTTGTGGGAGAGGAAGCTTAGAATGACCCTCCCTCACTTGTTTTTGCTTTAGTTTCTTTTTTGGGGGTGAAGTTGTGCTTTTCTCTGGGGAGGGAACTTTTAAAATGTCGGTGGTAATATCTGCCTCCAATATGCAAATTTTAGGGGTGTTAGATTCTTGTGTCCCACATCCTCGGGCATCTTTGTTAATTACATCATCAGAACTTGACCGCAAGGAAGTATCTTTTAATGTCGCTTTGAGGGTTGCCTCGAGCTTAGCCTCCGTGTCTTTAATTTCATTTTTCAATGTCCCCATAGCGTTTGTTAAAAATTTCTCCAGACAGCCAATCTTTCCCCCATCAGTCATATTCATCTTGCGCTTCCCCATTCTCAGACATTAAACATGGAAGAACCAGGTACCTGAGGTAATAGAAACCCAGACTTCCAGCGGTGATGTTAAACCACGGGTGGGGGCCCAGCCCAGGCTCTTCCGGGCAAGGACGGGCCCGGGCTTAGCCCGTGAGCGTCCCGTGATGCCGGACCCGCGGCGTTGTTTTATGCGCCTCCAGGCACAGCTGTGATGACCTCCCGCACTTAGGGCAGTGTGGGAGGGAAGTCCTCGGTGGCAGCGGTGAGCGTTGCAGGCAGGCTGAGGCAGGTTCCGAATTTATAGCGCTTTATACCAAAGCTAGACAATGCGCTATTTCTGCATCCACCACTAGTTCTGCCAAAGCGCACATTGAAGTCCGAGATAGGAGACCAGGAGCAGTGTAGGTTTGGGTCAGCATCCGTACAGGTAGCCCCTTACATTCCATTTAAAATTTCACATTGTTGCATCTTTACCACAAGAGTAACTATTTACTGGGCTTACCGACCCACCGTGCATTGTGGCAACCCCAGGAAGCCCCAAGCACATGCCTGCTCAGGAGGACTGCACAGCCGTGTGTACTCTTGAACCCCCACATCCCCACCGACCCTCGGGATCCCCAACTCATACGGAAATGGCAGCCTTTGCGGCCCAGATATAATGAACACAGTTTGTTTCCATTGCCAAAATAAAATAGTTTGAAAGTATAATTAAATGTCCTCTGGTCGAAAAATGATTTTTTTAGCAGTCATGTAGGAAAGTAGGATCTGCTTTCACGGTTACCCCCACTTTTTGTTGGTGTCAGTATGTTGTTTTTTTTAACTAGTCTGACTGGGATCCTGCTTATCAAGACCCCAGTCACTGTGCTTCCTCCCCAAATTGACCATGGTAAGTACTTTTCTACCTCCATAATTGGCTACTGGTGTACCCTTGTAAGTCCCTAGTATATGGTACTAAGGTACCCAGGGCATAGGTACACCAGGGGTCTCCCATGGGCTGCAGCACGTAATGTGCCACCCATGAGAGACCACTTAAACTCTGACTACAGGCCTGCCATTGCAGCCTGTGTTAGTGGGTGCTAGCACCCCTCACCACAGATATGTTTCCTTATATCTGAGGTCACTACACTTAAAACCTATAAGCCACCCCTCTGGTAGGCCTTTCAGTCCTGCATGCAGGGTGCTTGGTTATAAGTGTGAGGTTGTGTCGTGTAGCTCCTATAGTACCCCTGCAGGACCTGCGCATTTGGATAACATATGCTGCGGGCTTGGTGGCAGACTGACTCCGTGCACCCCCACCGTATATGTTACCCTAGTTTTGCATTAGCTAGCTCGCAGTGCCACTAGTGTCTCCTCTTATCGGGGAGAGATTAGTTTCTGGCAACCTTAGATCATGACAACCCTGATTCCCTCAGAATCGTGGAAACAATGTACTACCTTTCGCTCAGTCACTCGTGCTCACTTTATTCGGTTTGTCTCGGAGAGTTACACAGAATAAACAGTCGGGCGTTTCAATAAGTATTTATTGAACAGTTGTTATTCTAGTGTAAAATAGATGTGCTGCGGTAACCCGCAGACAATAGCAGAGATATATTATCAGCAGTACGATAAAAGCAAAGGGATAGAACAGTTCTACCATATTGCGATAATCATGAATACATACATGAATATAAAAGCATTATGCAAGTGCGCGTACTCCTACGATGCCTAACTAGATGTATCTGAGTGTACCTAGCATATGTGTAGGTCTAAAAGCCTAAGAGCCAAGAAACCTTCTAGGATTTAGTCGAACCCCCATACCTGAATAGAGAGAGTGTGGGACCCCGTCCTGGTCTCGAGTTGGACACCCCACAAGGGCTGTGTCAGACCTCTGTCAGCTGGAGCGACTGCATGCAGGAGCCTCAGCGTCTCTGGTCAGTGTGTCAGCATGGAAGTCTCGGTTCCCTCTGTCTTACCGGGGCAAGATGTGGTGTATTTATACCCTAAAGAGTCTCGGTCCTCAGTATGGTTTGTATTGGACATGAGGAAGACGTCAGGGGTGAAGCTTGTACATACATATTATACATATTATGCATGTGGTGTATTCCTAGAAAGCCATGCATAATTAATGAGTACAGTGAGGGCCTGTGTTTGGGAAAAACCCTGCTGTATTCAAAACCACAGGATAGATAACGTTCAGCCCTCAGAGCTCGTTGTGTACCAATGTAGGTGAAAGATCATGCCTATATAAGGACCCATGACTATAATAGGACATGTACAGTTATGACCATAATTGGGCATATGCGGCTATGACCATAATAGGGCAAGTACGAATATGACCATATTAGGGTAAATATGAATACGTCCATTTTAGGGCATGTACGAACGGGTCTACATTAGGGCCTCTATGCGGGATATAACACCCACTCCTCTTCCGAATTGGATTAAAAGGACCATACTTAAAATCTGGACAATTTAAAAATATTTTTTCTTTTTAAAAGCAAGTAAAAACATGGTTCTAAAAATAGTTAACCCCTTCAGCGCGGCACGGATTTCCGCGCTGTGCTGAAGTTTCTGAGCGCGGGCGGGGCTATGACGGAGTGGTTCCGTCATGCGCACAGCCCAACCGATGCGCATGACGGAACCGCTCCGTCATACGCACCGAAGGGGTTAAAATGAGGTGGTGTTTAAAAAAAAAAAAAAAAGTTAAAATTTCAGCTATTTCTAGTTGCCGCTTGAAAAAGTCAATATTGTCTCTCTATAAAGATTGCATTACCATAAGCAGGAGAAGGCCATGCTTTTCTCAAGCGAAAGTGTCAATGTAAGAAAATGTTCCAAATTTAGATCGTTTGTTTTGAAACGAGGAAAGAAGCCGAATTCTTTCCCAGGACGCGATGAGCCAATTCGAGATTAAATGTCCTGGCTGGGAAGTTCAGTATTATCGGTGTTAGCTGCTGCAGACGACAAATCCAACGCCTCACAGAGAACGTCAATAGCACATAGATGGAATGTAGCACTGCCAACAGTCGGTGCTGCGGCAGCTTGTGCAGCAGTTGTTACCTGGGTGCCTGTGGAGGAGTCACCTAACCCAGCAGGAGCAAACTGCACCTGTGGATTCTCCAGGAATGCGTTCATCAGAATTGGAAGCCGCTGAGGACAACGCAGAGCGTGGGCCTTTATGGGGTCCAGCATTGCATCCGTGTCCGGAGGCGCATCCGATGGAAACGTTAGACAGAGATCCAACGTGCATTCTTCCCCGCAGAACAGGCATCGAAGAACAGGTAAGATGCAGTCTACCCAGACTGGTCTAAATGATAGAAACCAGGAGGCATTGAGTTCTAGCAGGCAAGAAATGCCCAGAAGTTGTACCATGCGTTCACGGTATTTCCGCTCCAGGAGCGTGTTCACCATTCCCACGGGAAGTGGGCCGTCCATTGCGTAGCAGCAATATTACAATCCGGATTCCTGCGATTAGTAACAGGATGAGCGGGAATCCTCCAAATACGCTTCCCAATACGGAGTGTATAAAATTTGGGATTACTCCGAGGACTGTCTGAAAGGTGCTTAACAGTCCGGACCCTATGGTCTTAAATAGGTGTACAATACCGCTCGTATCAGAGATATTGAAGATACGACCCACCATTTCTGCTAAATGAATGGGGCAGTTTGTACGTATGAGTGCCTGTATCTCGGTCAAAGTCCTTGCAACTTGAAGTTCATAGGTTTCTCGAGCGGAGGTTAAGGGCACGGGTTGCTGTAAAAGCATGGCTTTCAATCTGCTCAGAGTATCAAACTGCATGAAAGAAACATTCAGCGAAGGCCATAGCGGCGCCTCCCCGACTGTGTTCAGTGGTGGAAACAATACTTGCATACAGCAAGTAACCCTGGAGTTAACAGTGACTAGATATGCGACGCCCGGAAGCATCCCACAGCAACCTTGATCATTTAGCATTAAGTAACTCCCATTCGAGAGCAGCTGGAAAACTGGCGTGATCATGGCCGCTGGGGTCCCTGACATGTGACAAGATAAGTTCGCCACTGAACCACTGCAGGCTCCGTGTAGAGAAATATCCTGACACATGAGAGAACCGCTTAAAGCGTTCTTGCAGTTTGTACCACTCAGATACACTTCTCGATCCCCATTCCGGCATCGGTATCTATATGGTAACTCCCAAGTTTCCTTGATGTATCCCTTACCCATTTTCACATATTTGCCTGACTGCCTTTGCTCAAGGCAATATTGGAACTGAAACGTAGTGACCGGCAGAGTGATTTGGACATGAATTAGCCATTCTGTTGATGGTGATTCGGCTACAGTGAATGGTAACCTTTCCAGTTTCTCAATGCGCAGCATTGTATATTTGGCTCCCCTTTGTGCCATTTTGTCTGTTTATCAGTCAGATTGTATTCTGAAAACAGAGACGTGGTGTTTATAAAACGCCATGGCACATAGCCTGCACGCAAAGATTGCAGTGTCCAGCTTAACATCATAATAGAACGTAGCTGAGATTGCCCGTGTTGTAACAAGGCCAGATCTTGTTCTAATATGTCGATTGCCGAGGACACATGTTGCCTAAGGAGTAAATCCTGGAGGTCAAAGTAGTTAACCCATTATCCACTACAGCTAATGCCTTTTCTAAGTTAATACGGTCTATCTCCCGTATCCTTTCTGCGGCCTCTTGTTGGGATATTTTCCAGTTCTCATTATAGTAGTCATAAAGGCCTGCATATATGAAATGTTTCTGACGTAGTTTCCTGGGACCCAGTAGAAAATCTCTAAGATCCATGTCAGGTGTGAGTAAGGTCAAGTGGTGCTTCACGTCTGTGAGTGTTGAGGTCTCTAGTCAATCAAGGCCCAACTTCCCAACACTATAGGGTGTCACTACCCCCGGGTGATGTCTCTGTACATAGCGTGGATCTGGCCTATAGATACTAAACCCTTCGGTTGTATTCATAAATCTCTGCTGACATTTGTTTGTGTCAATGGGCCAAACCAGCCATTCTGTCCAATCAGGATCTGATCTGTTGTACTGGAAAATGTCATCTAATTTCACCCCATGTGTAGTTGAATTCTGCCCCCCACCCATCTGCGATGGTGTTGGAAGCCCCGGTGTGTTCATTTCCTTGCCTTTGGCTAATCCAAGACAGGATGTTTGTTGCACAGGTTCATTCAGAAATAAAATCTGCTGCGGAATGATGCATGCTCTAAAAAGTGCTTCTATTCCCTGGACTTGCCAGTCCCTAGAACCCCAGATTGATTTGGAATCTATTGTGTCTTTCCATAGATCAAACCCTGTTTAGACAACAGGTTCAGAAAGGATGCAGAGTAAATATGTTTGGTGTTTGTTAACATAATTTTCTGAGCTGAAATTTTCGCCACTTTATAATAAAATGACTTCGGGTCGGATGTGTTAAACCCTGAGAAGTATGTGAATTTCTGTGCAAATGCCTGTGAACTACCTTTTGGTGGTGTTGGGCAGTGTTCCCACTGGTGGTACTCAAATACATTTCTAGGTGTTATAGATTTGTGCAAGAAATGATGACCATATTGCTGGTAACAGTACAATGTATCATAGTCTGAAGTACCTTCTAACATTTCATTGTTCGGAAATGCTGCAGTTTTTTCTAAATCAGACATCATAGCATTTACAGTTTGTGTCCCAATCATCAGAAAATGTACTGGAGGTAATGATATCACTTAAAGACATTTTAAATACATGTTTTAGCTTTAACAGTTCAGTCGGACCTAATATATCCTAATCAATCTTGTCCCATACTATACCATCCTGTATAGGAACTGCTGTGATGTTCACTGAAGACAAGTCTCTTGGTTCACGATGTGAAGACTGGTGTGGTTTTAAAATCAAATTGACTCTTTGGGCTGTAGAGCTTTGCTGGAGGTATCGTCCATTAATAAGCATACTAAAAGTTATTAATAAACCTAGCCAGAAAATGAAAAATAAAATACCAGTGATATACCATAGTTCAATCCAAGGTGACACCAGGTAAGTCTTTCTAAAAAAGTTTAAAAAGTCAGTGAGTTTCCATAAATTAGTCTTTATTCGATATTTTTCAATCATAAAAGACACAAATTGATACATGCAATATAATAAAGTACCATAAAATACCATAAAAAAATAGTCATTGCAAGTTAAAATTCCTTAAAAATTATTAGAGAAAGATTTTTCCATTAAAAATGAACAATTCTATAAAAAGAATTTAATAACATTTAATGGCGATAAAATAGTAACTAAAATTAATATCCTTGGGATTAAAACATTTTTTTAGATCGCCATATATAAAAAAAACAAATTATTCATAGCAATATAATACATAGGGAATGCATCTCACTAAGTATATATGCAGGTAATTTAATACAGAGTGGTACCTACAGTTGCCTCCAGACTGATTCTTCTAATGCCCCATGTCCAGCCCAAGAACTTTGCCATAGCTATAGCTACATCTTCACGTGTATCTGTTTTCAAAATACGCAAAGCTGTTTGGCAAGATCTAGTGCCAAGGTTTAAACAAATTGGTTTGAGCCATTTTTGTCGGGGACCCTTATATGCTGGGCACACAAACAATACATGAGCTATAGACTCTTCCATGGTTTGGCACGTAGGGCATTTAGTATCAAGAATATTATGCAATTTTTTCGTAAAGGTTTTTATGGGGAGGGTACCAACTCTGAATTGGTGATATAGTTTCCTATCACCAGGTCTAGCAATAAAATCCCAGTATGCTTCAGACCTGAATTGATACTTATGTTCTAAAAAGATGCCTGTCAAGGAAGTGCTACTCACCAATGACATGGACTTATGACAGACCATGGCCCTATAGAGAGCTTTGTAATCATTTTTACTCTGAAACGAATTCCCTACTGGGTCCTCCCACAAGTTACTAAGCCCCATATCGAGTAGTGTACCCTTTATCTTTTGTAGCCAATTAATTTTTGAAGACATATCTGCTTCTCTAATATGCTTTACTGCACTGGCATATGGGGCTAACTCTGGTGTTGTCCATAGTCGTCTCCAGTAAGCCAGGGGTCTGTATCCCGCTGCCTCCTCGAATGAAATACATCCCAAATCTAATAATAGGGGTTTGAGAGGAGTCGATTGAGGGAGACCGGTTAGTGATCTCATGAACTTATTTTGGGCGAGGACTAGAGGAGCTAGATTATTAAAACCCCAAAGTTCTGCACCATAAATTATCGATGCCCTAATTTTCCCTTTATAGATTGATAGAGCTGGCCCTATCGGTTTGGTATGGGAATGTCGATGTTCTTTTAGTAGGGCACCTGATAGTTGATTGTGCCTGAGGACTAGCAAATCAATCTGCGGTTTCCAATTCATCCTCTTACCCATTGTTACGCCCAGATATGTAAAGGTGTCAGTTTGCTCCAGGTACGCATTGTTCATCATTACTCTGCCTTTTACTATTTTATGTTTGTGGAGCACCATGAACTTGGTCTTATCGATGTTAACTACTAGCTCATGGTCGTTACAAAAGGCAGTGAATCTATCAAGGGCACGTTGTAGACCGGATTGAGTTTTAGACAGGATTAAAGTATTGTCTGCAAACATTAGCAGCGGAACCCTTGAGCCAGCAAGAGTAGGGGCATCAGTAGGGTAGGCAGTGTAATATGAAATAACCTTATTTATAAACAGGGAGAAAAGTGTAGGGGCCAAAACGCACCCTTGCCGCACCCCCTTGTTTACTGGAAAGCGGTCCGTTAATTCACCCTGTTGTCCCCACCGTACCTGGGCATAGTTAGACTCATGCAACTTGATGATAAAAAGTAGGAGCTCGGGGGGGCATCCCTGCTTCCTTTAATGTGTCCCATAACTTGTATCTGGGCACCAGGTCGAATGCCGATTTTAAGTCTATAAATGCAGCATAAAGAGTCCCCCCGGCTAAGATCACTGTGCTCCAATAAATCATCATGAATCTAAAGACGATCAATGGTACTGGCGTGGGGGCGAAAACCCGCTTGATAAATGGATAAAATATCCTGATCGTTTATCCATGTAGTTACTCTACTCAGCACAAGTCTGGCCACAATCTTTTGTAATGTATCAATTAGGCTTATAGGCCTATAATTACTTGGGCTGGCGCGATCCCCTTTTTTGTAGATCGGGATCATTTCTGCCCCACGCCAAGATGCTGGTATGGGGGCACCTCTAGCCAGGGCATTGGATATAATATGGATATATTTAACCCAATTCTTTCTATCATGTTTAAATATATCTGCTGGTATGCAATCCAGACCAGGGGCCCTGCCAGCAGGGACACCGTCTAAAACTCTTTCGATCTCCCCTATACCAAAGGTTAAAACTGTATCTGAGGTTATATTAGGATAATATGTGGGGGAGCCTATTGTAGAAGCAAATTGGGCCTGATAATGCAAAACCCATTGTTCTGGTGGCACATTATTAACTGGTACTGGCCCTATAATCTCCACTTCCCCATTTGACTGTGTGCCAAAATTTCCACCAGTTTTTGTCATTACATGCTTGTAACAGGTCCTTCCATCTATTTTCATCAAAGTTCTTCCTTGCCCTGTATTGTGCTTTTTTGTAGTCTAACCTTGCATTTTTGACCTCCTGTGGTATTCCCAACCTAATTGCTTGAGAGAGATGCCTAAAAGCAATCCTGCATGCCCCATCATACCATTTAGCTGATTTATGGGTTACATACCTAGTAAATCTTTTGTTTTTAGTAAAAAAAACTTTCAATTTAGCAAAGAAGTCCTCATGTGCCTTCATAACAGCAGATTCTCCACCAAGAGAGTCAACTTGAGTATCTAGAGCGGAAAGAGTTGATATTGTACTTTCAAGAGATAGCTTTATAAGTTCTAAAGTGCTATTATCTTCAGATACCACTGCCCATTTTAACCGACGACAATCTTGGGACATGATTACATCTGCAGTCACTATTTCGGTGCTTGCCCTTGGCCGATCCTGACCCTTTAACTCTAGTGTTAACAATAACGGATCATGGTCACTCTCTATACTACGTGAGATCTTCATATCCAGAAGTCTTGGCCATAATTCTAAATTTAGAAAAAAATAATCAATTCTGCTGCTTCTTACCCCATTATTAAAAGTGTGGGTGCCTTCACTGTCTGATGTCGACCTCCCATTAACAGCCCTTAGACCCCTCTCCAAGCATATACTTTTAAGCTGAGGAGCCGCCTCAGTCCATTTGTTAATTGGGGGCAGTGTTAAAAGCGGAATCCCCCAATTAGAATCCTCATCACTGCTAAGATTGCTGTCTTCGTGGCCGAGGGGCTCGAACGTGCAGTTGAAATCTCCTGCAATTACCAAGTGTTTTACCCCTTTCATGGCTTCGATAAAGGAATCCAATTGGGAGACAGTTGATGATGCTTTCCCACCCGCTATCCCTCTCGCATACACATTAATCAGTATAAGATCTGGCTCAAGTTTCGATCGAACTTTAATGGCCAGGATGTCGGGGCTGTCAATTATTAACTCTTCAACCTGGTAACCTGTCTGTTGTCTCACCCAGATAATCAGCCCCCCTGAGGGTCTCCCTTTAGGTCCAGCAATTGCCAGTTTACCAAAGGCTAAGTAACCAGGACGAAAGAGCATGTTCAATGACCATGTCTCCTGAAAAAGAATGATGTCATGCCCCTCTATGAAACATGACCAATCAGATGACATGATCTTAGATGGTAGACCGGCAATATTCCAAGATATCAATGATAATGAAGAAGGAGTCGGACCACCACCCAAAGCTCGGGTTGTCGGGATCTCTGTGCCCTCTAGATAATTGGAACTTATTATCTGTGGTCCCACTTTAGTAACGGGAGAAGAAATAGGCAAAATATCGATATTCTCTGGCAGAGTTGGGGTGACTGGTTGTAGTCAGTCGCATGCATCTAAGTCAGACAGAGAGGCGAATCTATTAACACGATTCAAATCTAAGGATCTATATTTGCTTCTTGGTGGGGCCCGGGGCTGACTCACTACACTTGGTAGACCCCTCCCTATTGAGGGGTGGAGATGGGATCCATAAAAGAACCCTAATGGCAAGACAAAATTTTTATCAGAATAACTCCCTGGGTTTTTACCCAATCGATCCAAAAGAAGTCTCACAACATACACATTATTAAAATTGACAATTACACAATCACCCCTCCCTTCTTTCCTGGAGGGTCCTATCCAGGCAGATCCTCTGGCCATAATCATTTGGTTATAGATATCCCCATCCCAAATCCCAACACCCTTCAATTGTAAGTCCAACCAATGCATAACTTTTAATAATAGTTGTTCAGTAGTTTCAGTCTGTCCTTCCCGCAATACTGGAACATTCCTCAGAACCACCACCAACGGAGCGGCTGCCGGAGGAAGATGTAGGGTCAGCGGACCTTCTAAGGCTATGCTATGATCCAATCTTCCATGCTTCGTCGAGGGTTCTTGACCAGTGTCCCTGGTACGGAGCTATCCTGTCTTCCTATGGCACAACTATTATTTGGATTTGCCACTGACACATTAGTTGCTGCTGTCTCTACAGAGGGGCGTTCATCGCCTGACGTGCTTGGGATAGATTGAGCGAATTCACTCGACGTGTTCCCTAACTCAGCGGTGTTCTCAATCGTAGCAGCTATAGGAACATCTAGATTGGTAGCTGCGATAGGGGTCTTCCTAGAAATTAAAGAGTTCATTGCCGATAATTTTATAGATTTGGGTTTTGCTGTGACAGTGTTGCTGGACTTGCGAGGTATAGGCACTGGTGTCAGCTTGGTTTGAACAAGAAGTCCCTCAAGGACACCGAGATTAGATTTAGCCTGTAATTCAAAACTATTTAGTCTTTCCTCGATCTGACACAGTCTATAATTGATAGGATCTAAGGATGTCTGGACTAGGTTTTCTAATCTCTTCCACATAGCCTCATTAGCTTCGGAGCATAAATCGCCTGTTAAGTCAAAATTCGGCATTCCAGCAGTTGGAGGTGAACGGTCTACTATAATAGATAAATCTAAGGTGGCACCTCCTCAAGTTTTGTTTGTTCTAGGAATTTTTGCGATTCTTGGTCGCTGTGGACCCCCTCCCCTCTTCCTCTTTACTATGGGTTCTGGGGTTGCTTCAAGACTTTTGTTTTTAATTAGGGGCACAGACCGTGTGGCAATTCGTTGGAGTGGGCCAGTTGCGGCAGTCTCTTGGACGATCTCATCAGGAGGCTGTCTAATAGGCACTTCCAATAACCCATTTGGAGGCTGTAGGAGGTCGCTTGCCATATTAATGGTACTAGTAGCAGTATTCAGACAGCGGTCAGGGGAGCGTGCAAATGCCAGGGCACCCAGAGATGATCTTTTCGACAATAGAGGGTCGAGAGATAGGCGGCGCTCTGTCAGTGTTATCTCATGTTCAAGGACAGAGGTTGCTCTATCTAGAAATTGGTCCAGTGTCCCGGCCACGCCACCACTATGTAGCGCGTTTCTCCCCTTCCCATCGCGCTTATTCATCTTATAGCGTAGATCAAATTCTGGCGGTGGCCCTAATCAGTTTCCGGTTAATTGCGACCTTTTGGGATATGCGGAGTAAATTAAAATATTTTGCAGGACTGACCTTAGGTTGATCATACGCTCAGAGGGGGGGCCCAGCCCAGTCTCCTCCGGAAGCTGACGGGCTCAGACGGGCCCGCCCTTGGCCCGTGCTTCGCCTGCGAAGCGGGTGCCGCGAGGCGTGATGTAGGCTCTCCCTAGCGCTCAGCTGCAGCGCATCAGCAGCAGGCAGGCAGGCTTCCTGGGACTTGCAGTCCACCAACTCCAGCGATGCGGCTCCCGCGAAGCGGGTGCCGCGAGGCGTGATGTAGGCTCTCCCTAGCGCTCAGCTGCAGCGCATCAGCAGCAGGCAGGCAGGCTTCCTGGGACTTGCAGTCCTCCAACTCCAACTCCAGCGATGCTGCTCCGTGAGTTTCTGTTGGAGTGATTTTTTGGCTGGCGTCGTTTCCGGCTCGCTTGGATCCAGTGAAAACGTATCAAAGTTCATGAAATAGCCAGAAGCAGTTCGATCAATTGTTGGAATTGCATCGGGATTTGTTGAAATCGGTCTTTGCTCTTGACGAGGCATGTTGACGTAGATGTCTGTAGTCGGTCTGATTGCAACTTGGTTGTTAAGTTGATTTTCTTCTTGTTGAAGTGGAACGAGTTCCATAACATTGTTGCTTAGTCCTTCATTCCGTACAGGTGGCTCTTCAAACGTGATGAGTCTTTCTGTTTGGACTTCTTGGATTGTAGCGAGAGGAGGGCGTCTGCTACTGTGGAGTCCACAAGGCCTACTGTTTAGTATCGGCCACATAGTGTGGTTTGATTAAGTCAATTGAGACAAATCTTTTCTCCTTTTTCCCGGCAAGAGGCGGCAGAAGTACTGTTCTTGTGACTTGGACTGCAAGGACCGGTACAGACTTTCTGTAAGATGGCCCAAATTCTTTCTTGTCAGCAATTTTCTCTCTGACCAGATCCCCGATTTTTGGGATCCAGATAGATCTTGCCGTTACTGCCTTGACTTCCTCAGTGGCGGCCTGTTTCTGGAGCACGTCCCTTTGTTGTGTCCTGGATTCATTTAGATCCTGTAAAACAGCCAAACGATCATGGATATCAAATGGTTTTTCATCCGCCACTGTGCCTTCACAATCAAGATCAGATACCCACATTCTCGTCCCAAATAGGACCCCGTAAGGAGTGACACCCCCTAGCGAGTTTCTTGGCTGATTATTGATCGCGCGCTGTACCCCATAAAGGTGATCGACCCATCTACCTCCCTTGCCTAATACCCTAGCTGTTAAAGATTGCTTTGAGTCCCGGTTTTTCCTCTCCACAACAGAATTTCCCTCGGGATGGTACGGAGAGGAGTACCGCAATGCTACGCCCATTCCTTCCATGGCCTCTTTGTAAGCCCGAGAGCTAAACGCCGGACCATGGTCAGAATGTTACGTGCCAATTGCGTATGTGCCGATAAAGACTCGCAAATCTTTTATAACAGTTCGAGCGTCAGCCGAGCGCTGAGGCCAAACCTTGAGGAAACTTGAGCTGGACGCGCACGAACGGACAACCTAATGCTGTCTAACAATGGTATCTGTACTGGACGTGTTGTGGTGGACCCATTCATCTGCTTGCAGATGTCGCAGTTCCAGACGTAGTCTCTAATCCGCCTTCTCATCACGGGCCACCAGTAGCGTTCTTTTAACAAAGCAACAGTCTCCCTAAGTCCGTTATGTACAGATCCTATTCCTTCGTGTGCTGCCACAATTAAGCCTAGCCTACGTTCCATACTTGGTATTACTCTATCCCCCACTCCAGGAATCTGAGCATATGGAATGTTTTGTGCATCTAACTTGTAGGAGTACTTGAGTGGGAATTTTTTAGGTACTGCTGTGCTGCCTTTGCGTGAAGCATTGACAGCTACCATAATCTCGCCGTCTACCCTCGTCTTTGAACGAGTAACTGCAGCTACGGCGGCTGCGCGAACAGCCCCCTTTGCGGCTTCATCAGCCAATGAACTCCCTTCAACGTGAACGCCATCATGCTGATGACTCAGTGTATGTATCACGTTAGCCCTTGGTAGTTTGTTTCTCAACTCCACTACCTGTTCCCATAGCATTTTATGCTTAATTGTGCCACCTTTTGCATCTTTGAACCCGTTTTGTTCCCAATGATGTAGATATTCATTGTACGACTGTACACAGTAAAAGGAATCACACACAATAAGTGTGGGGTATTCGTGATCCGTATTTATAAGTGCCAGTATAAGTGCTTTGAGTTCTGCCAACTGAGCCGTGCAGTCTCCTAGAGATTGCGTTTTAGTGCAACTCGGATGGAACTTTCCATCGTGCATGCGACCTTTAACAATCGCACACGCCGCGCTGTAAGCTTGCTTACTCCCTATGGCTGGTTGAGCTGAACCGTCAGTGTAAATAATGTATTCATACTGATCTAGAGGCAACATTTCATTTGGTAGAGGATATTCTTGTTCGTATTGCAGGAATACCTGTGTTTTTAAACTTGGATCAAATCTGTATTCAACATCCGTTGCAGTAAGAGAATTAGCCCATTGTATCCATCTTGGATGTAAGGCTTTCGCATTTGGAATGCTAGCTTTTGTAACAGCTTCTAAAGCTGGTACTGGGGTTACGACAATTATGCGCTTACCCTGAGCCAGAGCTCTTTCTCTTGCTACAGCGGTCTGCACTGCTGTCAGAATTTTTTCTGTTGAAGTGAAACGCATCTCTGCGTTTGTGTACAGGTGTGATTTGTATGCGATTGGTACTGTTTCGCCTTCATTAAAAGTTAAATAAGTGTACCCGCATTGACCCGGATCACTAAGTTCTGTGCGTTTACGCGTGTCTGTAAATGTTTAGAAGCTATCATGTCTTCCTGTAGGGAACGCAGGATATTTGTGTGTTCCTGTGTCCATTGTGTGACTGAAAAATCAGGTTTTATTAAGTTGTAGAAAGGTTTTACTCTTTATGCGTAATCCAAAATGTATGGTAGACCAAAATTTAGGAATCCCAGAATTGATTGTAAATTCTTTAATGATTTTGGAGGTTGGAGCAGCGCACACTTTTCTAAAAAGCTAGCTGCTAGGCTTTTTCCTTCACTTGACAGCTCATACCCTAAAATTAGGACAGTGAGGTGGCCAATTTTTGATTTTTTGAAATTAAATTTGTAGCCCTCATAGGCGAATCCCATAATAATGGTGCTCACCGTGGTCAAGTGCCTCTTTAAGTCCTCGTCCGTCAGATAAATATCATCCACATAGGACAATGCTTCTTCATCCAAATTTTGGAGTAACTCTCTTACCCTTGCTGAAAACAACCCCAGGCTATTCTTATACCCTTGGGGGAGTCGGCAAAATTGCTGTTGGGACCCTAACACACTGAATGCGGTTAGATACCTGCTTTCAGGTGCTATATTTTGGCAGAAAAATCCATTTGAGATATCAAGTGTTTTATATTTTTTCCGCACAATGTTATTCATTAATGCAGCACTGTGTGCATTTTGAACTGCAAATGTCTTTGTGCAAGTGTTTAAATGTCTGTAATCTAAAACTAGACGAAATGTGTTGTCAGGTTTGGCTACGGGGAACAAAGGATTGTTCATAGGTTAAGTGCAATTTACTATCACCCCCTGATATTCAAGTTGCTCTAGAATCTCCCTGACTTGTTTTTTAGCTTCCTGCTTTATAGAGTATTGCCTTTGAGCACTTGGGGAAACTTTTAACGGGATCACGTGGTGGGTTGACTCCTCATCCCAACCAGCATGATTTTTGTACAATGCTGGAGCTAGGGCAACCGCCCAAGCCTGCGCATATGCATGTTTTAAATGTATGGGAACGAGGTCGGAAAAGGCTGGAAAAATTATCGTTTCTCCCCTAGGGCACTCCATGACGAATGGTGGCGGCCTGTCTTGTTCTGCTAATAGAATGTCATAACCAGATGACAGATTTTTCCAAAAGAGACCTTTAACTTTTCTGGGTTTGTCCCCCTCCATCGGAGTGTTATCTCATGTAACTTATGTGGGACACTTACCCGAGTATCAGGTGTTTCCACCGTGATATACTTACTCAACTCTGCTGTCACCAGAAATTCCTTCAGGTTCTGGCGAGCTATCGTTACTTCTGCTGCGCTGTCTAGCATCGTCGGAGCCCATTCCCCGTTCAGAAGCTGTGTCCTCAGAATTCTGGGCATGTCTGATCTTGAGACCTGCTACCTTCTTCTTTTTGAACTGAGGTTTTGATTTTTGTTTATCTTCTTTTTTAGGTGCGTAGTCCGCAGCGCGTTGCGTGTCTCTGGACTTTGTACGCTCCTCTTGTCTGTGTTCTGACCGTCCTTCCCTCTCGGAGTTTCTTGATGAACCCTGAAAGGAACGAGAGGAACGAGTATCAGTATCCTGATACCTGTCAGGTTTTTTAATATTATCCCTATTCCGGAGGTTATACCTCCTTTCAGAGGGCTCCTGTTGAGGAGACCTACCTCTGGACTGAGATCTACTGTCTTTAGACTTTTGTTGTTTTTTATTTTCCCACTACGTTTTAGAAGAAGTAGGCGTCTGCTTTGTAGTGTCCTTTTCAGGACTGCCCATCAGTTGTGGTTTTAATGCTTTTCCACCTAGACTGTCTTTGCCCAATTCTGCATATGCAGTTTCAATTAATTGGGTAGTTCGTGTTGTTGATCTACTGGACTGAACTCCCTTAGGCGTTGGCGGATCGCCACTGAATCTGCTTCCCCCTTAATGTTGGCTAGTATTATGGCTGAGACCTGTTCAAAGTTGTTTAGCAACTTCATCCCTAAGTTAAAAGGGCAGGCTCTGCTCCGTATTCATTTTGTATCTGTTTTAATACTTCAGGTACTACGCTATTGACGGGATACCATGTGTTCTGGTATATATGGCAGCAAAGACTGAACCCCAAGAGGTGCAGTCCTCTACTTGTGGTGTCAGACCCATGGGCAAGTAGATTGTTAGAATTCTGTGTTTATCACTGGTGGTAGTATTCGGGAATACTGCTTCAAGCTGAGTTATCTTCTGAGCTATCCAGAATGGGATTTGTTCGCATTTTGCTGGCATTTTGCCCATTATCGTTTGTAATGTTTGTGGAGTTATTTTATTAACTGTACCTTGGACTGAAGTATCTTGTGCTGCAGCTGGTGCAGGCTGAACTGTTAAAGTCCTCATCACAAATTGTGTGAGGTTTCTGTAGATTTTAATTAAATCTGTGTTGTACGAGTAAGTCTGGCTGTGGCATTGTGCCAATATCAGGATGCGGTGTGTATGCCGCTAATATGGGCCATGTGGCTCCTGCTCCTCCGAGCCGGCCTAATCTTGCTCTTCCATGTAAGTGGGGTAGGGCGCCTTTAAACCAGTAATTATGCTCCTGGTAAGTGAGCGGAACCTCTAATTCCTCAAAAGGAGTATAGTCCGCTGGTGTTTCACCTTCTAGGTAGTAGTGAAATACATCTGTAACTGAATTCGCTGCTGGGAATGTAACCCATGAATAGAACACCTCTGTTTTATTCGATTTGTGTGCCTCAATCACGAAAATTACATTACCACCCCTGGCTCTTAAGCCATGTTCTAGAAGTTTTATGGTGACCGCCCTTCTGAAATTTGGTGCAATTTGTATTGCATCTTCAGGGTCGTCTTCTCCTAAACCGAAGAGGTCTGTTGCAACTCTCCTTGTTTCGTTTGCTTCTTCCACCATTGTTAATTGGAAGCAGGGAGGTTAAAGAATTTTTAAGATAAGGTGTAAATGCACAATTGCAGGAACTATATGTCCTTCAAGCTTGAATAACCAACAGCCAATAAATAGTATTCTCGTACTACTCAGCTGCGGCGAATTTTGTGCTCACCCACTCGAGACGTCTCTGGAGTTTTGTGAGTAGGTTCTTTGAGAATGGCACGACTGAACTACTCAGATTATACTGTTAAATACGTACCCAACCAACGTTGGCGGCGCCATGTCGTGTAGCTCCTATAGTACCCCTGCAGGACCTGCGCGTTTGGATAACATATACTGCGGGCGTGGTGGCAGACTGACTCCGTGCACCCCCACCGTTCATGTTAGCCTATTTTTGCATTAGCTAGCTCGCAGTGCCACTAGTGTCTCCTCTTATCGGGGAGAGATTAGTTTCTGGCAATCTTAGATCATGACAACCCTGATTCCCTCAGAATCGTGGAAACAATGTACTACCTTTCGCTCAGTCACTCGTGCTCACTTATTCGGTTTGTCTCAGAGAGTTACACAGAATAAACAGTCTGGCGTTTCAATAAGTATTTATTGACCAGTTGTTATTCTAGTGTAAAATATATGTGCTGCGGTAACCAGCAGACAATAGCAGAGATATATTATCAGCAGTACGATAAAAGCAAAGGGATAGAACAGTTCTACCATATTGCGATAATCATGAATACATACATGAATATAAAAGCATTATGCAAGTGCGCGTACTCCTACGATGCCTAACTAGATGTACCTGAGTGTACCTAGCATATGTGTAGGTCTAACAGCCTAAGAGCCAAGAATCCTTCTAGGATTTAGTCAAACCCCCATACCTGAATAGAGAGAGTGTGGGACCCCGTCCTGGTCTCGAGTTGGACACCCCGCAAGGGCTGTGTCAGACCACTGTCAGCTGGAGCGACTGCATGCAGGAACCTCAGCATCTCTGGTCAGTGTGTCAGCATGGAAGTCTCGGTTCCCTCTGTCTTACCGGGGCAAGATGTGGTGTATTTATACCCTAAAGAGCCTCGGTCCTCAGTATGGTTTGTATTGGACATGAGGAAGACGTCAGGGGTGAACTTTGTACATACATATTATGCACGTGGTGTATTCCTAGAAAGCCATGCATAATTGAGTACAGTGAGGGCCTGTGTTTGGAAAAAACCCTGCTGTATTCAAAACCACAGGATAGATAACGTTCAGCCCTCAGAGCTCGTTGTGTACTAGCTGGGACCAATGTAGGTGAAAGATCATGCCTATATAAGGACCCATGACTATAATAGGACATGTACAGTTATGACCATAATTGGGCATATGCGGCTATGACCATAATAGGGCAAGTACGAATATGACCATATTAGGGTAAATATGAATACGTCCATTTTAGGGCATGTACGAACGGGTCTACATTAGGGCCTCTATGCGGGATATAACAGTTGCCCCTGCATGAACAGGACACCCCTACAAACCACGGAGTCGATTCTCCAGGCTTTGTAAGTCAGGCCAGCCATTTTTATACATAGAGTGGACATCAGTCATTACAAGATGTCCAACTATATAGTGGCTGCGCCGAACCCGGTCATGTTTGATATGAAACATGTTTGAATCATACCTCAACACCGATTCGAGTGTTGAAAGTATGATCCTATGTACTGGGGGGGTTCCCTTGGGTACCCTCCTGTACTCCCGGTTACAGCCTTTCAGGGTCCGATAGCAAGCTAGTGCTGCTGCTGACCACAGACACGATTCGGTCCTCCTGCTGCTGAGCCAAGCTCGAACAGGGGAAGGTAGAAAAATAGGTTTCCTGTCGCAGGGAGGTGTGACAACTTCCCCAGACAAGACTTTGTGTATTTGGCTCGGGTGGGGGCGCTTGGCAGGGCCACCAGACTGCTTTGAAGGGCATATTTGGTGTCCTCCTTGCATACTCAAGTTTGAACCAGTTCATGGAGCCCTTGGCTCCCCCTCTGGCGTGAATCTGGACAAAGGACATGGGAGTATCCTCCCCTTTGTCCAGCCCCTCCTCTGGGAGGGACCCATAAGTCATCCTAACCCCTTTCATAGGGTATTTAAGGGCTTACCTGTGGGTGGGTCGTTACATTCGTCGTGGAACAAGACTCAAGCCTGAAACCACGTCACTCTTTGACCGTCTGGACACTTGGACTTTGCCTGGAACCGAGACTGCATCAAGGAAGACTCCTGTTGCTCTTGGTCTTGCTGTACTGCAAGTCTTCTTTGTCGTCTGTTTCTTCCAGGATCTTAAACAGACCTGAGGGCATCAAGGACATCCAAAGTAATTTCACTTTGAGTGAAGGAGTCACTCCTTTGCATCTGCAGGCACCTTAATGAAACTGATCCGTCTGCTGCTCCTGACGTGTCACGGACTTCGAAAGGCTCAGCAACACAGGTGGTGGTTCTGCAACTCCCTCGAGGCTTGACCTGACCTCTGCAATTTTGAGGCCAGTATCCCTCGTCGGAACCGCTAGGGCCAAATCGCTGTGCACTGCGTCAACTTGCCAAGGCTACAAGAAGCTCCAACCTCCAGCATCCCTTCCTGCCTAGTACAGCATCTTCACTGCATCCTCTGCACCGTGGGCCTTCCTTCTTGGTGAGCTGCTCGAGGTCATCTTGCGACTCCTGTGCCTTTGGCCTGTTGGTCCTCTTGAGGGTCCCAATGTTGCTCCTTTATCGCTTTCCATTACTGTTGCAGCTGCCAAGACTTGTTGGTGCTCCCGCCAGACAACGACCCCCTAGTTCTCGACTTCACGATGTGGAACAGCTCGTGCACAGCTCCTGGTCTTCCTCAGCGTCGCCTGGTCCTCACAGCTGCAGCGATAAGGTCACAGTCAACCCTTTTGAACCATCCATCATCGGTGGGCATTGCTCTTCCGTGTCTCCTGGTCACCTCCGAGTGGCATAGACACTGTCCCCTCTGCTTACAGGTTCTCCTCTTCAAGAATCCACCCTTGTATTCCACCAGACTCTGGCACAGTCTTCTCCAGCGTCATCTTTCCTTAAGTCCTCCATTGTGGTGTACGGCGGTTTCCAACATCACTTCGCACCTATGCACCCGGCTTCCCTGGTGTAGGTATCCTGGTTCCTGGGGTATCCACGGGTGGGGTGACTCTCCAACCTTCGGTCTTCCACAGGGTTTCTTCAGGGTCCTCTGGGAAGGGTCCTTTTTCTTCCAAACTGCAACCACGACTTCCCTGTTGACTTCTATTGGACACACAGCTGTGTTTCCACTCTGCACACAGCCTCGGTGGGGTTCCTGGGTATTTACCTTTGGGTAGTTCCTTGTGTCCCCAGCTCCTCTGAGTCTCCTGGTCCAAGTCCCGACTTTGGTCGCATTTCACTTTCCTAATATATGGTTTAGTCTCCCCATGGAGAAAACTGAATTTTGTGCTTACCTGTTACAATTGAAGTATTCTTGTGTATTTGTGTTTATAACTCCGGGTAGGAGATATAACAATGTGTTAGTGAGTGTTGTGTAATAAATAGAACTATTTTTATATATACACTGTGTGGTTCTTTTTAGTTTAACTTGCACTACATGATTAGACCTGGTAAAACGAGATGTTTAACACTCCTTCAAGATAAGCCTGAAGGCTGCTCTCCACAGCTACAACTTGGAGAGCTTTCTATGGTAGTCTAATACCACTAAAATCACCATAAGGGTTGTCTTGATTAGTGCAAGGTGCTTCAGTTAAATAAGTGTGCATCATATACTAAGCCAGCCTCCTACAAGTCACATACGGTTTCCTGTGGTGCGTAGCCCCTTGCCCAGCAACTAAAGTAACTAGTATAGGTTTCTTGCTGTGGGGTGAATCTTAACATCCAACATTGGTTATGTACTAGTGCGATTAAACGTGTCCTTCAACATGCTCCAAAATCAACAGCATGGGAAAGTATTGTTGAGCTCATTGTACAATGGTCTTGAGTCCAGTCTTGCTGTTTTTTTGTGCTGGTTGGCAATGACCATTTGCTAAATTTGGGATGTTTTGCACTTTAGATATCTGAAAGAAACACGTTAGTTATAGATTCCTTACCTTAGAATTACCCCCAGGCGTCAGACTGGATCCGGAAAGTTTTTTCGTCAGCAGTACCTGTGCGTGTCGGAAGGTGGCGTCGGTCGGCTCCGTCATGGTCGCCGGGATGATGTCGCGGCAGCTACTTAGACGCCGCTCTCGCGCGCAGACGTCAGTTCTTTCTTTTTCCGCGCCAGCCAGCGCAGATCTGGGAAGAGCGGTACCTCCAGTCATTTTTTGACTGACTTTTTCTTGACTTTTGTCGACTTCTTTTTCGAGTCTTCGACTCCAAAGGTGCACGAGGGATGCCTGGCTTCAAGCCATGCGGTTCCTGTCATCGGATGATGTCTGTGACGGATCCGCACCGCGTGTTTCTCTTTTGCCTGGAGCGCGACCACGACCCCAAGTCGTGCTCCGACTGCCGGTCGATGCCGCCGAAGGCTTTGCGGGAGCGGTCCCGAAAACTGCTTGAGCACCGGCAGTCGGCTCCGCGCCGTTCGAGGTCCCGGTCGTGAGGGAGGTCGAGGGACCGGTCTCGGAGCTAAACCATTCGTCCAAGTCTTCGAAGTCTTAGCACCATGGGTCGGGTAAGTCGAAGCATAACAAGAAGTTGAAGAAGCACCATCGCCCTTTGACTTCTCGTCGGGCGGCCGCTCCGACGAGGGACGCAGGTGGTGCCCCTCCCGCGGAGCCCGACTAGTCGACTCCGCGTTTCCCTCCCTTTCCGGGACCCGGAGAGACTCCTGCCCAGCTTCGTATGTTCTACGAGGCGATGCATGCCATCTTTGGGCGGACCGAACCCGCCAGCGTGCCTTCGGGCCCAGCGGACTCGGTTGGGGGGCCTAGGTCTTCTCCGCCGTCGGCTCCGGCGCCGCAGGCCCCCCTTGGATCCAGGCCTGGATCCGGATCGGCACCGGTTGACTTGATTACGCCTCCACCGGCGCCACTTCCCGCGGCACCACTACAGCGTTCGACGCCGGTCGGCCCCCCGGCCGGCGTCGACCCCGGCCTCCATCCCAACGTGGACCCGGAGCCGGACTGGCGACGCCAGATCCAGCACGCAGAGGGGTTTTTGTGCCCCTTTTCACTCTTGGGGTCCCTTTTCAACCAGAATGGCACCCAGAGGATGAGGAGGAGGACTGGGAGGGGTCAGGTGACCCTCTGTCTGACCAGTTGGACAGTGAGCAGGACTTGAGAGAGGAACTGGGGGATGCCAGTGATTTGGACACCTTCCCTGACCTTGGCATGTTGTCTCCTCCTACCGTGGCTACGGAGGAGGGAGCGTCATACGCAGTGGGTGTTGCGTAGGGCGGCCGAGGCTCTCAACCTCGAGCTTCCTACGGTGGTGGTCAGGACTAACCTCCTGACAGAGGTGCTTCTGCAAGCTCTTCGGAGCCCTTGCTGCCGTTCAATGAGGCCCTCACCGACGTCCTTTTGGGCACGTGGTCCAGGCCCAACATGGGGGCTCCCGTGGACAGATGAAATGAATGAAATGAAATGGAGATTTGTAGAGCGCGAAACAATCACCCAAGGGTGTCAAGGCGCTAGCTCATCAGAGACAGAACTTAAACTAGGAGGTTCGCAGATATGTTAAAGATTAAACAGCCATGTCTTTAGTGATTTCCTAAAAGCTAACAGATGTGTTTCCTGTTTCAATCTTATTGGGAGAGAATTCCATAACTTAGCTGCGCCAAACAGAAAGCTTCTACCCCCCCAGGAGCATTTTTTTACCCTGGGATTAATCAGATCGTGGGCAGAGGATGAGCGGAGACAACGGACTGGAATGTAAGGTAACAGGTTCCTCTTAAAAAAACCTGGTCCTATATCCCGTGTGGTCTTAAAAACAATGCATAGAACCTTAAACTCTATACGTCTTTTTATAGGCAGCCAATGTAAATCCTTGAGCACCTTTGACACAGAGTTGTGTCTAGGAATGTTCAGCAGCAGCCGAGCCGCAGCATTCTGTACAACCTGCAGTTTAGACAGGCATTTATTCCGAAGATTGATAAAAAGCCCGTTACAATAATCAGCTCTTGACAGAACGAGTGCGGAGACTACCAGTTTACGTAGCTCAACTGGAATAAATGGGAGGATCTTTCTCAAAAGTTTTAACGTGTAAAAAGAAAGAGAGGTAACCTGGTTAACATGGTTTTCAAATGAGTTTGGAATCAAAAATGACTCCCAAATTCTTAACCTTGGTCACTGGCGTAGGAAATGGCCCAAGCTCCAGGGGCCAAAGATCAGGTGACCAGAAATCAGTGTGAGCACCAAAAAGTAAGACCTCCGTCTTACCAGAGTTAAGTTTTAGACAATTGGCAGCCATCCAGTCCCCAACCTGACGAAGGCAGGTATGGAACTGTTCCATGGTGTTAGTGGGGGATCCTGACACTGAGACAATGATCTGCGTATCGTCAGCATAGGATACAGCCGAAAAGCCTAGGGACTTGATAAACTTCGCCAGTGGTGCCACATAAATGTTAAAAAGAGTCGGGCTCAAGGACGATCCCTGTGGCACACCGCATGGAAGTGTAAAATTGGGTGATTTAAAATTTTCTAGGGCCACAAATTGTTCCCTGCCAGACAAGAATGATTCAAGAAGGGAAAATGCATTTCCTGTGACCCCAATTCCCCTCAGAACTTCTAAAAGTTTCTGATGGTTCACCGTATCAAATGCGGCGGAGAGGTCAAGCAGCACAAGTGCTGCACTGCCCCCAGCATCGACTGTCTGCCTAATCAGTTCAGATGATGTGATCACCGCCAGTTCGGTACTATGATATTTTCGGAACCCGAACTGAGTTTCATCGAGAAGGCCATGCTTTTCAATATAGTCTGATAAGGTATTATTCATGGCCTTCTCCACCATCTTTGCTGGCAGGGGAAGTCTGGAAATTGGGCGGTAATTATTGGGGTCAGTCTCATCAAGATTTGGCTTCTTCAAAAGGGAAGCACAGATGCCAACTTCCAACTAGTAGGGAATAGACCAGAAGAGAACATTTGATTAAAAATGGGCAACAAATGAGAGGCAAAGATCTCTGGTAGAAGATGGAAGATCTTTGGAGGGCATGAATCCAGTGGAGAGCCTGATTTAGTGGATCTCAACAAATCAATTGTTGCTTCCCTTGTCAACATTGGAAAGGCAGATAGTTCAGGATGGTCCTTGTATTCAGCGTGGGTACTGGGAATGAGTCCGGTAATCCCAGGTCTAGCAGCAGCCTCTAAAAAAGGAACCATTCCTAGATCCGCGGACTTGATGAGTCCATTATAGACCGCCTTAACTTTATCCTGGAAAACGTAGCCACCCTGTCGCAGAATGCCTGAGTTTTAGGTGAATCAGCCGCTACAGAGCAATTGGCTAATCGTTTAACCGTCGAAAAAGTTCCTTTGACGAGTTTTTTGCTGAAAGTATAGCTGTGGTAAAATAGCTGGTTTTCTCCTTATCGATAAGTTTTTTATACTCCAGCAAAGCCGATTTATAGTTGGCTTTATCCTCCAAATCGTCTGAGGATCTCCACTTCCTTTCCAGACGGCGACATTTTTGTTTTTGTATCCTAAGCTGTTCTGAGTACCAAGGTTCGGTAGGTCTGGACCTATGACTAGAGATGCATTTAACTGGTAGTACTTGGTCTATTGACTTTTTTAGCCAGTCCTCAAAAGCAGCAACAGCTTCATTTGAGTCTCCTAAGGGAGATGGAGAATTTTGGGCTAATGCAGATTCAAACATACCCACTGGCAGCTTATTCCAGGGCCGGATCATTTTCCGTTGCCTATTTGTCAATTTCTTTGTCTGGGGGTATTGTACCGGAAACGAAAACATAGTAGCTTTATGGTCCGACCATATAATAGGCAATGGAGGAAGACATTGTAAATGATCATTACTCGTAAATATTCCATCCAGTAAATGGCCCCCCATATGTGTAGTGCCAATCACCTGCTGAGTAAGGCCCATACTGTTTGCAATATCAATAAAGTGTACAGCATCACTATCCAGTGGATCCTCCAGGTGAATATTAAAATCACCTAGGAGTGTAAAGTCCGATCACTGGGATATAACATCCAGATAGGTACCAATATTCATCAGAAAGTTAGCCCGGGGGCCTGGGGGTCGGTAGCATAACAAACCATTAAAAACGTAATGGTTACCTATCGTTAGTTTAAAAAGTAAGGATTCTAAGGTGGGCCCATTGTACTGAGCGGTAAAAACCCCTTTCCATGTGCTTGGGAACAGGACGGCCAGTCCTCCTCCTCTTTTACCTGCTCGGTCTTGCCTAAATAGTGTGTACCCTGAGGGAGTCGCCATTGCTAAGTCAGGACCTGCAGAGCTATCTCCCCAGGTTTCAGTAATAAAGGCCACATCAACATCATGTGTTTCAATAAGCAGAGCAAACTCAGACGCGTGTTTACACAATGACCGTGCATTGATAAGACAGCCTGACACTGATTTTGTCACATTCTTTACAGCGGATAGATGCTCCTGACTAAAAGATAATTGGGGTGGATCAGATAAATGGTGAGAATACCCACAGATGATACATTTAAAATGACTCAAACATGGATCAATATTAATACCAGTTTTTCCGTCACACCTACCCTTTATGTTAAAGGCTCGTAGTTGTTCCCCAGTATGATTGCCCGACGCCACCGCCCGGCCCCGGGCAACCCCACTTTCCTCTGTCAACACCCCACCTCGGAGAGCTTGGTAGTCCAAGCCTCCACTTCCAAAAGCGCATTCCCTACTGCCCCACCAGAAAGGGAATCCAAGAACCTGGACCACCTTCGGAAGAAAATTTTCTCTTCTGCCAGCTTAGGACTGCGGTCGGTAAACACTGCATGTCTCTTGGGCAGTTATTCCCACTCGGTGTGGGATACGGTGGCGCAGGTGCTGCCTCAGTGTCCGGAGGAGGCCCGGGCAGTGCTCTCCCAGGCTGTTGCCGCCGGGAGGGATGCAGCGAAGTTTGCCATACGTTGTGGGCTGGATACCGCTGACACTCTGGGCAGGACCATTTCAACGTCGGTAGCACTTCGTCGCTACGCCTGGATGAGGTCGACTGGCTTTTCAGGGGATGTCAAGAACACCTTGATGGACATGCCCTTTGATTGCCATCACCTTTTTGGCAACAAAGCAGACCACGCTCTAGAGCGATTCAAGGACTCCCGGGCTACGGCCAAGTCCTTAGGCCTCTCCACCCGCCCTGAGCAGTCTGCTTTTCGCCCCTTTTGTGGCTACGGAAGGGGTGCCCCGCTACGTCCCGCCCTGAGCCACAGGCCGCAGCAAGTTACCCAACCTTCGCGCGGCCGGGGACGTGGGAACAACGGTCGTGGTTCCGGGGGCCAGCGGGCGGGCCAGTCCACCAACCCCCCTTTCAGGCCCCTCAAACGCCAGTGGGCGGCAGGATTCACCATCACCTCCCCCACTGGCGCACCATCACGTCGGACAGGTGGGTTTTGCAAATAGTCCGAAGGGGCTACTCCCTCCCCTTCAAGACTACCCCTCCAGCCATGCCACCTCAGTACCACCGCATGTCGGAGGATCACCTGGGCCTTCTCCAACAGGAAGTTTTGGCACTCTTGGCCAAGGGAGCCATTGAGTGCGTTCCTGTCCATGAAGTAGGTCGTGGTTGCTACTCCAACTACTTTCTGGTCCCCCAGAAGGACAAGGGCCGGCGTCCTATCTTGGATCTCAGGAACTTCCTCCGGAAGGAGAAGTTCAAGATGTTGACTCTTGCTCAAGTCTTGTCTGCCCTCGACCCGGAAGACTGGATGGTAGCGTTGGACTTGCAGGACGCTTATTTTCACATCCCCGTCCTGCCGGACCACCGGCGTTACCTATGGTTCAAGATAGGCCATGAGCTTTTTCAATTTACCGTGCTCCCCTTTGGCCATACCAGCGCCCCTCTGGTGTTCACGAAAGTGATGGCGGTGGTCGCTGCTCATCTGCGCAGATCGGGGTTTTCAGTCTTCCCCTATCTCGACGGCTGGCTGTTGAAGGCGGGCTCGCCCCACGCAGTTGTCTCCCACCTCCAGACTACGGCCGACCTCCTGCATTCGCTGGGGTTCTCCATCAATGTGCCGAAGTCACACCTGATTCCCTCTCAGAAGCTCCTCTTCATCGGAGCGGTTCTGGACACGACGCAGTTTCGGGTCTATCCTCCCGAACAGCGAGTCCGGGATATTCAGGCTATGATTCCGATCTTTCAGCCTCTATCCCGGGTTTCGCTCAGAATGACTGAGGCTGCTGGGCCTCATGGCCTCCTGCATCCTGCTGGTCACATATGCGGGCTCTGCAGTGGGACCTGAAGTTCCAGTGGGTGCAGCATCAGAGGAATCTGTCAGATTGCGTCCAGATCTTGGAGGGCACTGCACGACAACTGCAGTGGTGGCTAACGAACCAGGATTGGGTCAATGGCAGATCCCTCTCTTTTCCCCAACCAGACCACACTGTGGTGACGGACGCGTCCCTTCTGGGATGGGGCGGCCACATGGGAGAGGCGGAGATCAGAGGCCTCTGGTCTCCGGCGGAGTCCGGGCTCCACATCAAACTTCTGGAGCTCCGGGCGATTCGTCTTGCACTGAAGGCATTCCTTCCCTCTGTCCGGGGAAGAGTAGTGCAGGTGTTCACGGACAACACCACCGCCATGTGGTACTGCAACAAACAGGGTGGGGTGGGGGTCGTGGACCCTATGTCAAGAGGCCCTCCACCTCTGGACATGGCTGGAACATCAGGACATATCCCTGATGGTTCAACACCTGGCAGGTTCCCTGAACGCCAGGGCGGACAAACTCAGCCGCAGGTGCATGATGGATCACGAATGGCGTCTCCACTTGGAGGTGGTGCAAGGTCTCTTTCAACAGTGGGGAGAGCCTTGGTTAGATCTATTCGCCACCGAAGAGAACGCGCAATGTCAGCAATTCTGCGCGTTGGAATTTCCAAGGCGGCAATCACTAGGCGACGCTTTTCGTCGCGAGTGGAGTTGCGGTCTGTTGTACGCCGTTCCCCCTATACCACTTCTGCCCAGAGTGCTGAAGAAGATCAGGCGCTACCAGGCCCAAGTCATTCTTGTGGCTCCGGATTGGGCACGAAGAGTCTGGTATCCCGAGCTGCTCAACATGGCCATCGATCCTCCGCTCAGACTGCCTCTTCGGGAGGATCTTCTGTCGCAGCAGCAGGGGACGGTCCTCCACCCGATCCTGTCCAACCTCCACCTCCTTGCGTGGAGATTGAGCGGCGGCAGTTGACGTCTTTCGACCTGCCTCCTGAAGTCTGTGATGTAATCTTGGCAGCCAGGCGTCCCTCCACTAAGACGGTATACGCCTGCCGGTGGAACAAGTTTGTGGCATGGTGCACAGCAAAGGCTGTGGATCCCCTTTCTGCCCCTCTTTCTGAAGTCCTTTTGTTTCTTCTTTCTCTAGCCCAGCAGGGCTCTGCTCTGGGCACTATCAAGGGCTATCTTTCGGCCATCTCTGCCTTCCTTCGGCTTCCCGATCAGCCTTCCCTTTTCAAGTCCCCAGTTGTAAGCCGCTTCTTGAAAGGCATAACTCATCTTTTTCCTCCTATTCCCTTCGTTATGCCTCAGTGGGACTTGAACCTGGTTTTAACTTATTTAATGTGTGCTCCCTTTGAGCCGCTTCATAACTGTCCTTTACGGCTCTTAACTCTCAAAACTGCGTTCCTGGTGGCCATCACATCTGCCAGGGGAGTGAGTGAGTGAGCTCCAGTCTCTTTCTTCTAAGCCTCCTTTTCTCTCTGTACATCCGGACAAAGTTTTCCTTAGAACTCGTCCATCCTTCCTGCCCAAAGTTGTCACTGCCTTCCACATCGGGCAGACTATCACTTTGCCCACCTTCTTTCCGCCTCCGCATCCTTCGAAAGAGGAAGAGAGGCTCCACCGTCTGGACCCAAAACGTGCGCTTTCCTTCTATCTGGATCGCACAAAACAGTTCCGGGGGGATGACCAACTCTTTGTTGGCTACGTGGGCGCCAAAAAAGGTCGGGCCGTACAAAAGCGAACCATTTCTCGATGGGTCGTTTTGTGTATAAAAGCATGCTATTCTCTGGCTAAAAAGGAGCCTCCAGTGGGGCTACGCGCCCATTCCACCAGGGCGACGGCAGCCACTACTGCCTTGAGGAGAGGAGTTCCTCTGAACGACATCTGTCAGGCGGCTACGTGGGCATCGTTGCACATGTTCACCAAACACTACTGCCTGGACAGCCAAGTCCCGAGAGATGGCTTCTTTGGCCGTTCTGTTCTCCAGGATTTTCTGGTGGGATCTTGGTTCGCAGGCCCACCACCGGGGTTGGTATTGCTGGGGTATCTATTCTAAGGTAAGGAATCTATAACTAACGTGTTTCTTTCAGATGAACAAGTTACTTACCTCCGGTAACGATATATCTGTAAGAAACGTTAGTTATAGATTCCTTACCGCCCCACCCATCCTCCCCGTTCTGCGAACTGATTTCTAGGGTTAAGGGCATCCTTTCAGGGCCCTAGTTTTGTGCACCAGTGGTCAGTGTCTTGCATGGCTCTGTTTCTGGCGTTGAAAGTCCTGTACAGAACTGACGTCACCGCGCGAGAGCGGCGTCTAAGTAGCTGCTGCAACGTCATCCCGGCGACCGCCACCGCCGACGACGCCGGACACGGAGCCGACCAACGCCACCTTCCGACGCGCAGAGGTACTGCTGATGAAAAAACTTTCCGGATCCAGTCTGACGCCTGGGGGTAATTCTAAGGTAAGGAATCTATAACTAACTAATGTTTCTTACAGATATATCGTTACCGAAGGTAAGTAACTTGTTCATTCAGATGGCACATCACATCACAAAGGAAAGCATTTTTTCCTTCAGAATTCTGTACGCAGGAAAATTGGTTTGGGGAGGGTACCTTTTCAAGTACCTCTACATGCAGCCATTGTGTAGAGTGATGCTCCCCTCAGCAGGGTTGTCTCCATCCTGGAGCACAGAGAGGTGTAAACAGCTCCTGGCTATGAACAGCCACAAAGTGAGTGATCAGGAAAGAGACAAAAGGGTGGTTTTACCTAAAAGACACCTCTCACTCTGAACAATAGACAGCTGCCCCCTTCACCCCCACCATCTATTAGGTGGCAGTGCTACAGGAAGAATCTAATCTAAATTCTGTAGGAGCCTTGTCTCCTTTGTCCTCACTTCTTTGTCAGGTCTCCTCCCTCCTGCATCCTGATACACTTCCACTGTCTGGGAAATCAACATCACCTCAGCTTGTAAACATGAACAGGCCAGGGACATCCACAATTGCTTACACATAAAATGCATATACTACAATAGCCACATACACAAACACCCACAGCATGCACTTGGATGGGATTAAGTGACAAAACCGGGTATAATCTGACTGTTTATTGGCGGACATTCTCAGCCAGTGCCAATTAGCTTAGTTTTAGTGAGTGAGTGAAAAAACATTAATTTACAGAATAGTTCTTTAAATGAGACCTTTTCTTTTCTGCACCAACTCTCCTTTGCAGAGTACAGATCCTTTGCCAAGGATGGGATACTCCAGGATATGTAGGAGTGCTGTCCTAGGCTTGGCAGACAATAGGTTAGGGCTCTTAATGTTTAAATGATGTGTGCACTCTGAAAGACATGTTTAAGCTATCTGTCCTGTATATGGAGCTATATTTATAATGTGGTTTCTTTCTACAGCTTACATTCTCCAATTGCTTGCTATCTCCGAAAGCCTTCTCCCAGTATACTCATAAAACCCTGCATGGAAAATTGACCATGACGTACTCTCCTCTGTCTCATTCCTGCCTGCCTCAGTCCTTATTGTAATTCTGCAATTTGCTGATACGTCATTTCATAGATCACAACTTCTCCTTTTTAAAACTCTATCCCTGCAATCCTGCATGGAAAATTAACCTTGACGTACTCTCCTCTGTCTCATGCCTGCCTGTCTCAGTCCTTATTGTAATTCTGCAATTGGCTGATACCTCATTTTATAGATCACAACCTCTCCTTTTTAAAACTCGATCCCTGCAATTTAACATTACCTAATCTCCGCCTGCCTATCTATCTCACAGACCATTAACCTGAAACCACATAGACCCCAATAATGATCACACCTTCTGGGTATTAATATATCATAAAGTTACTTGCGTAAATGCATGCAATTTTTTCTTCAGAGCACATCACTAATCACAATAACCTCTAGATTAACCACTAACCTTGGATTGCGAGTAGCGTGCTACTTGCGGTAAAGCGTCTCAATGCCTTGTCGGGGGTAGCAAGCAGTTTATAAATTGAATTGCAATTACATTCCCCAAGATTTGATAAAATCTCTATGTATAAAGGGAATTAAAGTGAGGCCAGGTCTTTTGGATGAATATGGCACATTACAACGCGATGTAATACATCGCGTGCCATTACAACGCAGTCGTTACAACGACCGCCTTGTTAGTACGCGATGTATTACATCGCAAGTCTTTACAATGACTTCCACTAGGGGGCGCGCTGGACTTAGGAATAGTATTATTTACTATTCCTACTCCAGTTTGCGGAACAGTAGGAAAGGTGTTGGAAATGTATTTCCAATACCTCAGCGCCCCCTAGTGGAATTTGTTGTAAAAACTTGTGATGTCATTACTAACAACGCGGTCGTTGTAGCGAGCGCGTTGTAAAGGTATCGCGGTGTAATGACCGCGTTGTAAAGGTCGTTTCCCCTTTTGGATTGAGTACCTTGCTGGATTGCTCATTTAAGATCTTTTCTCAGATCTTGCTACATTCATTGGAAGCTTGGGGCAAAGACAGTAATTTAATTCCCAGTAAGCGACTGGGTTCCACCAGAGGATGAGCACATTTCATCTTTCTTCTGCATTGCGGTCTTTGGCTAGAAATTCAACAAGGCAGATACTTGGGATTCCTGCTTCGTGAATTTCTGGGCAGCTTTCTATATGGTTGATCATGCGATCCTGTGTTGAAACACTTCTCTTGATGAATTCAAATGAATTTATTATATTTCTGCAAATTGTAAAGTCTGCTAATTGGGTCTGTGTACAACTGAATCATAGAGGGTCATTAGCAAGTGAATTTACCATTCATAATGATTTAATGCATTTTTGCACAACCTTCTGTTTTTCTTTGTTTTGGCTGCTCTCCCATCTGTTTTACCTACCATTTACTACTTTCCTCCTATGCAAATTAGAATCCAGAGGAAATTCTGTAATCTGCAGATGACCCTCTTATAATGTATTTAGCAGAAATTGATTAACCACATAATCTTGATTTTGGTCTTTGTAAATATTCATTTAAATCACCGGTGTATCTTAAACATTTAATGTTAGCAGTAGTGCGCCTTTTTAAATACCTTGGCATTATGCTTAGCAGTAGCTTAATATCGACTTTTCATGAAATAGTGAAAGCATGTACGATTAAATCCAGTATAAATCCAGCATTTTTAAAGCGCAAACCATTACCCGAAGGTGTCAAGGAGCTGGGGGCCATCGGGAAGATTAAGTGAGCTATTGCCCAGAGTCACATGGTGCTGGGCTAACCTGCTGCCGGGGATCGAACCTTGAGCCCCAGTGTTCCATAGTCAGCCGCCCTGGTCGCTGCGCCACACCTCTTCCCCGATTATGATCGCTAAAGTTTTTGAGACTGCTTCCTTTCCGGGCACAGAGGACATTAATCCATGCTGTAATTATGTCACACATAGATTATGCTAATATCCTGGACCTGGGTCTTCCTGACTATATGCTCACGAGATTGCAGATTGTTCAGAACGCAGCAGCTAGATTACTCTTAAAGTGCCTAGGTGTCTGTCAATTGCTCCCCATCTGAAGGAGCTCCATTGGCTACCAACTAAGGAGAGAATTCATTCAATCTAAGGCACTAGTCTTGGCTCACAGAGCTTTCTATGGCACATGCCCCCCACTATCTTTTGATGAGGCTACAGCATTATTATCCGTCTAGAGCTCTCCGTTCATCTGACGCCAACATACTATCGTAGCCAAGGATAAAAAAAAAGAGGTGGGGAGGGGCATCATTCTATCTTGCAGCTCAAGCATAGAACCTACTCTTGTGCCATTGCCGCAAGATCAGGGAGAAAATATCTCTTTAGGAAAGCTGTGAAAACTTGGCTATTTGATCAGTCCTTTTGAGAGTTTTACTCGGTGGATGGGGTGAATTGTTGCAGTTTATTTAGCGCCAGGACAATCTGATGAGTAGCTGTTGCACTTTTTAAATTCTTGATTGATTACTACAATGTGAGCCTTCACTAACTTGAATAGGAAATATGCTGCTCTTTGTGTGCAACTGTTGCTATTCGTGTATGTAGGCAAAGTAGGACAGATGGCCCTTTATGGATGCCCTCTAACAAGCCTGTTTAACCGTATAGTTTGAAAAAATTGGAAAGTTTGTGCTAGAAATCAGTTTTGCACTTCCTGCATTGCTCTGATAGTGTATTTGACTTCAATTGGGTAGCCCTTTCTTAATATAGACTTTGATGTCTGTCTCCTGAAATGTTGATCTAAATTGGTTAGGAGAAGTTAGGAATCTATTTCTGGACATTGCTTGCAGGGAATTTGTTTCAGCAACTCTTGTTGGGCAAACCCCCTTCCTAGGAATCCTTCTTTTGTTCGAGAAATACACTATATCTGTTGGGGCATACATAGTTCTCAGATGAAACTAAAGAGAGATGTTGAAAGAAATGTCACCGGTTTATAGTTTCAATAACTACCATAAGTATGTGAAAGAGAAGAGATCTGTTGTGAAGCCAGTGTTTGGTCTATCAGGTTACTCCTCCAGATCGGTCTGTGGTGTGATGAAGCTTAGTCTTGCATAAAAGGGCTAGACCAGTTGCGTTTTGAAGACCTGTCCCGAGTTCATGAGCACTTGCAATCATTGGTTAAAAAGGAGTAGTATTAAATCTCTAGAAAAAGTAATATTTGTGTTACAAAGTTATTTGTAAGCTTTTGCATTGGGGATTATTGAAGTTAGATACTGGAAATGTTAGTATATGTCTATGGTATTTGGTTTTAAAGGAATTACTGCATGTGTTTTTTTTTTTTTTTTTTTTTTTTTTTTTGGACCAATGGCCTAAGAAGCAAATGTATCCATATATTCAGGACGCACTGATTTGGCTTTATTCCCTAACTGGATAGAGCCTTAAATTCTGGTACTAACTAAAGTGAAGTAAGCGAAATGAATGTTCATTAACTGTTTTGGGTCTAAAGATCGAGTGGTTACATAGAGAATTGTTTACTTTTTACTCACAAAACGGATTCTTCGATAAGTTTCCTTGTTTTATTTATTTTTGCTTTAAGGTTTTCTGAAATATGTGATTAGAGCATGGTTGGGGCATAATCCTTACATAGGGGAAAACGGAGCTGTTGTAGAAAACCTAATAACTGACAATTGGATGGAGCTCTGTTTGAATACGTCCAGTTCTCAAACCATTTGTGAAGAGATGACCATGTTTTTAGGATGAATGTGCAAGTAGTGGAAAATGTAATCTGAAAAGCGCTTCCATCTAACTGCAAGAGGAAAGCATGCTTTTACTTCCTACATTAATAAGGAGGAGGAAGTAACAGGCTTTGAAGGAAAAACGAAAAGTCAGAAAAAATGCGGACTTTTAGTGCTAATTTAAAAAACCTTAAAACTGCAAATGAATGTAATGGAATTTTTTGGGATGCTAATGGATACATCTCCCACAGATCTCTCATCTAAAGAAATATTTCTGGTCTTCAGACATAGTCCAAAAGTCCGGCCACCAAGTGTCCAGTGGGCGCAGAGCCCACACTGGTCAAAAGACCAGTTGATGTGATTACTAATCCTCATTCTTAATGTTATCCTCTACTTTTATCTTTTATATTTCTTTGTTGTAGTTTTAAAAGCTTTTTTTGAAATAATGTTCACTTAATTGCAATAATTTACAGGTATATAGTAAATGCAATAAAGTTCACTTTGGACGAAGTGAAGTAAACTTATAATGCATTCTGTACTGCATAACATCTTTTGAATTGCATTAGCAATATTTAATTTGTTTACTATCGCTTTTTTTTTTTTCCAGGCAGCGATTAATGGTGTAATCCCACAAGAAAATGGGATTATTCAGAGGTATGCACATTTTTCTTTTACCTTTATAAAGCTGGCTCACTAGTCCAATGACAATATGGTAGTAATCGGCATTTGGCAGTAATCGGCATTTGGCACAGATTTTCTTTTAAAGTTTACTGCTGGAACGTGGATGATACACTTGCATCTTTGGTGGGAACAACTGACCACTAATACTCTGCACTATTGTTGCTGGTAATAGGCAAATTGTTGAATGTTTCCTGTGCATAATATAGCTTGAATAAAACAATTTGGTGTACTGCTTACCCTTCATTGTCCGATGTAGACATTATAGACTTTGTGTTTACACTCTAAATGACTGCCCATCCGTGACAGCCCTCTAATCCTTCCGGTCATTAATTAACTTCCTTCCTACCACTAAGGTCAAAACATTTTCTATACTTAACAGCTTTGACATTTTTATTTACCGTTGTTTTGGACATAAATTGCATTACTCAAACTTCGTGACTCTACCATTTCCAAATTTACAGATAGCCTGCCAACTTTCTGAAGTATCGCAGACTGTTTCTGAAGCGCTAATACAAAGTGTTTTACGCTGGTACTGGGCATGCATGTCTGCGTTAACCGTGGAACCCAGGCCACTTCCTTTGTGTCTGCGTCCCTTCTCTAGCATCCTGTTTTCTGTCCTTTTTTATGGATCAGAAACTTCTTCTCTTACAATTTCTTAACATTGGGCTGTGACCCTAATAGCTCTTGGATCTTTCATATGCCTTTGCTGTATTGTTTTGCCCCTTGCACGTCTTCCTTCAGTTTGGTGAGCCTATGCTGTAACATTTATTATCAGTCTTCTTGCCACTGGATGTTTGCAGCAGCTGATCTACAGCACTGCATCTTAGTTGTGGAACAGTCATCCGCCTGCAAGCCTGTTCTCTGGCAACCATCAGTATGAGCCCTCGTTGGATCTGCTGACATGCAGAATAAGAATACAGAGATTCCGAAAGAGAGGATGGATTTCATCATTGATCAGGAGATGAGTACAGGGGTTTGGCCACTGTATGTGGTAGCTAGCGCCTATATCCAGCTCTTTATCATGATTTCTAGAGGCAAGCCAGAGGCGTGATTTAGATTAACACCACCACTTTCAAGCGCTTAGGAGCCTTGCAATGATTTCTGGATCCAGTCTGGCACCTGAGGAGATTCACAAACGGAAGGATCTGCAGTTAGCTAGAGTGTGCACTAGAAAGAGTGTTGCTGAAAGAAAATAACTTACTTGTTGCGCTGAATGTAAGCTCCTGTTATCCAAATAAACCAGGGTTCGTACATCGTACCTTGCTTTGATTCTTCCTTTGGCACTTTTCAGATCCAGAGGCATAATCAGCCAGACATTTGAAAAGTAAAACATGATTCCCACTAAAATTGATCAAACTAGGTATGAAAAATTACCCATATCGACTGCAATTATTTCATGTGTGTATCATGTCTGCAAATGTTTTTTTTATAAACACCATATATTTCAAAATGTCAGTTTCACTCCGAGATATCAAGAAGAAATTATTTTTTACTTTTTTCCTTTGGAGTCATTAGTTAATCAGTGATCGTAGCAAACAATACATAATTGCGTGAAGTGATGTGGAAAAGCCTAGCATAGTTGTTTTGCAGTCATGAATATTTGGTGTGCTATGAACTAACTTCTCAAAAAATAAAAGCCAACTGAAAAATCAGAAAGAGCACCCAAGTGTCATCAGCATTGTTTGGGACAACTGCTATGTTTGTTGTTCTATAAATCTAATTTAGGAAAGATGTAATGAATTCAAAAAGTGCTGAAACCTGTGCTTAGAAAACACAGGTAAGATATGCATATTAAAAATGTACTCCTAAGGTGTTTTTCTATATCGAATAACACCAATTATTCAGTTCGTTTGACTGATCATATATGCAAATAATTTGTGGTTTGATCTGATACCATTCACACATTATAGAAATGGACAGAAAACACTGAATTTCCAAGAATCAAAGGTAAGGGCTGGAACATTTGTTGGCTGTTAAAAATTGGGTTAGTGGTTGGTACCCCGTCCAAGCAGGAACCAAAATCCTAGTCAGGGTAAGTTAGATATATTCCCTAAATTAACCTGTGCTCACCCTCTGGTAGCTTGGCACAGAGCAGTCAGGCTTATCTTAAGAGGCAATGCGTAAAGTATTTGTTCAACACTTAAAACAGTGAAAACACCACTGTTAAAAAATAGAGCTTCATTTAATGAGAAAAACGACAAAAATCCAATAAGAAGAACTTGAGATATGAATTTTAAAGAATTTGGCGAAAATAGCGCATAAAAGCGCAAAGTGCCAACTGTGGTTATCTGGTTGCGCCAGACCGGAGCAAAGACACAAGTTCAGGCCGACCTGTATAGAGCGTGGGCTGGCTACAGAGACCCACCTGCGCCCGCTGAACACAGTACCTTAAATTCTGGTGGACGGTCTGCGCAGCGGTAGTTTGTAAGGCTTCGCGTCGGTGGTTCCGAGAAGGACCTCAGAATGCAGAGCACCTTAGGCCTACTTCCAAGGGTCCAGGACTGGGGTGGCACCACTTGGCAGGGTTGACTTACAGATGGCAGAGTCTCTGTGCTATAGCAGGTGAGTTGGAAGTCTTTTGTGTCCTGAGACTTCAGAAAACAGGAGATAAGCTAGCTAACCCTTGGAGTCACTTTCGGGACGGAGAGATGCTGGTCCAGTTGTTCTTACTACCAGGCAAGGAGGGCAGCAGATCAGCACAGCAGATCAGGAGTCCAGCAGAGTGACCGTCCTTTCAGCAGCACAGCAGCCCTTCTTCATGGCAGAGTATCCACAGGTTCAGAAGTGTACTGAAGTGGTGGTGTCTGAGGTCCAGTGTGAGAAGTTGGCCTGGTATATGCTGTTCACTAATTAAAGTGGACACCTTGCACCAGGGCAAATCGACTCTTATGGTAGATAGGTTTAAGACAACCTTTTAAAGAAAGCTATCCTAGTGGTAGCTGTGGAGAGCAGCCTTCAGGCTAAGTCTCGGAGGAATGTAAAGCAGCTTGTTTTACCATATAATCTCTTGAATCACCAAATGAAAAGACACCACACAGGTATATATATCAAATATATATGTATTTATTTCTAAATAACTCTCTACTAATCTCTTTATGAGATTAGAAGACAAACATATACACAAATCAACGTTTCACAATAAGTTAAGCACGAAATATGGCTGGGGCCCTAGGGGCGTACCAGACCATATACTAAGTAAGAGACTTAGAAACAACGACTTGCAGGGAGACAAGGCCTAGGGCCTTCAGAAGTGCTGGGGCCTCACAAAACCACCCAAGGCAGGTAAGTAAAGGACCCACGGGGGACGCGTGCAGTGTGGATACACAGGCGCGGATCGCCGTTAACTTCAATGGGGCAAGTCGCGGTTGGAAATAAAGAGTTTTAGGATACTTCGGGAGAACCTACAAGCAAGTCACTTACAGGGTAAGTAGTTCTAGGACCCACACCCACAGGAGCACCGTAGTGCTGGAGTTACCTCACCCAGGGAAGCCGGGTGCACAGGTGTCCTTTGGTGTCGGGTCGCGGCGTCGTTTTCAATGGCGAACAAAGAAGACTTGCTGCTTGCGGGAGCTGAAGAAGTGTCCGGTGGAATCCAAGCCTGGATTCCGAAGAAGGATAACCTGAAAGCAGAGGGGACAGTGTTCAAAGTCACTTGGCAGTGACCCGGGGCAAGGAAGATGGATGCCCACCGTCGTCGGTTGATTCAGGTCGGTTGCGGGTGCCTTGACTCTTCAGCCACGTGGTCCAGGAGGTGTCGACGACGACCAGGAGCTGGATTCGGTGGGTCCCTCGACGTCTGCAGCTGACTGCGGTGTCGGCAACTCGATTGGAGCCAACAAGCCTTGGCAGCAGCAAGTCTCGGGGAGATGAAGAAAAGTCGATGGCGCAGACCAGCAAGGTCTGAGGGACTCACCCAGCGAGGGTAAGTCAGGGCAGGCCTGGAGCAACCAGGGGAGCCCTTTGGTTTCTTTAGGAAGTCTTCTGGGGACCCACAAGCCAGCGGGCAAGGGATCGCGAAGACACCTCGGGCGGAATCACTCAACAGGGGCCCACGGTCACTCGGGACGGTGTAGGCCTCTGATCTTCGGAGGGATTCCTGCTGGAGGTCGGGACCACACGTGGTCCAAAGCACAAGTTCGTAGAACGTTGTGAAGGGGTTGCACTCGACAATAGTGCACGGTACCCAGGGGTCGCGGTTCCTCGTTACTCGTGGGGTCCACTTGCCTCAGCTTCGCTGGGGACTCACGATGGCCTGGGAGAGGTCAGGAAATCCACTTCTTGGGCTGCAGGGACTTCGGACTCCGGCGGGAGCGGCGTAGTTTGCGACCGTCGTTGTCGTTTTTGGTGCCTGCCAAGCAGGGGAGTCACTCCTTGACTCCAAGGAGATTCTTCTGTCTTCCAAAGGTAGTGGAACGTCGAAGGGCCAGGATTCTTCTGTAGAGCGTCGTCCAGGGGTTATCTGCTTTGCAATGGCAAGGTTCCCCCTCTTATACTAAAAAGAGGGGATGGACTAGCTCTATGACCCCACCTATGGGAGGGTCAAGGGAGGGGGTGGCTACACCCACTTCCCTTTGTCCAGTTTCGCGCCAGAGCAGGGGCAGGTAGCCCCTGAGCTGGTTTGAACTGGCATATGCACAGAGGAGCCTTCTGCTCCCCCAGTGCAGGACTTCAAAGCACTCTAGGAGTGCACCCACCCAGCCCCAATACACTAAACCCTGTCTGGAAGGTGGTTACACCTCCCTGTGACAGGATGCCTATTGTTGGGCTTCCTCCACTGCGAGTTTCGGTCATCAGCAGGAGGGCAGCCCAGTGTCTGTGAATGGTGGCATCCATTTTGTGATGCCAGGGCTCTTTAGGATTCTACCGCGTTTCCACAGCAGGTACATGTCTTATCCCTCTAGAAGGGTGGAATGCTACCCCCCGCCGCCAAGATTGGCGGGGGGTAGTATTCCAAGATGTTTGACACCAAACACGACATGTTTTGATGCAGCCATTCCAAAGTTAGCATTTACCGCGAGGATATAATGCACTTAAATAGTATATGGTTTAACCGCATCCACAAACAGCACCAGAGAATAGACTCTGAGAGCTGCAGAGGGGCCCTGCTCAGGCAGAGGCACCCCCTCACATAGAAGCCAGGCACCCTGCCCTCAGGATTGATAGGGCCTGCCTTAGGGGTGACTGATAGGTTTATATGTGTGTGCAGGAGAGATATAGGAAACCTATATCTCAGTGAGGGGTGCTAGCACCACCTCACCCAGGCTGCAGTAGCAGGCCTGTGGTGTCAGATTTAGACTGCTTCCCAGGGGTGGCATAACACATGCTGCAGCCCCTGGTAGGCCTGTGAAGTACCTATGCCCTTGGCACCTAAGGTACCATATACTAGGGACTCATAAGGCACCACAGTATCCAATCACTAGTGCACCTAGAGTGCACTCCATGTCGTTTAGAGAGAACAGAGAGGCTGGGGCCCTGATTGGCAGGGACCCAGCCAGACTATAGCCAGAAACCAGTGCTAACATCAGAAAAAAAGTGGGGGCAACATAAGAGGCAGATCCTACTCTCCTACATCCAGTTTTTATACTTTGGTGCCATGCATCTAGAAGGTGGGAGAAGCTTCTAGACAGCGGCTTTGAAGTGCAGAGAATCCCCTTCCTCCCCTGCCCTGGTTCCAAGCTGGCTGGAGTGACGATACAGAGTCCTGTGGCCTATTTTGTGGAGACAGGGCCCAGTCTATTCAAGTGGGGCTGTGGTTAGCTCCGACCCCCCCCCCCCTTCCCCATGAAGCCAGTTAATGGCCCATTAAGGTCCATCAAGTCACACCTAGGCTCCCATTATGTGTGGCTGTCTAGAGGGAATGCACCAGGCTCAGCTGTCACCCACCCCAGACGTGTTTAGAGACCAGCAGAAGGCACAGAATGGTTAAAGTAAGAAAATGCCAACTTTCTAAAAGTACAAACACAAAAAGGAACCTAACCCCGTTGTGCTTTAGACTCTTCACTTTGACGAGCTCCAAACAGACAACCACTTTATCTATTTGAATGTACTATTTATTTATCCACCTCTATTTGATTGGTTTTCTAAGAAAATTATTTATCAAAAATTGAATGTACAGAAAAGAAAATACTTCAATTTCAAATGACAAACATCAAAACATAACTCATTGGACTTCAGACAAATTCTTGTCAACACAAATTACATTAATACAAACATTAATTTACAAACCACATTCACATCATCCACCCAACTAACTAAAACTAATCTGTCAAACGTGAACCACTCTCTATATCACACACGGGGAAAATATTCTTCAGTACAACTGGGGGATACAACTCATAACAATCCCTCTCCAAGTACACAAATGAATTCGTATTTTTGATTCCTCCGTGGACAGATTGCCAACGCTTTTCGAGACCCAGGCTATAGCTGCTGGGACTCTCCTCAGGGCTGCCTCTTAGTGGATATCAACGTTTTCTGGGAACAGGCCTTGTGGTCAGAGTCAATTGTTTAAAATCAAACAGGACTCACTGCCATGTCAGCTTTTCAAAGCTATTCGTAAACCACGCTCTGCACCGGAAACACACCCGTGCCTTTATTGCTTAAATGTATACAGCTGCCCATCCGGTCAGCGCATGTCTACCACAGCAAAAGCTGGCACCCTATGCTTTTCAACGCACGGCGTGTTTAAAAAATGAATCCCTTTTCAGACGGCGCCAACTGAGATGCAGTTACAATGATGTCGTTGCTGCAGTGAATGGAATTAGTGCCTTTGAAAATAGACATCGGGAAGTTTACAACAAGCGCGCTGTTGGCGCCGTCTGAAAAGGGATTCATTTTTGAAACACACGCCGTGTTTTGAAAAGCATAGGGTGCCAGATATTGCTGTGGCAGAAATGCGCTGACCCGATGGGCAGCTGTATACATTTAAGCAATAAAGGCACGGGTGTGTTTCTGGTGCAGAGCGTGGTTTACGAATAGCTTTGAAAAGCTGACATGGCAGTGAGTCCTGTTTGATTTTAAACAACAATTGACTCGGACCACTAGGCCTGTTCCCAGAAAACGTTGATATCCACTAAGAGGCAGCCCTGAGGAGAGTCCCAGCAGCTATAGCCTGGATCTCGAAACGCGTTGGCAATCTGTCCACGGAGGAATCAAAAATACGAATTCATTTGTGCACTTGGAGAGGGATTGTTATGAGTTGTATCACCCAGTTGTACTGAAGAATATGTTTCCCGTGTGTGATATAGAGAGTGGTTCACGTTTGACAGATTAGTTTTAGTTAGTTGGGTGGATGATGTGAATGAGTGAATGTGGTTTGTAAATTAATGTTTGTATTAATGTAATTTGTGTTGACAAGAATTTGTCTGAAGTCCAATGAGTTATGTTTTGATGTTTGTCATTTGAAATTGAAGTATTTTCTTTTCTGTACATTCAATTTTTGATAAATAATTTTCTTAGAAAACCAATCAAATAGAGGTGGATAAATAAATAGTCCTTTCAAATAGATAAAGTGGTTGTCTGTTTGGAGCTCGTCAAAGTGAAGAGTCTAAAGCACAGCGGGGTTAGGTTCCTTTTTGTGTTTATAGTTTAAAAACGGCCCTACCTGACCCCGGTCCAATTTGGGCCTATCCCCTTTTGTTATTGCAACTTTCTAAAAGTGGCATTTTTAGACTTGCAACTTAAAATCAAACTTTATCATAAGCTGCGATTTTAAATTGTGAGTTCAGAGACACCAAATTCGAAATATCTATCTTTTCCCAATTAGAAATTACACTTATAAAATGTAATGAGGCAATCCCAATGTTAACCAATGGAAGAAATAGGCCTTTCAGTAGTGAAAAAATAATTTAAGAGTTTTTCACTACCCGGACATGTAAAACTTATAAGTACATGTCCAACATTTTAAATACACTGCACCCTGCACTTGGGGCTGCCTAGGACCTAACTTAGGGGTGACTTCTATGTATTAAAATAGAAGGTTTGGGCCTGGCAGGAGGGTTAATTTGCCAGTTGACATGGCAGTTTAACACTGCACACACAGGCTCTGCAATGGCAGGCCTGAGAAATGTTTAAAGGTCTACTGAAGTGGGTTGCACAGTCAGTGCTGCAGGCCCACTAAGTAGCATTTAATGTACAGGCCCTGGGCACATGTAGTGCATTTTACTTGAGGCTTATAAGTGGATTAAATATGCCAGTTTCGGATAAGCAACATTTTACCATGTTTTAGGGAAAGAGCACATGCACTTTAGCACTGGTCAGTAGTGGCAAAGTGCCCAGAGTTGTAAAGCCAGCAAAAATGAAGTCCGCAAAAAGGGGAGGAGGAAGGCAAAATGTTTAGGGGTGACCCTGCAGAAATAGCCAGGTCTAACACAGGCATTTCTGTGCCATCATAAAAAGTTATGAATTTGTACGTTTAAAAAAATCCTAGGCTTTAGTATATCACACCTGCTTGATAATTTTTTTATAAACTTTTAAATATGACCTTCAAGAAGGGTTGTGAGATTAATATGAGACTGTTTCTTTAAGGCTCTTGTGAGAAATAGGGTTGTTGGCTGAGGGGGGTTAAACCCTACTCAAGCAACAGCCACAATCCTTGTCAGGATGAACCACAAAGTCACTAAATCAACCTGTGCTTCCCTTTCGTAGATTGGCACAAATGTATTCCGGCTTATTTTGAGGCAATGTGTAAAGTATTTATGAAGCACTAAAACAGTAATAAAGGGAAAACACAATACAAGAAAAATCCCATTCTAATTTAGAATAGTAGAGTAAATTGTAATTATTTGATACTACAATGACAAAAATCTAATCAGTTAAACCAGAGTTATGAATTTTTAAAGTTTAAAGTGAAACATAGCAACTAAAAGATCAACCGCTGACATCTAGTCATGCGATATTGGGGAAAAGTCAAAAGTTATGGCCGACTGCGATGCAGCACGGGTCGGATACATGAAGTAGATTGGGCCAGGTCTCTGCTTACAATTCGGACTTGGAAGAATTTTTTAAGAAAAATGTCTGAGAAGGTAAAGTTCAGCAAGGCAGCTGGCGGAGTCAGAGGAGCAGATGCCAGGAAGCCACTGGACGAACTCCCAGTGAAGATTTCTACTTTCGGACTTTGTCTCTCTTTTGGAAGTAGAAAATCTCCAGTGGGATGAAACTGCAGGCTGTAGCCAACAAGGGCTCCACAAGGCCAGATACACCTTCTGCAAGGAGCCGCTGAACAGGATTTGCTGCTGCAGAGAAGAACATAGCGGTAGCTGCTGCAAAATCAGGCTGACTAGCAATACACCTTAGGTGGATGGACGAGCGGGTAGTTCCTGGTCTCCTCTCAGTTCTCAGAGTACCTTTTGGCAGAACAATCTTTAAGTTCTAAGTTTTGGATTTGGGCTATATCCGGACGTTTAGCACTATTTACAAGAGTTCAGGACTGGAGGGGTACCACTTAGAGGGTCAGTACTCACTCATGTTGGGTCCAGGTGCAGGTTCAGATTGGTTGGAGCATTTTCTGTCCCTGAGGCCCTGATCAGGAGTCCAGCCAACTTGCCATTGTAGTTGGTCTAGAAGTCTTGGGTGAAAGCAAATCTCAAGCATCATGGCAGTCCTCTGAGGGCATAGGGCAAGCTTCAGGCAGCAGGGCAGTCCTCTAAAGTAGACAGTAGGCAGCAGGACAGTCTTCTGAGAGTCCTTCCACAGGTCTAGAAGTGAACTGAAGAGTGGGTCTGATGGTCCTATTTTTATACCTGATGCCAGCTTTTAAGTGGAAGAAACTTCTGGAGTTTTCACCCCACAGAAGTGTCTGGAATTTCCTGCCTCCCTGCCGTGGTTCCAGTCTGTCTTGGGGACACATTAAGCGAGTGTGAAGTTCCTTGTGTTTGAACGGAGACAGGGTCTTTGAAGTACAAGGAGGGCTGTGCCCAGTTCTGCCGCCCCATCCTGCTTGGATGGCCCATCCTGCCAACATCCAGTCCCTCTATTGGGTGGCAGCCTGGGAGGGCTACAAAAAGGCCAATTACACCTAGTCATGTAGCCCAGGAAACAGGCTACAGGGACCAGATGGTTAGGACAAGAAAATGCCCGCTTTCTAAAAGTGAACCTACTAGGACGAAAAGTCTTACAGTCTGCACTACTCGTGCGCTTAATTACTGCGTCATCAAAATAAACCACTGTATTAGTAATGGATAATACAATAACAGTCAAACAACATTCACGTTCATATAAACAAATTAATCAAACAACTGTGCGTGGTATCGTTGATTCATTCCTTCATGAATCCTTGTTCATTTCTTTTGCTGGAATTTTCTTTTTCTCAACAAAATATCTTGCAATTGAGCATCATAAATGCTGGGCGTGAATCACTTAATCCCAATGCATTTCGGGTGCTGATTACACCCTTCCTCAGGGGAATCTATAGACAAACAATACCTCAAATCAATATAAATAATCATACAATTCCATGAACGCATACAAACTTAGTAAAGGCCTGAATATGCATGAGGTATAAAATAGACAATTAGAAAGTATATGTAATGTGTATCCTAGATGCACTGCACTGATATCTGAACTCCAAAGAAAATCTTAGGTGAATGAAGAATCGATGCGGGGAACATATGTTGAAAGGTACTCCACTTTGTTGACCACGTGACCCTCATCATGCAATCCCAACGTGAATCAGTGATATATCTCAAGGTCGCATTCAAAATATAGGAAGGTGTTAGCCGATGTGCTACCAGTGCTTGTGTACTAAAGGACGTAATACACATGCCGGTTGGTAAGATCTTAAGCCAAATACATACAATATAGCAATGTATTCGTACCTTCACACCCTTATTTCTGCGCGTCAACTGTCTTGAAAGGAAACAGTGAGGGTTCTCCCAAATAATCAGACTCCGAATCCACTATGCGCAAAAACTGGTAAAGGTACTACGAGTCCCTGATACATAATAAATGCAAAAAACAGCCGATGGACAAACTGAGACAACTGAGCATAACCAAATTGACAGCCTTTTATTGCCGATGACTCACTACTTGCTAACTCACCACAAAAATCCTGGCGAGATGTGTCCAACATCATTCACTCTAGAGTTTCTATCCTCCAGATCACCACGCAGACCCTCCATCTACATGCTGCCAAAAATTCACAAGAATCTAATGGATCCCCCGTTCCGCCCGATTGTATCGGGATGCGGATCAGTACACGAGCCGCTTGGACAATATTTGGACACTTTCTTTCAACCGATAGTACAGTCAGGTAAAACGTACGTTCAAGACACCACGCACCTTTTGAATCTGTTGGAAGCCTTGCAATTACCAGATGGGGTTGAGCTTTTGCTATGCACAGTGGACGTAGTAGCTCTTTATACGTCTATCCCCCATGCTGTGGGGATTGAAGCCATCGAATGGGCACTCCTACGGCAAGAAAATGTGAAGGCAAACAAAGTTTTTCTACTAGAACTTCTTGAATTTTGTCTTTTTTACAGTTATTTCAAAAGGAAGGAGAGGTTTTTCCTACAAACGAACGGAACCTCCATGGGTTTTTCGGGGGCCCGTGCTACGCCAACATTTTTATGATGAAATTCGAGGACGATTACATCTTGAACGACCAAACCTGGACAGAACACCTCATTTTATATCGTCGGTATATTGACGATATACTGATTGTTAGGCAGGGCACACAATACGCCCTTGAAACGAAACTAAAAGAACTGAACAGAAGAAATTCCAGAATCCAATTTACACACCATCGATTCTCAAAGTATTTCGTACTTGGACGTACAGATTGCAATAGATGACACATCATTCCGCACCTCAGTTTTTAGGAAACAGACTGATCGCAACAATGCACTACTATACACTAGTTTCCATCCCACAGCACTAAAGAGACACTTACCACTCTCTCAGTTTCTCAGACTCAAAAGGATCACGTCGGACAGCACCTTGTTTACTCGCATCTTGTCTCAGTATCAAAACAATTTTTTGGAACGTGGGTACCCTAAGGAGGTGATTGAGGAAGCGGTACGTCGGACACAGGAGACACCCAGATCAGATCTCTTACAGAAAAAAGTATCGAGCACAGAGAGAAGAGAGGTATTTGTGTCCACATTTTCAACACAATCACCAGCCATCAAGAGAGTAATTCTCAAACGTTGGGCGCTTTTACAGGCAGAACCTGACTTGAAGCATTTGTTTCGCGATTCCCCCTATTTTTGCGTACAAAAGGTCTCGCAATTTAAAGGAGATTCTCACAAAAGGCAATCTTGACACCAAAAAACCGTACAAGGGTATGCAGAAATGTTTTAATTGCTCACATTGCAACAACGTTTTAGTAGGAACACTCATTTCACATCCATGGACAGGGAAGCCGGTCCATTTACTCCATACGGCAAATTGCAACGAACAAAACGTTGTTTATGCCATTAAATGCCCATGTGGCCTTTATTATGTGGACAAAACCGCGAGGGCACTACGGACTAGGATCACAGAACAGAAAAGCAGGATCAGAACTCAAACTAAGAGTTCCTCTCTAGCATGCCATTGGGTGGAGAAACATCACGCTATAGCCCAATTGAGATTCACAGTATTAGAAGTGGTCAGAACCAGGGATGATCGAGACATGTCCAAGTTCCTAATCCAACACGAAAGCTTTTGCATTTGGTTCTTGGACACATTGATTCCCAAGGGGTTGAACGACAAGTTTGAACTGGCATGCTTCTTGTAATTTAACACTACACTCACTGATAACTCGGGGGTTGAATGATCAGTTGGTAGTGACACACCACTTGTAATTCTACCAGATACTCTCTCTTCTTAAAAATCCAGCAGTTCCCCTACTTCATAGTCCATTGATGGGTTGCACTCACATTGCTTATGTAACGAGAGCAGCAACTGGGTTGTATATTTCATACATTGGGTACTTTCCATCACGCATAAATATTGTAATTGATTACACCCTATGTAACTTTATGGTTATATTGATTTACGATGTATTAGACGCAGAATGAGATGCTTGACAATTTTTTCACTATGGCTACATTGATTCCTCATGTTGCAGAAGCAGTAATGAGATGTTTAAAGTGTTTGTTTAAACTGCAGTATATTGTATGAACATTTCCTTTATAAGACGTGTTATACTGCGATGTTCATTTTGCTCTGATTTTACTGTCGTACATTGTATGTATATTGTTTCACTAGACGTGTTACAATGAATAAGGTGGCTATGTAAGATCATACAGTAAATTGTCAGCAACCATTGCACCATATTTTAATGGTGAGCAATTCTTCGAGCGGATATTTTTCACTGTGTGAATACAGGAAGTCGGCATTTAATTGCATGCACAAATTTTATGATGCAGGACTCGGCCAGTATAACGTCAGCAGATTATGCTGTTGTCTAGAACACCAATGTAACTTACTTATGAGCAAATATGTTTGTTTGGTTTTACCTTCTTTACTTGAAAAAATATTGTATTGCGCTAAGACATTGTCTACATGAATACTAAGTACCTATGTATCAGCAAGTGAGCAAGATCGTTTTTTTCTTAGCAGCTTTCATTTTATACACTACCTGTTTGGCAGACATCTTGTTTATTCTACAAGGTTTAGACGATTTTGTAGTCCTATGTCTATTTTTGATATTGCTGATGGACACGTAGAGCCATACGGGTGCACGTTAGGAATGAGGCGAAGAGTTTAAAACGCGGTGTTTAGCAGTTTCCCGGTTCACTATTTGAGCACAATAAGGTGGCTGAACACTTTTGAGCGTCACGCAAGTAAGTGGCTTTTCTCGAACATTAATTTAGAACAGGAGTTTGGGTGGTGCACTGGTTGAACAGTAGATGATGGCAAGTTATTCTTGTTTCCCAGCTCACAGCTGATTACGCTCTCCCGGCAAACTGTGATATGGCTATGTTTACACGGAATTCAAGGACTTCGTGATTCCTCCCTGTTTCCTTCTCAAGTAAGTGGCATTTTAGTGGGCTGGTAAAAAGGCTCACCCTGAGGATCACTGTAAGCCTGGTCTCAGCAAGTTTATTTGTCTTCTTTTACAGCTCAAGATTTAGACAGGTTATTGTGGGCAGTGTATATTGGCTTAGTTAAGAATGATATTGGACACATCTCGCCAGGATTTTTGTGGTGAGTTAGCAAGTAGTGAGTCATCGGCAATAAAAGGCTGTCAATTTGGTTATGCTCAGTTGTCTCAGTTTGTCTATCAGCTGTTTTTTGCATTTATTAGGTATCAGGGACTCGTAGTACCTTTACCAGTTTTTGCGCATAGTGGATTCGGGGTCTGATTATTTGGGAGAACCCTCACTGTTTCCTTTCAAGCCAGTTGACGTGCAGAAATAAGGGCGTGAAGGTACGAATACATTGCTATATTGTATGTATTTGGCATAAGATCTTACCAACCGGCATGTGTATTACGTCCTTTCGTACACAGGCACTGGCAGCACATCGGCTAACACCTTCCTATAGTTTGAATGCGACCTTGAGATATATCACTGATTCACGTTGGGATTGCATGATGAGGGTCACGTGGTCAACAAAGTGTTGTACCTTTCAACATATGTTCCCCGCATCGATTCTTCATTCACCTAAAATTTTCTTTGGAGTTCAGATATCAGTGCAGTGCGTCTAGGATACGCATTACATATACTTTCTAATTGTCTATTTTATACCTCATGCATATTCAGGCCTTTACTAAATTTGTATGCGTTCATGGAATTGTATAATTATTTATTTTGATTTGAGGTATTGTTTGTCTATAGATTCCCCTGAGGAAGGGTGTAATCAGCACCCGAAATGGATTGGGATTGAGTGATTCACGCCCAGCATTTATGATGCTCAATTGCAAGATATTTTGTTGAGAAAAAGAAAATTCCAGCAAAAGAAATGAATAAACAAGGATTCATGAAGGAATGAATCAACGATACCACACACAGTTGTTTGATTAATTTGTTTATATGAACATGAATGTTGTTTGACTGTTATTGTATTATCCATTACTAATACAGTGGTTTATTTTGATGACGCAGTAATTAAGCGCACGAGTAGTGCAGACTCTGTCTAAGACTTTTCGTCCTAGTAGGTTCACTGATTTAATATTGGCGGGGGTAGTACCGCCACAGAGGATGCACACTTAATATTCATATTTATAGATTCTTTGGTTCACTTGTTTAGTGTCAATAATCTGAGTGCAACAACAGCTGTTTCTCTTTCCCTACACTTTCTAAAAGTGGCATTTTCAAAATTGTGACTTAAAATCTGACTTTACCATTAAAGAGGATTTTTAAATTACAATTTCTTAAACCCCAAACATCACCTTTCTAACTGCTCCCAAACAAAAGTTATCACTTATTAAAGGTAATAATGTAACCCAATTACAGGAAAGGTAGGTCTCAGTAGTGAAAAACAAATTTGTGAGTTTTTCACTACCAGGACATTTAAAAACTTAAAAGTACATGTCCAACTTTTTAAATACAATTCACCCTGCCAATAGGCTGTTTAGGGCCTACCTCAGCGGTAACATATATGCAACTAAAAGTTGAGTTTTAGGCCTGGCAAGAGGTTTATTTTGCCAAGGCGATTTGGTAGTTTAACACTGCATACAGGCTGCAATGGCAGGCCTGCTGCATGTTTTAAGGGGCTACTTAAGTGAGTGGCACAGTACGTGCTGCAGGCCCACTAGTAGCATTTAATTTACTAGCCTTAGATATATGATATACCACTTTACAATGCACTTATAAGTAAATTAAATATGTCAATAACGTGTAAGCTAATTTTAAGGGAGTGCGCACAAGCATTTTTGCACTGGTTAGCAGCAGTAAAGTGCACAGAATCTAAGGTCATCAAAACAAATTCAGCAACATAGGAGGGAAGAGGGCAAAACGTTTAGGAGAAGATGAAGGAAGTGGCCCGATTTAGTGTCACCCGGGTCTCTCGCGACCACCTCTCTGCCTTCCATACTAAATAAAGAGTTGGTCAGACAGTAGAGAATACAAACCAATAACTGTTTATTCAGGTACACTCAGAGGGGAGCCCAATCTGCCCAGTCGCTAGGAGTGCTGCAGAGGGACTGACATCAGCAAACATGAAGATACATTATGTACATTTCAGAACCAATGAAGGCACGCCCACAATGGAATTTTCCAAGCAGATGCAGCTAACCATGAAGTACAGAGGATAAGTTTAGATTCTAAGGCCGGGCACACACTATCTACTACTCAAGGTCGCTCTGCCCGTGCCAGCCACTAGACAAGTGGGAGAAGGCCTCTATCTAGTGGGAAAGGTATACGCTAATAAGAACAGTGTATTCATTAGTGAAGCGAATCCTGGCCTCTGGGAAACGAAACCCAACTGAGGCCTCTACTCAGAAATGGCTAAGGATTAGTTTCGATTATAACTCAAGATGGCGCCCACATAGAAAATGGCGCTGCGAATGCTAACTTACATAAAACAATGTGCAAACATGAATTGTTTTTTATTCTAACAAAGTCCACCCTAAGGATGGTAGGTCTAACAGTTCTCTACTTCCACAATTTTTAAAGATTATTGATAGTTCCCAATCGTTTATGAGATACAGGCCTTTGTGAACCAAAAGGATTCCTTAACAGTTTCATTAGATTAAATCAGATCATTTTTTAAGAAAGTTGTGAACATTTTGTACTTGATTTTTAAGGTCACTGCATTTGACAGCAGTGCTGCTACTGTAATGGTTCTACAAGACCACAAACTAATGGGGTAAGTTGTTTCAAAAAGATAGAGCTTCAGATGCCTCACCTTAAGACTATCCTCCCAGGCGTTACACTGGTCAGGATAACTTATTCCCCAGCAGTAGCTCACCAGTGCTTCCAGGAGATGCCATGCCGCTTCAGCTGTGACTCTGCCCACCGTATGGTATCACACCAGCGTATAAAAGGCACCTAAATGTACGCTGATGTCTGTTCATGTATTTCTGCACATCTCTTATGCAGTCTGGAGCCCTCTCACTTGGTGTTTCAGTGACAAAATTTCCTCTGCCTCACCAGAGACTGGGTCACCTGTCGAGTATGGAGATTTCAGGGTTCAAACTCTGTTGTAAGCACTGTAAACAGTTTTTTCCATCTGCTTCACACAACATGTGCATGTGGTGTCTTAGCTCAGGCCATGGCTAGGATTTGCAATTGTTTTCCTTGATACATACGAAAGTCATTAAGGAGTGGGAAGTCAAGTTATTTTTGGGCAAGGCTTGCATGGTAATTCAAGGTAATTGACTCTTTCATTTGGGACGAATGGGAGTCCTTAACTAAGCTAGTAAATGGTAGTTGATAGTATTTGGTATGAAAGGATATAAATGGGAATGAGTTGTGGAGCAGTCATTGATGGGGTGGGCCCCATTAGTAATATTTTTGGTGTACTGCTGAACCATTTTTGGCCCTTTCTCCTCCCTCTCTCCCGTCTTGGTGGTCGGGATTGGCCCTTTAAAAAAGATAATCATAATACCTTCTCCTGGGTCTGAGTTGTCACATGAGCCCTCCGAGAAAATTTTACTATGTGTTTTATCCTGGCGATTGGAACAGCCCCAAAGACTATTATGACCTGTGTTGGAGTAAGTTTTACTAGTGTAGTAGTTCTCTGCCAGGTACTGCCTGTATGTCCTTCTTTTTTTTTTTTTTTTTTGTCTTCTTTTGTTTTGTACAGTTAAATTTTAATCCTATTTATCAAAAGAGGGGGACTCTAGGAGCTATTCAAAAGGTCCGGTGACCCGTGCTCCCGAAGTTAAACTTATACCAAACGGGAGTCACCGTTCCTAAGTAGAGAGAGAAGGGAAGTAATAGGTACTCTCGTCGTGTGCTACTCTAATTGTGGGGGGCAGTGTGTCCTCATCTTGATGCCCTCACACACCCCGAAGGATGTCATGCCTCATCATTGGGCTTTTGCTCCTCGTCGGGCCGGCGCTGCAATGCCCTACGGGTCCCCCAAAGGGTCTCTTTTTCGGAGATCTTTTGATGAAGCCGTATGGGTGCGTGGGTGTAAGTGGCAGTGAAGTCCTAGAAGGTGTATTTAAAAATGGCTGGAGGGAGAGTGATTAATTTTTATTAAGGTGATCCCTCTGTCTTTCTTAAAACAAAGTGTATGGTGCTGCTTTAAGGGGTATTATGTCCCTTGGTAGCTGAGTAACTATGTCCCTCCTCCTCCCCCGCCGGCGGAGACAGCGAGAGGCACACAGGTGACACAGCCCAGATGCACCTAGAGAACCCTCTCAAGTGACCCTCACTGATCTCATGGGTTCTTACCCTACCTACTAAGGGAAGTTCTACTCACTCCCTTTATCCGGGGGCACCGAAAACTTCGGGCCACTGTCGATGCAACTTTCTTACTCGGTCCTGACGAAGCGCCCTGGATCTCCCCCTGAGACCACTAAAGCGCGAAACATGTTGACCAGAACATATGCCCACTAGGGACATGATTAAGCATGACATCCTTCGGAGTGTGTGAGGGCATCAAGATGAGGACACACTGCCCCCCACAATTAGAGTAGCACACGACGGGAGTACCTATTACTTCCCTTCTCTCTCTCTCTACTTAGGAACGGTGACTCCCGTTTGGTATCAGTTAAATTCTAATACAGTTCTCTATTTAATCCAAGGTGGCTTTGGTGTCTGAAATTACGTCTAATTATAATCTGTTTTTTCAAGCTCAGACATTTTTTCCAAGAGCATTTCCAGTGTTCGAGTGCTGTATTGATGCCAAGCGTCATCCAGTGCCTGGAGCGTGTAATACCAAAATGATTAAATCCCTGTTTATAGTTGTTTATTTTTAAACTGTTTTTATTGTAAGTTTTTTTCAGGCTATGTTTCTGGTATTTTACACTATCTCCCTCCTCCAGAGCGTCACTGCTTCTCCTTTGGGCGATTGCAGACTTCTGGGTTCCCAATCTAAGCCATAGTGATCTTGCCGTGGTCCCCATACTCTTTGGAATTTATGCGGGCAGCCTCTCGTGCTATAGACCACTTTCTCCACCTCCATGCATGTCTCATGCCAATGACCCATTGGCTCAGAGTGGTGGTGGAGGGGGTTCGCCTACCCCCTTCCCTAGCTATATTTCGCTTTGCCAGAATAAAACCCAGCGTAGGTTAGAGAAACAGCTTCCTAGGTACATCTAGATCTACATCAATTGGGATTTCCAGCACAAGGAATTGGGGGTGGGGGGAGGTGTAAGGGATCTGTGCTCACAGGGCGTAGTCCACTTTGAGATCACCATCCGCCAGTATGGTTGAATAAGGGGACACTCGCATATCGTGTGGATGAAAGGTTATCTGTGCCCTACCTATCTTGAATAACTATTGCCTATGATAGTGGACCCGGTGCAGGATCTTCTGTACGAGTCTCACACTTGCTTTAATCTCCACTTCCAGGGGTGCATAAGGGCTGCTTCCCGGTCTGTCATCCATTGGTCCCATGTCTGCTTCCCACTTAGTTCTTAAGGGGCGGAGTTTGTCACGTCTATTGTTTAAGTGTGCAGTATATATACGAAATAGCCTCGTAGGCTACCCCTTCCAAGGATATCCTGCATTTCTATGGAGCTACAGTCTTCCAGTTCCTTCCATATAACACCCTCTGTTCACAGGGCATGTTGTACCTGTTGGTATTTAAAAAGTTGAGAATCCCGTAGTTCGTATTTCTCCTGTAGATCTTGGAAGGATTTCCTTCCCTCTCCCCAGCTAAGTCTCCGAGGGTTGAGATCCCTAGTAGGTCCCAGGCTCTCATCCCAGTCAACTTTCGCAGCTCTAGTATCTAATTATCCACCCAAAGGGGGATCTCCCGAAATAATTTACCCCTCCAACCTGTGTAGGTCGTGGCTTTGTCCCAGGCCTCAAAAGAAGCATTTGTCGGTCCCAGCAGAGGGGACCTGAAGGGTCTACTGTAGATGTAATTTATGATATTTCCTTTCCATCAGGTATTGCTCTAGCCATGTTGCTAGGTCATCCCTGAATGTGTGACTTGACGCATGTTAGCGCACTGCAGCCGTTGTATGCAGACCGTTGCATGCAGACCGTTGCATGGTATGGAGCGCAATACAGGGGATACTTCCATCCTAAAAAGGTAACGCAAGGCTCCTTCCACCTTGTTGAAGAATGTTCCTGCTGTTTATACTTTTTGTCTCCATTGAAGACTCCAGGCACATTTCTCGCGTGTAGGCCAATCGGTGTAACGTCTGCTTTAAAATATTCTCATAATTTTTATCATTGATTGTAACAGAGTATATTTTTAAAAAATGTTTTCCATTTTTCAGGAAGGTCTTGAAAGGAGTGTCAGTGTTATCTGTACTGTCAAAAAACAATGATGGCCCTTTCTGATTATTTTTGGGTGATTTTTTTTTTTTTAATATCCTCACTGTCAGATTTCATTCCAACATACTTAAAGTCCCTTCGCACAAGAATAATGGGCAATGCTCTTTAGAATAAAGTAAAAGGGGAAAAGAAAAAAAGGGGCATAAACACCCACTCATCCAGCAATTGCACTTTGTAGGAAGCTGGCTCTGTATATACTATACCAAAGTAATGGATAGTGTACACAGTCCAGTGGATCCCCAGAGGTTTACAGAGGCTTAAGTAGATAATGCCTAAAGCTCTATTTGTGGTAGTGTGATCGAGCAGTTAGGCTTATCAGAGGGCTGTGTTAAGCATTTGTTGTACACACTCAGGCAAGCAATGATTACACACACTCCGACTGAATCCAAGACCAGTTGTTTTGTACAAAAAGTTATTACTTTGTTATTTTATTTAAGAACTAAGAGGAGCTCAGTTGCAGGTTAGTAACAGTTTCAAGAATAGCAATACTTTTCAAACACAGGAATTGTGTTAAAAAGGCATAGATGTAATTTACAGGAGTATTAAAAATACTTTGATGTCAATCAATCAGTAGCAACTTAGCAAATGTAAGAGATAGACATTTAGTGCAATAGGCAGAAATGTAATGCAATCCTATGGAAGGAAAACAGTTATGTACATTTATAGGTACACAACTTGCACATCCAGTCTTCTGGAGTTTAGACCAACACTGAGCAAGGGTCAGATCAAGGTAAGTACTGCACCACCAGCGGCACTGGGGCAGCCGGGTGCAAAGGTCACTGGGCACAATGTTAGTCAATGGAGACAGGCGGCACCCACAAGAGGTGCTGGTTGCAGGTAAGTACCTGCAGTTTCAGAGCTCAGGCCCTGGGGGTGTATGCAAGCACAGGGAGGGAGCCACAAGGCAGCACCGAAGCTACACCACCACCGGCACAGGGGCAGCCGGGTGCAAGCACAGTGTCTGGTGTCCAATGCAATCCTATTGAGTTTCTTGTTTTTGGACACAGGCTACAGGCATCAAACCGGAGGGTGCAGGCAGAAAACCAGCAACAGCACAGGCAAGTTGGGATGTTTGGGGTCACAGGGGCACCGCTGGTCAAGCTGCCCAGGGGCTGCGGGTGCAGCGGTGCCTTTAAACATCGTATTCCTTCTTATCGGGCTGGTCGCGGTGGAGGGCCCTTCTGATTGACACTGCAGATGCCGTTGCGGAGGTCAGGAGAGGTCAGCCAACACTGTATTCGAGGTCAGGATCGCTGGGGAGAGTTCACTGGACAGGTGAGTCACTCGGTCTCGGGCCGTGGGCATCGGGTGCAGAGTGGGCAGGACTCGTGGTTCCAGATGGCACAGGAGTCCTTGGAGTTGATTTCTTCGGGACAGGTCTGCTGTCCACGGTAGATTGGAGTCTTTTTCAAAGGCAGCAGCCCTCCCAGGGTTTTCAGAGGTTGCGGGCTGCAAGACTGGTCGCCTTTTTGTTGCAGGCTCTTCGAAGCTGGAGACAGGACGGTAGGGCTCGGACCAAGGTAGTCGTCGTCTTCAGGCTCGGCTTCAGGAATGTCTTCTTTCTTCTTAAATCGTCGCAGATCTGATTTCCTTGGTTCATGGATGCCCCTAAAGTACTAAACTTTAGGGGCGTTACTGGGAATTACAGGTAGTAGCCAATGGGCTACTTACTTTTAGGATGACTACACCCTCTTGGTTTTTACTCCCTTTGGGGTGTGAACACAGCCCTAATCCTATTGACTAAATTCCTTTTATCCAAAATGGAGGACTTTTAAAGGAGTGGGGTCACTTCAGCTCAGGACACCTTAGGGGTAGTCCTGGTTGGGAGGAGACACACACCTCTCATGACTACTAACTTTCCTGCCGACCTTGCCACCAAAAGTGGTGCTTGGTCAGGGGGTAGGCGGGCATCTCCACTAGCTGGAGAGGCCCTGGCTAGCAGAACAAAAGGCAGGAAGCCTTTGAGGCTCACCGCCCTGAATAATGTTCCTGCTTGGGGGTAGGTGTGAAGCGCCTCCACCCAGAGCAGGCTTTGTTTCTGACCCATGAGAGCACAAGGCTCCCACCTCAGGAGGTCAGAAACATGTCTGGAAGTGGCAGGCTGGTGCAGACCAGTCAGCTGCACACCAGAGAGTTGGTTGTTTTTCAGCGGGCATCTCTAAGATTCCCTCTGAGTGCATTTTACAATAAATCCAACACTGGCATCAGTGTGGGTTTATTGTGCTGAGATGTTTGATATCAAACTTCCTAACATTCAGTAAAGCCATCATGGAGCTGTGGAGTTCGTAAAGACAACGTCCCAGCACATGTACTCAATATGGCTTCACTGCACTTACAAGTCTAAGAAAGGACTTAGACACTGTAGAGGCATAATGCTCATGCAGCTATGCCCTCACCTGTGGTATAGTGCACCCTGCCTTAGGGCTGAGAGGCCTACCTATGCCATAGGATGTGTTTGTGTGCCGCATGGCACACAGGGATGTGTGCCATGTCGACATTTACGTTTTGTCTGCACCAAAGGAAAGTTTAGTAAACATCTGTTATCTTTCAATAGGCCATGTTATTTCTTCGGAGTTGACATGCCCTCTAGAAAATATGCTTGTTATGCTGTATTCATTAGCATACCTGGCCAAGTATCGAATGTCACAGGACATTTAGCAATCACAGGACATTTAACAATCGTAACTGAGCAAAATATGTATAGAAAGTGAAGGCTAATTTGCAGAAATACTCAAAATGCATTTTATTTTACATACAGGAAGTTTCAAGTTATTGATCTGAATTTATACATCAGCTGTAGAGATTTTTTAGAATAAAATTCCTTTATCATGTATGTATTGGTATTTATGCAGAGAAAACCTAGCTTAGAAGCAACGGAGCGTTCTACATTACATGAGGGCTTGCTAGGTGATTGCATACATCAAGCGGGGATTACACAAATACATTTCATGTTGGTAGGCATAGAGAGATTCAGATTAAGTGATTTTTAATTATTCCACTAAAGGGGGAGTGATAGGAAATCAGCAAAACACTGCACGACCTCCCTGTCTAAAAAGTATGTCACATCTAATGCAGCTAGAGGGACTTGCGAATTCCCAGTGGTCCAGTTTTTCTGAATAAGGAACCCTCACCCACTCATTTGTGGCATGCTTCATTATTGGTAACTTTAGCCTGTCCTGGTAAAGTGATCCTACATGGACGGACTAAACCTGCTTTGGGAGGGAGTTACACTGAATAGGTAAATTAAAATCAACTTATGGGGAAACCCAAAAATGTTTTTTTTATTTTTTTTTATTGTGTTTACCCAGTGAGTATTATGACTCGTGCATCTTATGAAATGGCAACATGTTTATGCCTATATGCTGCCTGTATGGTTCAAAGGCCTTCTTCAGGGCTAAATTTGATCCGACTAATGCATACACTCATGCACACAGTGCAATATGGGACACCATCCTAACTCGCTGGGTTATGCGTTTGATTAGCGAAACCCTGACTATGGGTTGTTATGTCATCCTGGTCGTGACGCGGGGGCATTGTCTATAGTCATACATTCTTCAAGAGTCTGTGCTGGCTGTTGCACTTATTTATTGCCCTCTGTGTACCTTTTTTAATCTGGTCTTAGGTACCCCTAATTAAAATGCTTTTGGGTGTTGCCCATAATGAAATTTTAACTTCTTGATCTCTTTACCTATCCTATTTTACTTTATCAGGATTCCTACAGAAGGAGATTGAGCCAGTCCAGGTAGTATCACCATACCAGAACATGGTATGAGTAAGCGATTTGCCTAGAATCTTGAGATGGGCACCGAGGTCGGGATTCAAACTTGGGCACAAGTTCCAAAGTTGGCAGCTCTAGCCACATTTCTTCCCACGCCTCTTGACCTGTGTGTGGGTTATTTGTAAAATTAGTAACACAATAGGAATGCTGATTGTATTATAAACAGTTTACTGCTCTTATATTTTTAAAACCTGTGATTACTGTTAATTCAAAACAACATATGAAGACTACAGTTATCAGAAGACTCTCACTGTTATAGAGGCACTCCGTTTTTATGCTTTAGCCATCGCAGGGACATACTCTTGTGAGGTTTACTAAATTTCATGTTAATTGGTCCTCTTACTTTTTATATCTTTTTCAGCGAATTTTCTGGTGAAACATTACCAGGCCCAGTATTTTGTCCGACAAGCCAAGCTACAGCATCTACTTCAGTTTCCTCTTCACCGTCCCCATCGCCCGCCTCGGTCTCTGCATTTCGACCTGTTGTCTCATCTCGACAGATTGTGGAAAGGCTGCCTCGAATGCTGGACTTCAGGGTCGAGTACCGGGACAAGAAGGAAGACGTGGTGCTTGAAGACAGTTGCACAGTTGGTAAGGTTGCCTTGTTGTCCAGAAAATGACTTCTGTTCTGTTAGGTGTTTTAAAAATGCTGTGTAATGTGATAGATTTTCTGAGGCACTGCTTTGCCACGTTGTTTCGGGAGGATCGTCAACCCCACACATGTTTACTGAATACTATTTTGTGGATGTTCTAGCCAGGCAACAGGCTATGGTTGGCCAGAACATTTCAAGGGCCCAATTACAGACATCTGCATCTTTCACACCTAGACAGTTAGGGGTGGGTACTGCTTTACAGTCTATGCAGATGATGTGGCTCTACAGCAACACATGGAACAAACAGAAAATGTTACTTAACTTGTAAGCATCTGTTTGCATTGTGTAGTGCTGTAGATTCACATGCTCCCAACCTCTCCCCTGGACGCGTGTGATTCTGATTGCACATCTCTAATCTCTGTTAATTACATTCTTTGTGTGAAATGCACATGAGCATCATATTGTGCACACTCACCCGCTGTGCGTTAAACAGTGTAACATTGAGTCGGTGCCCGTGCGCATTGCCAACTTGAGGAGTCACGCTATATATACACCTTGTGACTCGAGATACTTCTCCGAAGAAAAACAACTTGCAAAGATCTGATCCCAGTATAAGGTGGCAGAAATATGCACAGCATGAGAATCTATATCACTACATGCTGCCTATAGGGTAGTATTTTCCTTCTTCCTCCACGTGTAGGCATGGGAGATCAGGCTGGCCGGGGTCTCCTACCTAACCACAGTACACTCATGACAAATACTGACATGTAGACATTCTTGACATGGAATGCAAGGGGATTAGGGCATGGTGTCAAGTGGCACCATGTCTCCAAATATTGAAACAGTGCGGGCCTATTTTGTCTTCCTACTTGAAACGCAGCCTAATAAAACAGAGGGTGGAAGACTACACCGCAGGTAGAAAGCACAACTGTTTTATACCATCTGGTCATTCTTTGCAAATGAGTCCTAATTTGGGTTAGATCCAGGATTTCCTTCATAATGGAGAAGCTGTAACTGGACACTGAGGACCACTACATTTATGTAAGCGGGCAATTAGATGGCTCTTGCGAATGCACCACACTTTACTATTACTACCATTTGACTTTCAGAAGTCCATCTCCTGCAAAAGCAAGTGGATATAAACAGGATCTTTGCTTCTTACTGCAAACAACTGTACTCTATCACCGAAGGGGGATATGCTGGGCTCTCAGAAGAATATGTGTGGGGTGCCAACTTGCATATGTTGAAATCAAAACAGACCTCTATTTTCGTTGGTTCGCTGACCTTGGACGAGGTCATAACATCAGTATCTGTATATCACATCTATATATCACAGTTGACGATTAGAAAGACTCTCAGCAGTGATGGCCAGTAGTGGACATGTAACGGGCTTCTCGCGAGGGGGGGCGCACACTCCTCCGCCACCAGAGAGGCAGTTATAATGCTGTCACCAAAGCTCAGCAGAGATAAGCTGGACGGCACATTGTATTGACCACTTTGATGCTCAACTTTGCAAAATCCTAGGGAAAGTGCTGTTGAAAAGGATACAGTAGGTACTTCCGAGTTAAATACAACCCAATCAAAACAGGTTTGTCCTGGGCAGAAACATGTGGTCAAATATTCGTAGACTGATCCCTGTGCTACACTTGGTGTTTCATGTACATAGTGGGCCTACCATCCTCTTGCACTGTTCTTGTTAGATTCATGACTTTGACAGTGAATTAGATTTGTAATAAATATTTTAGAAAGTCCAATAATGGTATTACTGAAACATTTACTGGAACTAACAAGATCAGTGCAGTTCTGTCTTGTATGTCGCTTTAGTGATGGCACAACGTGTGCTGCAGTCCACTAGTAACATATCATTCACATTCCCTGGGTACACTTTTTACAATATACTTGGGACATATAGGTAAGTTAAATGTGTCAATTAGGAGGACAGACAATTTCGACATGTTTCAGGGGTCTGAGCATATGTACTGGGGCCTGGTTAGCAGAGCCCCAGTGCACACAGTAAAAAAAACAAAAAAAAAACAACAAGTTCCAATGCAAAAAAGCAAGCATTTGCAATGCAATTGATCTTGCATTTGCGAGTTTAAGCTATTGGCATTGTGTAAATGATAATGCCTTTTATTTCTATGTTTCAATAATTAACATAAATAAAAGGCAGCATTGTCATTTTGTTATGTCTTTTAGGCTAGTCCTGTCATGTATACCCTTTTTATATACATTTGCCCCATCCACACGACAATAACTATTCTAAACCGGTGACCATTTACCGAGTAGCTTGCTCCTGTCTCTTGGACACCAGGCTCTCAGTCCTCTATCTTAATCCCAGTACCTGACGTACATAAACATGTCCTCATGCACGGTATAATTATTCTGTATAAGGGTCAAAACTTTTTTCATCCTTGGCCAACAGCCAGCTGTACATTATCGCATTTGTTTGGAAAAACATTTGATTCTTTTCAAAACATTTGATTGTTTTCAAAACATATCGATTCTAGAAGAAACCCTGGAGTGACCACTCTAGTATATAAAAACCTTATTCCCCCTGCAAATCAGAGGAGAATTCCTTCCAAGCTGATACGGGGTCCTGCATGCTGAATCTTCAACACGAAGCGGTCTGACATCCCTCACGGCTGTCATCCTCAAAGCAGAGACTGGGTCCTTTATTCTCAACCATCAGGTGAGGGGGCTGGTTCTTCCCTAGGGGTTTCTTGGCTCCACACATATACATGCTACACATATAGATCTAAGCTAGGTACATTTAGGCAAATTACTTGGGACGCGCATTTTAGGAATATGCAAGTGCTACTGTTTTTATCTGAACTGCTTATTGAAACGTCCTAATCGCCATCCTGTGTATTTTCTGATAATAAATTAGCACGAGTGACTGAGCAAAAAGTACTGTACTGTTTTCCACGATCCCTGAGGAATCCGGGTTGTCATTTTCAGTGGTTGCCAGAAACTACCAACACCACTGTAAGATATAGGGGGGTGGTAGTGGCACTGTAGAGCTAGCTGGTCTATCGGCTGACATATCCTGTGGGAGTGTCCGGTAGCGGTTGGGACACCAAGCCCTCAGTTTAGGTCATCCAAAACGCGCAGGTCCTGGGGATTCCTAGGAACTATACGACAATTTGCCATGCCAATAGCTCAAACTCTTGTAAATGCGAAACCTTGACTGTCACGGGCTGCTTAGAATGGGACAGGCTGCTTGTTTGGTTTGGATAAGTATGTTGCCCGATTAGCTTGTCAGTTAACCTAGGGACGGTCAAGGGAATGGTTTCAGGAGGGTTCGGCGAGAACAAAGCAAGAACGGTGGAGGTAAGAGTTCCACCTTCTCACTTTCAGTTCGAGCACAGGCCCTCTGACATTACTCTTACCAGAGTAAAGGTTTTTCGTGGTTTTTTTATTACTTTGCCTAAAACCTAAAAGCTATTAAGAAGCCATTTTACTCTACTTTAGCAGCAACAGCCAAAGACTAGAATGGTAAGAATACCAGACAGCTAGAGAGACTTAGCTCACTTCTGGGCGAGAGGAGGATGGCCTAGAAGTGGCAAACACAGGGCCGGACTGGCCGTAGCGGGCACCGGGCGTTTCCCCGGTGGGCCGCCAGGGCGGGGGCCGGTTTTGGGCCCCTGGGGGGCCGTTTTTGTTACAGGGCCGTTTTTGCAGCATAGCTGCAATATCGGCCCCTGTAACAAAATCGGCCGAAACCGGCCCTGGCAAAGTGCTCGGCCGCACCCCCAACCCCCGGGGGGGCCAGCCGAGCACTTTGCCAGGGCTGGTTTTGGTTCCCAGTCCGGCAGGGTATGGAATGTTAAACCCCATCAGCTTGGACAGAAAAATTACAACATGTTCATGGGCAATTCAAGAGATGAGTGTTGGATTAACAGAACGAAGGTTCAAATAAAAGTCTGACCAACTTTTAAACTTCATGATTAGTGCAGGGTTAAGGGGGACAGGGCCAATATAAGTGTTAATAAATAATTGAATTTGTGATGTGTTGCATAAATGAAAAAAATGACTTGAAATTTTACTAAATGGATTGAGAAAAAGCAAACTGCTTCACAAAAAGGCAAGGCTTCAATTTTCATCTGTGATCGACTTTTAAAATTAATTTAAAAATGCAATAGTGGTAAATTTTTCCCTGAAAATAAAATCTGCATCTTTATAACTACTACCCATATTTTATGGCAGTTAACGTCAAAGTTTATTGCTCCAGAGTACTGTCAACTACCACTTATAACATCCCTGGCCCAATCAAGAAAACCACGATACACTAGTGGCGTTATAGAGAATTAACACCTAAAAATTGTCCTGGAAGGCATTAACAACTACTAGAATTGCCTAACTGGTGATTGATAAAATGACTAAAAACAGACAAACAGCGGAAGAGAAAACCTGTGTTTAATATAGTCACTGGACATTCGTGGGCCACACTGCTTTCAGAGTAGGTCATTCGGATTCAAGGGGTAAAACGTCTATCTGAAAGAGACACGTTAGTGACAGATTCCTTACCTTAGAATATCCCCAGGCGTCAGGCTGGATCCGGAAAGTTTTGCGTAGCAGCACCCTTGCGCGTCGGTAGGCGGCGTCGTGCGGCTCCGCGTCCGTCGTCGGCGTCGGGATCGCCGGGATGACGTCGCGGGCAGTACTTAGACGCCGCCCCTGCGCGCTGACGTCAGTTCTTTATTTTTCCGCTCCAGTAAGCGCAGATCCGGGAAGAGCAGTGCCCTAGTCATTTTTTGACTAAGTTTTTGGGTGATTTTTCACTGTTTTCTCGAGTCGCACGCCTCCAAAGGTGTCGGTAGGGATGCCCGGCTTCAAGCCATGCGACGCCTGTGGTCGAATGATGTCGATCATGGACCCGCATCAGGATTGTCTCTACTGCCTCGGGCGCGACCACGACCCCAAGTCGTGCCCCGACTGTCGGGCCTTGCATCCGAAGGCTTTGCGAGAGCGGTCTCGAAAGCTCCTCGAGGTCCGGCAGTAAGCTCCGCACCAAGCCCCGGTCACGTGAGAGGTCGAGGGGCCGGTCGCGGAGTCCTCATCGGTCGTTGGGGTCCAAGTCTTCGCACTCCTCCGGTAAGTCGAAGCATAAGAAGTCTAAGAAGCGTCATCGCTCGACGACTTCGCCTCGCCGGTCTTGCGACTCAGCTGAGGGTCCTGTCGGCACCGTCCCCGCGGCTCCGGGAGTGCCTGTGGAGCCGCCGCCGCATTACCCCCCTTATCCGGGTTCGGCGGCGACTCCGGCCGAGATACAGGAGTTCCTGTCGGCCATGGCCCGCCTCTTCGGGCCTCAAGGTCCCCCCGATGCGCCTTCGGGCCCCGCGGGCCCTGATGGGGTTTCCCCGGTGCCGCCGGCGACTCCGGTCCCGGCGCCGCCTGTCACACCAGCCTCGGTCCCGGCCCCGGCCTCGACCCCGGCGCTGCCACAACCCCGATCGATGCCGGTTGACCTAACAACACCTCCACCAGCGCCGATGTCTCCGGCGTCGTTCCCCGGTTCTCTCCGGATCCGGACACGGCGCCGGACCGGCGTCGCTCGAAGCCGCCTCCGACGCCGATGAGACCTTGGGTCCCTCATGTCCCGCCTCCTTATTTTGAACCAGAGGAGGAAGAAGAGAACTGGGAGGGGTCGGAGGACCCTCTCACACAGCAGTGTGAGTTCGATCAGGACTGGGCTGAGGAACTTGGGGATGCCAGTGGTCTGGACACCTCCCCTGACTCTGGCATGCTGTCTCCTCCTTCCGTGGCAACGGAGGAGGGAGCAAATTTTGCAACGGTGTTGCGTAGAGCAGCTGGGGCCTTACACCTCCAATTGCCCACAGTGGCTGTCAGGACTAACCTCCTGACGGAAGTGCTTCAGCCGGCGGCTACCTCCTCTGAGCCACTGCTGCCGTTTAATGACGCGCTTTCCGACGTTCTTTTGGGCACCTGGTCCAAGCCCGCCACAGGGGCTCCTGTGGATAGGAACGTGGCCCGACGCCATCGCCCTGCTCCGGGCGACCCCCTGTTCCTCTCCCAACACCCCACTCCTGAGAGCTTGGTTGTCCAACCTCTGCTTCCCAAACCGCCTTCCCTACCGCTCCTCCGGATAGGGAATCCAAACGCCTGGATCAATTTGGGAAGAAGGTCTTTTCTTCCTCCAGTGCTGGCTTGCGGTCCGTCAACACCGCTTGCCTTTTGGGCCGATATTCCCACTCTGTGGGACTCGGTGGCGCAAGTTCTGCCCCCAGTGTCCTGAGGAGGTCCAGACACTGCTTTCCCGCGCCATTGCGGACGGAAGAGATGCGGCTAAATACACCATCAGATGTGGCCTTGATACCGCCGACTCGCTAGGCAGATCGCTTGCGACGACAGTGGCGCTGCGCCGTCACGCCTGGCTGAGAACCACTGGTTTCTCGGGTGATGTCCAAAACACCCTTATGGACATGCCCTTTGATGGGGTCGGTCTTTTTGGAAACAAAGCAGACCATGCGCTGGAGCGCTTTAAGGACTCGCGGGCTACGGCCAAGTCCCTGGGCCTTTCTGCTGTACGCCCTCCGCTACCGTCTGCTTTTCGCCCCTTTTGTGGCCACGGAAGGGGCGCCCAGTCACGTCCGCAGCCCAGACACCGGCCCGCGCAGCAAGCGTCTTCGCGCGGCCGAGGACGTGGCTCCCACCGTGGCGGGTCAGGCAACCAGCGTGCGGGTCAGGCCACCAACCCCGTCCGCGGCCTCCAAGCCCTCCTAGTCCTTCCTTTCAGGTGCACAGCACGCCAGTAGGGGGCAGGGTCCGCCATCACCTTCACCACTGGCGTGCCATCACCTCGGACAAGTGGGTCTTGGACATTGTCCGAAGGGGCTACTCCCTCCCCTTCGAGACCATCCCCCCAGCCATGCCACCTCAATTCCACCGCATGTCAGGGGATCACTTGGTGCTTCTTCAGAAGGAAGTTGTGGCCCTCTTGGCCAAGAGGGCCATCGAGCGCGTTCCGACCCTAGAAGTAGGACGTGGTTGCTACTCCCACTACTTTCTGGTGCCCAAAAAGGACAAGGAGGACATGCGTCCTATCTTGGACCTCCGGAATGTCAATCGCTTCCTCCAGAAGGAGAAGTTCAAGATGCTCACCTTAGCTCAGGTCTTGACTGCCCTCGACCCTGGAGACTGGATGGTAGCGTTGGACTTGCAGGACGCTTATTTCCACATCCCCGTCCTGCCGGCCCACCGGCGTTACCTGCGGTTCATGGTGGGCCTCAAGCATTTTCAATTCACCGTGCTCCCCTTTGGCCTCACAAGTGCCCCTCGGGTGTTCACGAAAGTGATGGCGGTGGTCGCAGCTCATCTGCACCGGGCAGGGGTTCCAGTCTTCCCCTACCTCGACGACTGGCTGCTGAAGGCGGGCTCGTCCCAGGCAGTCGTCTCCCACCTCCAGACTATGGCCGAACTCCTGCACTCGCTGGTGTTCTCCATCAATGTGCCGAAGTCGCACCTGGTTCCTTCTCCACAGCTCCTTTTCATTGGAGCAGTTCTGGACACGACGCAGTTTCGGGCCTATCCTCCCGAACGGCGAGTCCGGGATATTCAGGCTATGATTCCGATCTTTCAGCCTCTATCCTGGGTTTCGGTACGGATGACCCTGAGGCTGCTGGGCCTCATGGCCTCCTGCATCCTGCTGGTCGATCATGCCAGATGGCATATGCGGGTTCTGCAGTGGGACCTGAAGTTCCAGTGGGCGCAGCACCGGGGCAACCTGTCCGATCACGTCCAGATCTCGGAAGGGACTGCAAAACAGTTGCAGTGGTGGCTCTCGAACCGGCAATGGGTCATGGGCAGATCCCTCTCCCTTCCCCAGCCAGAGCTTTTCGTCGCGAGTGGAGTTGCGGTCTGTTGTACGCCTTTCCGCCTATACCACTTCTACCCAGAGTGTTGAAGAAGATTCGGCGCGACCGGGCCCAAGTCATCCTTGTGGCTCCGGACTGGGCTCGAAGAGTTTGGTATCCCGAGCTACTCAGTATGAGCGTCGATCCCCCGATCCGTCTGCCTCTTCGGGAGGATCTTCTGTCGCAGCAGCAGGGGACGGTCCTCCACCCGAACCTGTCCAGTCTACACCTGCTTGCGTGGAGATTGAGCGGCGGCAGTTGATTCCTTTCGACTTGCCTCCCGAAGTTTGTGATGTGATTCTGGCAGCCAGGAGTCCCTCCACTAAGGTGGTATACGCCTGCAGGTGGAACAAGTTTGTGGCATGGTGCACAGCAAAGGCTGTGAATCCCCTCTCTGCCCCTCTTTCTGAGGTTCTTTTGTTCCTTCTTTCTCTGGCCCAACAGGGTTCTGCCCTGGGTACCATCAAGGGCTATCTTTGTGCAATCTCGGCCTTCCTCAGGCTTCCTGATCAGCCCTCTCTTTTTAAGTCCCCTGTTGTTAACAGGTTTCTTAAAGGCATTACACACCTCTTTCCTCCTGTTCCGTTTATAATGCCTCAGTGGAACTTAAACTTGGTTCTTACTTTCTTAATGTGCGCTCCCTTTGAGCCTCTGCATAACTGTCCTCTTCGTCTTCTTACTCTGAAGACAGCCTTTCTGGTAGCCATCACCTCCGCTCGGCGGGTGAGTGAGCTCCAGGCTCTTTCATGCAAACCCCCCTTTCTGTCTGTTTATCCAGACAAGGTTGTTCTTCGGACGCGTCCGTCCTTCTTGCCAAAGGTGGTTACTGCCTTCCACATTGGGCAGACCATCACTTTGCCCACCTTCTTTCCGCCTCCGCATCCTTCCAGAGAGGAAGAGAGGCTCCACCGTCTGGACCCAAAACGTGCGCTTGCCTTTTACATCAACCGCACACAACAGTTCCGGGTGGATGACCAGCTCTTTGTTGGCTACGTGGGCGCCAAAAAAGGTCGGGCGGTACACAAGAGGACCATCTCCCGCTGGGTCATCTTGTGTATCAAAGCCTGCTATTCTTTGGCTAAGAAGGAGCCTCCTGTTGGGCTGCGTGCCCATTCCACCAGGGCAACGGCTGCTACCACGGCCTTGGGCCGCGGTGTTCCGCTGCAGTATTTATGTCAGGCAGCTACGTGGGCCTCGCTGCACACGTTTACCAAACATTACTGCCTTGACAGCCAGGTCCGGAGGGACGGCTTATTTGGCCATTCTGTCCTCCGGGACTTCCTTGTCTGAATCTGTTCGCAGACCCACCACCGGGGTTGGTATTGCTGGGGTATCTATTCTAAGGTAAGGAATCTGTCAATAACGTGTCTCTTTCAGATGCACAAGTTACTAACTTGTGTAACGATATATCTGTAAGAGACAGTAGTTAGTGACGGATTCCTTACCGCCCCACCCATCCTCCCCGTTCTGCGAACTGATTTCTAGGGTTGACATCCCTTTCAGGGCCCTAGACTTTTTTCAGACACCTATGTCAGCTTCTTGCATGGCTCTGCGTTCCTGGCGCGGAAAGTCGTGTACAGAACTAACGTCAGCGCGCAGGGGCGGCGTCTAAGTACTGCCCGCGACGTCATCCCGGTGATCCCGACGCCGACGACGGACGTGGAGCCGCACGACGCCGCCTACCGACGCGCAAGGGTACTGCTACACAAAACTTTCCGGATCCAGCCTGACGCCTGGGGAGATTCTAAGGTAAGGAATCTGGCACTAACTACTGTCTCTTACAGATATATCGTTACACAAGTTAGTAACTTGTGCTTTAAAGACTGACTAATGGACTTTGCTTCCAATAAATAAACCGATACAAAAGGGGATGATGGACGGAACGTTTGAGCCAATCAAACACTCACCCCCAGTCAACTGATCTGGGTTTAATCCATCATCATTCTTTAGCTCACTCCACCACCCCAGTTCAGACATGGCCATATGGAAATCAGTCTGACCCTGTGCCTCATGGGAACAGTCCAGCCCGAACCGCCAAGCCAGGTCTTCCCTGGACCGGAAACAAGCATCCTAGGACCGGTTTCTGGCATTCCAGCCGTCATCAGCCAGGCTTGCTTGAATCCAGTGGCAAAGTGAGCAAGGGACCCACGTCTGGGCATACCCCCGCCAACTTAGGGCGAACAAAGCGATACAAAAGGGGATGATGGACGGAACGTTTGAGCCAATCAAACACTCACCCCCAGTCAACTGATCTGGGTTTAATCCATCATCATTCTTTAGCTCACTCCACCACCCCAGTTCAGACATGGCCATATGCAAATCAGTCTGACCCTGTGCCTCATGGGAACAGTCCAGCCCGAACCGCCAAGCCAGGTCTTCCCTGGACCGGAAACAAGCATCCTAGGACCGGTTTCTGGCATTCCAGCCGTCATCAGCCAGGCTTGCTTGAATCCAGTGGCAAAGTGAGCAAGGGACCCACGTCTGGGCATACCCCGCCAACTTAGGGCGAACAAAGCGATACAAAAGGGGATGATGGACGGAACGTTTGAGCCAATCAAACACTCACCCCCAGTCAACTGATCTGGGTTTAATCCATCATCATTCTTTAGCTCACTCCACCACCCCAGTTCAGACATGGCCATATGCAAATCAGTCTGACCCTGTGCCTCATGGGAACAGTCCAGCCCGAACCGCCAAGCCAGGTCTTCCCTGGACCGGAAACAAGCATCCTAGGACCGGTTTCTGGCATTCCAGCCGTCATCAGCCAGGCTTGCTTGAATCCAGTGGCAAAGTGAGCAAGGGACCCACGTCTGGGCATACCCCCGCCAACTTAGGGCGAACAAAGCGATACAAAAGGGGATGATGGACGGAACGTTTGAGCCAATCAAACACTCACCCCCAGTCAACTGATCTGGGTTTAATCCATCATCATTCTTTAGCTCACTCCACCACCCCAGTTCAGACATGGCCATATGCAAATCAGTCTGACCCTGTGCCTCATGGGAACAGTCCAGCCCGAACCGCCAAGCCAGGTCTTCCCTGGACCGGAAACAAGCATCCTAGGACCGGTTTCTGGCATTCCAGCCGTCATCAGCCAGGCTTGCTTGAATCCAGTGGCAAAGTGAGCAAGGGACCCACGTCTGGGCATACCCCCGCCAACTTAGGGCGAACAAAGCGATACAAAAGGGGATGATGGACGGAACGTTTGAGCCAATCAAACACTCACCCCCAGTCAACTGATCTGGGTTTAATCCATCATTCTTTAGCTCACTCCACCACCCCAGTTCAGACATGGCCATATGCAAATCAGTCTGACCCTGTGCCTCATGGGAACAGTCCAGCCCGAACCGCCAAGCCAGGTCTTCCCTGGACCGGAAACAAGCATCCTAGGACCGGTTTCTGGCATTCCAGCCGTCATCAGCCAGGCTTGCTTGAATCCAGTGGCAAAGTGAGCAAGGGACCCACGTCTGGGCATACCCCCGCCAACTTAGGGCGAACAAAGCGATACAAAAGGGGATGATGGACGGAACGTTTGAGCCAATCAAACACTCACCCCCAGTCAACTGATCTGGGTTTAATCCATCATCATTCTTTAGCTCACTCCACCACCCCAGTTCAGACATGGCCATATGCAAATCAGTCTGACCCTGTGCCTCATGGGAACAGTCCAGCCCGAACCGCCAAGCCAGGTCTTCCCTGGACCGGAAACAAGCATCCTAGGACCGGTTTCTGGCATTCCAGCCGTCATCAGCCAGGCTTGCTTGAATCCAGTGGCAAAGTGAGCAAGGGACCCACGTCTGGGCATACCCCCGCCAACTTAGGGCGAACAAAGCGATACAAAAGGGGATGATGGACGGAACGTTTGAGCCAATCAAACACTCACCCCCAGTCAACTGATCTGGGTTTAATCCATCATCATTCTTTAGCTCACTCCACCACCCCAGTTCAGACATGGCCATATGCAAATCAGTCTGACCCTGTGCCTCATGGGAACAGTCCAGCCCGAACCGCCAAGCCAGGTCTTCCCTGGACCGGAAACAAGCATCCTAGGACCGGTTTCTGGCATTCCAGCCGTCATCAGCCAGGCTTGCTTGAATCCAGTGGCAAAGTGAGCAAGGGACCCACGTCTGGGCATACCCCCGCCAACTTAGGGCGAACAAAGCGATACAAAAGGGGATGATGGACGGAACGTTTGAGCCAATCAAACACTCGCCCCCAGTCAACTGATCTGGGTTTAATCCATCATCATTCTTTAGCTCACTCCACCACCCCAGTTCAGACATGGCCATATGCAAATCAGTCTGACCCTGTGCCTCATGGGAACAGTCCAGCCCGAACCGCCAAGCCAGGTCTTCCCTGGACCGGAAACAAGCATCCTAGGACCGGTTTCTGGCATTCCAGCAGTCATCAGCCAGGCTTGCTTGAATCCAGTGGCAAAGTGAGCAAGGGACCCACGTCTGGGCATACCCCCGCCAACTTAGGGCGAACAAAGCGATACAAAAGGGGATGATGGACGGAACGTTTGAGCCAATCAAACACTCACCCCCAGTCAACTGATCTGGGTTTAATCCATCATCATTCTTTAGCTCACTCCACCACCCCAGTTCAGACATGGCCATATGCAAATCAGTCTGACCCTGTGCCTCATGGGAACAGTCCAGCCCGAACCGCCAAGCCAGGTCTTCCCTGGACCGGAAACAAGCATCCTAGGACCGGTTTCTGGCATTCCAGCCGTCATCAGCCAGGCTTGCTTGAATCCAGTGGCAAAGTGAGCAAGGGACCCACGTCTGGTCATACCCCCGCCAACTTAGGGCGAACAAAGCGATACAAAAGGGGATGATGGACGGAACGTTTGAGCCAATCAAACACTCACCCCCAGTCAACTGATCTGGGTTTAATCCATCATCATTCTTTAGCTCACTCCACCACCCCAGTTCAGACATGGCCATATGCAAATCAGTCTGACCCTGTGCCTCATGGGAACAGTCCAGCCCGAACCGCCAAGCCAGGTCTTCCCTGGACCGGAAACAAGCATCCTAGGACCGGTTTCTGGCATTCCAGCCGTCATCAGCCAGGCTTGCTTGAATCCAGTGGCAAAGTGAGCAAGGGACCCACGTCTGGGCATACCCCCGCCAACTTAGGGCGAACAAAGCGATACAAAAGGGGATGATGGACGGAACGTTTGAGCCAATCAAACACTCACCCCCAGTCAACTGATCTGGGTTTAATCCATCATCATTCTTTAGCTCACTCCACCACCCCAGTTCAGACATGGCCATATGCAAATCAGTCTGACCCTGTGCCTCATGGGAACAGTCCAGCCCGAACCGCCAAGCCAGGTCTTCCCTGGACCGGAAACAAGCATCCTAGGACCGGTTTCTGGCATTCCAGCCGTCATCAGCCAGGCTTGCTTGAATCCAGTGGCAAAGTGAGCAAGGGACCCACGTCTGGGCATACCCCCGCCAACTTAGGGCGAACAAAGCGATACAAAGGGGATGATGGACGGAACGTTTGAGCCAATCAAACACTCACCCCCAGTCAACTGATCTGGGTTTAATCCATCATCATTCTTTAGCTCACTCCACCACCCCAGTTCAGACATGGCCATATGCAAATCAGTCTGACCCTGTGCCTCATGGGAACAGTCCAGCCCGAACCGCCAAGCCAGGTCTTCCCTGGACCGGAAACAAGCATCCTAGGACCGGTTTCTGGCATTCCAGCCGTCATCAGCCAGGCTTGCTTGAATCCAGTGGCAAAGTGAGCAAGGGACCCACGTCAACAACAAAAATCCAAGTACACTAAAGCGGTTTGTCAGTGGAAAAATATGTAAAAGGAAAATAGGTATATAAAGACAAGTTGGTGAACTTTATACCCATCGGTGTGAAAACATGCCACTTCTGCATTCTGCCATGCAGAAGTTCGGTCTACATCCAATCCCCAGAAGGCTGGCGTTTAACATATTTTAAAACGCTGTTAATTGGTGTAAATGTCTGCGATTCCTTTGGCGAACGTTTACGACCCTCAGCGCCACTGTTTGTCAGAGCAGGATGTAGAGAAGAACTACCAACACTTAGCACGCATGCCTCAAGAAGCAGCATTTCTAGGAATTGGCGTCCCAAGAATAGGGCAGGGCCTGAAGTGCTTCCCCAAAAAATGTCTTGTGTATATTTTTCCCAAACACGTCTTGTATTTTTTTTCGTAACGTTTCTTTCACGTAAAGGAAATGCTACCGAAATAGTTTAGGAAAAAGTACTTGAAATAAGTACGATTATATTAAAAATACTTTAGGATACAGCACAATACAAGCTGATTGCAGTGTACGCGGCTGCAGTCTGCTTAGAAATAAGTTACTCTCCAACCCCCATTGCGAAACAGTCACTAGTTCTCTTTTCTACACGTTTGTTTACAAATACCGCACCAACTGCTTTAGATCACGCTAAGGCAGGTTGCCAGACCAATTTATCTTGGGTAATATAAGTACGGGCCTCGGCTTGTGATTTTTTTTTTTTTTTTTATAGGGTGTGGTGGGGGAAGGGGCTGCATACAGAAGCGTCTGGTGAATAATTCTGGGGAGCATATGGTTCGACAAAGTGTATTAAGCTCAACAGCGGCTGGCACCCCAGCCTATCCTGCAAGAATTCCTTCCCCCGAAAGGACGCACACTCCTTTTTATCATGAAATACAAGGCATGCACCAAATGAGTTCAAGAGAAAGTCTTGTAAATGCGAGACCTCAACCGCCACGGGCTGCTTGGAACGGGAGGGGCTGCTTGGAAAGTGAATGCATGCATGGCCCGCTGAATGTTGCAGGAAAGCATGTGGTGCCTGCAGTAGGAGAAACTCATTAAAGAAAATGGTGCTTACAGACTAAAAGAGACGTACAGTGTATCAACCGAAGTAAAAGGGCCAGTCCTCATGGAAGGTTACGAATGAAGATAAGGCGGTACTAAGGAGGGACTAACAAGCCCTTTAAGGAATCAGAAGTCAGCATTTACGAAGGACAATGACACAAGCCAATACAAAATGTGGGCGGGGCTTCAAGTCCATACTCTAATACAACGCATGTGCTGCCCAGGCTCGACCTAAAAATGGGGGTGCTTATGCAAAAAAAGGCATTTTCTTGCAGGGGTGCTCCCCTTTCAGTTTAAAAATAACTGCTATTTGTTCCAGTGAATCCGATAAGTAAAACAGTAATTCTGAATTGTTAAATAAATGAATATTAATCTTACTAGGTCAGCTCATCATTTAATCTTTCAGAGGGCGTTAAAATGACTAGCATTGAGTTGAGTAATAGCAATTCCTATTCTGTTTTAAGCTCCAGAACTGAGCTGTGCTGTTCATTTAGAAGTTGTATTGATTTCGCTTATTCATGAGAGAGGTACTTTACGATGTCCTTTTCTTTTTTTTAACAAAGGACTTTCCTTGTTTCCCTATTTTGTGCAACCCCCTATAAAATGCCGACCACGGTTGCAGAATGTTCCTTTAGTGGAGGCTCTATTTGTAGTAATAACTTACAGCCCACATGAGTTTGCTTAGCAATGTGAAAAGAGTTTACACTTCGGAGTAAAAGTTGTGATCCAGTTTTTAAATGAACACTGTAGATTTCAAATGTTTACATTTTAGCTGTTTCATGTTTTGCAGGTGAAATTAAACGAATATTAGAAAACGAGCTGAAAATTCCTGCGTCCAAAATGCTGCTGAAAGGTTGGAAGAGCGGGGATGTAGAAGATAGTGTAAGTTTCACAAAAGTCTTAGATAACGAGGAATTGGCTGCCACGCTATATTTGTGTTTGTTGGAGAGGATTTGAGCCAAAAACACACGTGTTAGAATTCTCCACGACCACTTGATATAGGACCATTTGATGGGTGCTCATGCCGACGTCACCAAAAATGGTCTTCTTCTACACAAAGGCTTTACACATGCTGCCTAGAGCAACATTAGTAAAGGTACCTTCACATATAGGTACAGCAAATTGCAACCCAAGAAGAATAGCATCTCTGACAGGCAGCCACTCATGTTCAACAAATACAAGAATAATCTACAGCACTCTACAAAAGCTAAATGTTGGGATGTCAATTATTATCTCATGAATATCGTGATTAACTGTGCAGAGAACAGACCGTGTTCTTTCGTGGACCTGTGACAGTTCTTTGGCTAGAGGCCACGCACCAAATAACCCCTGCCATCTTCTCTGTGTGGTGGGAAAACAGAAACAAGGAAAGGATGTACAGAGTAGTTTTGCTGTCTCAAACGGCCTGATTAGCGGATTCGGTCCGTTCGTGACAGCAGAAATGCTTTTTGAAATGTACAAACACCAAATTGAGATTCAGTAACGTGGTTACCGATTTGCAGTTTGAGACCCAAACCAGAATCTCTATTTGAATGGTGCATGTTCAGGATGTGCCTTTCAAATAGGGAATCTGAATGGTATTTAGTGATGTTTTGCAACCGAAATGCGGTTGCACAACATTTGCACTTTACCACCGATTCAGAGTTGGTGATAGCCCATTCGCAAATGGACAGGGTTCCTCTTTGGATGCCTTCTCCTTTGAGAATGTTTGAAAAATATTTTGTAAGAGCAGGCAGTGGTCCGTTTAGACCACTGCCTACTCAAAAAAAAAACAACAACAAAAAACAATGAAACGTATCATTTTTATTTTTAAACGCATCCCATTTTCCTTTAAATAAAACAGGATGCATTTGGGGGGATTATTCTATTTATCACCCCAGCGGGCACCATGCCTGTGATGGCAGCGAATCCTAGTCGGTCACAAATTGTGACCTACCTCATTAATATTAATGAGGTATGTCTATTTACAACCCACTTCGAATCACTAATTTGGAAGTAAGGGCCAGATTTCACTTTAATACATTAGTGATAGCGATTACCAAATAGCGATTCACAAAAAATCGCTATTTGGTAATTGCTATTAGTAATGTTCGTATATCTAAACCCAGTGGTGCAGCGGCCAGGGCAGCTGACTTCAGAGCACAGGGTTCACGGTTCGATCCCCGGCTCCGGCGGCAGCTCAGCTCAGCACCATGTGACTCTGGGCAATAGCTCACTTAATTTCCACTCCGGCCCCCAGCGCCTTGAGACCCGTAAGGGTGAGTAGCTGCGCTATATAAAAACGGACTTACATTTTTTTTTTACATCTTTACCTTCAGTTACAATGGCCGGATTGCTTAGTGACGGTTATGAGCAAGTAACAATTTGAAGCAATTGCGTGGAACCAATTAAAAAAACTAAAATACATTTCTCCATGTTCTGTTAATAATCTTTTTCAGGCTGTAGTGTCATCTTTTGCGTCCTCTACAATCCTTCCATACCATGGAAGGGCAAGCTATTCCAACCGAAAGCTCCTCTGTCATTTATTTGAAGCAGAGCTTTTCTCATAAGTTAATTTCAAATACATATCTTAATGTTTTGTTGTTTTTAAGGTATGTGGACTTTGATTAAGTTCAAGCAGTCAAATTAATACCCGCATCTTCCCAATAGAGACCGACCTAAAATATACAGAGCAACAACACTTTTCCAAAGTCCTTGTAAATCTCATAATGTGTGTGTTACTATTCCACAAAAACAGTAATACAGACCCTAATAAAATGTTTCTCTTCAAATGGAAAGTGCTTGTGATCTTTTTCAGTAGAAACACTATGAAATCCTTGGGAGTGTATAATGAAAGCCCCAAGCAAGCCAAAGCAGTTTTCGGCTTCATTTCACTTGTACTATCAGTGCGTCCCTTTAATCATCTCCTTTAAAAAAAAAAAAGAAATTATATTTGTAACACGTCTGTGGCTATTCCCTAGGAATCATAATTATAGTGGCAGAATGTAATAGGATTGATGTTCAAAACAGGTTGCATATAACTTTACTGGATTCAGTTTTTGACATTATAGGAAATAAATGTAACCTTCATTATTAACAGAACAAAAGGTTCATGTGAAACAAAAAAATTAAAACCAATCTTCCATATATATCTCCACCTATTACTGTTTTGATTTTTTTTTTTTAGTTTCGTTCAGAAGAACCTGTGATTAAGCTTCCTTGATTGATGGCATGTTAAAGAAATTTCCTTTCCTCCTCCTCAAGCCTGCCCACCCCGTCAATCCAACTTTAATACATAATTTCTTTTTACCCCTAGACCTGACCCCTGAATTCTCCAACAATCTGTCAGTTGTGTTCCGCTCATCACTGCCCGCCCTTCCCTTTGTCTCCAACCCCCTTCTGTTGTCCCAGCTTGGTTCAATGCTACCATTGTACTCTGTAGCTAGGTTTATGCTATAAAAGACCCCACACATATAACTCATTCATCAAAGGATTAATGAGAAGCAGGCAGCTGTGAACTGCCCCTTGGTTTTCTTTCTTTCTTTCTTTGTTTTTTTTTTTTTAAAGATTTCTTTATTAAGTTTTGAACACAGTGTACTGAACTTAAAAGACAAATATTGCCACTTGACAATCCCAACAGGACGTATAAGCCGAACATTCGATAAAAAGGGTGTTGTGACGCTATACATTGACTGGCTACATTCTAATTTATGCATACAGCGTGAAATTTATGGTCTATGCATGCATAGGTGTGATAGGAGTCTGGCTACAACCCTCTCGCAAGTCCCATCAGTCGTCCGGTCGTGCGCCCGTGTCAGCCCCGTCCGTGGCCGCCTGCTCCAAAAGGTACGCCTGGAGGGGGCCCCATATGTCGCGTGGGCGGGAGGAGGGCGGTAGAAGCTCGGCGTAGGTGTGCAATTGATCCTGACAAAATATAAGGTCGTTCAGCCAATCTTTAGATTTGGGCGCCCTTCCCCGGCCCCATCTACAAGCGACTCGTCGTTTGGCTAGCAAAAGTGCCAAGGAGACATATCTTCGCATTGGTGCAGCCAGGGCCCCGGTATAGCCGAGGAGTGCGACTAGGGGATCATCAGGGACATGCAGCCCGGTCATCTGGTCAAGTGCCGCAAGCACCTCCAACCAGTAGCGTCTGATGGGGGGACAGTCCCAAGCTAAATGGCGGAAATCCGCCCCCACCCTTCCGCAGCGGTCGCAGCAGTCGGTATCACGCAGGTGAAGGCGCATCAGTCGTGCAGGTGTGTAATAGAGGCGATGTAAATATTTATAGTGAATGATGCGCAGCCTACCGTTGGCAGATATATTTCCAGTCTGTTGGCAGCAGAAGGACCACTGGTCATCCGAGAGGGGGGAGCAGAGTTCTTCTGCCCAGCGCGCCCTAGACGAGGGGGGGGGTCGTGTATGCAGTCTTTTTGGGCGGTGCGGTACAGCATCGATACAACATGTGTGGGGGTATCTTTCTGGAGGAGAGCGTGCAGAGGGGTCATGGTGGGGGGCTCCTGCGGGAAACACGGGGTTAAAGCCCTAATGTCTTGTCGCAGGCGGATATAAAAGAAGCGTTCCAAGGGGGTAGGCGGGGCATCGCCAAAGAACTCGTCGCTGGTGCGGAATTTACCATTTACGTATAGCTCACCCCAAGTCCGAACAGGAAGTTTCCGGAGGAGTTGACGGCAGCCACCTTCCTGCGTGACCGGGATGTCGAGTCTGCCATGGAGGGGCAGCAGGGGGGAGTATTGTATAGGCATGTGGAGGCGCCGGGCTAGGTCTCGCCAGGCACTGGTGGTTCAGTCTACTATGGTAGAGGCTAGGTGTCTCGGAACAGCAGGAGCGCTTAGATAGGCGGAACAAGGGGTCGGGGTCATGAACCCGTCCTCTACTGCAAGTTGGGGCATGTAAGGAGGGGGGTTCACCCAATATGCGGCGTAGTGGGCCTGCGCGCAACTGAAGTATAGTTCTAAGTCTGGGATTTCAAACCCTCCAGCGCTGAAGGGTCTAGTGAGGATGTTCCAATGCAGTCTAGGTTGCTTCCCGCCCCAGGTGAGCCGGATAATTTGGGTTTTCAGGGCTTTAAAAAAATGTCTGCTAGGGGCGTATGGGATGTTGATGAATAAATAAAGCAATTTAGGCAGAATTATCATCTTTATAAGTGAGGTTCTTCCAGCAATCGAGATCGGCATGGCGATCCACCTGGTGATTTTATCAGTAAGGAGATTTAGTGTGCGCCCATAGTTAGCTGCCATCAAGTTGTTACGGTTGCGGGTTATTACTATCCCTAAATAGGTAATTGTGTCATCGCACTATGAAAGGAGGTAATCAGGCATGAATTGTGTAGTGGCGTCTGTGAGGGGAAAAATCTGGGATTTCCCCCAGTTTATGTTGACCCCAGAGAGGTGCCCATAGAGGATAAGTAGCCTTAGAATAGGGTTGAGGCTGTCCTCCGGGTTGCGGAGGTATAAGGTGATATCATCGGCGTATAGCGAGATTAATATTTGCTGCTCAGGGTAAATAAGGGCATGTTCGCGGTAATGTTGGCGGATTTTGGCGGCCAAGGGCTCAACCGCGAGGGCAAACAGGAGTGGGGACAGGGGACACCCCTGTCTAGTGCCTCTGGCTATCGAGAAGGTGGAGAATCTGGTGCCATTAACCACCACGCTGGCCCGTAGGCCTGTATAGAGGAGGTGGATCCACGCCAGAAACGGAGCAGGAAATCACATGCGGTTGAGCACGAATGCCAGATAGTCCCATTCCAGGGAATCAAATGCCTTGGTGGCGTCAAGGAAGACAGCCACCGCATTTGTGTCAGGGTCAATGTCTTGTAAAACAGCAAACAGGGTGTGAAGGTTGTGAGAGGTTCCTCTGCTGGGAACAAACCCTGACTGGTCAGGGAGGACAAGGGCAAGCATGAGGGGGGTAATACGGTTTGCTATCAGTTTTGCCAAAATTTTGGCGTCGACATTAATGAGGGAAAGGGGCCTATATGACTCGCATTGCGACGCCGGCTTCCCAGGTTTCAGGAGGGATATTATAAGCGCCTCTCGCATGGTCTGGGGGAGGATGCCCGATTCACGGGCCTCTTCATATAACTGTCGCAAATCGGGAATGAGTATAGTGCGGAATGTTTTATAAAATTCGGCCGTGAGGCCGTCAGGGCCAGGGGCCCGCCCAGACTGTAGCTGCATGATCGTGGCCTTGATCTCCGCATCCTCATGGTGAGCGAGGAGAAATTCTCGTTGAGTGTCTCCAAGCCAGCCAATCGCGGTGTCTTGAAAGAATGAGGTGAAGTCGACAGGTTGTGTCCTGTGTGAGGTGTATAGGGCGCTGTAAAAGCGTTTGAAAGTGGCAGCTATGTCTGAAGTGTTTCTGTGCGTGCGGCCGTCTTCATCAGTGATTTCAAGGATGGTGTTGGAGAACCTGGGCGGACGAACGAGGGCTGCGAGCGCTTTACCTGGTCTCTCTCCCTCCCCATAACGGCAGGCTACGTGGTATTTCCCCCTAAACTTGCATTCTCGATCGGCTGTCTCCTGGTATTCTGTGAGTAAGCCTCTCAGACGAGATAGCAACTCTGGAGTAGGGGAGGATTGTATTTGTGTTTCAACGTGTTTAAGTTCTGTTTCCAGCTTACGAAGTGTGGCGCAAATGTCCCTCAGGATGCCCCCACTCTTGGCAATGCAGATGCCACGCACGGTGACTTTGAAAGCTTCCGATATAGTGGAAAATTGTGTGACTGAGTGCTCATTGCGGGGGGAAAAAATCGACATTTCTTGCTAAGTTCGGACTTAAACACGGGATCCAGCAGTGCTTGCGTGGGGTATTGCCAGGACAAATATGGTGAATCTGCATGGGGGGGAGGGAGCGTGAGGAGCACTGGCGAGTGGTCTGAGTAGGTGCGTGGGAGGTGAAGGGCCTGGGACAGCCATGGGGTCAGTCCCTTAGAAATAAGCCAGCTATCAATCCTTGACCAGGAGGAGTGGGCGGAGGAATAACAGGAGCCTTCCCTATCGTGCGGGTGTAGATTTCGCCAGGCGTCGACGAGGTCATTGTCTGAGATGATGTGGTTAAGGGCATGATGTGCATTGGAATAGTGGTGAGGTTGCGGGTGTGATCGATCTCGTGCCGGGTCCAGGGTGACATTAAAATCTCTGCCCCACATGAAGTGAATCGAGCCGGTGTCCAAGATCCTACCCCATAGGATGCGGAAAAACTCAGGGTCGTCAGTGTTCGGGCCATAGCAGGAGAGGAATGTTATGGATTGAGTGGCCAGTCTGCCCCATGATATGCTGTATCGGCCCTGCGGGTCTGTGTAGGACCCCATAGGAGTGTAGGGAAGCGTGCGTTTAATTAGAATGGCGGTACCGCGTGCGTAGGTGGAGTATGAAGAAAAACCGCGATATGCAGCCATCGGGATGCAAAGGAGGTGGGTGCGGAGGGACCGAGATATGTCTCCTGGAGCGCAGCGCAGTGTATATTGTGTCGGTCAAGGTAAACAAGGATGTGTCGGCGCTTGCGTGGGTCGCCCAGGCCCCTCACATTTTATGTTAGAAAATTATATGTAGGGGGACCAGGACGGTTCTCCATGATAGCATGTCGGGGATATGAAAGAGTGTAACAGTCTTGTCAGGTGCAACAACTGTACGTGCGGCGTCATTATTTGTCGGGTCATCTGTCAGTGGCAGTGAACAAAACATCCCCCCTCTCCCACCCACATCAGCAGCTCAATACTGCTGTGGCGTAGTCCCCTCCCCTTCCCCAAAATCCTGTGTGCCAAACTCCCAACAGGGGAGGGTAAACAATAGGCAGTAGTAGTACTAAGCCGAAACAGTGTAGGGGTTCCCTGATGGGTAGAGGCTAAAGGGCGAACCAGGGGCACCTCGCGATAGCGAGGGTGCCCGGGGGGGGAGTAGAGAGTCTCATCGTGCCAGATGGCCTGTGGCGGTGGGCAAAGTTTGAAGGCCGCTGTGGCATCAGCCTCGGAAGTCCATCATAGGTCATAGAGCAGTTCTCGGTAACAGGCGCCGCAAGTCCAGCTGTTGGTTAAGGGGGCCTGCGGCCGCCCATTCCCCAGGAAGAAGTTGTGCAGAGCAAAGACAAGGGAAAGGAAGGGCCCGAAGAGTGACGCGGCCCTCACTCTGCCCCCAAGGCATCCCCAGCATCGGTGGGATGGTAGGATGGAGATGCACGGTCTGTGGGTCGCCTAGGCAGAGGAAGGGCCAAGTGTAGGAGCAATTGTCCAATGGAAATTACTTCAAGGAGTTCAAGGGTTGGTGCCGCCATCACTCCACATCAGAAATGTCACCGGAGCCAGCCGGCTGGCTGGAGGGGGGGGCTCGATCCCCGGGTCATCTGGGCAGGGACTTCAGGAAGTCGTAGACATGTTGGGGGTTCGTGAAGAAGTGTTGCTTCCCCAGGTGTGTGACCTTGAGGCATGAGGGAAAGAGCATGGCGTAAGCAATGTTCATTTGCTGTAGCTTTTTCTTGACTGGGAGGAACTTTCTCCGCGCCTCCTGGACGGCCATAGTAAAATCCGGGTACAGCGATAGTTCTATGCCCTCAAAGCGCAGTTGGCCCTGCTCCCTGGACAGACGTAAAGCAACATCTCGATCCCGATAGTTAAGTAGTCTCGCAATGATTGGGCGAGGGGGGGCACCAGGAACGGGCCGGGAAGCCAGCGAGCGATGTGCCCTCTCGACGATTAAGACCGCCGAAAAGGCCTCCCTGCCGAAGAACGTGATCAGCATGCGTTCCACGTAGTCTTCCATTTTGCCCGTGGAGGTTGATTCTGGCACACTAAGGATTCGCAAGTTGTTACGTCTTGAGCGAGATTCGAGATCTTCATTTTTAGCGGCAATTACTTTTAAGATCTTCTTCATATCAAGAGTTTTGTCTGTGGTTGCGGTGGAGGTGTCTTCTAGATCGGAGACGCGGCGCTCCGCCTCTTTGATTCGTTCGTCATGCCGCTCAACTTTGTGCGAAAGACTGTCCAGGCGAGCGTTCATAGTATCCATTTTTGATTCGATGGAGGTCAGGCTTGACTGCATCACTAAAAGGAGTTCTTTCAAGTCCTCTGTGGAGGTGGTGGATCCAGAGGCCGCCGGGGCCCCATTCTGTTCGTCTTCGGTTTCCGCCTGTGTCCTAGCAGATTTGCGGGCCTCGAAGGTGATCTTTGGCTGCCGCCCGTCGGGTTTCCCCATGATGGGGGGCTCAAGACCGGAGGAGACCTACGATGAAGCGGACAATATGAGAGGGTAGGCAGCTGTTGTGCGTATGGCTGGCAAGGGTCAATGGGTCCTGAGGCCACAGAGGAGTGGTGACTGGAGCGGCAGGCCTCACTGGGTGTCTGCAGATCGAGGCGCAGCGCGAGGCGGAGGAGCACGTCCCACTGTTATTGGGAGCCACTCCGTTATACGGAGCAAGCAGGAGAGGCTGGAAGTCGTGGCAGGGAGCAGCTGGAGCGTAGGGACCTCAGACGGTCGGGGCCGCCCAATCACGGTAGACTCTCCGCTCAGCGAGCGGTTGGGGGCCAGGCGGGCGTGAGTCTGGAGGGGAAGATCGTGGCAGCCGCCAGGAGAGGGACGTCGGCCGCGCCGGCCCCTCTTTAGATCAGGAGTTTTACCAGTGACGTCTGAGTAGATCCGGCAGCCCGGCCGGGGGTCCGGCAAGCACCAGGCAGAGCGGGGTGAGGCCCCCGAATGTGGCGCACTCCTCGGCCAGGTAAGATGGCTGTTCTAGGGCCGCAGAGCAGGTGGCGCGTGGCACGGTGATGGGTGGCAGCCGCAGAGGGCAGCGGGCCTGGCGAGTCATGCAGGGTCTTCAGTAGAGTAGATAGGAGGGGCGTGTGCTGAAGAGGTGTGCAGCTCTCAGCGCGGCATAACCGGGAGCATTCCTACCGGTGGATGGGTAATGCAGCGGCCGCTATCCGCATCAGTGGAAGTCGCAGGTGATAGTTGATATTGATCCGCCGAGTTGAGTCTATGTGCCGCAGTAGGTGTGGAATAGCGCCAAGAAAACCGGGTGTCGAGGCGCGCCAGCCGCCCCTCCCTCCAGCCGGCCCCAGAGAAGGATATGAGTGGTGACGGGGCGGAGGAGCGGTTAGCAGTTGTTCGGACACGCTGCCAGCTGCAGTCTTCTTGTTAAATATGCCGGGAGGCCGAAGTATAGTGAGTTAGCGTAGTCAATATGGGAGATGGCCAAGGCTAGAACAACCTGGAAAAGAGCTCCAGGAGTAAGGAATCTACTAATCATCCTGACCTTCCGGAGCTGAAAAAAACAGGTAGAGACCACTGTCCCAATCTGGGACTTCATAGACAGGTCGCTATCAATTGTGACACCAATGCCTTTTTGCTGATCTTGATCTTGAGGGTGAGGGTGAGGGTGAGGGTGAGGGTGGCGTTCCGAACTCAGCAGGCCAAAAATTTGAATTCCATGAATTTAGGGGGCCCCTGGGTCAATTTTAAGTGATTGCTATTCCTCCAATTGCATATATGTAGCGTGGTTGTCTGAAAATTAGAGATGGAGTCAGCAGACTTGTCAATGGTGAAGATCAGTTGCAGATCATCTACGTAGTTGAAAGTGCACACATTTCTTTCACCAAAGGATTGAATTAGTGGGAAGAGGTACAGATTGAACAAGTACGAAGACAGGGAGGATCCCCGCGACACACCACATCTCAATTTGACTTTAGGAGCTGTGAATTGGGAAAGGCGAACAGATTGAGAGCAGTCACCTAGAAAGGACGTGAGCCATTCGAGGGCCAGACCCTGGATCCCCGCGTCCCTGACTTGGTTCACCAGAAGTTCATGGTCAACCGCAGAGAGATCAAGGAGCACCAGGGCCTGAGTGGTGCCCTTGTCTGCTTCTTTCCTAATTTCATCCAATATGGTCAGGAGTACATGCCTAGCATAATCCTTTTTGCCGGGGGCAATTCATTAATACTGCCACAACGAAGTCTTATTACCACTTGCCTAATTGATATTAAGCGCTGCTTGTGGTCATTGATGCCTATTAATGGTAGATCATTGAAGCTCCTGCAATTCCGTGTCAAATTGTTGTTGATTACTAAGTGCGCCTCTGATGTTCATTATTCCCTTGGAGTATTGACACCCATTAATGCCAAGGTCGGTTAAACCTTATTACTTTTTAGTAACATTGAGTTCGAGGAATGTGAGCTGCAGAGCTCACACTGTGCATTAGATCGCCATCTGGTGTTGGGCTCGGATGCTTGCACTTTGTTGTTGTCTTCGAAGAAGTCTTTTGTGGTCAGGTGATAGGTGACTCCTCCTTCGGACGATAGTGCGCATGGGCATCGACTCGATCCTCAGATTGTTTTTTTCCGCCATTGGGTTCGGATGCAATTTTCGTGCACCGGTTCGAAACTCTACTTTTCAATTGTTTCATCGTGCAAAACTAGCAACAACTTTCTATCGACATCGAAATCTCGACGTGCCTTTCATCGATTCCTTTTCCAGCCGTCGACGCGGGCCGCTGGGCCCATCGACGCCGTGAGGCCTACGGCTCATGGAAAGGACGCCCTTCCGGAAATGCCCCCAGTGTGGAGCAAAGTTCCCCCACAGTGACCATCACGAGGTCTGTAACCTGTGCCTCTCGCCCGACCACAACGAGTCCAGCTGTCCAGCTTGCGCCTCCTTCCGTTCGAAGAAAACGATTCGAGATCGTCGAGCTCGAAGGCACGTCATGGCGCAGAGATCTGCTCCAGAACTGGTGGACATCTTCGACGAAGGCCCCGATGTCCCTGAGGAAGATTCCGAAGATCTCCAAATCGTGTCAGAGGCAGAAGACTCAGACGATCCCATCACTCCTGGGCAACGAGTGAGTACTACTGCCCCTACCCCAAGCCCCCCACCAAAGAAGGCACCGGTCAAGACTTCGCCTGTTGGCCCCAGTCGCGACCGAAAACTTGCTTCAGACGCCCCGCCTTCGAGCCCGGCGCCGAAGAAAAAACTCAAGCCTTTTGGTACCTCGGCACCGACCAAGCCGCACGTACTAGTTCCACCGGCACCTTCGGCGCCGAAGCCAAAAGAACACTCGGCTCCGAAATCCACAACGATTCCGTCCACCTCTAAAATAAAACCCGCCTCGTACACATCGAAGCATGGGGATAAGTCGGCGTCGAAACTAAAACGCCACAGCCCCTAAGCCAAAGCCTTCGGAGCCGATTTCCAAGCCTAAGGATTCTTCCACGCCTCCTAAGGCCAAAGAGCACAAAAATCAGCCACCACCCCGCTCGGAACCGAAAAGTCGGCGCCGAAACCACTTCTCCAGGAAGAGGAGCTTTTCACCCGGATCCTGTTGATCCTCACCAAACAAAAATCCATATTAACCCCAAAACTGGACATCTCACATCTGTACCACGCCACAAGCCCGTACCTGTGGAAAAGGACTGTGCCACTTCACCTATGCCTCCTTCTTCCCCTGTCCTTCCATCTAACACCCCTCCTCTCCACATACCTGTTACACCACCTCAGCCTGTAACATCTCCACCACATGATTATCAAGATGATATGGGGGACGGTGGTGACCCTGATGACCCATTCACTGACCCAGATGACCCACCACAGGATGATTGGGACTACAACGATCCAATAGATTCCCCAGACCTCCCCAGCCCTCCACCATACCCAACAAAACCATCTCCTCCAGATGACAATATTGGGTTTGGGCAACTCATTAACAGGGCTGCTGTTTTTCATGGGGTACACATGCACACAAACACACCAGAGGAAGATTTCCTACTAGACACTTTTGAACAGTCCCAGAGAACTGTACAAACTTTACCCATGATTAAAGGAGTCATCAAGCATGCTCCTGACATATTTAAAGATCCTGTACGTGCCAGAATTCTTAACCCTAGGATCGATAAAAAATATAGACCTGCCCCTGACGATCCTGCCTACATTAAAGGCCAACTCCCTCTAGACTCCTTAGTAGTCTCCAATGCTCGTAAACGAGCTAATTCTCAAACCTCAGGAGACGCGCCGCCCCTGATAAAGAGTCAAAATTGCTAGACGCATCTGGCAAAAGAGTAGCTGCGCAGGCCGCCAATCACTGGCGCATAGCCAACACTCAGGCACTGCTGGCCAGATATGATAGGGCCCACTATGACCAATTAAAAACCCTGTTACAACACTTGCCTGACCAGTACAAAACGCAGGCAAATGATCTAATTCAAGAGGGCAAACTAATCACCAATGTGTCCATTAAGTGTGCCCTTGATGCAGCTGACACTGCCGCTAGGTCTGTCAACACTAGCGTACTGCTCAGAAGACATGCATGGCTGCGCATTTCAGGCTTCAAGCAGGAGGTTCAAATCACCATTTTAAATCAGCCGTTCAATCACAACCAACTCTTTGGTCCGGCTGTAGACACTGCTCTTGAGAAAATGAAAAAGGACACTGAAACTGCCAAATCAATGGGAGCGTTGCAGTCTCCGCAACCGCGTAGCTCCTTTCGTCGCTCCTTCTACAGAGGAGCCTCCAGAAACATCAACACAGACAGTTCATCTTCTTTCAAAAATACCACCCAAACATCCCCCAATAGAGGATATTTTAGAGGAGGTTACAGAGGGAACAACAGTAAAGGGAGAGGCCGAGGTGGCAACAACACCCGTACCTCCCCAGCTGCTAAACAGTGACTTCCCTCCACTTCCCCCCGACCATTCCACTCCTGTCGGGGGACGACTAGCACAGTTCCTACCTGTCTGGAACTCCATTACAACAGACAGGTGGGTGAGACAAATTATCCAATATGGTTACTGCCTAGAACTTACAGCTGTCCCCCAAACATACCACCCAAGCAGCGTCCAATGTCCATGCAGACCATCTTACACTTTTAAGCAAGAAGTTCTCTCACTGCTTCAAAAGCACGCCATAGAGCCGGTCCCTTTACTACACCAGGGAACAGGGGTTTACTCCCTGTATTTCCTAATCCCCAAGAAGGATGGGACCCTAAGGCCAATTCTAGACCTAAGACCCCTCAATCAGTATATACATTCGGATCATTTTCACATGATCACTCTCCAACAAGTGCTTCCCTTACTACAACAAGAAGACTTCCTTGCCACACTAGACCTCAAGGACGCCTACTTCCACATTCCCATACATCCTGCTCACAGGAAGTATCTAAGGTTCGTACTCGATGGACAACACTACCAGTTCACAGTCCTTCCATTCGGAGTCACCACTGCTCCAAGGGTGTTTACCAAATGCCTTGCAGTAGTAGCAGCACACCTACGAAGACAGCACATACATGTCTTCCCATACCTGGACGACTGGCTCATAAAAGCCAGATCATTCAACCAGTGTGTCCAACACACTCATCAGACCATTCAAACGCTACACAACTTGGGGTTCACTATCAACTACACCAAGTCGCACCTCCAGCCCTCCCATGTACATCAATATCTGGGAGCCACAATAAACACCTCCACAGCTCTAGCTTATCCCAGCCCAGCCAGGATAGCCAGTATACAAGCCCTCATCACAAAGTTTGAAATTCAACACTCTCTCCCAGCCAGAGTGTTCATGCAACTAATCGGCATGATGGCATCTTGCATTTTCATCGTACCTCATGCAAAACTTCAAATGCGTCCCCTACAAGAGTGTCTAGCACACCAATGGAATCAGGCTCACGGACAACTTACAGATCTGGTGTTGGTGGACAGCCGCACACATCGCTCTCTGCAGTGGTGGAACACAAAAAACTTGTCCAGAGGGCGGCCGTTCCTCGAGCCTGTCCCACAAATAGTACTAATAGACGCATCACTCACAGGATGGGGAGCACACCTGTTAGATCATACAACACAGGGCAAGTGGACCACTCAACAAACGCTGCTCCACATCAACCATCTAGAGCTACTAGCTATATTCCTAGCCCTCAAATCCTTTCAACTCCAGGTACAAAACAAAGCCGTCCTGATCCGAACAGACAACATCACGGCCATGTATTACATACAAAAACAGGGGGGGACACTCTCCACAACTGGCACAGAACATTTGGAGGTGGGCCATTCCACAAAACATATACCTTCTCGCCGAACACCTACCAGGAGTTCACAATCAGATTGCCGATCTGTTAAGTCGACAGACACAACAGATTCACGAATGGGAACTACATCCACAAGTTCTTCTACCTTTTTTCCAGATCTGGGGCCACCCAGACATAGATCTGTTCGCCACACACCAAAACGCAAAATGCCCAACCTTCGCCGCCAGGTTTCCACACCCGCAGTCCAAGGGCAATGCGATATAGATGAATTGGTCCGGCAGATTTGCGTACGCTTTTCCGCCACTCCCACTCATTCCGCTTGTCGTACGCAAGCTCCGACAACAGTCTCTAAAAATGATCCTAGTAGCTCCCACATGGGCACGCCAACCGTGGTTCACCACACTGCTGGAACTATCAGTAGTCCCACACCAAAAACTACACCTCTCCCCATCACTACTAACGCAGAGCCATGGAGAGATAAGGCACCCCAATCCATCCCAACTGAACCTTGCGATCTGGCTCCTGAAGTCCTAGAGTTCGGTTACCTTAACCTACCACCGGACTGTATGAACATTATTAAAGAAGCCAGACGCCCTACCACCAGAGCTTGCTATGCAGCAAAGTGGAAAAGATTCGCTATTTACTGCACTAAAAAACATCATTTGCTACTTACTACATTTGCAAAGATGTAATTTGGCATACTCATCTATACGTCTGCATCTAGCAGCACTTGCTGCTTACTTACAGAACAGGCAACACTTATCACTCTTCAGGGTCCCCGCAATTAAAGCCTTTATGAAAGGCTTTAAACGGGTCATACCTCCCAGATTACCACCTTCCCCAGTGTGGAATCTTAACATCGTGCTTACTAGGCTCATGGGACCCCCATTTGAACCCCTGCATAAATGTGAACTTCAATTCCTTACATGGAAAGTAGCGTTCCTAATTGCAATCACCTCTCTCAGGAGGGTGAGTGAGATCCAGGCTTTAACCATACAAGAGCCCTTCTTACAAATACATCATAACAAAATAGTTCTCAGGACAAACCCAAAATTCCTTCCTAAAGTAATTTCTCCTTTCCACCTTAACCAATCTGTGGAACTACCCGTGTTTTTTCAAAACCCAGATTCTGTAGCAGAAAGAGCTCTCCACACCCTAGATGTCAAAAGAGCTCTAATGTATTACATTGACAGAACCAAGTCATTTCGCAAAACAAAACAATTGTTTGTAGCTTTCTCTCCACCACATAAAGGTAACCCCATCTCAAAAGCTGGGATTGCAAGGTGGATCGTTAAATATATCCAAATATGCTACCGGAAAGCCAAACGCACATTATCAATTCCCCCTAGAGCGCACTCAACACGCAAACTAGGGGCTTCCATGGCATTCTTGGGGAACATTCCCCTAGAAGACATCTGTAAAGCAGCCACATGGTCTACAACACACACCTTCACTAAACACTATTGTGTTGATGTGCAAGCCAAGCAACAAGCTTCTGTGGGCCAAGCTGTTCTTAGAACACTTTTTCAAACTACTGCAACACATACAGGCGACCACCGCTAGGAGATACTGCTGTACAGTCTATGCACAGTGTGAGCTCTGCAGCTCACATGCCTCGAACGGAAAATGCTACTTACCAGTATGCATCTGTTCTTGTCATGTAGAGCTGCAGATCCTCACACGCCCACCCACCTCCCCGGGACCTGTATGTGTTCCAGTCCTATCTTATTTAGATATACACACATGGACATCCTTTTCCTTTCTACTAACTCCATCACTCCCATTATGGCGAAAAACAATCTGAGGATGGAGTCGATGCCCATGCGCACTATCGTCCGAAGGAGGAGTCCCCTATCACCTGACCACAAAAGACTTCTTCGAAGACAACAACAAAGTGCAAGCATCCGAGCCCAACACCAGATGGCGATCTAATGCACAGTGTGAGGATCTGCAGCTCTACATGCCAAGAACAGATGCATACTGGTAAGTAGCATTTTCCTTTTCATGAATGCCCGTAATTAGGACTCCTTAAAGTCTGGTTACATTGTTAGTACATCTACATGGCCCCGCTCGCAGCCATCATCAGTAACCACGGACTCAACATAGTCTCCTACGCCGACGACACCCAGCTGATTCTCTCCCTCACAAACGACCCTAAAGTCGCCAAGAGCAACTTCCACGATAGAATGAAGGCTGTCGCCACCTGGATTAGGAAAAGCTGCCTCAAGCTCAACTCGGAGAAGACCAAAGTTGTTATCCTGGGCTTCACCCCCTCTGCCTGGGACGACTCCTGGTGGCCTGCAGCACTTCCAACACCCTCACCCCCACCCCACACCACGCACAAAATCTCATCATGAACCGCCAGATCAACGCTGTCTCATCAGCCTGCTTACACACTGTTAGACCTGGCACCATTGGCGTGGGTCTCCCCTGCATTTTTTGCCTTTGCCTCCTGTGGTTTTGCTGTGTGTTGGACTCCGTTTTGCTGGTCTGGATGCTTTGGGCACTTTGCCACTGCTGTTCAGTGCCAAAGTGCAAGTGCTCCCTTTGTAAATTGTTGTTATGGATTGGTGTTTTCATGATTGGCTGATTTGATTTACTAGTTTGTCCCTAGTACAGTGCACTGTGTGTGCCCGGGGCCTGTAAATCGAATGCTGCTAGTGGGTTTGCAGCACTGATCGTGCCACCCGCATAAGCAGCCTGTAAATGTAACTCTGGCCTGCCATTGCAGAGCCTGTGTGCAGTCTAGTACTGCCATGTCGACTTGGCAACTGCACCCACTTGCCAGGCCCTAACCTTCCCTTTTCTTACATGTTAGTCACCCCTAAGGTAGGCCCAAGGAACCCCTGTGGGCAGGGTGCAAAATATGTAAAACTATTGCAATGCTACCTGTTCCCATAGGATAGAATGGGGAGTTTGTTTATAACATCTTATAAACATAACTACCCCTGGGAACAAGGTAGGAAAATAAAGTTTAGTATGCCTGAACTCAGAATGTTAAAATGCATCTTTTAGTGAGGGTGATTGTTACATTCTGTGTTTGAAAATACCACTTTTAGAAAGTAGGTTTTTCTTGCTTAGCCATCCAGTGTGCCTCTGCTAGGTTTGTGTATTGCATGTCTGGCTTTTGGATGACAGGAGGCTGGGAAGGAGCAGTGGCTCCAGAGAGTCTGATTAGTCAGGGCTGGGCTGCATTTAGAGTAAGGGGAGGAGATTTCCTTTCACCTGAATGGGCCTGGTCTGCCTTCCACAATGCTGTCTCCACCTCCTGCCAGGAAGCTGCACCAGAGAGGACAAAACTGGTTTTGACCAAGCACAGGGCTTCTCTGCCACCAGAGAACAAAGGATTTTGTAGTATAAATATTGGGGCCCAAACCCTAGAACTTTAGATCATTTCTGGGAATCAAGAGGAACCTTTGCCAAGGAGAAGAGCCGGAGAAGCTGAGGAGGAGTACTGCCCCTGTGCTGTTTGCTGTCTGGGGTTGGCCTGCAGTTGCTACTTGCTGCCAAGGAAAGGAGAAAGGACTTTGCTGTTTGCTGTGTCCCCTGCTTGAAGATCTCCAAAGGCTTGCAACTGAGCGTGCCTCCTGTTCTGAAGTCTCTGGACACAAAGACTTCACCACCAGCTCCCCTGAACTTCCTTGCTGGGAGTTCTGACTTGCAAAGAGGTGCCTGCTGTTGTTTTGGACCTCTAGAGACTGTTTTCCGCTGGGAGCTGGAAAAATCAACGCAACACCGAGAAGCGTGACGCATCCGTACCTGTTTCCGACGCATCGCCGAAGAGGCCGTCGCAGCGCCTGCCGCGGCTCGAGAAATCGCTGCATTGAGTGCATCGATCTTCGAAGTCTGAGATCACCGCACCGATTTCGACGCAAGGCCTGCTGTGCAGCTGCAAGAATCCACGCATCATCCCGGATCGTCCCATCGCATCGAGGCGTCAAGTCTGACGCATTGTTGGGTGACGCAGTAAGAAACCGACGCATCACCTCCCCACGCAGTAAGAAACCAACGCATCACCACCTCTCCGGTAAGGAACCGACGCATCACCTCTCCTGCGCAGCAGTAAGGAACCGACGCACCACCTCCCCCGGAGCAAAGAACCGACTCATCACCTTCCCTGAGTGTAAAGAACCAAGGCATCACCTTCCCTGCGGCCCGTTTTGTTTGTTTGCGTGACGCATCCAAGGTACTTTGTGTGAAAAGTGTCGCATCTGCAATTTGCTTTGAACTGAACTATTTCTAACATCTGAAAGTCATATTTTTATTACTGTATTGTGGATTTTTGTCGTTTGGTCTTGTTTTGGTTTAGATAAAGATTACTTATTTTTCTTAACTGGTGTGGTGTCCATTTGTAGTGTTTTCACTGTATTACTGTATGTGTTTACAAATGCTTTACATACTGCCTCTGAGATAAGCCTGTCTGCTCGTGCCAAGCTACCAAGGGGGAGAGCAGGGGTTATTTTAGAAGTGTATCCCCCTTACCCTGACTAGAAGCAAGGGTCCCTATTTGGACAAAGGTACCTACCTCTGTTAACTAGAGACCCCCATTTCTAACACACGCTGCGCCTGCTCTGAAAGATCTTCAAGTGAATCCCCTAGTCCAGAAAAACAGTCACCCACTCACTTATCAGCAGCAGAATCGAGTACAGCAACACACTCTATGCCGGCATCACCCAGAGCCTCCTCAAGAAACTGCAGGACATTTAGAACGCCTCCACCACACTCATCCTCAACATCCCCGCCACAGACACATCACCGTCTACCTGGGAGACCTCCGCTGGCTCCGGGTCAACAAAAGAATTCCCTTCAAGCCTCACACACGCCTACAAAGCCCTACATGATGCGGGACCTGCGTACCTTAACCACCGCCTTGCATTCCATGCACCCACCAGAGACCTCCGCTCTGCCCAACTGACCCTGGCCACCGTCCCACAGATCCGCAAGACCACAGCCGAGGGAAGATCCTTCTCCTACCTCGCAGCTAAGACCTGGAACACCCTGCCTCTCCACCTCAGGCAATCACCATCACTGCCTCAATTCAGGAAGGACCTGAAGACCTGGCTCTTCAACTGAACCCCCCCCCAGCGCCTTGAGACCCTTACGGGTGAGTAGTCGCACTTTACAAGAGATTTGATTAATTAGTATGGCCTAGGGCAATCACGTCTCATTACACTCTGACATTTAGGCTCATTGCTGGCATTGGAGATTAATGCTCATTCCTCCCTGAGGACATTGTATGGGCTGAATTGATTAATATCTTTCAGCCCTCCCAGTAGTTCTATCCTGGCCCCCTAGACTCATGTCAATAGCCTATGAGCCCGTGGACCAGATATAACTGATAGGCATTTCACTGACTTAAATGTGAGTTATTGTACAGGTTGGATCAGTCTAGAGACAGCTGATACCTTGCAGAGTCCCCTTTTAGTTTTGAGAAGTCAAAGAATGTGAAAAGACTGTAGCTATTTATTTATTTGAATAGTTTTATAAAGCGCGAACAAGACCCATAGGGGTATCAGAGCGCTGTACAGAGTTGATGCCAGCAAGGGTACAACACAATGTGCAAGTAGGTGAAGTTACAACATAGTGGAAATAGTTCATATTAGGAGTTAGGGGTATCAACGGTGCCCTAGAACACGAAGAGCAAAACCTCATAAAATAAAACGCACCAGAGAAGTGCAATACGAATCAGGGAATTTAACCAAAAACAAGAGCGAGATCACCAGTTAATGCAATTAAGGAACCATAGAGGACTAGATAAAAATAATGTAAACGCATACAGTAAAACGTATCAGTGTAGTACAACAAGAATTAGGGTATTAATAAAAACAAGAGCATGAACACAGGAAGATGGTGTTAACGTTCGTTCAGGAGTAGTCGTTTGACCAGTTTCTTAAAGGATGTAGTGAAAGGATTGGATCTGATCTCGGATGGCAGTGAGTTCCAGATTCTCGGAGCAAGACCAGTGAAAGCACGGTTGTAAGATCTTTTCTTTTTGAATCTTGGAGGTTTCAAGAGAAGGGTGGACGTACCTCTGAGGTTCCGGCTGGAGCCCGATAGTTCAAGCTTATTTGCCAGGTAGTACGGGGTGTTGTAATGTATGGCTTTGAGTTAGGCAAGCTATCTTGAGTTGTATTCTGGCTTCAATAGATAGCCAATTTAGTTGCAGACGGTCGGGGGAAATGTGGTCATACTTTCTCGAGCCCGTTATGAGCCTAGCCGATGCGTTCAAGGTAGCTCTGAGTGGGGCCAGGCTAGCTTTGGGAAGTCCAGCAAGGGTCACCAGCCTATATTCCAATCTAGAGATAATCAGGGATTGAACCGCCGGCCTGAGGTCTTCGGGGGGGAGGAAAGGTTTGATTTTCTTAAGTGTGTTAAGTTGGATATTGGCTCCCCTAGTAGTAGCACTGATGTGCGCTAGCATGTTTAAGTGTTTATCCAAGGCGATACCTAAAGATTTGGCAGAGTCTGACATTAGGGGTGCAGTTCAGAGCAGTGAGATGTTTAATCCAGTCAAGTGTAGGAGCCGAGTAATTGAGTGGGGAGATCAAAAGAAATTCCGTTTTGAGAGTATTAAGTAGGAGATGGTTCTGAGCTAACCATTGTTGGGTTTGTGCAAGTGCAGCATTTAATGTTTTTATGTCCTCTTGAGAGGAGATCTTCAGGTACAGTTGCGTGTCATCCGCATACATGTGGTACTGAATGTTCGCTCGGTTCAGAATGACAAAGTGGCTCCATAAAAAGGTTGAAGAGAGTTGGCGAGAGCGCGGATCCTTGGGGACTCCAATCGTGACAGGGGTACTGGAAGCAAGGGAATGTTTAACTTTGATCCTTTGCGTGTGGTTATGCAGGAAGGAGGCAAACCAATTTAGGACCAGGCCCGAGAGACCCATTCTGTGTTGAAGAAGATCAATCAGGTTTTCATGTTTGATGGTATCGAAGGCGGAGGACAGGTCCAGAAGGATCAGGAGACAAGGGACATTTTGGTCAAGGGCTCTCAAGGCGTCATCAACAATGTGCGTTAGTGCCGTTTCAGTACTGTGCCCTGATCTGAAACCTGACTGATGGGTGTCAAGGAGTTGATATTTTTCAATGTGATTGCAGAGCTGCGAATGGATGCATTTTTCCGGCAATTTAGCTAGTCATACTGCTGGTTATAGGTCAGAAGTTGTTTGGGCCTGATAGGTCCGCATTGGGCTTCTTAGGAATGGGCGTAGTTTGCCCAACCTTTAGGCAGTCCGGAATCTTTCCCTGTAAGAGGGATATAAAGCTTAGCGGGTAAAGGATCACCGAAATGGTTGGAGGGTTTAAGGGATGCCATGTTGTGGAGGAGCTCCGTGACATGTGGGAGGAGAAAAGGGTTCCAAGAGGCGTTGTTTTTGAGAGAGCAGACCAAAAGCGAGGATTCTGCCAGCTCCACTGATCCTGAGGAAAGTTTCTTAGGTAACAAAGTTGTGGTGACCGATAGTAGCTCCAACTCTATTTTCCTTGTTTTTTCAGAGAAGTGAGCTGTGAAATCATCACCACTAGGGAGCAGGGATATCGGAGTAGAGATCTGGTTGGAAGATTGGTTAGATTGTTCCTTAATGATTTCAAAGAGTTTTTTGGGTCTATTTTTGGCTCCATCCAATTGAGTTCTGAAGTGGTCTGTTTTAGCCAGGCGGATGTGTTTATTGTCGGAGCTTCTCACTTTTCTAAGTTGAGTGAGATTTGTGGTGGAGGACGTGTTTCTCCAGAGTCTCTCAGATAGTCTAAGATTGCGCCGTTCCTCATTTAGGGAACCATTGAACCACGGTTTGGAAAGTTTGACGGGAATCCTTTTGAGCTGCTTCGGTGCAATAGAATCAAGAATGTTAGATAGCGTGTTAATGTAGTGATCAGAGAGATCGTCAAGGTTGGTCATATTGGGGGGGGCTGTAGTCTATTTTTGGTGATTGAAGTTAGCATATTGATGTTGAGGTCTCTCATATTGAGTCAGTTGTTTTGCTTTAAGGGGTTGACCCTGTCTAACTAAGCCCTTATCTAAGATGAGGAAGGGAATTTGAAAATGATCAGACCAGTCACAGGGTAAGATGTCGCCTATTTGTATGATGTTGTCTTTGGCAATGATAAGGTCGAGAGTGGCGCCCTTATGGTGTGTAGGACCTTTACAGAGCTGTGAGAGGTTAAGGTCAGAGAGGAAAGTCTTAAAGGAACAGACAGTAGGATCATTTGTGTAATTCCAATGAAGGTTAAAGTCTCCGAGGAATTTGTGGCAGAGTTGATCTGAGCTCTAGCTAATGACCTCCATGATTTGCTCTATGAAGACCATGTCACCAGGAGGGTGATAGATCGAGTGCAACACACAGATCTTCTTGCCTTTATTCCAGATTTCAGTGACAAGCTGTTCACAGGAGGATAACACAGCACATAGAGATTGTTTTACTGTGAGGTTGGAGCGATGAATGCAAGCAATGCCCCCCCTGTTGTACCAAGTCGATCACTTCTGAGAATGGAGTAGTCAGGGGGATTAAGATGTCAAGAACTGGGGAAGAGGTATCATTGAGCCAGGTTTCAGTAATGATCAGAAGGTCCAGGTTTTGCCCAATGATGAGTTCTGAAATATCAGCTGCATGTTTCACAGCTGATCTACAGTTGAGTAGCATCGATTTGACGTGTAGATTGGAAGTGACCACTTCTTGAAGAAAGGTGGTTATGTGAAGTAGGTTTTCTTTGTTCACCGTTCTGTTCTTAAGACTCGGTTCCCTGTCAGGGTCCGCAATGATGGAGGGGATGTTGAGAGTAGAGTTGGAGGAGGAAACCGTCCTTGAATCGGTGTAAGAGAAAAGAAGAGCGAGAATGTCCTCTTCAGATAGGTGAGGTACGGGTCTGTGGGGCCTAGAGTGATGATTAGGTAAAGGCCTAGAGCTCCAGCTGGAATTAAGAGAGGAGCAGAAAGAGGGATGGTCGTTAGCGGAGTAGAACAGATTCTGTGAGTTGTAAATATCATTCCTCTGAGCAGGGGGTGAGACCCAACGCTTCTCCATCTTCAAGGAGAACTGAAGTATGCTTTGCACCATCTCTTTGACAACCGATGGATCATGCTTGAGGTCCGTAATCTTCTCCTCAAGGCAGGGAATGTTCATACACTTATTCGCAGAACTAACAAGCGAAGGTATGACTGGTTCAGCAGTGAGAGGGGTAATAGAGGGTTGAAAAGGACCATTGGCACAGTTACAGAGGGAGGTAAAATCATGCTTGAGACAGGAATCCGAGCCTTGAGTGGGAATAGGGAAAGGCAGAGTGGAATTAGGAGAGGTAGAGGGTGAAGAATGTAATGAGTGTGTGTGAGTGACGGTTAATGGTAAACGGACTGGAGACGGCAACTAGGTTCCGGGCCCTGCAGTTGGAGGATCCAGGGCCTAAGGGAAGAACATCCGAGCCTACCTGGGTGTTCGAATTGTTAGGGTGCCCATTACCCCAGTTGTTGGAGCGAGAAAGTGTGATGCAGGGGACTGAGGATAAGAGGGAAGGCAAGGTAAAGGAGGAACAGTGGTGGGGACAGCCGCAAGGTGGGTGGTACTGAGGACAGTTGAACCCTCGCCTACGCGAGACAGAAAGTGGCTGTTCGGGTTCGTAGTGTGGGGAGTAAGAATATCCTCCGTTAAGTTGGGTAGATCTGTGGGGTGCGTGTTTACAGATTGGGGCACGGGAAAGGGGGAGGAGGGGCCGTCTGTCACCTCGGGAGCAGAAAGTGTGGGTGTCCCGGTCTGACAGTGGGTGGATGGGTTGGAGTTAGTGTGTTCTTAATCCTCAAGAAGGCATAGTTGAATCGCTTGAGGTTCAGGTCCGAGGCTTGAATAAGGACATTACCATTATTGTAAAGGGAGACGGTCAGCTCAGCCTTAAGGGCCGGGAATGGAAGCGTGGTTAAACGAAAGCTATGCGGAGTTTTGGTCAGCTGTTTGGAACGAAGCATAGAAGTGAGGGCCTTTCTCCACGGTGCTCTTCTGTTGGTGTAGAAGATGAGGTCTGTCACTATATTGCCCTTACTGGAGATATATGTGTCCGATATAAGCGTTTCGGGCCAACGTTTGAGGAGATTGTGTTTAAAGGTCTTCTTCACATTTATCGATAGGTTAGGGGGGTAGTTAATCTTAAAAGAGTTCACGCCTGATTGAGCTAATGTGTTAGAGGCATGGTAAGTATGTTGTGCCATGATGAATGTGGCGCGCAGGAGGATGCAGTTAAGGGAGCAAATAGGTTCAGGATGTAGATATAAGAGAGTGGGGGAGGAAAGGTAGACCCATTAGGAGGGGGCCCTGGTAAAAGGAAGGGGAGCGAAAGTCAGCTCACTGTTGCGTATTTATAACGCAACTGCAAGGGTGAGACAGTAAGCGAAGGAGCGGTAGACTGGGTATGGGGAGCACCTTAAGCGATAGGGGAGTAAAGCTGAGGAGGGTAAAACCCCAAAAGGGGGCGTAGGGAGTAGCGTAGGAAGAATAGTCATGTCCTAGTTTTTCAGTGAGGCATCCAACAAGTGCCCTGGCAACCTAGGCAAAAGACTAGCAGAAAAGAAAGAAAGGAGGCAATGGGTGCAAAAAGACTAGGACCATACAGCTAATTGAGTGCTTTATTTTTAAAAAAATTTTTAACTTCCTTCCCCCTTTTTCTTCCTTTCCCTTCCCTTCCTCTACTTATTTTCCTCCTCTTTCTTTCTCCTTTCTTTCTCTTTCTTACTTTTCCAAAGTTTTTGAACAGGAATCTGTATTGGTAGAAGTTTCAAGATGGCCGCCTCTTCGCATTCTAGGCCACTCTAGGCTGGCAGTCCTCTTTCCATTTCCAATCAAGACAGCCAGTCCTCTTTCTCTTTTCATTATTTCCCTACAGTGAAGCATAGTTCGGCCATTTCGGTTCTGGACCAGACCTAACCAAAAATAAAAGCAAAAATAATGATATAAATATATTGGTGCCACGAGCCTGAATAGCAACCGTGCTGGCTGTTCCTGTAGGCTGAGTGCTGCCACGTCCTGAGCACAACTGTAAAGGAAGGAGTGGGACCTCTCCAATAGAAGTCCAGAAAAATGTATAGACTGAATGTTCTCTGCGCTCTGTACAAGGTGGGGGGGGGGCTGCAGCCTCTGCAACCGGCTCAGAAAACAGCCCCTCCGCCCGGCAGTCGTTGCACTCAGCTGTTTGGGTCGGAGAAAACCCTGCAGTGTCAGTGGGTCTCTAGACCTGAATAAAGCACACCCGGGGAGCCCCGCTTGCACCGCGTTCGCACCAGCGCTGCCGCTGCCCTCACCATATGTAGGAGGGGAGGGAAAGTAGGCGGGCTCCCTAGTCTGCACAGCATGAAACCGGGACCCCTCCCCAGGCGGCACCCTCACCGGACATGGAGCCTGCTGTCGCGAGTCTCCGTGGGCGGCACAGCAGGAACCCGGACACCACCCCAGGCAGCATGCTCACTGGACAATGAGCCTGCTGTCGCGAGTCTCATTAGATCTGCTTCCTCCGGCTCCGCAGACTCCTCCAGCGCCGTTGATCTCCGCAGACGCATGTTCAGGGGCGGCCGGTTCCCGGACCCATCTGTGGCACTCCGATGAGCGAGAAGAACAGCGCTCTTCCTTTGAGTAGAGCCGGGGATTACACATGAGTAGAACCGGCGAAAATTCACTTGGTAGGATTCTCTCAGCCGAGGTGGTAGATGTCGGGGGTAATGCAGGAATAACTACCTATCGGTAATCCCAAACCCCGGGAGCCTCCGTGAGGCGCTCCTCTTTGGCGGCCATTTTTGACCATTCATAAGCTATAAATCCTTCTTCTATATGATGGGATTCTCTCTGAAATCCATATGCAGCGGCCAGGAATACCATTTTAAAGAAACATTTTAACAATGAAAACATGCCTACAGGAAGAACCAGTTTCTAGTATGTATGTATGTGTGTTTTTTTTTTTTTTAGTTAGTCCAGTTAGCCATATTAAAACTACAATGTTTGGCTCATACATCACTGTTCTTGTTCTTTTTTTAAACCCAAAAGCAAAGGAAAAAATATAGCTTTCAAGAGAGTGAGTGCACTCATTGTTCATGCTTAATCTTTGAGTTCATGTAGGACGGAGATAAGGCCGTTTGTTTTTCTGACACACTAGAGAAGGATCCCTGAACACATTTTAGGTTACTTTTGGTTAAAACCTATGTTTTCTTTTTTGAGAGTTTCTTGACTTCATTGGGCTGTTATTAATAATTCTCCACATTTGTCTGAAGTGCTTTTTTTCGTGACATGTTTCTTTCATCACCTTCTTATGAGTCACCATGCAGGTTCTTCTCGACATATGGACTTCGTGTGAAGGAAACAATTCCTGGAAAGGGGGGCAGGAAGATTCACGTCACTTTTTCCTAGAAAAGATACTTTCGCCTCATAAAATATTAGTGCACATTCTGCCAGATCAGCTGAATGTCCCCAGTTTGTTAATTATGTAGTTTTGTTCCATAAGGTCACCAACAGGGTAGCAAGGAAGCTTAACATTGAGGCTTCAGCTCCTGTTTGAGATTGAAGCCATTTCCTATGGCCTACTAAGGAAACCACAAGCAAGACCTATGGAAGCTCTGGCTCCAGGGCAGTTGAAACCCACCATGCATACCGTCCTGACTCCTGTCTCCATTAACCTTGTATACGGATGCCAAGAATAAACTACAGACCTCCAGACTCTGACCCCTTCATCGTGAGGGATATTCTTCACCTCAAGACTCTCTCATAATGTCTTCAGCTTGGATGCGCTAAAATGCGACTTGCTCGATCTCATCTGCTCTGCCTGAGAAAGAAAGCAAACAAATGTAGTGGCTATGAAAGCCTGCGCAACCTCTGTCACAGCTTTCAATCCGACAGGTTTCACATCTCTTCTAGGACACTGCAACAGGGAACATTAAATTCTCTGGAATGTTTAATTGAGCTGCTACCCAGTGATGGCAGAAAATTTGAATTATGAAAGAGGCTAAGGTTCTGTCTGATCAGATGAGCAATGCAGCAAAGGTCTCTGCTGATTTGGCCTCTTGTGACCTACTTGGTTAAGACTTGTATGCTTAACTCTTCAAGCACAACAAAATAATGAACATATGCCTTTCTCTGGATGCTCCCTTTTTGTGCCGCATGTGGTGTAGGAACTCCAATGGATGCAGGCAGAATTGTATACTCTGAAGTCCTTTAGCTTGGAAAAAAGGACGGACTTTCCTAAAGTGAAGTTTAAAGAATATGGTCGATGTGAACAATGAACACGTACTTCTTTTTAAAAAGACCGCAACAGTTGAGTGCAACAACTACAACAAAAGCAGTTTTTGTCAAAAGGTTTGACTGAATGCATTCAAGGAGTTCACATGTTCAGAGAGCCTTCAGCAAGTAGCTGTATTCTATGTGAATTCCAAAATATGAGAGAATATCAAGTTCAAAGGGAAACCCAGCAATCTGCCAAGACTATGAATTCTAACCTGAAAGTGAATATTTTATCTTCAGCAGAAGTCATTGCTGGGCTGCATACACTTCATATCCTGTCTCAAGGCTTAAAATCCAGAATGAGGTCACTGAAACAAAGACAAAGCTATTAACTGGAAAAAAATACCCCCAACAGTTCGAGCCTAAACATTTGGAGGCTCATGGGCAAATTGTAGAAGATTAAAAAATGTCTTATTGTTTAGTTGGTAAGGCTGAATGTGATAAGGAACTGAAGTGGACATAGTTTGTTTACAAAATAGTTTGGCCTTACTACTTCCCTTCTTCTCCGTTTTCACTACTCAAAATTGAATCAGTATCATCCTCTAGGAAACTTCCACCTTTAATTTCTCATGACTTAGTAGTTAACAAAGGAAGGCTAGCTGGATGTTTGAAAGGAATTTTCTTCTTTCTTGTGCCATCCAACTATGACCCCAAAGCTAAGGCTTCTCACTTCAACCCCTGTCCGAGGTAAGACAGAAATATTGCATAGGTATACATTTTCTAGTACAATTTTCACACTGGATAGTTATTTTTACAACAGAGAACTTTTGTATTTTTTATTTTAGGCTTTCTTTGTTAGTATGGAATGCTTTTCTTGTTTGTTTCTACCTTCTGCTTCACAAGGATGGAAGCTCTCCATTCATTCATTTTTATAAAACGGAAGCTCTATTTGTTCCATTCTGTGTTGTCTATGACATTCCCTCTTGTCAGACTGTGACTTGAAAATTATGTTTACTGACCACTCACTGGTTCATTTCAGTAAGGCTAAGATTTTATTGAGCTTTCTTTATATGACCTCTTTCTCTTGACTAAAAGTTGCTGTAGTCTGAATTGTTTCCACATGAACCACATGAATGTTGAAGGGTAAGTGTGAGAAGCTGCCTCGGTATATGGTGTACACTTATGGAAGGGGGCACCTTGCACCAATCCAGAGGACCCTTATGGTGATTTTAGTGGGCTTGGACAACCTTAGAAAGCTCTCTAAGTGGTAGCTGTGGAGAGCAGCCTTCAGACTTCGTCCAGAAGGAGTGTAAAGCAGCTTGTTTTGCCATAACGTAATCTTATAGGTATAGATTAAGTGAAAAAGAACCACAGTATATTTATAAAAATATGTATTTATTACAATATACTCACTAACCCATTCAGGTATCTCATAGCCGGAGATATACACAGTGCACACAATACTTTTCAATAGAAGCAGGTAAGTAGCACAGAATACACAGTGGTCGCCAGGGGGAGACAAAACCATATACTAAAATAGTGGTATGCGAACCACGACTCAAGTCAAGCCTATACTCAGAAGACGTAGAAGTGCCGGGGACCCAAGGAACCACCCGAGGTAAGTAACCAGGAGGCCGTGTGCAGAGTGGAAACACCACCGCAGGATCAATTCAAGTCAATGGGTAAGTCACTGTTGCAATTTTAAAGAAGGACCCTTCCCAGTGGACCCTGAACAAACCCCATGGAAGACAGAAGGTTGGAGAGCCACCCCACTCATGGATACCTTAGAAACCAGGATACCTGCACCAGGGAAGCCGGGTGCATAGGTGGGAAGTGGTGTCGGAAACCGTCGTCAAACTCAATGGAGGACTTCAGGAAGATGCCGCTGCTGGAGAAGGTGAAAGTGTCTGGTGGAACTCAAAGGTGGATTCAAAATGTGAAGAACCTGCAAGCAGAGGGGACAGAGTCTATGCCACTCAGGAGTGACCAGGATGCACGGAAGACGAATGCCTACGGTTGTCGAGTGTTGCAGGAGAGCTGATGGTGACCTTGGAACTGCAGCTGTGTGGACCAGGCGATGCTGTGGAAGACCAGGAGCTGTACACGAGCTGTCCCACATCGGATGTCGAGAGGTCGGTATCCGGCGGGAGCACCAACAAACCTCAGCAACTGCAACCAACGTGGAAGTTGAAGAAGGTGCAATGATGGGACCAGCAAGGTCCAGGAGACTCACCACAAGCAGGGGAGTCAGGGCAGGCCCCGAGCAGTCAGGGGAGCCCATAGAATTCAAAGATGATCCTCAAGAGGACCCACAGGCCGGAGGCACTAGAGTCGCGAGAGGACCTCGAGCAGCTCACCAAAGATGCCAGCCCACGATGCAAGTGATGCAGTGAGGTCGAAGATCTTGGTCACTGGAGATGCTTGAGGTGTTTGTTTTTTTTACAGAGTTTTATATAGCGCGAACTTGACCCGAATCGGGTATCAGAGCGCTTTACATAGCACCAGTTGCATTACATGAGGACACATTCATTTTTTTGTTAGGCACGGGGAGATTAAGTGATTTGCCCAGAATCACAGGATGTTCAGCGTCATTGCAGAGACTCGAACCCAGTTCCCCAGATTCGAGGTCGACCGCCCTAGCCGTCAGGCCAACTCCTCTCCCAAGGCTACTTGGAGCCCGAAGATGTTGGTGGAAGGAAGCCAACAAGCCTTTGCAACTGCAAGTCGACGCAGTGCACAGGAGTTCGGATCCTGCGGCTCTGGCGAGGAATGCTGGCCTCAAACTTGGTGAGAGGACAGGGCAGGCCTCGAGGGATGTGAAGAACCACCACCTGTGTTGCTGAGCCTTTCGGAGTCAGTGGGAGCCCAGGATCAGCAGACCGGTCAGTTTAGTTGCGGTGCCTGCAGATGCAGGGAAGTGACTCCTTCACTTGAAGGGAGATTCCTTCAGGTTTCTTGGATGCCCACGGGTCTTGGACGGTTCCTGTATGGTGCACAGGCACGGACGTTGCAGCAGACGAGCAGGCTGACGAGATCAGGAGTAGCAGGAGTCTTCCCAGTTGCAGCCTTGATGCCCAGAGTGAGGTCCTGCGAAGTCCAGAGTGCCCAGACGGTTGAAGAAGAAGTGGTGTCTGAAATTAATCTTGTCCCATGATGAATCTAGGGACCCACCCACAGGTAAGCCCTTAAGTACCCCAAAGAAAGGGTTGGGACTATTCAGGGGTCCCTCCCTAAGGAGGGACTGGATAAGGGGGAGGATACTCCCCAGTCCTTTGTCCAGTTTTGCTCCAGAGCAGGAGCCAGCGGCTCCCTGAACTGGTTTGAACTGGACTATGCATGGAGGGCACCAAGTGTGCCCTGCTCGCAGACTATGTGGCGTTGGTAAGCGCCCCCACCCTGCCCCAATACACTAAACCCTGTCTGGGATGTGGTCACACCTCCCTGTAACAGGATACCTATTGTTCTGTCTTCCCCTGCCCGAGCTTGGCTCAGCAGCAGGAGGGCAGAAACGTGTCTCTGGCTGGCAACAGCCCTAGCTTGCTGTCCGGGTCTGGAAGACTGGTACCGGGAGCTCCGAGGGCCTCCCAAAGGAGCTTTATGGTGCATGGAATCATACCTTCCTCACCGTTTACGGTGTGGGGGCATGATTCCAACATGTTTGATACCAATCATGACCGGGTTCGTTACAGTCAATTTAGAGATGGTCATTGCGTAATGATGCAGTGCCCCTCTATATGTTATGTGGCGGTGTCACTTACAACTCGGGAGAATGGACTCCGTAGCCTGTAGGGGTGTCCTGCTCATGCAGGGGCACCCTCACACTTAGAACCGAGTACCCTGCCTTCAGGATGGAAAAGGCCTGCTCTAGGGGTGACTTATAGGTTTTAAGTGCAGTGACCTTAGATAAGGTAAACCTATATCTTTCGGAAGCGGTGCTAGTACCAGCTTACACAGACTGCAATGGCAGGCCTGTAGTTACAGTTTGGGAAGTCTCCCATGGGTGGCATAATACATGCTTCAGCCCTTGGGGGACCGTGGTGTACCAATGCCCTGGGTACCTTAGTACCATATACTAGGGACTGATAAGGTTACACCAGTGTCCAATCTGGGATGTACCGAAGTACTTACCAAACCAATTTAGTGGAGAAAGCACAGAGACTGGGGTCCTGATTAGCAGGATCCCAGTCAGACTAGTCAGAAACAGCATTACATCAAGCAAAAAGTGGAGGTAACCATAAAAGCAGATCCTACAGTACGATTTTCATCTAACAAGCAGATCTGGCATATGAGAGCAGTTGCTATGAAGTTTCCCCAGAGTCTAACTTAACTTAGTGAATCCGCTATCATCCTAGCATATTTCTACCCAAGTTTAGCTCTTACTAGGTTTCAGATATGTTGGCTCAGAAGGATTGGAACAATCCTTTTTCGATGAAGAATGTTATTCTTGCCTCTGTTTACCAGGAAGCTTGAGTGCTGAGCAATCATCTCCTGAATATCTAGTACCTTATGTGAGGTACCATATAAAACCTTTGCTTAAGTATCTCAAACAGCAATAAAAAGAAATCAAAGAGCTGGAAGACATAGATGTTATGTTATATTAATTAAGTGCTCAGATGCCATAACATTCTCTGCACTACCTTCTAGAAAACTACAGAGAATAAAGAAAGTTACGAAATAACTGTTTTTAGAGGATTATGGAAAGACATGTAAATTTTGCTTTGAACTCGTATGTGGGGGAGAGGATGTAGCCTAACGGCTAGGGCGGTCGACCTCCAATCTGGGGAACCAGGTTTGTGTCTTGGCAACGACGCTCAACATCCTGTGATTCTGGGCAAATCACTTAATCTCCCCGTGCCAAACAAAAATGAATGTGTCCACATGTAACGCAACTGGTGCCCATGTAAAGTGCTCTGATACCTGATTTCGGGTCAAGTTTGCGCTATATAAAACTTCGAGGAAAAAATATATATATATGTCGGGATGGTTGTTCCTCAGAACAGCTTCCTTCACAGGGAATGCCCCTAAGCAGGCTCAATAAAGTGTTGAAATACTAGAAACCTAATGATGCATCGGGGAAGAGGGGAAAGTTTGTCTGAAAGCGATCAGTAGCGAATAAAATACCAATTGTGTGAATTGCCTTGTGGACTACACTCGGAAGACCTACGCTGTATGCATTAATTTACTGAAATGCATTGTAACCTTGTAAGCATGAGTGAGATATGCTGATCATAATCTATCCCAGTGGCAAGACAAACAGTAGCATTCTGGAACCATTGGAATCACTCAGTCAGAGATACTAGTGCAGGCTAAGGAACAAATTGTTGTAGAAGTCCAAATGGCATTGTAGATATTGGCACTAATAGGTGCCAGAGATATTAGAGAGGCAGTCATTTCTATAGTGTGGACATTTGGGAGACTTTCTAGAAGAATGGAGCGCAAACTGGCAAAACTTAAAAATTGACTGAATTTGTACCGTTAAGAAGGGTGTCTTCAAGTTAAATGTCCAGGTTTTGCACAGCCTTGACCAGAAAAGTACACTGGCCCAATACATCAGGACAGTACTCGGCTGTCCAGACATGTGACCGGACCTCTTTCTTTTAATTCAGCTAGAAATAGTTGGCTTTGCATCTAATGAACTGCATCATGAATGGTCCCACCACCAATTCAGAATAAAATGTGGTTGTCACCCACTTATACAAAGAAGTCGAACTCTAAATTATCAGCTTAGCTAATAGGCTCACAAACACATTGAAAAGATTGTTGCTTCAGGAGAAGCAGTTACTGATTCTGCACAGAAGGAAAAGCAAAAGGTTTGAGGAGGGAAAGTGGAAATGATTGGTCAGAGGCGAGACTCACAAATACCCTCTCACACACCTTCATGTCCACTAGACCGGCGGTTCTTAACCTTTTGACTTCAGTGAACCCCTAGTGAATCACTGTTGAAAGCCAGGGGCACCATCTATGAATTTTCTCCGATTTGAACTTCAAAAGTTCAAAAATATTACAAAACGGATATAAATCAAACATTTAAATTATAAAATTATTTCTTTCACTCACAAAAATAAAAAAAATCATAAATTACATTTACATGGGAACGTTTGAGCTTTTCAAAATTTGGTTTGATTTCTAAAAGACAAAGTGATATGCTAGATATTAGCTTATTACTTAGTCTTTTTTTGCTCCTAAAGCAATCTATATTTTCTCAGTGCATACTAGTACTACTAGTGTATAATAGGCATTTTCTTTTTTTTCTTTTCTGGAGTTTTATATAGCACGAACTTGACCCGAAGGTTTTAGAGGCTCTTTACATAAGCACCAGTTGCGTTACACAAGGACACATTCATTTTTGTCAGGCACTAGGAGATTAAGTAATTTGCCCAGAATCACAGGATGTTGAACGCCGTTGCCGAGACGTTAACCCGGTTCCTCAGATCTGAGGTCGACCGCCCTAGCCGTTAGGCCACATACTCTTCCCTATTTGAATTTTGAATTTGCAGTTGAAAATTACTTTGAAACTGTTTTGTCTGATTAAAGTGAAATTTTATTCTAGGTGTCTGAGGTAAAGCCCAAACAGACCGAGTAGAATTCCAACATTTAGAAAATAAGCACACAATCTTAACAAACATTAAAAAAAACAAAAAACTTTTAACTGTAAAGTTTTAAATTTTAGCTTTTCTGGACATTCGGATTATTAATTTGTGGCTTTAATGGTTATACACAATCTTTCTTCTTTGTAATGTTGGATGCAGACTGTAGGTTCAGTACATCACTCGACTACAGTTTGTAATTTCTTAATTCCCCTTTTTTGAACACAGATAAATATGTTCTTCCAAGTTGAAACCGACTTTTAATTCTTTTGCCTTCTGCCTCTTTTTTTTTTTTTTTTTTTTTTTGACGTTGGATGTCCAAATGGAGTCTCACCCACTGTAATGCAACCTACAGTGCCAGCCTTTTATTATAAGGTCAGCTCCTTGCGGCCAGCCAAGGTAAACAAGCACTAGTTTGGTTGCAGTCTACACATGCAACATGCTGGCATACGTGAAGGCCTAAGTGGGTGAATTTGGAAGACTCAGCTTCTTATCTTGACATTGTACACAGGTATGTTGTGGGTAGATGTGACCCATTCTAAAATTAAATGTGGGCCTACAAACACAGCAACAATGGGTTCATATAGTTCCTTGGGAATTAACAGGAATATATGTTTTTAATGATACATAACTTGACCAGGTGTCGTTTAAAGGCAGCGTTCACTTTATGCCTAAAAATAGGCTAAATGTATCTTTTGATTAGCTATAGTCCAGAGCATGGAGTCTGTTCGATATCTAAATGTAAATGGGTCTGGAATTCATCTTCTGATAGAGCCTTCTAACTGCAGATTCCTCACCTTAGAATATTTCTCCAAGTGTCAGAAAGAATAGATCCGGAAAATCTTTAGCAGTACCTCTGCGCACCGGCATTATCCATGTCAGAAATAACATGCGCAGTGCCTACACAGGCACCACCTCGATGCTCTAGATCAGTTCCTTTCTTTCCACGCCAATAGAGCTGATCCGTAGAGCTAGCTCAGTCACTTTATGACCACTTTAAAAGCTGAGCTAGGAACATGTTTCCCAACAAACCCACAAGGTTTAAGCCATGTGAGTAATGTCACAGACAGATGTCTGTCTCCGACCCACACTTGGTTTGCCTGGGGTCATGCAACTACCCCAAGGCCTGTGCAAGTTGATTCACCCGAAGGTGATTTGTGAGCGAGCGATGAAGCTCCTGGTGGCGGCTCCACGCCAATCCCAATTCCAATCCAAAGGAAGATCCCAGGGCTGTTCCCAGAGCCCACTCCAAGTCCTCATCTTCGAAGCTGGCCTGCACTCCACCTGCGGAGCTGGCAGCCGGGTTCGCTGCAGGCTTCCCTGAGTTCCCTGGAGCGATTCCTGCCCAACTCAAGGAGTTTTTACGATGCCATGAGCTCCATCTTTGGGCCCACGGCTCCCTACGGTGTGCCTTAGGGCCCACGGAGCCGACAGCCATTGGTTTACCATCGGCAGGTTAGCCCTCTACGCCAACCAGGCACTCTGGATCCTCCCCTGAACTCATGCTGACACCAGTGTCGACTACTGCCTCGGTACCAGCCCACCCGATTCCGTCTCTGTGTCCATAGGCGCAGATAGTGGAGGAACGTATTATCCTCTCTGACTCCGAGACAAGGCCCTATCAACACCGCTCGAAGTAGACACTGGCGCCACCCAGATCATACCCAACCACACCAGACTTTACACCCCTCAAAAAGCACTCTTTTCCTGTAGGAGTGGATGACGAAGAGGTATATGGCCTCCTGGAGAACAACCCTTTCCAAGAGGAAAACTGTTATGAAGAGCTGGGTGATGCTAGTGGCCTGGACACCTCTCTAGGCACTGGCCTGATTTTGCCTCCGGGCCCTGCATGGAGGAAGACTCATCTTTTGAGACTATCATGTAAAGGGCAGCGCAGGTCCTTGTCCAGCAGCTACCCTCCATCGAGGACAAGACCAACGTCTTGACAGAGGTGCTTCAACCGTGAACAAGCTCTGCAGAGCCCCTGCTCCCCTTTAATGAGGCCCTTACCAACTTGCTTCTGGCGGCCTGGGCATACCCTGTATGGGTGCTCCAGTGAACAGAATGATTGCCCAATGCCATCGCACCACCCCTAGAGACCTAGCCTTCCTGTCTCAGCATCCCTGTCTCTAGAGCCTGGTGGTGCAGGCCTCAACAGCCAGGATAAACCCAAGCACGTTCCCTACCACCCCACCGGACAGGGCAGCCAAGAGACTTTGATACCTTTAGGAAGAGGATCTTCTCTTCCACCAGTTTGGCATTGTGGTTGGTGAACACCGCATGTCTCTTGGGCCAATACTGCGATGCCTTGTGAGATTCGGTTTAGCAGCTGCTGTCCATGCTTCCCGAGGAGTGCTGGGCCATCCTGAACCAGGCATTAGTTATGGCAGGAACACAGCGAAGTTCACCATTCGGTGTGGACCTGACACCACTGATTCATTAGGCAGGGCCCTGGCTTCTACAGTGGCACTCTGCTGTCACACCTGGTTGCGATCCACTGGACTTTCAGGGGATGTCCTATCACCTTTGATAGACATGCCCTTTGACAGTGACAAGGCTGACATGTTGATCAAGTGCTTCAAAGAGAGCGGGGTCACTGCCAGATCACTGGGCCTCTCCTTGGGCTCCCGCCAACAGCAACAGTTCTTTAGTCCCTCCCGTGGCTTGGTTTGGGGCTCCCGTGGTTGTCCGCAATACACATCTTATCCCCCAGGCTAGCAAGCTTCCCAGTCCTTTCGTGGCTGGGTATTCGGATCTCCATAGAAGACACTGGATCAACACTCAGCATACTGTCTAGCTCCCCCCCCCCCCCACCTCCAGCTGCCGCAGCCTCAAAACCTTTTTAATAGGGCCTCCATGAAGCACACCCATTCTGTTGGTGGCAGGATCAAATATTTCCTGTTCATTGGCAAGCAATAACGCCCGACAAGGGGGTGCTACAGATTGTTCAGAAGCGTTATGCTCTACCCTGCCTGGAGACTCCACCACCCTTGCCACCATCCCCTGAACCATCACTTTTTACTCCATCATGAAGTGCAGGCTCTGTTAGCCAAAGGAGCCACCCATAGGGTGCCTACATCAGAATTGATGTGGTTGCTATTCCTGTTTCCTTTTTTGTGCCTAAATAGGGCAAAGACCTTCTTCTTAGATTAGATCTCTGCCCTCTCAACGCCTTCCTACAGGAAGAGGAATTCAAGATGCTCACTTTGACTCAGGTTCTGTCTGCCATGGACCTTGGAGACTGGATGGTAGTATTGAACATCCAGGACATGTATTTCCACATTCCCGTTCCTGCAGACCCATAGGCGTAACCTGCAGTTCACGGTAGGCCAAGAGCATTTCTAGTTCGCTATGGCCCACTTTGGCCTCACTAGTGCCCCTTGGGTGTTCACAAAGGTGATGGCGGTGGTTGCAGCACACCTGCGGAGGTCAGGGATCCCAGTCTATTACTACCTCGATGACTAGCTGTTAAATGTAGGTTCACCCTAGGCAGTCGTTAACCACCTCCTGATGACAGTGAAACTTCTTCATTCGCTGAGGTTCACTATCTGTGCCAGTCACTCCTGACTCCCTCTCAAATGCTCCCTTTCATCTGAGACATTCTGGACTCAGTTCAGTTTTGCACCGACTCCTCGGAACGGAGAGTCCAGGACATTCAGACTATGACCCCAAGTCCTAGATTTTGGTGAGACTGACACTGAGGCTGCTAGGACTGATGGCCTCCTGTATCCTGCTGGTGAAGCATGCTCAATGTCATATGCAGTTTCTGCAGTCTGAAGTGGGATCTGAAGTCGGAGTGGGCACAACTCCAGGGGAATCTCTCCAAACTGGTCCAGATTTCGAGGGACCCTGCGCAATATCTGCAGTGGTGGTTGACTAACTGCGATTGGAATAGTGGGAGACCCCTCTTGCCCCCTCACCCGGAACTGACAATAGTCACAGACACATCACTTCAGGGTTGGGGCGGCCATCTGGGAGAGGTGGAGATCAGAGCACTCTGGTCTCTGGCAGAATTCAAGCTCCCGAAGCTGAGGGCTATCTACTTGGCATTGAAAGCCTTCCTACCATCCGTCAAAGGAAGGTTGATTCAGATGTTCATGGACATCACCACTGCCTTGTGGTATTGCAACAAACAGGGTGGAGTGAAGTCATGCCAGGCAGCCTTGCACCTATAGGCTTGGCTGGAGCAGTAGGGCATCTTCCTGGTCGTGCAGAACCAGGTGGGATCTCTGAACGCCAGGGCAGACAAACTCTGCCCTCGATGCTTTGTGGATGAAAGCTGGAATCTACTTCCGGAGGTAGCATGAGGTCTCTTCTGAAAATGAGGTGAACCTTGGCTTGATCTATTGGGCACCACTGAGAACATGCAATGTCAGCACTTCTGCGTGCCCTGGAGTTTCCAAACTGACTCTTGCTCGGAGACGCGTTCCAGTTAGACCGGAATATGGGACTCCTGTTTACTTATCCACTAATACCACTGCTGTCCAGAGTTCTCAAAAAACATCAGAATTGACCGGGCCCAAGTCACCTTGGTGGCTCTGGTCTGGGCAAGGAGAGTTTGGCATCCCAAACTCCTGAGCATGAGCATCTGACCTGTGACTGCCCTTTTGGAGGATCTCCTGTCTCAGCAGCACGGCAGGGTCCTGCACCCGAATTTGCACACATTCCACCTTAATGCATGAAGATTGAGCTGTGAAAATTGAATGCCTTTGATCTTCCCTCCTGATATTTTGTGATCTTGCCAGCCAGATATCCCTTAACAAAGCCTGTATGTGCCTTCTATTGGGACACAGTTGTGGCTTGGTGCTCCCCCTTCATATTGACCCACTTCCTGCCCTCTCGTCAGAGGTGTTATTGTTTGTGCTGTCATTAACCCATCAAGGCCTAGTTGTGGACACTGTTAAAGGTTATCTTTTGTCCATCTCTTCTATTTTTGCAGGTGCTGGATTGGCCCTCACTGTTTGTCACCTGCTGTGACCCATTTTCTTAAGGGTTTTCAAAATTTGTTCCCTCCTACCCCTTTCATCATGCCCCAATGGGACCCTAATTTGGTCCTAACTTTTTTCAAGGAGCAACCATGAGAAAAGTTAGGACCAAATTAGGTCTCACAGGTGTCTGCTGAGACTTCTGACTCCTAAGATGGTCTTCTTAGTGGCCATTACATTGGCCCGGAGGTTCAGTGAACTTCAAGCTCTTTCAGTTAACCCTTCGTACACCAGCTTCTACCCAGACAAACTGGTTCTTCCGACTTGTGCCTCCTTCCCTTTGAAGGTGATGCCCCCATTCCACGTCGGCCAAAACATCATATTTCCAAGGTTTTTCGCTCCACCTCATAATTCTAAGGCTTAACCATCTAGTTCCAAAAAGAGCTTTTACCTTTTACATCGATTTTACCGAAAACCAATGGGTGGACATTCAACGGTTTATTGCATTCACAGTTGCAAGTAAAGGCAAGGCATTGCAGATGAGAACCATCTCCTGATGGATTGTGCATTGCATTAAGATCTACTACACACTACCTTAGAAGCAGCCTCCTGAGCGCTTGCGGTACCATTCCACCTGGGCCAAGGCCGCTACTGCCACATTAGCATGTGGGGTACCTGTCCTGGACATCTGCAAGCTGCTACGTGACAAACCACTATTGCTTGGATAGTCTGGTTCATTAAGGCAGGATTTTTATCCTTTTCGGTCCTACAGAGGATTTCCTGGTTTGAGTCCGTTCGCAGACCCACTTCATGAGGATCTATCCTAAGATGAGAAATTTGTGGTTAGACGTCTCGAGCAGAAGGACAGGTTACTTACGTTCGTTAACACTTTTTCTGGTAGAGACTTCTATCTAACTTCACATTCCCCACGACCCTTCCACTTCTCTGAACTGGGTTTTTCACCCTGACGTTCTGTTAGATTCTGCACAGTGGTCAAAAATTAATTCTGATGTTGCTCTGCGTTTTTGTTGCAGAAATAGTCACAAAAGAAACTGATATAGGCACTGCGCACATCACTTCCAATGCGTAGGCGTTTGATGCCACCTACCAGCTCGCAGAGGTACTGCACAAGATTTCCCTGATCCAGTCTTGCGCTTGGGGAATCTGTGGTTAAATATTGTCTCTACCAGAAAAAGCGTTACAGAAGGGTAAGTAACTTTTTCTTGGGTCAGTTTTGCCCAAAATAAAATACATCATATAGTTGCACCTAGAGTTTGACTTTTCTAGGCCCATGGCTAATGAAATTCACATTTAACTAGCCTGACTGAGGTGTGATATTTGCTGCTCCCTTTGCAGGAAGAACCAAGGCTCTCTAGACAAAAGGCTCACATTCCAGAGAACATCTGCCTGCTGGAGGAATTGTGTGGGACTGCAAGTTTCACAGACTGTTGTGGCATCCTCCCTGTACTTAATACATCAGGTGCTGTCAGAGTGGACAAAGGGCGGAGGGCACATTTCAGTCTTCCCCTCACATCTGGAGACCCCTTTGTAGTAGTGAGAGGGAAGAGCGTGGCTGTGGGTAAGAGGAGATGCTGAATATAGCTACTTTAGCCATGTCTTTTGAAAATTCTCCATCTTGGAATCTCCCAGAATGCTCTGTGAGCTTTAAAGAGGATGGCCCCGGATGCCAGGGGGCTATTTTACTTGTAGAATATAGTTGAATGGAATAAGTAGCAGAATTAGTTTGAGTTGGGATCCCACCAGTGGCTAGGCTTTACTCTTTTCATCAAAGCCATATGTGCGATGAGCGCAAAAGGAGGCAGACTTTTGTAATGCATTTTGGAAAGGACAAAGAAGGCCCAGCTCAGTTGTTGGCCCTTCAGCCGCATGGCTTTTCCCAATCTTGACTTGTCACTGACTTTCACTCTCAGAGCTAGTGGTGAGTGGACCTTGTATTGTGCCAAGGGGTTGCCTGCTGAATTGACCTCTGGAAGAGTCGGTACTCTGGAATTCTGGTGATGAGCACTGGCATCCTAGAATTGCTGAGTCCCACTTAGATTTCTTATGCTTCTTTTTTGACTTCTTGGACGATTTGGATCGGGATTCTTATGCTTCTTTTTTGACTTACCGGACAATTTGGACCATGATGAACACTGGCCCCACGAACAGCTTCGGCGAATCCTGGAACGGGACCACAACTGAACTTTGGACTTGGACCGCAGCTTAGTGCGTTCTCGGCGAGGAGTCTTATGCTTGGTAATGTAAAGTTAAGCCTTGCGTTCCTGGATGGCCTTCGGGTTCATTGACATGCAGTCACTGCAGGCCTACGAGTCATGACCTGACCACACACACCACAAGCACACCTGATGCTGATCTGTCGGAGACATTTGATTGTGACTGCCCCAACAGGGCTACCCTATAGTTGGGTGTTGAAATTAAAAAATCATGCTTAAAAAATACTGAAATTCATCAGTTCTAGTTTACCAAGCTAGCTATAAATTGCGCCCAGCCCTGCACTGCTAATGAATGCACATATTGTACCAAACCCCCCACAGATGCCTAAATGGTTTAAAAATAAATTGAGGGTCTGTGGTACCCGCTGCTTAAGCTTCATCACCACCAGGATGCCTCAGTACCGTGCTAGCTTCCTTAGGGAAACATACATGTTACTGCAGTGCTATGCGGGGGTTTGAACAGTGAGTACCACAGGAGTATCTGTACCTAACCGGAGGGTTGCCCTCTGGCGAGACTACTATGGTACCTGCAGCACAAGATGGTTTTTTTTTTTTTTAAATTGAAGCCTGGGGAATCTCTCTGGTGCCCTCCTTCCTGCTAGCCCACAAGTGCCTGGGTGCTAGGGTGTTCCTAACCTGCTCCCTTATAGCCTATTTTTAAAACTTTTTCAGGACACTGGGACCGAGTCCTGTAATACCATTCGTTGCATTTTGTTGAGAGATCTGCGCAGCCAAACAGATCATTTGGTGCCACATGACCAACATTGGTTGTATGGTACCGAAATGACTGACAGGAGGACAAACTCCATTGGCCAATCAGAGGCCCTATTTTTGTTTTTTAATTATTCCATATTGCGGGATCAACAGTCCAGTTTTTAATCCCTTAAAGCCCAACCAGAGCACCAGTTTAAACCCAGTTTCTTCAAAACGGCTAAACTGATTCAAATTAAATCACAAAAAGCACTCTTTCAGAGTAGTTTTACATTTTTGCCAAACTAAGTGTAATTCCATTCAGCCGTTTTTCTGTATCGGAGAAGAAAGATTCCTATGGGAATTAACATGCGATCTCAACCTCCATTTTCTTTTCCCTGCTTGATGGATCAGTTCAGAACTTTCCATGAAAGAGCCGTGGTGGATGAACATTTTATTTGGAAAGGTTTGTGTAGATTTGTCAAATGGTGCCAAAGTCATAAACAAAATAAGAAACGCTCTTCCTATTCAAACCTTCTTTGAAACCCGGCTCTGAGATCAACTCTAGCGCCATCACACGCACCCAGGCCAAAAAGGCCCTTGAGGCAGAGCTCGGGCATCTTGGAAGGCACCATTTTCTAGAAGCTAGCAGATGTGTCGGATGAGACACAAAAGAAGATATTTTTCAACCCCGACATGGGAAAGATTCTTGCCAAACCCCCAGCATCAGAACTCAGCTGCATACCCATGAAAAGGCGGCTCACGTTCAAGGAGGTGCCATGGGTTCCGCCTTCGATGAAGTGAAACCCCAACAGAGTTTGAGACATTGCCAGCAGCCCTACACCTTTACTCCAGTAGAATTTACTCTCCCCCCTTCACCACCACTCCCACCACACTCTCCTCCACTTGAACCACACGATCCAGACTCCGATCCAGCCAGTCCTTATTACCCTCAGGACCCTCATGAAGAACCATTCTGACCATTTGAGGTGAGGGAGTGTAGTCCCATGTGAGGATTATGTGGTAGACATGCAGGATGACCCTGACTTGAAATGTACCCAGTCAAGCTTTCCCCACTAGATGATACACCTTTGTACCATGCGGTTTCAAAGGGCAGTGTAGCATCACCAACTTGTGAAGCATACAGTAGAAGATGAGGATGACATTCTAGTCGAGACCTCATCCAAAACTGAGAGCACAGTACACTATTTGCCCATTCTTAAAAAGGATGTGTAAATCAGCCAGTGCAAATTTCAAGGAGCTGGTAAAGGCTAGAGGGGTAACCCCAGGCATAGAAAAAATACATACCTGCTCCAAATGACCCATCTTATATTAGGAGCAGATAGTCCCTTACTCCCGGGTGGTTCACTGCCTGTAAAAAGGTATCTTCGGAGGGCATGGGTTATGCTCCTATTTCCTGACTAGGAGCCTAAGAAGATTGAGGCTGCAGCCAAGTGAATAGCTCTTGGGGCATCTACACATTGGCGTACTGCCAACTCGATGGGTATCCTTTCATGGTATGATGGATACTGCTGGGATGAGGTGCAGGAGCTGGTAAAGAGGCTCTCCAAAAAAGGGATCAAAAATTTATCAAGGAGGGCAAAACCATCAGTAATGCCAATATCAAATGTGCCTTCCATGGAGTGGACACCAGCGAAGGACATCAGTACCAGCGTCTTTCTCAGTAGACACTCCTGGCTTAGGGTATTAAAATTTAGGCCAGAAGTTTGAGAGCACCTATTAAAAGGACCCTTCAACAGTGAGCATCTGTTCGGCCCTCAGGACGGCTATATGCTAGAGAAAATAAATGAGGATAACGATATAGCCAAATCTATTGGTGTGCAGCAGTTCACTAGACCAAGGACCGCTTCAGAAAGCAGCAAGGTGCCAAACCGAGGGTTCAAATCAGAGACCACCTCAGCAGTCTTTTCCGTACCCCAACACCTCATGTCCTTCCAAAAAGGGGTCTATAGAGCCAATAGCATGGTTGAGGCAAAGGTAGCAGGGCAAAAGGCTCCTTTGTTGTCAGGGAAATACTGAGGCACTTTCTGTCTCATTATGAAAACATCACTTCAGATCAGTGGTTATCTCTGTATTATGCTGGAAGGTTATTGCCTCAAATTCCCACCCCTTTACCCCTTAACATCCAACCTCACTGCCATGTACTGAGTTTAGACCACCTTCACCTTTTGGAGGAAGAGGTTCAGGCGCTCTTACAAAAGGGTGCAGTAGAACCAGTACGTGCAGTCCAACGGGGCACCGAAGTTTGTTCCCAGTGCTTTTTAATCCCCTAAAAGGACAGCTTGCTCTGGTCGATATTCTACCTCCAGCCATTGAGCAGGTTCATCCTTCGAATAGTTTCTTAGGTCACTCTACAAAAAGTCATTTCCTTGCTCTGCCAAGGCGACTTCATGTCCGCATTGGATCTAAAAGACATATACTTTCATATCCTGATAAACTTAGCATATCATTGGTACCTTTGCTTCGTGGGGAGTGGCTGACACTACCAGTATCAAGTGTTACCTTTTGGAGTCACTACAGCTCCAACAGTGCCCACCAGGCGCCTAACAGTCACTGAAGCACATCTGCATAGAAATGACATTCATGTCTTTCCACTCTTAAACTGGCTGAGAAAGAGCTGCAGAAGCAACGGTGCCAAGTATACACTCAAGAACTAGTGTCTCTGCTTCAAAACGTAGGTTTTACCATCAATGCCAATAAATCACATGGCGATATCTAGGGCTCTGCATTCTCTGCCTTAGTGGAATAGCAAGTACATGTAGCCCGGCAGGTGCTTTCTAGACCCCTTTTTGCAAGTGACCTCCACCACTGATGCCTCTCTCATGGGACGGGGAGCTTACCTCAGTGAGTTGTTGGTTCAGGGCCTCTCGACCCCTCAGCATTATGGTTGCCCCATGAACTACTTGCAGCTCTAAGCCATCAAATTAGCCCTCATCGTATTACTCCCTCTCATATAGGGGAAGACTGCTACTGTAGACAGACAGCATGACTGCTATGTTCTACATTCAGAAGCGGGGTACACACACTTTACCCAGCTTTCTGTGCTAGTGAAACACATTTGGCACTGGGCAATCCGCAACAACAATAACCTGCTGCAGAACATTTTCTGGAAGTGGAGAGCAAGTTTGTGGACCTGCTCGGCAGCATGCATCAACAAGTCCATGAGCGGGAACTCCACCCACAAGACCTCTACAAGTACTTCCAATGTTGGAGGACTCCTCAATAGACCGGTTTGCTGCTCCCCAAAAAAAAAAAATTCTAAACGTCTCCTCCAGATACTCATGCCCACTGTCCATTTCCAATTTACTAAGGAAGACCTGGTCAGACTGATTTGCCAATGCTTTTCTGCCTGTTCCCCCTTATCCCCTGTCTGGTTAGAAAGATGACAGGTGTCCATGACCCTTATCCTGGTGGTGCCTACTTGGACCAGGCAGCCCTGGTATTTATTCATTGCTCCTTGAGATGTTATTCAACCCTCAAGAGAAGCTCCCACATTCACCAGATCTTCTCTCTGAGCATCAAGGCCAACTCGGGCACCATGATCTCAAACAACTGAACGTGTCAATTTGGCACCTGAGGTCTAAGTTTTGCTATCTCCAAATATTTAGATCCTCTTAAAGTTTCGGCACAGGACATTGTGTCCTTCCTTTTACACTTATAAAAAGCAGGCCTTCCCTGCACTTCTACGTACCTGCACTCGAAAGCATATGCATATGCCCAAAACAGACAACACTGTTCGCTGTTTGGAATACCAGTCATTACAGCCTTCATGCAATACCTACAAGAACACCTCTTGCACCGGTTTAGAATATTAATGTAGTTGTCATGTGACTAATGGATTCTCCCTTTGAGCCCCCACAGTCATGTCAATTACAGTTCCTGTTGTGAAAGGGCACTTTCTTAATAGCAGTCACCTCCCTCATGTTTTAGTGAGTTTCAGGCTCTTACAGTATAGAAACTTATTATTCAGGGACAGGGTAGTTCTTCAAACCAATCCAATAGTTCTGCCTAAGATGTTTCACCCTTCCATATGAATTCACCCTTCCATATGAATCAGACCATTGACCTGCCTGTTTTTACCCCCGCAACCAGAGTCCGAGACAGAACAGGCACTTAGCTCTAGATGTTAAGGGAGTGCTAATGTACTACACTGATGGGACTAAGCCCTTTAGGAAGTCTACCTAACTTTTCGTGGCCTTTGACAAACCCTGCAGTGGCTCAGTTATCTCTAAAGCTGGCATTGCCAGGTGCATAGTTACATGTATTCAAACTTGCTATGCCTAGTCTTGGCGCACAGTCCCTTTGCCACCTACAGTTCCCTCAGCATTCAAAAAGGGTGCAACATTATCGTTTCTTGGTAACTTCACTTTAGCAGATATCGGCAAGGCTGCTACTTGGTTCATACCACATACCTTCACTAACCATTACATTGTTGATTTCCTCCAATTTTAACCACAAGCTTTGGCTAGCCAATCTGTCTTGAACACTCTTTCAAACATCTGTATCACCTGCTTACTAGTCACGGCTTTGGAGAGGGACTGCTTTATAGTCTATGCAGAGCATGTGGATCTACAGCCGCACATGTTGTGAACGGAAAATGTTACCCTGTAACTACCTATCGGTTCATAGCATATCGTGCAATAGATTCATATGCGCCTACCTTCCTCCCCTGAAGTGAGTGATGTTTACAGATGTTTTCCATGTATTTGACCTTTCTTTACTATGCACATCACACTCGACTGAGGATCGGAACCCAAGCAATCATCCTTCCCACATCTGAGAAGGATCAGAGGAACTTACTGTCTCCATGGATGCCCAGCCGCTTCCCCTGCAGAGCCACGAGTGCTTCTTACCATCAGCAGCCACTGCAGCCCTCCATAACACCCGAAAATTAAATGCTTCGATGGACTCCGGTAGCGCAACCCCAGTGAGCAGAGAATAAGACTGATTGCAGGGCCAGCAGGCCCTAGGGGAACTGCTGCATAGAGCTTCAGGTGCGTTAACACTTCTGACTTTGGAAGAGTTGGAGTTGGACTCCTGAGACTCTGACTACTAGTGGGGCTTAACCTGAATGTTACCTATAGGGAATAACCACTGCTGCTAGTGAGAGGAAAGTGGGACTCAGGGACCTGTCTATCATTTATTGTTGCTACTGAATGTTTTGTGAGTTTTTAGCGTGTGTTCACCCCCTGCATCTACCTCCCCCCTGAGAAGTTTTGGACTGATCGACCCACACTACAGCTGAGAGTCAAGTGCTATAGGAATATTTGGCCCAGTTGATCAGGAACCATACTACAGTGGGCACCAGGACATCAGAAGTAAAATGCCTCAATCCCCACGTTTGGGCCCAGTTGCTCCTGCTTACCCCGTGGCCCTCTGAATGGGTTCTCACAGCGGTATTTTGCTTCCCCACTTTTTCTGTTTAATGTTTTTTATATTGCGAACTTTCCTTCATGATTGCCATTTTCCGACCCAGGCATTATGAGAGTTGTGGTTTCTTTTAATAGTAGAAACATACTTTGATAATTTGATTGATTAGATACCTTTTTAATTCTAGTGTTCATTACTACAGCTTATTCTTATGCTCTGTAGTACTCCATGATTATGCATTTTACAGATTTATTAATTTGTCATTGTGTTTATTGATCTTCCAGTTTCATTGGAATTTGTGCCATTGTTACTCAAGATATTCTAGTGTAGTTTATGGTCAATCAATTTTAGTTTACTGTCCAATTATTAATTTTTCCTTAAGCATTGGGATGTGTGTTGGATCCCATATGACATTTTCTCTCATGTTAATTTTTACCGTACTTTTTCTGTCATTAATTTACATTTTAATATTGGTATCCCACCTTAAAGTGTCTCTCTCCTGCTCATGCCTTCCTTGGGGCTACCGTCTTCAAATATCGATCTTTAAGATGTTTTAAAGATATTTTTGTCTGTGAATTTAATGTCAATCCTTGTCAAAAGGCCATGTTGTTTTCAAATTACTGCATCTTATATGGTATTGGTTATGTGAGAAGGACATGTAGTTCCTCATCCTGGCTGAGGCCTCTTGGGGGCATTTTTCTCAGTTCAGTAATATCTTTAGATTCCATTTGTCTGAGTTTCCATTCACAATTTCCCCTCGTTCTAGTTCTATTATGTGGTCTGTTGCATACTATTGGATCTCTTTCCAGTTGCTGTTATGTTTAGATTCCATGTGTGAAGCAGTGGAATAGCTTTTGTCCTTATTTGCTATTGCCAAGATATGCTCTAAAATAATTTTATTAAAGTTGGCATGTAGTGCTACCAATGCATTTCAAAGGACTAGGGCTTTCCCATGGGTAGACCACAAACTTAAATGTACTTGTGATATGATGCTATATGTTTCTAATCTGCCCTGTACCAGTTGTAAAATTATATTTTGTCATATGTTCCGTGCAGGCCCTTTGTCGTTTTCCCTTATGTTAGCATGAGCACTTTGCAGGCTGCTCTCTGCATGTTAGTATACAAATGTATTTTGCTTCGTGTCACGCTGTACTTTTACACAGAACCTGCTGTTGTTTTTGCGTTCTGTTCTTTCCTAGGTTTTAGTCTGAACACCGTAGACAAGGTCAAACGCCAGTGCCCCTTGTTATTCTGTTCTGGTCAGGCTCTAGCACCTAGACAAAATACGCAAATGCAGCTGTTGTTTGAGAACACAGACTCTTTGTCATATAGGTATGCACAGACATGCAGAAACACACTTGGAGAGAGATTTTACACAGAAGAGATCGCGACTACACCTGAGATGTAGAGCTTTCCTTTATGCATGCTAAGGTACGGGGTCCACTACAAACACCCAGAGATCTTCTGATATATAATCACCTTGCTTACGTAGTAGGGGAGGGGTGGTTAGTTTACCCTATCTATACCATGACAGCTCCTTTTATGAATTATGGATTACTTGCTATGCTGACCGTATTTGTGTTAGGCTTCTACTTACTTATTGTGGCACGTATACTGCATATAGCACGATAGTTAAAATAGCACAATAGTTAAAATAAATATTTAAACGTTTCTCATGTCTCTGTCAGATCTTCATGTGGACAAGTACGAGTGTGAGAGCGAAAGGGTGTGTCCTGTCACCGCGATTCCTGAGAGGGTCGGGAGTGTTGTGTTGGGGTGTGCCTAATCACTTGTTCCTCTGTGAGTAAGAGGGCAAATGAGACGATATAGCTAGTCGGTCCCGCACTCATGGGTACTAAGATGGTAGGATAACTCCGTTCCTGCCTACTAAGGTTCTATAGTCCCAAGTATAGTTATGTGACTCTGCAGAATCCCTGCAACAATTTGAAGCATGTGTTGGCTGCAGATACACATGCTATGCATACCCCTGCCATCTAGTGTTTGGCCCAGACTTTTCAAGTTGGTTTTCTCGAGGAAGCGTTACAATCGGCGTTGTGTATCGTTTATCCTCCCCATCGAGGTATTGCGCATGTCGAACACTTTGTTCTTCAGAAAGTTGTTTTCTGCCATTGGGCTCGGACTGATTACGTCAAAGCTGTTCAGAATTCGACGCCACACGGCCCAAAGGAAAATAATAGCAAATGGAATCGACTTCTACTCCGGGGAAGGACTTCCAGGAATCCAAACACAGTCAACCATTGAGAATGATTGTCTCTGGGTGATGGAGACGAAGAAAGAACTTTTCGAGACGGGGTCCTCGGTGCGGAGCCAAGTACTCGCACTCCAACACACACGACATTTGTATCTTGTGCCTCTCTCCAGAGCACAAGGAAGAACCGACAGGAGTGGGGATGGCCATAGCCAGCCCACACTACATCGCGTCCGATATATCTTATGGGGAAGAACAAGCTCCGGTACAGTCCAATTCACTGACACTGATCACAGAGTGTGGACCAAAGACCAAGACGATGCCACGTACTCGGAGTACTACTACCCCCCACACAAAGAAGATAATACACTCACCACCACCAATACCTTGCCATGGTGCGTCACAACCTGCAGGTTCAGGCAGACACCAAGACCAAGTCTCAGAGCTGAGAAAGGACCAGAATATTCTCGATCCTAACGGGTGGCCATGCAACAACAAGGGTACGCTTCCGAAACACTAACGCACCGAAGAGTACATCGGCGCCGATCAAGCTTTCGACACCAAGGCATCACTCAGAACTGACAAAAACATCGGCACGGAAAAGTTTCGAAAAAAGGGTATCAGAGCTGAAAAAACCTTCAAAATCGGGCAAAACGAAGTCACAACACACTCCGGAACCGTGTTCTGAGAAACACCATGGACACTCTTCTAAACAGAAGAAAATCTATGACTCCAAAATTTCAAAGCCACAAACTGTTTCTAAAAGCACGTCGTCAGCCCACATAAAGAAAGAAGACAAAGTACTAAACCCACTTAAGATCAAGGGGTAGTAATTGAGGGAATGCAACATTTTATGCAAGAAAAAAGAAACGAGGCTGCAAAAAAGAAAGGCAGAGAAGGATCAACTTAGCCTCCACAAAAAATTGTACCGCAAGAAACCAGGGCCACAAGCCCTATCATTTTTAGTGTACCTGCTTCACCTCAAACTCATTCACCCTGACCACAAGTAGAAGAAGAGGGAAAAATACATGACACGGATTCCCAGGGCACACACAATACTGATGATTCACCTGACCCATGGGAAGACTATGATGTGGTCCTACCAGATTCAGATATGTAATCACCAGAGCCTACAAAGCATTCTCCCCCCGATGGCCCTTCATCCGATCATGTAGTGATATACAAAGAGCTTCTGAATATCATAAGCTCCCAGGGCTTTCAACAGAGGAAGAAAGTGACTTTCTTATTGAAACCCTTTCGCGCACAAAGCATATTGTCCAATATTTACCTATGATTGTATTCATTCTCCATGTTTCTAAAGAGGTGTTTAAAGACCCAGTCAAATCAAGGGTTCTAACGCCACGCATTGAGAACAAATAAAAACCCTCACCAAATGACCAAATCTACATTCGAGGCCATCTCCCAGCAAACTCCCTTGTAGTTATCACTGCTAGGAAAAGAGCAGCTGCACAAAGCACTGGAGAGGCACCTCCTCCAGATGAGGAAAGCAAATGGATTGACGCAGCTGCAAAAAGAGCTGCCACAGGGCACTCAAATCATTGGAGGATTGCAAATTCTGTGGGCCTGCTCTCACGTTACAACAGAGCAACCTGGGATGAAATACAGAAGCTCATGCAACATCTTCCAGAAGAATATAGAATAATGGGAGAAGATCTGGTTAATGAGGGTAAAATAATTTCAAACGCTACCATCAAATGCGCCTTAGATGGAGCAGACACTGTTGCTAGGGGCATAAACACATCTATCTGAAAGAGACTATTAGTTATAGATTCCTTACCTTAGAATTACCCCCAGGCGTCAGACTGGATCCGAAGAAATGTATTCTTAGCAGTACACCTGCGCATCGGTAGGTGGCGTCGGTCGACTCCGTGTCAGTCGTCGGCATCGTGGTCACCGGGAGGACGTCGCGGTGTCTACTTAGACGCTGCCCCTGCGCGCTGACGTCAGTTCTTTCTTTTTCTGCGCCAGCCAGCGCAGATCCCGAGAGAGCTTGCCCCTTAGTCACATTTTGACTAACTTTTTTCGACTTTTTGTCGACGGCTTTTGAGTCTTCGACTCCTGGTGCACGAGGGATGTCCAGCCGTCGGCCCAGTTTCAAGCCCTGTGACTCCTGTCAGAAGTTGATGTCGGTTACCGATCCGCACCTCGTGTGCCTTTGGTGCCTGGAGCGCGACCACGACCCGAAGTCGTGTTCCGAATGCCGGGCCCTAAACCCGTAGTCTTTGCGGGAGTTGTCCCGAAAGCTTTTGGAGGGCCGGCAGTCTGCTTCGTGCCGCTCGAGGTCCCGGTCGAGGGGAAGGTCACGGAGCCATCACCACTAGTCATCGAATTTTTTGCTCTCCTCGGGTTGCTCGAAGCACAAGAAGAAGGCAAAGAAGCATCGTCTCTCTTGACCTTCTCCCCTTCTGACGGCTGACGCGATGCGGCACCCGGAGCATTGTCGCTCCCCGGCTCCTTCCTCGGAGCCCACTGAGACGGCTCCGCGCTTCCCTCCCTTTCCCGGAGCTGGAGCGTCTCCTGCCCAGCTTTGCCAATTTTACGAAGCGCTGCACAGCATCTTTGGGCAGCGCGACTCTGCAGGCGTGCCTTCAGGCCCCACGGACTCTGCTGGGGGCCCTGGGCCTTCGTTGCTGGTGGCTCCAGCCCTGGCGCCGCAGGATCCCCAAGGATCCAGGCCTGGATCTGGATCGGTGCCAGTCGACCTCACGATACCTTCCCCGGCACCGATTCCAGTGGCGACGTCCCCGACGCCGGTTGTGCCCCCAACCGGCGTCGATCCCAGTCTCGCCCCGATGTGGACATGGTGCCGGACCGATGTCGGTACCGGCGCCGGAGGGTACTTTCGTACCGCTGTTCATCCCTGGCGTTCCCTACCGCCCTGAGTGGCAGCCAGAGGAGGGTGAGGAGGACTGGTAGGGGTCTATTGCCCTTTAGCAGACCAACTTGAGGAGCTGGACTGGTGAGAAGAGTTGGATGATGCCAGTGGTCTGGATACTTCCCCAGACCTTGGCATGCTTTCTCCCCCGACTGGCTACGGAGGAGGGAGCCACCTATGCTGTGGTGTTGCGTATGGCGGCTGAGGCCTTGGGCCTCGAGCTTCCCACGGTGGCTGTCCGGACTAACCTCCTGACTGAGGTGCTTCAAGTGGCAGCAGCCTCTTTGGAGCCCCTGCTGCCTTTTAATGAGGCCCTCACTGACATCCTTCTGGGCACTTGGTCCAAGCCCAGCACAGGGGCTCCTGTGGACAGGATGATTGCCCGACGCCACCGCCCGGCCCCGGGCGACCCCCTTTTCCTCTTCCAACACCCTACCCCTTAGAGCTTGGTGGTCCAAGCCTCATCCTCAAAGGGCACATTCCCTACTGCTCCCCCAGATAGGGAATCCAAGAAGCTGGACCATCTTGGGAAGAAGATGTTTTCTTCCGCCAGCTTAGTACTGCGGTCGGTGAACACCGCATGTCTCTTGGGCCGTTACACACACACGCTGTGGGATACGGTTGCGCAAGTGCTGCCGCAGTGCCCGGAGGAGGCCGGGGCCGTACTCACCCGCGCTGTTGCTGAGGGTCGAGACGCAGCAAAGTTCACCATCCGGTGTGGGCTGGATACCGCGGACTTGCTGGGTAGAAAGGTTTCCACGTCGGTAGCCCTGAGGAGCTACGCCTGGCTGAGAACGTCTGGCTTCTCTGGGGATGTCCAATCTACCCTTTTGGACATGCCCTTTGATGGCCGTCGCCTGTTTGGTAACAATGCGGACAATGCGCTCGAGCGTTTCAAGGACTCTAGGGCTGCGGCCAGATCCTTGGGCCTCGCAGCAGCTTCTCGCCCCATGCAGTCTGCCTTTTGCCCCTTTAGTGGCTACGGAAGGGGTGCCCCACCACGTTCCACCCAGAGCCACGGGGCGGCGCAAGCTACCCAGCCTCTGCGTGGCCGGGGACGCGGGACCCAGCATCGTGGGTCTGGGGGCCAGCGGGTGGGCCAGTCCAACAAAACCCCCCCTGCAGCAGCCTCCAAACCTTCCTAGTCAGACCTTTCAGGGCCACCAGTTGCCAGTGGGCGGCAGGATCTGCCATCACCTCCCCCACTGGCACAACATCACGTCGGACAGATAGGTTTTGCAGATAATACGAAGGGGCTACTTCCTCCCCTTCGAGACTACCCCTCCCTCCATGCCACCAACACCATCGCATGTCGGAGGATCAATTGGCCCTTCTCCGCCAGGAAGTTACGGCTCTCTTGGCCAAGGGAGCTATCGATCACGTCCCTGTGCCAGAAGTAGGTCGTGGTTGCTACTCCCACTACTTCTTGGTACCCAAGAAGGACAAAGGCCTGCATCCTATTTTAGCAAAAACAAGAGTTGATGGACAGAATGCAGAACAATGTCATACATTCACCCCAGTACAGAGATCTGGGCCTAAATCCATCGTTTTTTTGCTCACCATGCCATTCCAGTTTGAACCCAGCCATATGCAAATCAGTCTTGACCCTGTGCCTCATGGGAACAGTCCAGCCCGAACTGCCAAGCCAGGTCCTCCCTGGACTGGAAACAAGCATCCTAGGACCGGTTTCAGGGCATCACCCTTCATCAGCCAGGCTAGCTTGAATCCAGTGGTGTAGTGAGCACGGGACCCACGTCTGGGCATACCCTTCCCTCTTAGGGCGACAAATGCAAAAGAAACAATTGTTGGACGGAATGCTGGACAATGCAAACATTCACCCCAGTCACAAGGATCTGGGTTAAATCCATCATTCTTTTGCTCACCACACCACCCGAGTTTGCACCCAGCCATATGCAAATCAGTCTTGACCCTGTTCCTTGTGGGAACAGTCCAGCCCGAACTGCCAAGCCAGGTCCTCCCTGGACTGGAAACAACCATCCTAGGACCGGTTTCGGGGTTTCACCCCTCTTCAGCCAGGATAGCTTGATTCCAGTGGCATGGAGAGCCACGTCTGGTCATACCCGTCCCACTCGGGGTGACAAAAGCAAAAACAACAGTTGATGGACAGAATGCAGAACAATGTCATACATTCACCCCAGTACAGAGATCTGGGCCTAAATCCATCGTTATTTTTGCTCACCATGCTGAAACCGGTCCCAGGATGCTTGTTTGCGGTCCAGGGAGGACCTGGCTTTGCAGTTCGGGCTGGACTGTTCCCACAAGGAACAGGGTCAAGACTGATTTGTATATGGCTGGGTCCAAACTGGGGTGGTGTGGTGAGCAAAAGAATGATGGATTTAACCCAGATCCTTGTGACTGGGGGTGAATGTTTGCATTGTCCAGCATTCCGTCCATCAATTGTTTCTTTTGCATTTGTCGCCCTAAGTGGGAAGGGTATGCCCAGACGTGGGTCCCGTGCTCACTACACCACTGGATTCAAGCTAGCCTGGCTGAAGAAGGGTGATGCCCTGAAACCGGTCCCAGGATGCTTGTTTCCGGTCCAGGGAGGACCTGGCTTGGCAGTTCGGGCTGGACTGTTCCCACAAGGAACAGGGTCAAGACTGATTTGCATATGGCTGGGTCCAAACTGGGGTGGTGTGGTGAGCTAAAGAATGAAGGATTTAACCCAGATCCTTGTGACTAGGGGTGAATGTTTGCATTGTCCAGCATTCCGTCCATCAATTGTTTCTTTTGCACTGCATCCTATTTTAGACCTCAGGGCTGTCAATTGCTTCCTCCGGAAGAAGTTCAAGATGTTAACCTTGGCTCAGGTCTTGTCTGCCCTCAACCCTGGAGACTGGATGGTAGCGTTGGACTTGCAGGACACGTACTTTCACATCCCCCTCTTACCTGCCCACTGGTGTTAGCCACGGTTCACGGTAAGCCACAAGCATTTTCAGTTTACTGTGTTCCCCTTTGGCCTTACCAGCGCCTTTCGGGTGTTCACGAAAGTGATGCCGGTGGTGGCAGCTCATCTGCGCAGATCAGGGGTTCCAATCTTCCCCTATCTGGCTGTTGAAGGCGAGCTCGCCCCAGGCTGTCGTCTCCCACCTCCAGACTACGGCAGACCTCCTGCATTTGCTGGGGTTCACAGTCAACGTGCTGAAGTTGCACCCGATTCCCTCCCAGAAGCTCCTTTTCATCGGAGCGGTTCTGGACACTGCGCAGTTTCGGGTCTATCCTCCCGAGCAGCGAGTCCGGGATAGTCGGGCTATGATACCGATGTTTCAGCCTCTATCCTGTATTTCGGTGAGAATGACCCTGAGGCTGCTGGGCCTCCTGTATCCTGCTGGTGGATCATGCCAGATGGCATATGCGGGCTCTGCAGTGGGACCTGAAGTTCCAGTGGGCGCAGCATCAGGGGAATCTTTCCGATGTCGTCCAGATCTCAGAGAGGGACTGCAAGTCAGTTGCAGTGGTGGCTCACGAACCAGGATTGGGTCAACGACAGTTCCCTCTCCATTCCCCAACCAGAGTGCACAGTAGTGACAGATGCGTCACTCCTGGGATGGGGCGGCCATATGGGAGAGGCGGAGATGAGAGGCCCCTGATCTCCGGTGGAGTCCTGGCTCCACATCAACCTTCTGGAGCTCCAGGCGATTTGTCTTGCACTGAAGGAATTCCTTCCTTATGTCAAAGGAAGAGTAGTGCAGGTGTTCACGGACAACACCACCGCCATGTGGTACTGCAACAAACTGGGCAGGGCGGGTGGGGTCGTGGACCCTTTGCCAAGAGGCTCTTCGCCTTTGGACATGGCTGGAACATCAGGGCAGATCTCTGGTGGTTCAACACCTGGCAGGTTCCCTGAACGCCAGGGTGGACAAACTCAGCCACCGGTGCATGTTGGATCACGAATGGCGTCTTCACTCGGAGGTGGTGCAAGGTCTCTTTCAGCAGTGGGGAGAGCCTTGGTTAGATCTGTTTGCCACCGAAGAGAACGCGCAATGTCAGCAGTTCTGCGCGTTGGAGTTTCCAAGGCGGCTCTCGCTCGGTGAATCTTTTCGTTGCGAGTGGAGTTGCGGACGCCTGTACCACTTCTGCCCAGAGTGCTGAAGAAGATCAAGCGCTACCGGGCCCAAGTCATTCTTGTGGCTCCGGACTGGGCACGAATAGTCTGGTACCCCGAGCTCTTGAGCATGGCCATCGATCCTCCGATCAGCCTGCCTCTTCTGGAGGATCTTCTGTCGCAGCAGCAGGGGACGGTCTTCCACCTGAACCTGTCCAGTCTCCACCTCCTTGCGTGGAGATTGAGCGGCGACAGTTTTCTACCTTCCTCCTGAAGTCTGTAATGTCATCTCGGCAGCCAGGCGTCCCTCCACTAAAACGGTATATGCCTGTAGATGGAACAAATTTGTGGCATGGTGCACAGCAAAGGCTGTGTATCCCCTTTCTGCCCCTCTTCAGAGGTTCTCCTCTTCATTCTTTCTTTGGCCCAGCAGGGCTCTCCTCTGGGCACTCTTAAAGGCTATCTTTCGGCCATTTCAGCCTTTCTTCGCCTTCCTGATCAGTCTTCTCTTTTCAAGTCCCCTATTGTTAACAGATTTCTGAAGGGCATTACTCATCGCTTTACTCCCCCTTTCGTAATGCCCCAGTGGGACTTGAATCTTGTCCTCACTTATCTTATGTGTGCTCCCTTTGAGCCACTACATAATTGTCCTCTTTGCCTCCTTACTTTGAAGACTGCTTTCTAGTGTGCCATCACCTCTGCTCGCAGGGTGAGTTAGCTTCAGGCCTTATCTTCCAGACCTCCCTTTCTTGCTGTCCATCTGGACAAAGTAGTCCTCCGTATTAGGCCCTCTTTTCCGTACAAAGGGGTTACCGCTTTCCACATAGGCCAGACCATCACATTGCCCACCTTCTTCCCGCCTCCGCACCCTTCCAAAGAGGAGGAGAGACTCCACCATCTGGACCCAAAACGTGCGCTGTCTTTCTACCTTGACCGCTCTAAAGACTTCCGGGTAGACGATCAACTCTTCGTGGCTTCTGTGGGCGCCAAGAAAGGTTGGGCAGTGCACAAACGTACCATCTCTCGATGGGTCGTCCGATGCATTAAGATCTGTTATTCTTTGGCTAAAAAGGAACCTCCAGTAGGACTGCGCACCCACTCTACCAGGGCGACGGCAGCCACTACATTCTTTAGGATGTGGAATTCCGCTGGTTGACATCTGCCAGGCAGCCACGTGAGCATCCCTGCACACGTTTACTAAGCATTACTGCCTGGACAGCCAAGTCCGGAGAGATGGCTTTTTCGGCCTTTCTGTTCTCTAGGACTTCCTGGTGTGACCTTAGTTCGCAGACTGACCTCCGGGATTGGTATTGCTGGGGTATCTATTCTAAGGTAAGGAATCTATAACTAATGGTCTCTTTCAGATGAACAAGTTACTTACCTTCAGTAATGATGTATCTGTAAGAGACATATTAGTTATAGATTCCTTACCGCCCCACCCATCCTCCCCGTTCTGCGAACTGACTTCTAGGGATAGGGACTCCCTTACAGAGCCCTAGTTTTGTGCACCAGTGGTCAGTGTCTTGCATGGCTCTGCGCTTCTGGCATGTAAAGTCGTGTCAGAACTGACGTCAGCGCACAGGGGCGGCGTCTAAGTAGATACCGCAACGTCATCCCGGCGACCACGACCCCGATGACGGACGCAGAGTCGACCGAAGCCACCTACCGACGCGCAGGGGTACTGCTAAGAAAAGATTTCTCCAGATCCAGCCTAATGCCTGGGGGTAATTCTAAGGTAAGGAATCTATAACTAATATATGTCTCTTACAGATACATCGTTACCGAAAGTAAGTAGCTTGTTCTTTTAGACCAGCAGTAGATGCTCAACTGGAAAAAATTAAAAAGACATTGACACTGCCAGGTCAATGGGTGCTTTACAAACCACAATGCAGAAACAACAGCCCTTTTGGAGGTACCAAGGTAGAGGAGCGACAAAAGCCTCTACCACAGAAAATACTCCCTATTAGCATCAACAGCAACAATACCACCAGCAGAGGCATGATTACTATCGTGGAGGCTACAAGAATAATAAAGGCAGAGGAAGAAGCACACCTACCAAGGGCACCTCCACAACAAAATGACTTGCTCACGCTCCCTGCCCCCACACCCACACCCACCACAAAACACCTGTCGGGGGAAGGCTACAACAATTCTATCTGTTGTGGCAGAACATTACATCAGACCAATGGGTATTGGAAATTGTCAACCAAGAATATTGCCTAGAACTAGTTGAACATCCACCAAATGTTCCACCAAAAAGGCAGGTATTAAATCCACAACATCTACACCTGCTCAAAGAAGAAGTAAAGGCCTTACTACAAAAGGGGGCCATTGAAATAGTCCCACACAGGTACCAAAACAAAGGAGTATACTCCATTAATTTGCTAATACCAAAGAAAGATGGATCCCTAAAACCCATTCTGGATTTACGGCCATTCAGTCACTACATACTGTCAGAACATTTTCACATTGTCCCACTACAATATGTAATACCACTACTTCAAAAGCTGACTTCATGACTGCAATAGACCTGAAAGACGCTTTCTTCCACATTCCAGTTCATCCAGCACACAGAAAATTCCTGAGATTTGTGGTAAGTGGACGTCCGTATCAATTCAAAGTACTACCCTTTGGAATAACATACTCAAAGGTATTCACAAAATGTCCAGCAGTAGTAGCAACAAAACTAATAAGAGAAAACATCAATGTGTTTCCCTATCTCGACGATTGGCTGAACATGAGTCCAAACAAATACAGATGTCTATCAGGCACCCAAAAGACAATAAATCTATTGCATCATTTGGGTTTCTCAATCAGTGTGACAGTCATATTTCCAACCATCCCAAATTCAAACTTATCTGGGGTCAATTCGTAATACCATCTCAGAGACATCTTATCCCAATCCCCAAAAGTTCTCGATCTCCAGAACCAACTGGATCTTTTTCAGCCACATCATTGCCTACCAGTCAAAACAATCATGAGAGTATTGGGAATGATGGCATCTTGCATAGCAATTTTGCCTCATGCTCGCCTACACATGAGACCCCTCCAGGAGTGATTAGCATCTCAATAGTCACAAGCGGAGGGAACATTGAAGATCTAGAGTTGGTTTCACCCAAGGTTCATCAGGCTCTATTATGGTGGAACACTCGAAACGTTTTGACAAGGAGATTCTTCAAGGATCCAATCACGCAAATAATCACAACCAATGCATAACTTCTGGGATGGGGAGCTCATATGAAGGACATTGTGGTTCACGGACACTGGACAACACAACAACAGTTGCTACACATCAGCATGTAGGAACTACTAGCCAGAGCGTTTTTCACAAACCTAGCAGGAAAGACTGTCCTTCTACGCTCAGATAATATGACTGCAATATATTAAATACAGAAACAAAGGGGAACCCATTCCATACAATTAACCCAATTGGCACAGAAAATATGGACATGGGCCTGCAATCACAACATCCACCTCCTAGCACAATACATACCAAGGGAGAACACAATTGCAGGCCTCCTCAGCAGAATACACTAGCAGGTTCACGAATGGGAGATTCACAGTACGTTATTACAAACATACTTCTAAAGGTGAGGAACATCCACAATAGATCTGTTCGCAACAAAGAAAATGCATAATGTAAAGCTTTGCATCCAGACATCCACACCCTCAATCCAAGGGCAATGCTCTATGGATGAAAAGGTCAGGGATATTTGCGTACGCTTTTCCTCCTCTCCCACTGAAACCTGCGGTCAGGAAACTCAGACTACAATGACTCTGATTCTGATCGCACCCACATGGGCTCGTCAACCATGGTACACAAAACTATTGCAGTTCTCACTATAACTTCACGAGAACATACCCAATTATCCAAATATACTCACACAAAGCAATGGCAGGGTGAGACATTCCAATCCTCGACAACTCAATCTTGCGATCTGGCTCCTGAGGTCATAGATTTTGAATACCTCAATCTACCTGAAGAATGTATGACTATTTTAAAAGAAGCAAAAAGACCTACAGCAAGAGCTTGCTATGCAGCGAAATGGAAGTTTTGTGCATTACTGCGCAACACAAAACATAAACCCTTCTTCCCCAACAGAACAATTAATATGCTACCTGTTACATTTACAAAAGTCGCAGTTAGCATACACCTCCATACTCCTACATTTAACAGCTATTGCAGCATATTTACAAAACAGGAAGCACCAGTAACTTTTCGTATTTCTGTAATCAAAGCCTTCATGGAAGGATTAAAATGAGTCATTCCACCATGTACACCTCCTATACCAGCGTGGAATCTAAACATTGTACTAACATGGCTTATGGGGCCACCATTTGAGCCACTACATAATTGTCAAATACAATTCTTGACATGGAAAGTGGCTTTCCTCGTAGCAATAACATCCTTATGAAGGGTCTGTGAAATGCATGCCCTCACAATTGAAGAACCTTATTTCCAAGTGTTCTCAGACAAAGACAAAGAGGAGATATCCCTCTCAATGATATTTGCGAAGCAGCAACATGGATAAACCCATACTTTCACAAAGCATTATTGTAGGAAAGTGCCCCTTTTTTCATGGTTACCCCCCCCCCCTACTTTTTGCCTGACATCTGATACAACCTGACTTGATGTTCCCTGGGTCCCTGCCAATCTGGTTCCCAGGGCCTGTGTTCTTTCCCAATACTGTACATTTGAACCCACAATTGGTACATTTCTGGCCACAGGCAAGCCCCGTGTAAAAGGTACCATGGGTACCAAGGTCCCTGTGACCAGAGAAGGCCTCTAAGGGCTGCAGCATCTATTGTGCCACCCTTAGAGGCCCTGTACCTTAACACCCACTCTCTGCCATTGCAGGCTGCGTGTTTTGGTGCAGAGAAAAGTGAAGAGTCGACATGGCCGACATCCCTGTGTGCCATGATCACACCCCACTGCCTGAGGCCTAGGTAAGCCACCCCTGTAGCAGGGTGCACTAGCCCTCTGGTGAGGGTACAGTGGCATGAGCCCTGTACCCCTATATTGTCTAAGTCCATTCGTAAACGTTTTAAGTGTAGTAATGCCATAAAGAGTATATGGTCTGGGAGTTGGTCATTATGAACTCCACAGCTCTATAATGGCTTTACTAAAACCTGGGAAGTTTTGTAGGAAGCTTCTCTGCACATTAAACCCATACTGATGCCAGTGTGGGATTTGATGTAAAATGCACTCAGAGGGCATCTTAGAGATGCCCCCTGAAAAACGACCAGCCTTGGTGTGGTTCCTGAATGGCTCCCCGCCATTTGCCACTACCAGACCGGTCTCTGGACCCCTGGGTAGAGAGCCTCCTCTCTCTGGGTCTAGAAACAAAGCCCATCCTGGGCAGAGGTGTCATTCCTTCTTCCCCCAGGATGGGATGGGATGCCGCCTTTGAGCTGTCCCCAGCAACTGGCTCCCACCGGTTCTGCCCCCACTTTTGAGCGGGAAAACCAAGCTAAGAGAAAAGGTGTGCCCACCTTTGCCAAGCCCACCCATCAGGTGCGGGAGGCGAGGTGAAGCACACATCTCAGTCCCCTCCATCTTGAAGATGATGCGACCCAACCAATCAGGAAGAGGCTCATGCCCCCCTCCCATTGGAGTGTGGCATAATAGGTGTGCCCACTCCAAGGAAGGGACCCGTTGGTCCCGACCTCCACACCCCTTTAAACGCCCCTAAATCTCCTATTTAGGGGGCAACCTTGAACCTTGCCTCCTCAGATTTGAGGAAGAAAGAAGGACCAAAGAGCCGTGCTGACACAGGAAGAAGAGGATACCTACTGCTTTGGATCCAGCCCTACCAGCCTGTCCCTACTCCGACCTGCCTACAGTGAAGAAACCAAAAGATACACAATTGATGGACGGAATGCAGAACAAATCAAAATATCACCCCCAGTCAAGAGATCTGGGTTAAATCCATCATTCTTTTGCTCACCATGCCACCCCAGTTTAGACCTGGCCATATGCAGTCTTGACCCTGTGCCTCATTGGAACAGTCCAGCCCAAACTGCCAAGCCAGGTCCTCCCTGGACCGGAAACAAGCATCCTAGGACCGGTTTCGGGGTTTCACCCCTCATCAACTTGGATAGCTTGATTCCAGTGACACAGTAAGCCCGGGACCGGGAGAAACCGGCATGTCCAGCAGCCCCCCAGAGCCCGGAGGACCTGCCCTGCACTCACCTTAAAGACTCTGTCTCCCGTGAGCACCTGATTTGCTCAAGAAAGACTCCAAGACCAGAATCCGGATTCAAGTGACTCCGTGATTCTGCACCTGACGCCCCCGGCCTGAGTTTAAGTGGCCCAACACCATGAGGAGGTATCCCCGGCAATTCTGATCTGGGTTCCGGTGATCCCTGACCTCCCTCAAGCTTTAAGATGACGCCTGCAGCCTCAGCCTAAAGGGTCCCCTCGACCGAAGCTGATAAGGAAACCCAATGCCAGAAGACGCCCCACGGCCTTGGGTGGCTCAACCAACGGTGTCCAGGCATCCTCTATGATCCCAACTTGCCTCTCCAGCCGGTGGTCGCCTTCAGGAAGTCTCCCTGCCCAAGCCTGCAGCAACTTCACAGAACCCTAAGGTCTCCATTGAAAAGCACAGGGTCCCTGACGTCTACCTGGCACACTGCACCCAGCCGCCCCAGGGCCACTAGTGGTGCAGCTCCTGTGCTGGTCGTTGGCCCCTGCAGTGCTGACCTTAACCCCAGGAATTTTGCTTCCACACCAGAGTGGCCTGCTCGTCAGCAGTCCCTAACCGAAGGCCCCTTATCCCCATTGGCTAACATTGAGCACCTGCACCCGGCCACCCCAGAGCCGCTGGTGGTCCAACTCGAGTGCCCATCTAGACCTTGGGGAACCCTGGTCCTAACCCCCAAAACTCCCACTCGTAAGTCGTGTACTTACCTGAGAAACCGCTAACACCTTTTCTCCCATGTTAAGAGATTTTGGGCCTAAAATGTTTTGTGTTGAACTGATGTTTGGATGGAGAAAAGAGAACTTAAAAGTATAAAAAGAACCCTATGTGTGGTATCTAAGCATACCACCCAAAGTACTCAAAGTAATCCAAAAGTAACAAAAAAGTATTCTGAAAGTAATTACTGTGTAATTCAAACTGCATTTTAAAGTGATACAAATCTGTAAAAACTGCAAATCTATCCTCAATTGCATTTCTATGTAAAGGTTTACAATTGAAAGTATATTTTACCTACCTGTACCAATTCCTGCTTGGTTCTAGAAATAAAATACAAGTATACCTTTTTTATACTTACCCAGTTGGTCTGGATTCTGTCTCTGAATTTGCGCCATCAGTCTTGATTGAGTGAATACAATAAATGCTTAACACACCCTCTGGATAAGCCCAACTGCTCGCTCACACTACCACAAAGAGAGCTGTTAGTACTCACCTAATTTAGCCTCTGCTTCACCTCTGGGGACTCCCTGGACTCGGTGTACACTATACCTTATTTTGGTAAAGTATATACAGAGCCAGCTTCCTACAATTATTGTGCGGATGTTCAATCAAGACAACAAGCTCTAGTTGGACCAACAATCCTTCAAACATTATTTCAAACAACTGCTACATCTCATGCCTAACGACATTGCGTGGAGGGGTACTGCTTTATAGTCTATGCTTAGCATGTTTATCTGCAGCCAATATATGCTATGAGTGGATTATGTTACTTACCCTGTAAGCATCTGTTCGTAGCGTGTAGTGCTGCAGATTCATATGCACCCTCCCGCCTGCCCGGCAGGTATTAAATGGTGATAAAATTGACACTACTTCTTCGTCTTTTTCCAGTTTCTTTTGGATCTTTTGTTTAATTACCTTTAGTTCCTCTGTGATTTCTATTGTGCTTAATTCTTCCACTAGTTCTTTAATCTGTGCTTGAATTTTCTTCAGTGCTATTGATCCATGTTTGATTAGGACCTTCAGGAGGCCTAAGGATGATTTGAAGATAAATTTGCCCCATTCTTGTAACAGTTGTACACTGGTTTCCCCTTTCCTTGCCATCAGTGTTATTTTCAACCCCCCTCAACACCCTGTGTACATTTGTTGATTTGTTTGTGTGAAAGATTCTCCCAATATCGTAGCTTAGTTTTGATATCTCCTCCAGTTTTTGCTGTCATGGTATTGGCCTCAGTTGTCGACATTCTCTTAATGTACGTTTGTTCAAATAATTAAGTCATTATCGCTTGACATTTTAATTCTTTGGCCTCCATTTTTCTCTTATTTTTGTTACCTCCGGTGAGGCTACAACTGTCGTGACAAAGGTTTGTGATAGCCGAAAGGCTTTGGCAGGTTTTCTCTCCACGTCTGTTTATTATTAAATGACTTTACCAACTTAGTGAGTGGCAGTCTCTCATTTCACTGTCAGTGAGAGCTTATTCGAATTATACGGTACAGACAGCGGCTGTGCCACACTGATGAGCACCACTGGCATTTAGGAGTTCTCGGACAACCGCCAAGAGATACGAGGGGGGGGGGAGGGAGAGAGAGAGAGGGAGAGAGAGGGAGGGAGAGAGAGGGAGGGAGAGAGAGAGTGGGAGAGAGAGTGGGAGAGAGAGTGGGAGAGAGAGAGGGGAGAGAGGGGGAGAGAGAGAAAAATAAATATATATATATATATATAGATATATATATAGATATAGATATAGATAGATATCTCTGATGGAGACATCTAGCGGCAGATTCCTTACCTTTGAATTTCCCGGATGGATCCGGAAGACTTTTGCTTGAGCAATACCCTTGCACACCTGTAGGTGGCGTTGGTCGGCTCTTCATGACGTCGTCCACGCTGAAAGTGACATCTGCGCCACCTATATAGGCACTACCTTGGCGCGCTGACGTCGGTTCTTTTCTTTCCGCGAAAATGCAAAACACACAAGATGATGGACGGAATGCTGCACATTGGCAAACATTCACCCCCAGTCACAGATCTGGGTTTAATCCATCGTTATTTTGCTTCACCACGCCACCCCAGTTCAGACATAGCCATATGCAAATCAGTCTTGACCCTGTGCCTCATGGGAACAGTCCAGACCGAACTGCAAAGCCATGTCTTCCCTTCTTTCCGCGCCAGCTAGCGCAGATCTGTGAAGAGAGCTACCCTCTGTCACTTTTTGATAGGCTTTTTTGTTTTGTTGACGATTTTTGGTGTGTAGGTTTTTCCAAACATATCAAAGAAGACTTATGGATTCAAACAGTGCCTGCCCCACCGCGCCATGTCAGTGACGGATGCACACTTAATTTGTCTCTGGTGCCTGGAGCGTGACCACGACTTGAAGTTGTGCTCCGACTGCCAGGCCATGGCTCGGAAAGCGTTGAGGGAGCGGTCCCTAAAGCTGCTTGCGGCCCGGCGCTTAGCACCATGCTGTTTGCCCCGGAGGTCTCGTTCTTGGTCCATGTCAAGAGGAAGGTCCGGGCACCGTTCCGGGAGTAGTCCTCGTCCTCCCACTCTGTCGTCAGGGCAGTCAGGTAAGAGGCATGAGAAACACAAGAAGTCAAAGCGTGCTTCATGTTCTCCCCATCCGCTGGACGACTTGACGGTAAAGTCTCGACGCTCTAGGTCTCATTCTGTGGAGCCTGCGCATTGGTCGACTCCACTTCCCTGCCTATCAAGGAGTCGGAGCGACCCCCGCCCAGCTTAAAGTATTTTAGGATGCCATGTGCCTCATATCTGGGTGATCTGACACTCCTGGCACGCCTTCGGACCCTGAAGACCCAGAGGAGGGGCTCCATCTAGGTCCGGGCCAGAGGCTTCGGCCTGATTGCCTAACCCCACCCCCCCCCCACCCCCCTCCTAAATCCGGTGTTGGATCCGGAGCGGTCATGCCACTGCGACCTTCCCCTGCCCCGCACTGAGACTCCTGATGCCTCCAGCCCCCCCCCACGGACGGCGCCATCTGAACTTGCTTCAGGAGGAAGTGAGGACTCTCTTGTCCAAAGGAGCCATAGGGAGGGTTCCGATACCAGAAGTAGGCTGTGGTTGCTATTCCAGCTACATTCTGGTCCCCGACAAGGGCCTTCGGCCTATCCTAGATCTGTGAGCCCTCAACTACTTTCTCAAAAAAGGAAAAGTTTAAGATGGTCACTATGGCACAGGTCTTGTTTGCCCTAGACCCCGGAGACTGGATGGTAGCGTTGGACTTGCAGGACTCCTATTTTCACATTCCCATCCTTCCTGCTCATTGTGTTACCTGCGATTCATGGTAGGCCATGAGCACTTTCAGTTCCCAGTGCTCCCCTTTGGCCTTACCAGCACGCCTCAGGTGTTCACCAACGTGATGGCAGTGGGTGCAGCTCATCTGCGCAGATCAGGGGTGCTAGACCTCCCCTATCTTGACAACTGGCTGTTGAAGGCGAGCACGCCCCAGGCTGTCCTCTCCCATCTCCAGACTACGGCGAATCTCCTGCTTTCACTGGGGTTCACTATCAATGTGCCAAAGTCACACCTGACTCCCTCTCAGATGCTCCCTTTCATCGGAGCTGTTCTGGACACAGTGCAGTTTCCTCCAGAGCGGCGAGTCCAGGATATTCAGGGTATGATACAGATGTTTAGCCTTTAACCTGGATTACGATGAGACTGACTATGAGGCTGCTGGGCCTCATGGCTCCTGCATCGTGCTAGTGACACATGCCAGATTGCATATGCTGACTCTGCAGTGTGACCTGAAGTTCCAGTGGGCGCAGCATCAGGGGAATCTCTCTGACATTGTCCAGATCTCGGAGGGAACTGCACAGGACCTGCTGTGGTGATTGACCAACCTCGATTGGGTCAGAGGCAGACTCCTCTCCCTTCCCCGACCAGATCACACATAGATGCGTTACTCCTGGGATGGGTCGGCCATGTGGGAAAGGTGGAGATCAGAGGATTCTGGTCTCCAGCGGAATACGGACTCTGCATCAACTTGCTGGAGCTCCGAGCGATTTGCTTGGCATTGAAAGCTTTTCTTCCTTCCATCAAGGGAAAGCTGGTTCAGGTGTTCACGGAAAACACCACCGCCATGTGGCACTACAACAAAGAGGGCGTGGTGTGGTCGGGGACCCCTTGTCAAGAGACCCTGCGCCTCTGGACATGGCTGGAACAGCAGGGCATATGCTTGGTGGGTCAACACCTGGCAGGTTCCCTGAACGCCAAGACTAACGAACTCAGCCGTCGATGCCTAGCGGATCACGAATGGCGTTTCCATCTCATCCTGTATTTTAACCCTCCATGCTGTCTGCCTACTCAGCTGTTGCCTGAATTCATGAAAGACAGCATGGACAGTTTCTCACAAGTATTTTACCGCTTTTAAAAATAAATACAGACAGGAAACACTTTGTTTTCTGTCTGTATTTATCTGTAAAAATCAGTAAAACGGAAGCCTTAATTACAAGCCCCAAAAGAGTAAACAGTAGATACAGTTCTACCATGGTGCTCCAACAGTGTATAAATGCAGGCATATGGTACAAGGCAGTAATTAGGCATACTCCTACTATGCAAACCCTACTCTGAGTGTACCTAGAGTGTGTGTAGCCAAGAATCCCCCCCACGTGATGACCCAACCCCATTGCCTGGCGGGAAAGAATGTAGGAGCCTGTCTTTGCCACAAACTGAACACCCCTCATGGAGATGTCAGACCGCTGCGTGGTGAAGTTGCTGCTTGCAGGGACCCCTCGGTGTCAGCTGAAGTGCCTCCTCTACTAATCTTTTGGGATGCTCTTTATAATGGAAAGCACCCTTGCGATTTGCGTATAGATTAGTGGTTATGGATATGTAGATAGCCCATCGCTCCGTGGATGAAGATAGAAAAACATTTGTACATAGTGTTAGAAGGGCCTTGTACATGATGTTCGAGGCATCGTGATAATGTTGTGCGAAGCGAGATGTGTAAACCAAGTAGTTTCAGAGAACCTAATCCAACATTGTCGTGCAAGCAAATATGTGCAAAAGGTCACGGCAGAAATGTTATTGTGAAAAATAGGACAATGTAAGAAATGAGCCTCTTCGCAATATGGTCCTAACACGGGCACACAACACCCACTCATCATACTAAGGGTCAATGCATAAAAGTTATCGAAAAACCAGCTTGCCATAATGAAGCAAAGTTAAAAGTTAAAAAACTACTCTTAAAATCATCTAAAGGCAAGCTTCCCTTTAAAATATTCATATAAAAGCCTTAAGGTCATTATTCTATTTCTATTTGAAATCCCAAGCACTCAGCCATGGTGCCTAGAAAAATTAAACAAAAGCTGTTTGATTCATCTTGTTTAAGAAACAGGCCAAATTGTTCTCACCACACGGAAGAAGCCAATTGTTTGTGTTCCGAGTGGTAGATGCAACATTGCTGTTGTCAATAACCGCAGAGTACGATCCCAAAGGCGCACCTCAAGGCATGTTTAAGGAGCAAAAGTGATTCCATCCGGTTTCCACAGCAGCTGCTGAGGGAGGGACAGTATCCTTTAAGTGTATCGTAGAGACGGTGTCCCTTTCACTAGGAGCCAAAGCATCCCAGGGTGGCTCGAAGAATGCATTCATCAGCAATGGAATACGCTGGGGACAACAATACCCATGGGTCTTTATGGGGTCCATCAGTACTTCAATGTCCAGTGGCGCAATAGATTGTGATCCGAGGCATAGATCCAATACGCATTCATGGCTGTAAAGCAGGCAATGGAATACAGGTTGTACGCAGTGAAGCCAAACAGGCCTAAAAAACAAGAACCAGTGCTCATTCAGTTCTCGAAACCGAGGAGTACCGAAGCAGTGTACCATGCATTCACGGCATTGCAGCACAAGCATCTAAACCTGAATGGTAATTCCCAGTACTTATGCACATAATCTTTCCCTGGTGCTTCCTATCTGCCTACCTGTTGGTATTGTAGACAATATTTGAATTGGAAAATCGTGACCGGTAGGGTGATGTAACCATGGATTATCCAGTCTCTGGATGGTGTCTTCGCCACAGTGAAAGGTAATTGGTCTAACTTCAATGTGCAACATGGTATACTTTGCATCTCTGTGTGCCATTACTATCTGTTTTTCCGTTAGAATGTATGCAGAAAACAGACTCATTCTATTGTTGTAACGCCATGGCACGTGGCCAGAACATAGTGTTTGAAGCGTCCAGCTTGATTGTCAATGTTGTAAAATAGACATGTCTTGCTTTATTATGTCAATTGCAGAAGATACTATATTGCCCAGTGAATACATTCTAGATGATAATGTGGTCATACCGTTGTCAACCACAGCCAAAGCCTTTTCTAAGTTAACCCTCTCGATCTTGCGCAGTCTCTCAGCAGCTTCCTCTTAAGAAATTTTCCACAGCTCGTTGTATATTCCATACAAGAAGCACTTTTGAAGTGGGTTCCGGGGACTTAACAAGAAATCCCTGAGATCCATGTCATCAGAAAGAAGGGGCAAGTGTTGCTTCATGTAGGAAGCTGGCTCTGCATATACTATACCAAAGTAATTCTGGGCAAATCACTTAATCTCCCCGTGCCTAACAAAAAAAAATGAATGTGTCCTCATGTAATGCAACTGGTACTATGTAAAGCGCTCTGATACCCGATTCGGGTCAAGTTCGCGCTATATAAAACTCTGTAAAAAAAATTTAAAAAAAAGTAGGGTATAGTGTGCACAGAGTCCGGGGGATCCCCAAAGGTATAGCAGAGGCTAAAATAGATAATCACTAACATTTGTGGGAGTGTGGTCGAGCAGTTAGGCTTACCAGGAGGGTGTGTTAAGCATTTATTGTATTCACCCAATCAAGGCTGATGTCACAGACTCGGAGACAGAATCCGGACCAATTAGGTAAGTATAAAAATAGGTATACTTGTAGTTTATTCATAGAACCAAGCAGGACTTAGTACAGGTAGGTAATAAGTACTTTTCAACTGCACAACTGTTCAAGGAAATGCAGTTGTTCTTGTAATTGTAACAGTTACAGGTTGTTGGAAAGTGGATTATTAGTAGGGTCAAATGTATATCTGCCACTGGCAATAAGGCCACTAACACAGTATAGGGCTCAGAATAGGTCTTAGAAAATTATTCCTATACTCAACCCTTGGTAGCTTGGCTGCGAGCAGGCAGGCTTAACCTCAAAGACGGGTATGTAAAGCATTTAAAAACACCAATTCAGTAAATAATTAAGTCACAACCCAAAATAAAAATCCAATACCAATTTATAAAAATAGGAAATATGTTTATCTTTTAAATGGCGCCAAAACAAAAAAAATCCACTGTAGGGAACCAGAGATATGAATTTTTAAAGATTAGTCACTTTCTATTGCTTAGAAACCAACAGTGCCCCTTTTGGTCATTTCGTTGCCTCTGACAGGGACACATTCACATTTAGTAATTGTTCTGGAGGATCTCTCACCAGTCTTGTGCAGCCCCCTCCAGCAGGCTGGGTCCTGTTAGAACTCCTTCCTGAAGTTCTTCTTGCGGGTCCCAAAGTATCCAACACACAATCCAAGGTTCTGGAATCTCCAAGAGGGTCCTTGAAAGTGTGATACTTCAATTCCCAAAATCCACTTGGACAAAACCCTTACAAATCCACTGGTAGTACTCCAGGCTGGGGATTCTTTGTGGTGATGGTCCAGGTGAGCTCTGTTAACATGTAGCTTGCAGGGAGTCCACTCTATAGTCGTTTTGAAGCAGGTTTGATCCACGTGGCTGTAGTTTCAGATGGTGCAAAAGGTGCAATCTTCAGAGTGCAGGCCTTTGGAAATGCACATCAAATTCTTCAGCGTGGGCCCTTTTGTTTCTCTTCGGTTGCAAAAGCGGCAGATCTGAGGGGCTCTGCCCTTCTCAGATACTTATTCCAACTTCTCTGGGTCAAGCAGGAGGTCACTCCTGTCCAATGGGCTGCAGGGTTCCACCCAAAGGTCTGACCACTTCTTGTAGAGTGTGGCAAAATGCTAACCCAGAAACCACTATTCTTCCAAAATTCAATATGTCCGAATTTTCAGCAGGGAGAGAAGAGCTGGCTAAACACACCCCTAGGATGGCTAATCTCCATAGTCTCTCCCCCTTGCATCTGTTCGTTCCTTCCTTAATCCTAGCATCTGGCTGGAGGTGAACAGGGTAAGGTTTTAAATGAGGACAATCAAACAGGAAAGGCCCCTACCTATTTATTTAACAATATGCTTCACGTCATATGATATAATAGTCTGAACAGTGCTGGAGAATAGAAGAAACAGAAGTATCACAAAATAAATTTTTTATTTCAATGAAAATAAGAAGGTACACAAATGTAATACAAAGACAGTTATAAAATATATATATATATATACAGTCCCACCACTCATTCAATCACATTCACATATACAAACATACTATCATACCTCTTTCGTACAGACTCACAACACTCATACAGTGACTAAGGCAATATGACAAAGCAACATAAACAACAACGTAGCCCCCAGATTTCCTCGGAAATGTGGGTCAAAATATTTTGGAAGACACCAGTATGTTCAGTACATATCATAGGTATATACATTAAAACAGTGATAAAAAGAATAAGTTGGCAGATACAGTGGTAATATAGAGGGGTGGAAAAACAAAGCTGGGGGTCGCGTAACTAGTTGTAAATGACACTGGGATCCTCCCCTTCTCTTGAAGTCCATGGTTTACGACTCTTCCCTCTGCTCTGTCAATCCTGTGCAACAGGACCCTACCCTCCTAGCGGAGCTGTTCAATCTCAGGTGCTCTTTATCACCGCTTCAAAGAAGACTGGCTAATCCCCTTAACTCTGACCAATCAGGACAGACCACTGGAAGGCTGAATTTGGACTTACAAACAAGAAAGTCTTATAACCTCTTGTATGTACATTTTAAGAAATTCAACAATCTCATATTGTTGGATTTATTAATACCATTCTGGGAAGTCTTTGAATGGTACATTTATCCTTCTCCTGTCAAGAACTATTAGTTAATAACTTTCTGCCATGTTAACCTATGTGGCAGGGGATTTGCAATGGGAAAAATTACTTGGGCCATTTTTCCAGCACAAGGGCTTATAAAAACATATTTTAGAAGTACTCTGCCTAAATCTACAGGACCCCCACCCCTGGTATACCTAGGGGAGAGTTTAGGGGTTCTGAATATGCAGAAATTTAGCAGATCCTCTCTCCACAGTGCTCCTATCACCAAAGTCGATTTTGGGCAGCACTTTATCACAATGTGAGGAGTGAAATGTGCAATTTCACTTTACCCAGGGCATATAAAACTCATTTTATAAGGGTCCAACTTATAGATACCTGACCCCCACCCCTGGGACACCTAGGGGAGACCCTGGGGGTACCTAATATGCCCCAACATTGTAGGTTATCCATTTTTAAGTGCCCCAAACACAAAAGTCGAGTTTGGGTACAATTTTGAAAAGCAGTCCTGCAACACAGAGCCACTTTTAAACTGATCTCAGGCTTCAGCAGTGCAAACATGCAAGTTCAGAAAGGGCTGCTGGCCTCTAAACTGCCATGCCCTATTATATACTAGGGACTGATGGGTAGTTTCAATCCACCTGCCCTATTATGTACTAGGGCCTTAGAGGGTAGGTCATGCCAATCACAGGGGTACCCCAACCCATAGTGTACCCTAGTGTATGTAGGTGTTTTGTACTGTATTCTAATGTGTCTTTTTCAGCATAGCACTGGCCCTGGGCCTAGTTAGGCAGAGCCCAGGGTCAGTCAGAGTCTGTTACCACCAGTACCAGTCAGCAAAAAGTTGGGAGGTGCCCAGGGCACAGGATGACTTTGCAACACAGGTTGATATCACTTTTGCAGAATACTCGGCATTAGACAGTAAATACTCTTTGATTACTTTCAGATTATGTTACAGTAGTGCTCACCTTTCCCCATACATTAGCAGTTCTACTATGAGTCCCTGTGGGAGGGAAAAATGGTTGTCAAACTCGGAGGTAAGTATTGGACTTATGAGCTTGAGGTTTCAGGGTTAGGACCAAGGTTCCCAAAGGTCCAAGTGGACACTCTAATTACACCACCAGCGGCACTGGGGCGGCCAGGTGCAGAGTGCAGGGGCCCAATGTTAGCCAACGGGCTAAGGGGGGCCTTTGGTTGGGGTCTGCTGGCAAGCAGGCCACTTGAGTGTGGGAGCAAAGCTCCTAAGGTTGCAGTCGGCACTGCAGGAGCCAACGACTGACACAAGAACTGCACCGCCAGTGGCACAGAGGCGGCCGTGTGCAGGAGGTGTAAAGCAGACGTCAACAACTGGGGATCTGGGAGGATGCTTGGACACTGTCTGTTGGGCCACCCAAGGACGGGAAGGCGTCGACGGCTGAGGTGTCTTAGGCGTCGGTTTCCTTAGGCTGCGATTGGTCGCGGTCGGCATCATTCAGTCAGATGCGGTCGGACTTACTGGACCGCTTCGGTCAAGGGAGCACTTATCTTACCGCCTTCGGCTGCGGGGAGCCTTCAAGTAAAGGCTGCAGGTTTAGTTTCGAAGCTAATGGGAGGTCAGGGGTCACTGGATCCCAACTTAGAATCACCGGGGGGACCTCTTTGTAGTATGGGGCCACTCGACCTCGGGCCGTGGCAGCCGGAGCAGAGTGGTGCAGAATTGCGGAGTCTGGACTCTGACTGTTAGTCTTTGGTTTGAGCAAATTCGGTGCTCACAGGAGACAGCCCGTTAGTTGAGTGCAGGGCAGGTCCTCCGGGCTCTGGGGGTCTCCTGCTGTGGGACACGCCGGTTTCTTTGCTGCAGACAGGTCGTGGTTGGGACAGGCCAGTACGGCTGGGGCCAAGTCAGTTTGTGTCCCCTGTTTCTTCCTGGGTCAGCATGGCTCTTCGGTCCTTCATCTTTCTTCCTTGAACCTGAGGAGGCAAGGTTCGGACTCACCCCTAAATACTAGATATAGAGGTGTTAAAGGGGACTATAGGTTGTGACCAACGGGTCCCTTCCTTGGGGTGGCTACACCCTCTATTATGCCACACACCAGAGCCTCTTCCTAATTGGCTGAGTCCCCTCATCTTCAAGATGGAGGGGACTTAAAAGTGTGCTTCACCTCGCTTCCCTAACCTGAGTGGTGGGGCTGGCAACTGTGGCACACCTCTCTTCCTGACTTAGATTTCCTGCTGATTCTCCCACCCAAGTGGGGGTTAGAACCGGTGGGAGCCAGTTGCTGGGGGCAGCAAAAGGCAGGGACAGCGTACAAAGGTGGCAGGCCTTTGAAGCTTCCCATTTTGTGGGCGCAGTCCATCCTGGGGAATGAGTCATGACACCTCTGCCCAGGATGGGCTTTGTTTCTGGACCCAGAGAGCGTAGGCCCTCTACCCAGGGGGTCCAGAAACCTGGCTGGTGATGGCAACGGCAGGCAGCCATTCAGGAACCACACCAGGGCTGGTCGATTTTCAGGGGGCATTTCTAAGATTCCCTCTGAGTGCATTTTACAATAAATCCCACACTGGCATCATTGTGGGTTTAATGCGCTGAGAAGTTTGCTACCAAACTTCCCACTTTTTAGTAAAGCCATTATTGAGCTGTGGAGTTCCTAATGACCAACTCCCAGACCATTTACTCTTTATGGCTTTACTACACTTACAATGTCTAAGAATGGACTTAGACACTGTAGGGGTACACAGCTCATGCCTCTGAACCTTCACCTGAGGACTCGTGCACCCTGCTAGAGGGGTGACTTATCTAGGCCTTAGGCAGTGGATTGCAGGCATGGCACGCATGGGGTGTGTGCCATGCCGTCTTTTCACTTTTCTCTGCACCGAAACACGCAGCCTGCTGTGGCAGAGTGTGTGGGTTACAGTGGGCACAGTAGGTGCTGCAGCCCTCTGAGGCCTTCCTTGGTCACAGTGCCCTTGGTACCCATGGTACCTTTTACAAAGGGCTTACCTGTGGCCAGGCCAGGGATGTGCCAATTGTGGATACAAAGGTACAATTTTGGGAAAGAACACAGGCCCTGGGAACCTGATTGGCAGGGTCCCATGGCACATCAAGTCGGGTTGCATAAAATGTCAGGCAAAAATGGGGGGTAACCATGCAAAAAAGGGGCACTTTCCTACACTTCATCTGAGAGAGTATTGAGGTTTTTAGCCAATCAAGGTACAACTTCCTAACACTATATGATGTCACCACCCCAGAGTGTTCTGACTGTACATATTGCTGATCAGGCCTATTAATCCTAAACCCTTCTGTGTAACCCAGGAATCCAGATTTACACCCATTTGTGTCCACAGGCCAAACCAACCATCCCTTCCAATTGGGGTCGGATGAATTAAAAGAACCATTTCGTATCATGGTATCTTTTGTATCCTCACTGTAGTGTGTCAAGTTCTGCCTGTTCTTGAAGCCTGAGAATGTGAGAATACGAGGTGTGTTCAAATCTTTCATCTTGGCTGTTCCAAGATAGGAAGTCAATTGCACTGTTTTATTCAGGAAAATTATTGCATGAGGCATGTTCTGAATAAGGCCTCAGTACCTTGAACCTGCCAATCTTTTATCCCCGAGACAGATTTTGTGTCTATGGTGTATTTCCAAAAGTCCCAACCTTGTACAGACAGTTGGGAAATAAAGGAAGCAGCATGTATCAGCTTGGTGTTAGTTAGCATATTTTTCTTTGCAGGTGTAGGTGCAAGCTTATAATAATAAGAGGCTAGGTCTGATGTGTCAAAACCAGAAAATAAGCAAACTGTTTGCAAATGTTTTTGAACTACCTTTTGGCGGTGTTGGACAGTGTTCCCATTGATTGTAATTGTAAACAGCGCATGGGATACTAGCTTTGTGTAAAAAAAATGGTGACCATATTGTTGATGACAAAACATGTCACCAAAGTTAGATGTACCATCATACAATTCATCATTAGAAAATGCAGCTGATTGCTTTAGATCTGTAAGCAAATTGTGCACAGTCTCAATGTCCCAATCATCAGAGAAAGGACTAGAGGTGATCATATAATTTAAGGACATTTTAAACAAAAAAGGTATTTGTAAAAGTTCAGTGGGACCATACACATCATGCGATACCCTGCCCCAAACTCTTCCTTCCAGAACTGGAACTGTTTTAATGTTCACCAGGGACAGGTCCCTTAGTTCACGGTGCGATAATGCATGTGGTTTTAGAACCAGGTTCACGAGTTGTGCTGCAGAGCGTCCTGGGCTATAGTGTCAATTCAGTAGTAGGAAAAATACAGTTACCAAACCAATCTAGAGGACCAGAAAAAGTAATCCAGTTGTAATCCAGAGATGTATCCAAGGAGCAACAAAGTATGTCTTTTTCAGCCAAAGATAGTAAGCATACACTCGTAGTTTGAAAAGAAGAGGACGTGGTGGCAGTTCCGGTTCACTTGAATCTAATGAGAAGTCGTCATAATGCACAAAGTAGCCAGACGCCGTCCGGTCTATTTTTGGCAGCTCAGCAGGTTGTGTAGAACTGGTAGATGACTCGATCTGTGGCATATTCACATAGACCTAGTCAATTTTTCAAATTGAAATTTGAGTTTCTGTACTTGTTGACTGTATAGTTGTAGTTGTTTCAACAGGAAGGAGTAATACTTCATTGTTGTTTACAGCTTCTCTTTGGAAAGAGGAATCTTCTGTAGTTATCAAAGCTTCCTTCTGAACTCCCTGAATGGTAGGGAGAGGAGTGCAGCGGCTCCTCAGGAGCCCACGCGGCCTCCTGTGAGAATCGACCACATAGTGTAGTTTGATCAGATCAATGGAGACAAACCTTTTGTCTCTGCAACAGGAAAGGGGTGGAAGAAGTACAGTTCTGGTACCTTCGACAGCCAGGACAGGTATAGGCGCTCTCAGATGGCCCAAATTCTTTCTTGTCCACACATTTTTCTCTTACCAGGTCTCCAATCTTCGGTACTCAGGCAGTTCTTGCCGTTATGACCTTCACTTCTCCAGTGGCGGTGCGTTTTACTTGGACATTGCTTTGAGCGCCCCTGGAATTCATTGAGTTCCTGTGAAACAGCCAAACGTTCATTGATGTCAAATGTTGAGTCCGGCCCCACTGTGCTGATGCGATCGAGGTCTAGTACCCACATTCTCACACCAAACAGGACTTCGTATGGAGTACGTCCTCCTAGGGATTTTCTTGGCTTGTTATTGAGTGCCCTCTGGACCCCCATATAGATGATTGACCCAGGTGCCACCCAAGCCTAATACCCTTGCTGTGAAGGACTGCTTTAAGTCACAGTTTTCCCCTCAACTACTGAATTTCCTTCGGGATGGTAGGGGGAGGAGTACCGTAATGCCACACCCAAACGTCCCATGGCTTCTTTGTAAGCCCAAGTGTTAAACGCCAGACCCTGGTCAGAATGTAGTGTGCCAATTGCGTATGTCCAGATTAAGACTCGCAAATCCTTTATAAACAGTTCGAGCGTCAGCCGAGTGCTGCGGGCAAACCCGCAGGAATCTGGAGCATGTATCCACTGCCACCAAGATGTACTTGTAAGCCCCATCTGAGTGTAAGGGGCCGCAGTGATCCAAATAAACAACCGCTAGAGGCTTGTCTGAAATCAATAGAGGTGTCTGTGGAGAACATGCTATGGTGGAACCCTTCATCTTCTGGCAGATATCACATTTGAGGACCAAGTCCTTGGTCTGTTTTGTAAGACCAGGCCACCAATAGCGCTGCTTCAGTATTGAAACCGTAGCAGTAACCCCAGTGTGTGCTGAACCCAGATCCTCATGTGCGGCTAGTATTAAACCGAATCTGCGATCAGTGTTTGGTATAAATCTATCCCCCACTCCTGGAATCTGAGCATAAGGAATGTTTTGGGCATCTAACTTGTAGGATTACTTAAGTAGAAAGCCTTTCGGCAGGTCGGTGTTGTTGCGAGCAGCATTGACAGCCACCATGATGTCTCTGTCTATTCTGGTAGTAGAACAAGTGATTGCAGCAACGGCAGCAGTGCGGTCTGTTGCCTTAGCAGCTTCATCAGCCATGGAATTCCCTTCAACGTGAACGCCAACACATTGGTGACTCAATGTGTGGATAACATGAGCCTGTGGCAAGCATTCTTTCAACTTTGCCACTTGTTCCCAAAGCAGCTTGGGCTTAATTGTGCAACCCTTGGAATCTCGAAATTCATTTTGGCCCCAATAGAGAAGATATTCATTATATGACTGGACACAGTAGTATCTGGACACAGTAGTATGAAGTGTGGGGAATTCGTGATCCATGCTTTGTAGTGCCGAAATTAGAGCTTTGAGTTCTGCCACCTGTGCTGTACAGTCCCCTAGGGACTTAGTATGTGTTCTTTCAGGACGGAGCTTTCCGTCATGCATGCGGCCCTTTACGATTGCGCATGCCGCAGTATAAATTATGCATTCCTATCGATCTAGAGGCATTATTTCATTTGGCAGAGGATATTCTTGTTTGTACTGCAGGAATGCTTGTGTTTGTAGTGTAGAATCAAATCTGTTGCAGTGAGAGTTAGCCCATTGAATCCATCGTGGATGTAATGCTTTGGCATTTGGAACGCTTGCTTTAGTAACGGCCTCTAAGGTCGGTACTGGAGAAACGATGATTATTCGCTTACCATGAGCTATTGCTCTCTCTCACTACATCAGTTTGTACTGCTGCGAGAATTTTCTCAGTGGGTTCGAAACACATTTCAACATTTGTGCACAAATGAGATTTGTATGCAATAGGTACTGTATCACCTTCATTGAAGGTGATATAGGTGTACCCAGTGGGTCCAGCGACTATGCGGATCACCAGGTTAGTTGTTTTTACACGTGTGTGTAAATGTTTGGAAGCTGTCATAGCTTGTACGGAACTTAAAATGTTTGTGTGTTCCTGTGTCCAATGATTAATTGAAAAATCGGGTCTGAGTAAGTCGTAGAGCGGTTTTGCTCGTTCTGCGTAATCCAAAATGTATGTTCTGCCAAAATTCAGGAATTCTAATACAGATTGTACTCTTTTCAGAATCGTTGGAGGTTGAAGCAGTGTGCATTTTTCTAAAAAAATGTACTGCCAGGCTTTTGCCTTCACTTGACAGCTCGTATCCCAAAAATAGGGCATTGGGATTGGCATTTTTTTGATAATAAATTTGTAGCCCAGGTGAGCAAACCCAAGACTGGTATGTTTCAGTCTAACCAAGTGTTCCGTTAACTCATCGTCAGTCAGATAAATATCATCTTCATAGGACAATGCCGCCTCATCAAAATCTTGAAGTAACTCTGTTACCCTGGCTGAGAACAGCCCAGGGCTGTTCTTAAACCTGTGAGGTAAACAGCAGAATTGATGCTGTGAACCTAGCTCTGGAAATGCTGTCAAATATCTGCTTTCAGGCGCTATATTTTGGCAGAAAAATCCATTTTCGATATCTAATGTTGTTTTGTATTTCTTCAGCACAATGTTATTCATTAGTGCGGCACTATGTGCATTTTGTACTGCAAATGTGCATGCGGAAGTGTACAAATGTCTGTAGTCTAAAACTAGACGATATGAATTGTCCGGTTTCATTACGGGAAACAAGGGATTATTCATGGACGAAGTGCGATTTTCTATTACACCCTGGTATTCAAGTTGTTCTAGGATTTCCTTAACTTGTTTTTTTGGCTTAATTTTTTATTGGGTACTGTCTCTGGGTTTGAGGAGTTGATTTTAATGGGATATCAAGATGAGGTGACTCATCATCCCACCCAACATGATTGCGGGATAGTGCAGGAGCTTGCGCTAACGCCCACTCCTGTGCGGATAAATATTTAACTAATTCTGGAACAAGTTCAGATTAAAGCAGGTAAAATTACCATTTCCCCTAGTGGGCATTCCATTGCGAACTCAGGTGGCTAATCCTTTTCAGCCAAAAGAATATCGTAACCATATGTCAGGTTCTCCCAGAAGAGAGCCTTGATGTTTTGGGTATGTCCCCCTTCATTTGGAGCGTTATTTTGTATAAACGATGTGGGGCACTTAGCCTTTTATCAGGTTTTTCCATTGCGATATGCTCATTCAGCGCTTATACCACCAGATAATCCATTACGTTCCGGCGAGCTACCGTGACTTCTGCTGCGCTGTCCAGCATTGTCACTGCCCACTCCCCGTTCAGAAGCAGAGTCCTCAGTAGCCTGGGCATGTCTTATTTTATTCCCTGCTACCTTCTTATTTTTGAATTGAGGTTTAGGAGTCTTGTTAGTTCTTTTTTTTAAGGATGTAATCTGAAGTGCAATGTGTCTCCCTTTTCGTCTTCACACGCTTTTCTGATCTGTGCTTTGACCATCCACCTCTCTCCGAATGTGCATTGGATGAATCCTGAAAGGAACTAGAGGAACATGTATCAATCTCCTGATACCTGTCAGGCTTTCTAATATTATCACGATTTCTTAGATTATATTTCTTGACAGTTCTTTTATGTTGAGGAGACCCACCCCGTGATTGTGTCTTGTTTTCTTTATCATTTTTTTTGTTTATTGTCCCATTTCTTCTTCAAGAATCGGGTACTTGCTAGGATTTATCCTTTTTCAGAATTACTCATAACCTGTGGTTTTCCAGGTCTGGGTCCCAGATTATCTCTGCCTAGTGTAGCATAGGTTTCTTCGATAATCTTAGGCAATTCCCGCTCCTGCTGTGCAGGAGTGAACTCATTCAGGTGTTGGTTTATAGCCAGTGCTGCTGCTTTCCCATTTTGTTAACATAATGGCTGATACCGTGGCAAAATTGCCCATCAGTTTCATCCCCAAGTCCAGGGCAGGTGCCCCCATTACTCATTCTGTACCGGTTTCAGTTCCACCGGGAAAACTGCTATTGAAGGGGTACCATGGGTTTTGGTGTAAACGGCAGCGAAGATTGTACCTCAAGTGGCACAATCTTCCACCGAGGTAGGCATCCCCATCGGCAAGCAAATTGTTAATATTCTGTTTTTGTCCTGCGGGCCCGTATGGAGAAAAAACGCTTTAAGCTGGCTTGTTTTCTGTGCTATCCAGAATTGAATTGGCTCCTGGCTGGTGGGAATCTTTCCCTTCACGGCGTTCAGCGTTTGGGGGCGGATACCGTAGAAGCCAATTGTTTGTGCAGCCTGAGCAGTCCGCGCAGAGTTAACCGTTAGTGCTTGCATAATATACTGTGTGAGATTTCTTTAAATCTTTACTTAGTCTTCGTATAGTGTTAATTCTGCTGCGTCTAAATTAGCAAGATTTTCGATGCGGTGTATAAGCAGCTAGGACTGGCCAAGTCGCTCCTTCTTAACTGAGTGGACCGAGTCTCACATTTTTAACAGTATGGGGGAGGGCGCCTTTAAACCAATTAATGTGTTCTTGGTAAGTTAACGGAATTTCTATGTCCACATATGGAAAGTATTACTCTGGTGGCTCATCTTCAATGTAAGTGTCGAACAATTGTGTTTAACCCAAGTATAGACTACCTCTCTTCTGAATGCTTCGTGTGCCTCCTCGACCATGAAGGTAACTTCCCCGCCCGTTAGAGTAACTACTTCACCAGCTTCTCCTTTTATGGACATTGTGTGAAGAGAGTAGAATTTTAGTAGATGAACTTATGGAGATGGGGTTTACACAATGTGGGAAAATGTGATCTTACAAGCTTGAATAACCTATAGCCAATACATAGGGTATTCCTACACAGCTGAGGCAGATTTCCCTTCTTACCACGGACGTCTCTGGTTTGGAGGTGAGTAGGGGTCTCAGAGAAAAGCACAACTGAACTATTCAGATAGACTGTTGAATAAGATCCAAACCAACGTTGGTGGCGCCATGTTGTGTAGTTCGTACTAATCCGTAGGATCTGTGTGTTTATTTGACAACATAAACTTTGGGGCGAGGTGCCTAGACTGATACCGGGCACCCCGCAGGATGTGTTGGCCTAGAGACCAGCTAGCTCACAGTGCCACCGTAAGCCCCCCCTAACCTTACTAGGGAGCAAAGAGTTTCTGGCACCCACTGAACATGACAACCCTGATCCCTCGGGGATCGTGGAAACCGATCCAGACCTTTTGCTCAGTCACTTGTGCCTACATGTGCTCAGAGAAATATACAGAGTACACAGTGGGACGTTTTAAATATATTTATTGAACCAACGTTATTCTTGTATAGAATACATGTGATGCGATGATCAGTAGACAGAAGCAGATGAAAGTGATTACAAGCCCCAAAAGAGTAAATAGTAGATTCAGTTCTACCATGGTGCTACAACAGTGTATATGTGCAGGCATATGATACAAGGCAGTAATCGGGTGTACTCCTACTATGCGAACCCTACTCTGAGTGTACCTAGAGTGTGTGTAGCCAAGAATCCCCCCAAGGGACGATACAACCCCATTACCTGGCGGGAGAAAATGTAGGAGCCCGTCTTGGTCACAAACTGGACACCCCTCACGGAGATGTCAGACCGCTGCGTGGTGAAGTCTCAGCATGCAGGGACCCGCGGTGTCAGCTGAAGTGCCTTCTCTACTAATCTTTAGGGATGCTCTTTATTTATAATAGAAAGCAGACTTGCGATGTGCGTATAGATAAGTGATGTTATGCATATGTAGATAGCCCTGTCGCCCCGTGGATGAAGTTAGAGCGACATTTGTACATAGTGCATAGAAGGGCCTTGTACATGATGTTCGAGGCATCGTGATAATGTTGTGCGAAGCTAGACATGTAAACAAAGTAGTTTCAGAGAAACAAATCCAACATTGTCATGCACGCAAATACGTGCAAAAGGTCATGGCAGAAGTGTTATTGTAAAAAAGCAGACAATGTTAGAAATGAGCTGCTTTGCTACAAGGGCCCGACTCGGGCACATAACACAGCCCTTGACCTGGGCCCGTTTGGCTCCTGGACAGGTGAGAACATTTGTAGTCGGAGAGGAGTACCCACTCACAGGCTAGTTCTACCTCAAAGGTGGACTACAAAATTTGAAACTCTGCCATCTTGGTGATGGTAGAATTAGGAAGTCTTGAAATGGGTAATGTCTACTTCCCACAGAAAGTAATCATACAGGGGGGGCGCAGTGAGCCCAGGGGGTCAGTAGCCATTGACTCCTACCCTACTCTCCCCCAACGCCCCTAAATCTAGTATTTAGGGGAGCCCCTGACACCAGGAAATCAGATCCTGCCGACCTAAAAGAAGCTGCTGTGCCTCCAAAAGCCTGGGAGGACTGCCAGCACTTCTGCCAAGACTCGGGAACTCCTGTGGAGCAGTGGAGCCGTTCCCCTGCCAGCACTTCTGCCAAGACTCAGGAACTCCTGTGGAGCAGTGGAGCCGTTCCCCTGCATCCTGCAGGTACCAAAGAGAGAACTGTGACGACTCCGGACCGCGTAGACCCATCGTCCCAAGCCCGAGTTGAAGTGGGCCAACGGTGCCAGCGTGGTCCCCCAGCCCTCCAGAGATGAAGTCCACCTTGAGTTTGCCAGGAGGACGCCGCCTGCAGCGTCTTGGTGCGACTCTCCGACCGCAAGTGACTCGGCTGTGAAAAACCCCATACCTCAAGACACCTCTGCACCCGTCGTCCCTGGCCCACGTGGAAGTAGACCAAAGGTGTCCCCACGTCTCCAAGCATCATGAAACCTGAGCCACCCTGTTGGTTCATACTGTCTGGCCTCCCAGTCCAAACCTGTAGCCTCTTTCTCACCGGACCGATCCCCATTGACTAACATTGGGCACCTGACTCTGTATTGCACCACTGCACCCGACCGCCCCCGAGGTGACCTGTTGGTGCTGCCTTGGACCTTGCCCTATATTCACCTTAAGTCCAGGAGATTGGTCTCGTAATTCGCTGTGAATTGCCTGTATGCAGTGTGTTTTTCCTCCATAGGATAACATTGCCGCTTCAGAAATTGCATTCAGTGTTGATTTTTAATCCTGCAACGATTCATTACTCGAAATGTACTTACCTGATTTTGATGATTGTTGGACTTGGCCCTTTTGCAGGGTTATCATCAAACTTTTTGCTTCTTCCTCCTATTTCTGCCTAACCTCTTGTTGGCTATAGGACTCTGGGCACTTTACCACTGCTAATCAGTGCCAAAGTGCATATGCTCTCAGGGTAAACTGTGAACATGATTGGTTATCCATGATTCCGCCCTGAGTTCTTGCCTGTGGCGAGGATTGTGCTCTGCAAAATCTCTACGGAGTGAGGCATACTTGATTGCAGAGGTCGCCCAGGAGACGTACATGAAGGTCAGGTTATTTATAACCCACTGCCAGTAGGAGTCCATTTCCCAGAGGCAGACCTGTGGCACCTCTCGACTCCTGTATTCCGACTTCCGTATTATGACCTCAGTATAAAGACGTGCGTCTCTGCTCCTCTAAGATTGAGAAATAGCATTGGGTTGCCTCCATTATTTATTGTGTGGTGCACTTTTTCTTCTACCCATGTCCTGATGAGGCCCGAATCACTGGGCCGAATCGCGTCGATCTTACAGAATGGAGGAGTCTGACTGGTCATTACAGCATATACTAGAGCTGGATACACACTTTGGACTTTGGTCGAGGGCCGAATTTTCCCTCTAGTGTGTATTGGACTACCTCTAATGTGGATTGCTTATGGACTAATGATTCTTCCAGCAAGCAATATGTGTAAATGAGTGGGTAGGAAAGAATAACGTGCTTGTAACAAATATAATATATGTGATGTGAAATTGAATGTTTTGAAAATTTGCTTGTAGGATAAACAACTTTTGATACCCTGTTCTTGATTTGGCTTGAGAGTCTAGAATTGTGTTAATATATACAGGTTAGGATTATGTTACCCAAAGAGTAGGGATTAATTAATTTTTCTCTTCTAAACAAACCCTTTACAATTAGTTCCCATACATCATATTGTTTTTTTTTTTTTTTTTACATTTCTCTTGCCCAGATGTGGTGGGATTATTATGGCAAATCCCTACATTTTTAGAGTATGGTTATCCATGATTGGCATCTTTGATTTACTGGTAAGCCCCTAGTAAAGTGCACTGAGTGTACCAGGCCCTGTAAATCAAATGCTACTAGTGGGCCTGCAGCACTGATTGTGCCAACCACATGAGTAGCCCTGAAAAGGTATCTCGGACCTGCCACTGCAGTGTCTGTGCGCAGTTTTAAACTGCCATGTCAACCTGGCAAGTGCACTCACTTATAGGCACATACTTTACGCGCCAACCCATTGCACTGCGAAGAAAGGGATTGAATCCTGACATTGAATCAATCCGTCTTGCTCCATGTTGAACAGTTAGTACACCAATTTTGTCAGACTTCATCCAAACATTTATCCAATCACTCAAAATCACTGCGAGTACAGCGAGATTCCTCCGTAGTTTTTTATTATTTAAATTTTCAACTGTCTTCAGCGTGCCCATCCAGGCTTCAACTGAAACATGTAGAGGTAAACAGTTCATACTCCATCACTTAATTCCACCCAATGCATTTCGGCATCTCTTTAGACCTTCGTCAGGGGTAACTTAAATGCCACGATCGGAAACTTTATCACCTCCTCTGCTTATCTGCCATGACTGTGTGTTCTCTCTTCGTCACGTAAACTGCTAAGCAGATAAGCAGAGGAGGTGATAAAGTTTCCGATCGTGGCATTTAAGTTCTCATGGAATGCAGAACATAGTGCAAATCATAACACTACCATGTACGCAAAAATGTAATAAATATAAATGCAACACATCTCCCTCATAAAAAACACAAGATGGAGATAACATTGTAAATATTATCAACAACAAAAATAACCAAACTAAAACTGTGAAATAAACAAAACCGGCCTTAGAGATAAAAAGAAAGCCACAGTTCAAGTAATAACAAAATTGCACAACAACAACTGCTTGACAAAGATAATACCTATTTGATCAATTCAGCAAATTTCCCAGAGGTCTGTCTGATCCTGCCTGCTTCCTTGACTCTAAAAGCCACAGAATCTCCCGTATTCATCAAGAGGTCGGATGATCATGCGCCAACATTATTTCTTCCATTCTGGTGACTATTTCGCACCTCTCTATCAAACCTCACACAGAATCCTTTGTCATGCTCCTTGATATTCTTCCCTGACATCAACTTCACAACCCGCTCCTGTACACTTGGCCACTCTTCTATTCCATACTTTTCCATCCTGTATAATCACACAATTAGTGAACACCTTCATAGCCTTTCCAAACTTTGTCATGCTTTTATTAATGAGTCCCGGTCTTAAAATTCTCACCCAGTCTCCAATTTTAATTTCATGTGGCTTCACTTTCTACCTAGCATCATACCACTCCTTGGTATGATGACACCTTGCTTCCTTTTTACTCTTTCCGCCACATCCCTCACTTCACATTCCTCATCTGCTCCTCTCTACTTCTCTTTAAACCACCAAGGACATAAACTGGAAACTGGTTCTCTGCCTTTCACCACTTTGAAAAGACTAACCTCTTTGATGGTGTGGGGCGTTATGTGGTAAAACCACAACCTCTCTCTCAACACATTTTTCCAACCACCTCCTTGTCCATGTGCTTCCACCACATTATCACTTCAGCACATGGTTGAATCTCTTGACTTGACCTTTTTCTTGCGGTTCATACAACACAGTGGTTACATGTTTGATGTTACAATGTCTGAGGAATGACTTAGTTTCTACATAAGTGAGTTGAACCCCATTATCAGTTACCAAACTAGAGACAACCTTCCCGAGCAAACACCTCCTTAAAAAAACTAAATCACTGCTCTGGTGGTAGCTTGTGGCACAAATTTTACCTACGGTCATTTAGAATGATACTCTATCAAGACTAAACCGGATGTTCATGGGAAGGAAAATGACCGGACCTGATATATCAAAAGTCAGTTTCTGCCATGGCAACTTGAGCCATTCAACACTTTTCAAAGGTGCGTACTAGTTCAACATTTTTTCACCGCAAGCACACACCTCACATTTCCACACCATTCTGTCTGTCACTCTATCAATTCCTGGCCACCAAAATTTCATACGCACCAAACGTTTCATGGCAGGCATACCCGGATGTCCCTTATGAGCCAACTTGAGATGATTTCCTGTATGCCTTTGAGAGGAACACATTTTCCCCTTTAAACAACAAACCACCCTCTAATTGTGAGCCAAAACAATTGGAGAAACCAACTCGGCTGACTCAATTTCCTCAATTATTCCATCTTTGACAAGCTGATTAACCATATCTCTCAGTTAATCTTACATTGATAGGTGCACCCCGCAATGTTTGCCTCACAGGAACCACATTGTTTTTCAGTTTGATTTTGTGCACAAAATCTTTCAATTTCCCCACATTTTGGTGAAGACTTTCTTAAAAGTTCTACAACCAGCTTTCCTCCAATGCCATCTTCAACAACGACACCTGTTCATCATAGGCTTCATCAGACAATAAAACAGGTTCTTTACTAAGGCGATTCAACATTATACCTAACTTCCACTGGTCTCTCCAACCCAACACATTCCCCCTTTCACTGCTACATATAGCTTAATATGTGCACACCTTCCTTTAAATTCCAATTTCACACTTGCATACCCATCCATATCAATGGTAGACCCATCAAACTCTCCGCTACAATATCAGAAGGTTGCAAACATTCCATGTCCAAAACTCCGCTACCTTAAACCTGGATAACCACTCAGGTTTGACTTCTCTCCTCCTAGGCCACCCCTCCAACACAAACTATTTGGTAGCCTGCCATAATTCATCAGTCTTCTCACACTCATTCTAGTTTTCTTATGAAATCTCTTCAAACTCTTTGGTCACAATATCTTTAATAGTGGGAATCAATTCACACTCTCCTATGACACTCATATCATACTTTCTTCCATGGGACATATTCAGTTCTCAAACTATACTCCTGGAATCTTGAGGTAAGTCTGGCGATCTGTGCAGTGGAATTTCACCCTCCCCCAGGAGACAAAATGTTAATCAATGGCCTATGATCCATCCTCAACACAAACTTGCTGCCCCATATATAGTTCCTGTAATGCTCAATAGCCCAAACACATGCAAGCAATTCTCTCTCTCAATCACCGCATACCTGCGTTCCGTTTCATTCAACATGCGAGACACAAATTCCACATGCCATTCCTCCTTGCCACACTCCTTTGAGACAAAACACCACCAACGCAATACATACTGCCATCAACGGTGATTATAGATTCCTTCTTCATACAGTATGGTTTCAGAGTAGGTGCTCTCGCAATTTCTTGTTTTATGTATTAAAATGCAACCTACTGCAGGTCTATCCACACATAATTAACGTTTTGCCTCAACAGTCCTCTAAGAGGTACCATTTTAGTGGCAACATTTTCTATAAACTTGCTGTAGTATTCACACATGCCCGCAAAAGATAACAATTGTTCCTTGTTGGTAGGAGCAGGTGCATTTACAATAGCTTCAACATTAAATTTTTTTGGCACTACCACATCACCAGACCAAGTGTGACACAGATATTCCACAGATTCCTTAAACATCCTGCACTTGTGCCCCTTGAAAGTCAACCCATATTTTTCCACCTTCTTACACACTTCGACCATATGTTGCAAATGTTCCTCTTCGTTCCTGGAAAATATTAAACTGTCATCCTGAAAACATTTCACACATTAATCAACATCTTTAAATATATGGATCATGGCTCTCTGAAACACAGAGGCCGCAGAAACTAATCCGAAAGGCATCCTAATAAATTGATACAATCTTTGGGGAGTGAGTAAAGCAGTTAGCTGTTTAGATTCTTCTGCTACATAAATTTGATGGTACACTGACCTCAGGTCCAACGTTTACATTTTTTTCACTCCTTCCAGCATTGACACCGCTTCATTAATATTGGGTAATGGATGACAGTCAATTATTAGATTTGAATTCAACGCGCTCAAGTCAACACATAGCCTTAACTTTTTATCAGCCTTGTGAGCCAAAACAATTGGAGAAACCAACTCGGCTGACTCAATTTCCTCAATTATTCCATCTTTGACAAGCTGATTAACCATATCTCTCAGTTAATCTCTTACATTGATAGGTGCACCCCGCAATGTTTGCCTCACAGGAACCACATTGTTTTTCAGTTTGATTTTGTGCACAAAATCTTTCAATTTCCCCACATTTTGGTGAAGACTTTCTTAAAAGTTCTACAACCAGCTTTCCTCCCATGCCATCTTCAACAACGACACCTGTTCATCATAGGCTTCATCAGACAATAAAACAGGTTCTTTACTAAGGCGATTCAACATTATACCTAACTTCCACTGGTCTCTCCAACCCAACACATTCCCCCCTTTCACTGCTACATATAGCTTAATATGTGCACACCTTCCTTTAAATTCCAATTTCACACTTGCATACCCATCCATATCAATGGTAGACCCATCAAACTCTCCGCTACAATATCAGAAGGTTGCAAACATTCCATGTCCAAAACTCCACTAAATTTCTCTTTGAAATACTGCTTAGTAATAATGGGCCAAGGAGAGCCAGGGTCTGCCATAAGATCTAGTTCCACTCCTGAAACACGAACCACACACCTAGGAGGATTCCTTACCACTTGTTCATTTAAATTCCCTCCACACTCTGGGATGGATAACGCAATACCTTTACTGTTGTCCCCCAATTTCTCACATTCACTCCGTGGTTTAACTTCACATGATTCAGAGGTACAAGAAACTTTATGATGTCTGACCCCAATTCTTCCTTGCAACTTTGCGCAAAGTTACCCACTTGCCCACACTTCTTGCATTCTCTGTTAACAGCAGGGCAACATGCATATGAAGTCATATGTGCACTACTACTGCACCACTTCTCTCTGTTTTATCTGATCTCCTAAAACCCTCAAAATTGCTCACTCTTGTCTCACTTGCATTAAAAGTATCAGCCTGCTGTTCCTCTGAGAGTTTTACTACGCAAACATCCTCTGTACCCTCCACATGTATGCTAATGCTCTTCACGGTAGACATCCACTTTTCTGATTGCTCCAAGGCCTTTGCCATAGAAATAGCATCTTGTTTCTTGGGATCACCCATAATTGCTGCTGGGTTTTCTTATTTCTTACATGCACTATAATCTGGTTCCTGATCAGTTCATCAGTGATAGGCCCAACATTGCAATTCATAGACAATGCTCTTAACACCGTCAAAAACTCATCAAAGGATTCCCCCTCTTCTTGTGCTCTAGTGTAAAATTTAAACCTATTCAAGGCAATGTTAGTGGTAGGTTTAAATCTCTGCTCCCTCCTAAGAATTGCCTCTTTATACACATCCATTTTACCTTGACCATCCGTAGGTCTGACTTGGGGCAAAGTTCTAAAAAATAACTTGGCCCTCAGAACCAAGACAATGTAAGAATGTTTTTCTTCCGCTGTGCCATCATGCGCTCGCCTTCTATAGCTGTCAGGTAGGTGAAAAACTCCTCATTCCACCTTATCCATGGGATAGGAGGTTCACCCTTGCTGTGCAAAAAAACTTGACTGGAGGATCAAACTGCATAGTGTCTTTGTCTAGCACCACAATATAAAGTATTGCCCAGAAAATATTAATAAGAATTCCAGGTAAATGTAAGGTTCCCAAGCGTCTAATTGGTAATATAATGACCATGGTTTAGCAGCTTCATTCCTCGGTAATCCTTAGGCTAATAAGACACTTACTAGATAAAACTCCAAAATTTCTAATGAACTGTATGGTGCAGCAACGCTATGTTTCCACAAAATTATGCACAGCCATTTGCGTGTGCATATGGTCACTATCCAAAAGATCTTCTTGACGTTCTCAGATAACTCTACATAGCCATGCGCATCGGCGTCCCTTGGAAGTCAGCAAGGAGCAAAGGAGCCGGCAGAAAGAAGACAAAGAAAAGCGGCCAATCAAAGATGGCGCCATTGCATGATTACCGCAGACGTGTTACCTGGCAATCACTCAACAACGTGGAAATGACGAAGTGCACCCTGTGCACGTCATGAAGCGGACTTCCAGCCAATCCCTCGAGAAACGCACGTCGGTTGTTGCGTGTGGTGTCCATGATCTGTTTTCTCCTCTTAACCCATAAAAACATTTCAGGCTCTTGTTTGTCCACGGCAGTGCTTTAAATGGGGAAAAATAAGTGCAGGTACTCGTTAAAATAAAGGTGTGGGCGGGGCTAAGGGCAAAATACGATCATACATAATGACTTATGTACCAGTTGCAGCACATATTAAAACACATGAGAAACGTGTTTGTGTAAAAAAAAAAACAGATTAACTCATTACACAAAATGAGTCATGATGGCACTTTTTACCCGAATGGTCGCTGCGCACCTGATTGACAGGGCAGGGTCTGTCTAGAGACTCTGTCCTGTTAATCACAGCATGACACAAGCCCTCTCACCCCCCTGCAGTTTGGGGACATTCAAATGAGCGCTGCTGGAATCTTCACCAGCAACTCTGCAAAAGGCTACTTCAGCCGAGTTAATTACAAGCTCCTCGAAAGCAGAGCGGCCTCTGCCCTGCACTTGAGCAGAAACCTAACCTGAGCCTGCCGTGCCATGGATCAGGGTACCGGTACTCTCCCTGGCTACAGAGAAGTGCCGGTACTGACGGCAAAATAATTCGGATGTGCCGGTACTCAGTACCAGTGAGTACCGGCCCATTTAAAGCACTGGTCCATGGCAACAGCTCTTAACGACATGGCTTCAAACACGCTGGCTTTGAGAAAACAGGCACTAGACTCTGCTGAAAAGTGCGAGGTAAGACTGACGTTGTAGGTCAGAACAGCGCTCCCGTTCAAACCTAAATACCAGTCCAATACTTTTGATAACAGTACTTAAAACCTTCGAAATTTCAATCCAAAATGTCCAATTCACGATGTGCAGACCTCTTACAACCGCTTAGCTGGTTATCCGCTTCCAGCTGAAAATCTCCTCAACGAGTAAAAATAAATCCACAGTCCAATATATGGGTCCTCAGAGGTAAATCCGTTACTGTGCTGCCTTATGACAGGATACCTCTGCCGCTTGTCTCCATTGTTACAAAGATGAAGCCACGCCAGTAAGATGAATAGGTTTAATCGCATCAGCATAGCAAAGTGTCCTAATCACAGGACAACTTTCAAATCAACTGAATTGCCTCCTGCATTCCATGATCAACATTCCTTCGGAATGCAGAACGCAGTGCAAATCATAACACCAGCGTGTGCACTAGAATTGTATTAATATCAATACAACACCTCGCATATTACATCACTCATGACTTGTTCTAGGACATCATTGATAACATCACTTTAACATCTGAAATGACATCATTGATGACAATACCATGCATGACGGGGCGCTAGTTATATTTACTTGCACGAATTAGTTACTTGAGAGAACTAGAACTTGTGAATTTCAGTGGTTTTGTTAGTTTAAAACTGTATGTTGTAACTGAATATATATATTCTTTGCTAAAAGCCCACTTAGCCCTTCCTCTCACCACTTTTCTTTGTGATGGCATTGCGCCTAAAGACAGCATATTCACCTACAGAGAAAGAAGCCCCTTTCAATGCCAAGGACTTGTGGATTTTGCGTTCAAAATAATTTTTTTAATTTTTTCATTGTCCGGCATCTCCCCTAGACACTGCTAACGTGCCCTTGCCCCTGCTTGTTCGATTACTTTGCTTTTTGCTTGCCTTTCCCATATTCTTAAATGACCTTTTAACCCATTATAAATGGCCACTTTTTCTGGTGCACTCAGTGGCCATCTTTGAATTTTCTGTCATGCATGCACGCACGACGATGGCCATGTTTGAATATATTTGTAAAACTTTATTACAAAAAAAGTATAACACAACTGCCTTTGTGTATTCACCTGCAAGCATTCACAGGCGCTAGTTTTTTTTTTTTTGTTTTTTTTGTACCAAGCTTTGCAAAAACATTTTTTGTAACTGTCTTTGACAATGCCTATAGGCTGACAATCAACGCAGACGTATTGACTTTGGCAGTTTGTTGATTTTTATATTTAGTTATGCTTTTAGCATTTTCATCTTGTGTAGTTTGACAAGAAAAACAGTTTTGTGCATTTAACCTGCCCAACTACTATCTTTTTATCGCCACAAAAAATAAAGCAACTTATCAAACTGAATGAATTTCATCTTTGATGTTTTTCTTTCGAAATGTATTTTCTGTATTTTTACATATTTAGTAATTTCCTTGTGGCTTTAATTCGCACGTCTTGCAGGTATGCATGTCTGTTAATGTCATTTAGTAACTGGAGTTTAATAAATCGGTAAAACAAAGCATCGTTTTTGGAAGAATACCAGGTTGCAAAAACCGCAATTTATAAAGTGAATGTTAACATTTAGGATATGCTGCCACCCAGTGGTTTTTATTTTGAAGGCAGTTATTTTGTATATTAAAGTGTCGTATTGAATGAATCTTGACTTTCACCAATCACTTTTCTTGCATATTATTGAATAGCTTGTCCAGGAGCTGACCGACGCACAGCGCGAGAGGTTATTTAAGCAATGCTTTTTAAGTAAATAGTTTCACATAGTTATATAATATAACAGCCAGGAAAAATCCTATGCCTTGTAAAGTGCAGTAGAAATGAAACCTCCCCCCACAGTCCACGCAGCTCACAATGCAGAATTGCGCTCAAGAAGCTGTGGACATGCTTACTTACGATTATAATTTGGGCTCCCGGTTTTATGCCATTTATTTTTTCTAAATTTCCGTCTCTATTTATTCATATTTATTTTTTGCTAATATTTTCTGTATTTATCCATTTTTATTTTGTTTTATGTATAAATGAAGCTGCAATGGGTATTTTTCCACTTTTATTTGACTCTTAAATGTATACTCGCATTTGAATGTCCAAAAGGTTTTAGCAGTATATAGTGCAATAGCGTTATATGAAAACGCTTGCATTGAAGAATAACACAAATAACTGTAGGTCTGCAGTTAAGCTTAATTAGGAAATCTATTGTATTTTTTTTATCTCCCCTACCTACGAATCTGTACACATAGTGACCTGGCACTCACGATTGACTGTAGAAAAAATCCAAAGAAGACCTATTTTCCATATTTTTCTGTATTTAAAAATAAATACAGACAGGAAAATAAATAGTTTTCTTTCTATTTACCTGTAAAATTGAAAACTGGGAGCCTTACTTATAATATATGGTAGTCAAACACAGGTTAAAATATGCTGTGATTGTTTAAAGAGCTTTGAGTGATGTCGGTCTTATGCTGAAAGTAGAGCGTAAAGTTCTAGTGCATTTCAGTAATAACTTTCTCGGTATTCGATTAGGAGTATTACATCTAAGCATTGCCATTGTACAATAGTCATTTTTATCCAGCATTGATGATTTCTATAAAATGGCAGGCTTTGGGTGCCTAAATGGCAATAATAAAGCAAAAGTAAAGGTGAAGAAAACTCAAAAGTATTCTTTAGTGAAGTTCGGTATTGAGTGGCCTTACGATCCTTTTCTGCCAAACAAGTATTGTTTCTCTCGAGTGCATTGAAGGAATACTTGCAGTCTGCCATTACTGCTGCTACCATTTTCAGCTCCTCCTTCTATGAGACTCTGTCTCCGTTTTAATTCAAGTGGACGATAAGGCCCAGGGCATCTCAGTCACTGCCAGAATGTAAAAATGTAGTGCTAAAAATCTGTCTCCATATCCATAGCAGGTATTTTACCCTAGAGGCCTTTCGGCAATGTAGGGCTAAGGAGACAGGGTGTTTTTTTTGTTGTTTTTTTTTTACTGTAATAATCCATTATTATTTTGTGTATGTGTTAATTCGTGTAATGTTAATTTTTAGGCTACAGCGTAGTAATTTCTATTAACTGTACAGTAAACATTTCATCATCTATTCTTGTGTACGAAGTAGATATTGTATTGAATGTTTCCCCAACTGCTGATTACACAGAGCCACCTCATGTGTTGATCCCAGTCTTTACGCAGATTTGATTCAAAATACGAATCTGTGTCCTGAACATGCTGTGACACGTACATGCATGCCTTTGGACACAGGTACCTGTGAAAAATAGGCAATTTTAAATATGTTATCTGCTCACAATTGACTTAACTCCCCTGCAAACAAATCACTTAAATGCCTTACAAAGGAAGGCACAAAATGCTCTGTTTGCCTTTCTAAATCTGTCAGTTGTGTAGCTGATCTGTTAACAGTATAATTTTCTTTGTATTCTGGTAGTCCTTTCTTTAAAATGGAAAAATGCTAGAAGTGCCAGAATGCAAAGAAAGTGACCCGGCTCGCATGATCTGCTTATTCGTAACAAGGGACAGCTTGAGGCCGCTCTGAAATCACTCCCTAAAGAGCTCAATTCACATTGACATGTGCATCTTATTGTACATTACTTTGTATCCTCATTGTAATTCAGTATATTTTCCCTCCTACATATGTTTTTAGACCCTTGATTGACGAATCCCTGTGCCCCTGATGTTTAAATATTTATTGATTCATCACCTTCACCTCAAGGAGCCTTTCAGACGGACATAAAAATCCTAAAAACACAGTGAAGTCGCAGGTGGTGGCCCCCAATTCATTGGTGAAAAAAACATTGGACCACTGGAGTGGAGCAACCCAATTGCGCAAGGGTGCCACCAGGTGAAAGAAACAACAGCAGGACTGTTCTACTATGTTAAACGGAATCACACCACCAAAGGAGCTTAGATACAGTCCTGGTTTAGGTTGGCCTGCCACTGTGGCTTAGCACCTCCTCTCACGGAATGGAAGAATGCCATCCTTGCAATTGTTAGGAATTGGTGCAAGTGAGGGGATTATGAAGATACCATAGAGTTAAGTGAATGGAGCCCTATTAACCTCAAGCCTTCTTTGTCCCTTAGAGCTGTACACAACCCAGTGTTCCCCTCATGCACAAAAGCCAGCACACTCATGAGGCACATCTTGCTGTGCTCTTGTGAAGCACATACCCTGGTGCTACTTTGATGTGTATTACCCACTGATGTCCACAGGTTCATCCCCACTTTGTGTCTTGGTAGGTCTGTTGGACATTTTGGAAATGGGTGTCTATGGGTATATTGTCCCGCCCCAGTTGTGACGTCAGGGTAACTATATCTGCCTCACCTTCGCTTGCAGAAGTCCGTTCCTTTCCTTCTGTGCCTTTCGCCGCAGATCTGGAGCTCGCTTTTCTAGAGTCTGTCAGACTTGACAGTTTATCGCAAAAACATTTCCAGCGTGTAAGGGCCATGTCACCTCCAGAAACTATAGGATTTAAACCATGCAAAGACTACCACAAGTAGATGTCTGTGACAAACCCACATGAGGTCTGGTGTCTGGGCTCCAAGTACAATTTGGCGTGGTGTGAGAAATGTGCCAAAATGAACCCCAACGCCTTCTGCGACTGCAAAGCCAAGCTGTACGTTGCGGAACATTGATGGAGTTCTAAGTAGGCCCAGTCCAGGTCGAGGACATGGATGCGCTCCTGCTCCCGGGGCCAATCTTGCGACCAGCCATCCTCGAAGTCGATGTTGCCAAGTAAGTCTAAGAAAAGTACAAAAACACAAAGTCCAAACATGTCTCTCTCATATTTCACCACTCCCATCAATCAGTCTTGCGATGCTGCGAGCTATGTCCCCGACCCCTCAATCGATTCTAACCCTCATGCCTCTTTTGCCTGAATTTCTGGGCCTCTGGGCCCTGTGGGGATGCTGCAACAGCTCTGAAAATTTAAAGAGGCTATGAACCAAATATTCGATATCCAAACTTTGGACAAAGGTCCTCTTGCTCTCCAAGGATCCCAAAAGGCCTCCAGTTGGTCTATTGGCAGAGGGTTTGCCCCCCAATTCCGACCGTGACACCCGCCCCGATGCCAACCCTGGCTCCCAGCTCGATGCCAATGCCTTTTATGGTGCCGTGGCACTGACGGCGGCATTGATGTCTACAAAGCCAGAAGGAGTTCCGATTGTCCTTTTGAACTCCGAAGCGAACTCAGAACGACGACCTCCAACGTTGCACTGACCTCACTTCTAACCCCATTCTGACCCCAAATCAATCCTGCATAGGCTACATGAATTCAAAGTAGACTGATGATTCTAGCCATGTTTATGATGAAGAGACACTGCCATGCATTCTCCTCTTCCAAATATAGCCACAGAAGAGTCTGTCTCCTTTGCAACCAAGATGAAGAGGCTGAGGTCTTGGACCTCACACTACTCAAAACTGAGGTGAAAACCAATGTGATGACAGAAGTGCTTCACCCTAGACAAACTAACCAGAGCCTGTATTGCCATTTAGTAAGGCTCTTACTGACAAACTGTTGAGCACCTGTCATAACCAGAATCTAACCCTCCAGTTAATAGGCCTATCGCAAGGCGACACAGGCTTGCTCCGGGGGACCCTACCTTCTCCTCCACATTTGTTACCAGAATGTCTGGTGGTCCAGTCTTGCCCTCATTTCAGTCATTACCATCTGCCTCCTGGGAAGATAAACACACTTTTTATGAGACTGGGTGGCAGATATCTTGCCCATGGTCCCAGACAATGTGAGGCCAATTTTCCAATGCCTTGTTCAAGATCACCAGGATGCGGCGAAGTACTCCATTTGATAGGGCCCAGGCACCGCCAACTCTCTGGGTCGAGCAGTCTGCATCAGTGTGGTGCTTAGGCAGATTCTGCAGTGATGTCCATCAGTAACTGATAGATATGCCCTTTGACTGGACCCACCTTTTCAGTGATAAGGTGATTTTGGCCCTAGACTGTTTCAATGACAGTAAGGCAACAGCGCACTCTCTTGGGCATGTTCCGCCAATGCGCCAGTTCCCCCAACAATTTTCCCCATTTCGAGGCTTTGGTCGGGGAGATACCAATAGCGGCAAGAACAGCGCGTGCCTCTACAACAGGCATTTCAGTCCTTTTGAGGTAGAGGCAGAGGATTGGGCCACCAGTGTTTAAGCCCCCAGGGGCAATGCTATACTCAAATCACAGACTCGCCGCTCCAGCATCTATTGGAAAACAGCTTTAAATCACCTTCGACTGCACAAGATTTTCCAGTAGGAGGTAGCATCACCTTTCACCTCCCCAGGTGGAGGAGCATTATATCCAATCATTGGGTGCTCCAGTTTGTGGAACAACGTTGCTTATTACTCTTCTGGTCACATCCTTTGGATATGCCACCCACACCAGAATACCTCCCGGATGAACACTTGTCCAGTTCATGCTCTCTTGGCCAAGGAAGCCGTATAAAGAATGCTGAAATCAGATTCAGACTGGTTGTTATTCCCTTTATTTCCTGGTGCTGAAAAAGGATGGAGGCCTTTGCCTCATCCTAGATCTTGGCCCTCTGAGCTTTTTCCATCAGAAGGGAAAGTTTAGAATGCTCCCCATAGTCCAAGTTCTATCTGCCCTGGATCCAGGTAACTGGATGGTAGTGTTGGATTTGCTAGACGCCTATTTCTACATTACCATCCTGCAGTCCCACAGGTGTTACCTGCAAGTTCAGGTAGGCCAAGAGAATTTTCAGTTCTTGGTGCGCCCCAATGGCCTTACTAGTGCACCTTGTGTGTTCACAGAGGTGATGGTCAAAGCCCATCTGCAGAGGTAGAGAATACTAGTCTTCCATACCTCGGGGGCTGGTTGTCGAAGGCGGGCTCACCTCAAACAGTTGTAGACCACCTCCAGACGGTCGCCAACTTGTCGACATTGTTGGGCTTTTCCATAAATGTGTCAAACTCACACCTGACTCCTTCACAGCAGCTGCACAAAAACACCACAATTGTGCATTCTTGTTTGGTCATGCCTCATGCTTCAAAGAAAACATTAATAGAGTGTCCTAAGTCGTCGTTAGTATCCAATGGGCTTATATTTTGTTGCGAGTACCATCCTTCAGTCACTTGCAGCATCAGCTTACCAAACACCTTGGCCAGCAAGAGGATCAACCAGTAAGAGGCTAGATTCCTTCTTTCCTTCTCCCTTTCTCCCTTTTCTATTCCATGTGGATGATGTATTTAAAAATATTGCGATATCCTATAGGCCACAAACCTGCTTTCCTTTCCTCCTTCCTCCCTTTATAAATAGGGTGTATGAAAAAGCTAGAAAAGATTTAGATATAACTTCCGTATGAATGATGTATTTAAAAAGTAGGACAGTATCCCATTGCCCAGTCTGCTTTTCCTTTTGAGTTGAGCTGCCTGACGGCTTTTAAGATTGTCCGATATTTTCTGTATGTTCTTGGGAGTTTATTAGTGAACAATTAATAATCAACACTGTATTGCCAGTTACGTTGTTCTTATGATCCTGCTTCTCGAGTTTTATAATTTATTAATGCTCAGACTTGAAATTCCTACAATCTTCATATCTTTAGGGTATTTTTCTAATGACCTGTTCGAAGTATTGGCATGTATGGGATAGCTATTGTCTTTACTCTTTAATTACACCTTGTATAAACCCTTGCTATTTCAATGTAACTTTACCCTTTCTTTCTCTACTCTGTTATAAATCATCTGACAGACCTCAGCAACTAGCGCAGTCACTCAGAAAGTTAATTTTAATTGGAAGGCGTTCTCTTTTGTTTATACTGTTTTTATGCTTCTGATGTTATATAATCATATCTAAACATGCCTGTACTTTTGATCACGTGTCTTGTTAACTACCTTTACATGCTTCTATATCTCTACAATAGTATTCCACGCCATTTTTATAAGCATATAATTGATTCTTGTGTCCCTATCAACCTCAAAATCTGAACATTGATTTAGATGTTTAGCATCAACAAAAAAACAGTAGGGCTTGGCCCCTATGCATGTAATTGTTGTCAGGGCATTAGCAACAAACTGCTGATTAAGAGATTTCAAAACTTCATTATGTGATATGGGGCCTGATTAGGATTTACTCGTTATATTCCGACCAGTACATAAACCTATGTTTATGCACGTGTCGGAATTACGAGCTGAAAGGCATTTAATACATTCGATAATTATCGGATGCGTTAAATACCTCAAGCTTTGGTAAATTTTGGCAGGTCAAACCTCCCGAAATTGAATGGGGGAAATGTGCACTGTATTTGCTGTACCATGCGGATTTAGGTGCGTTAAACAACAAAATCCACATGTTCTTCCCAAATAACTCATAATAGGTGCCATTTATCGCACCCGATATATAACATACCCTGTGGTATTGTTATTTATCAGTTGCGCTCAATAGCACCTATTCTTGTAATCAGTCCCATACTGTCTAATCCAATATCCGTTTGGGGAGCTCATACTTTTAAAGTGAGTGCCTGGAAGGTGATATTGCTTGCCATGTACCATTCTTACTTGTCTGGGTATTAGCCTCACATTCAGACGTTACCATAACCGATCATAGCAGCTAGTTATTAACCTAAAGCCTGGTCAAAACCTAATCTAGACTTTGGAACAATGGTTTCTCAGTTCCTTCAAATTATGGGGGAAATATATATGTTAATTAAAATTATCTGTACCTCGACATCTTTCTACCCATGTAATTTAATGATAGACACTACATTCTAATTGAAATTAGCTTTTAACTCTTACATTTCCCAATTTAAACTAGTGGCGTAAAATCACGTCTCTAGATGGCCTAACTTTCTCTATCTTATTCCCAAGAGTTGCATAATTGTTTATCCATAACTATTGCTTTGACGGAATGTAATTTCTCCTTAAATATTCCGTTATGCCTACCTCCCTCATCACTCTGTTCAATCCATGTACATTTGGGCCGAGGTCTGCAAGGTTTTGGACCATTGCCCCCAATTCCAATCTTATTTTATTCTTTTGTCACGTTCCCATCTTCCAGAGTTCATTCTTCAATATTTCCTACTTTTATTTATGAAATTTGAGCTATCCCTATTTTGAATAAGCATAATTTTATTATTCATACCATAGATTTCATTTCTTCCTCTCTATTTGCTTTATCTATTTGCAATCCGGGGCTCGTATATGAGGCAAAGTATCTGCCTGACAAGGTATTAAACCACTATGATTCTCAGTAGTGCCACTTCTTTCTCAGCATTAAGTGTATTGAAGTTCACCTTAATAAGCATCCTCCCCGAACCATACATTCATTAGCTTTTTTCTTGTGTGAAACAGAGGAACACTATTTTATGTACACTCCCTTTCTACTTCCAATAGTAGGTAGTTTATATTAAGCAAACCTGTTGCACTCTGCAACTCTACAGAAAAGAAGCCCAAGTGTACACTCTTCATGTAGTCAGATTGTTCCCAATTTGCTCTACACATGCCAGTTGTATTGTAAAACTTGTCTTGAATTTTAGATTTACCCTTTGTTCTCCTTCAATTAAATAACAGCACCGGAGAACAGTTTAGTGCTGTAATTGTTATGAATGTATCTCACTACAAGGTACTTTAGTATTCAAGGCACCAGACATTAAGAACTAGGTGCATCTTGTTTGAGATTATTCTTGAGTCTGAGGGCCTTCTTGCAATAACTGTAGCTTTGAGAGCACTGTGTCTGTGATGTAGACCTGAATCTGTGTGACTATTAAGGCTAAACATCTTCATGATAAAGAAAGATTCGTGCTTGTCACCCGATTTGAATTACATATCCAGTATTAAAAACCCCTCCGCTTTGTGTTTCCTGCTGCAATAACGACCCCTAGATCAGAAAATGCCTCTGTTTACACTATTTGGGCAACATTGCCACCTGTTTAAGTGCCTTTTTTTGTGTGGGAAAAGCTGCAGCTGATTAGTCATGCTATTCCCGTGTCCCAGATTATGATCGAAGATATGGGCACAGATCACGCTCTTTAATTTTGGGTGATGCTCGGAAGCATACCTTAAGAGACTAGATTACGTGAGTAGGCTATTATTATGTTCCCCTGGAAAGATCATATCAATAGTGGTGGCATTCCCCTTCGGTCACCCATTCAGATCGCAGTATTTCATACCACGCTGTTTTGCTATCGAAGAAACAGACCTGTTGATTTATTGGCAGAAACCTCACTTAAAACAGTCCTTCAGTACTCAGATGTGTGACCTACGTTCTTGGATGGCTATCATAAATCCCCTCAGAGTGGTTGATCATTTCTAGTTCCTTAAAATATTCCTTTCTTTTTTGTGTCTGCCACCTACAGTAACATTTAATATGCAGTTAAGCTTACCTACGCAGTCCTTCATCATACATTTAGGGCTAGTCATCCATAGCTTATTCGGTGTCCACTTACTTCGGGTTACTTCTAAACATTCAACATTGTGCCTTACATTCAAGGCTGGTACCATGTGATTACTACCAAGTGAACATTCACATCTGATTAACTTGAGACATTCTTATTACCGGATGTCCATTCACTTCTAGAATAACCTACAAACCCACATTCTGGGTGAACATTAACTTCTGGTAGCCTCTACAACTCAGTTGCTCTCAGGTGATAGTCCACTACCGGTTAGCTCTAAACCTTCAATTGCTTACAGTTGGCTGTCCACTTTCACATGACCTTTTACTTCCAGGTTTAGAATTTTTCTAGATGACAGTTCACTTTCATGTGACTTGTAAACATTCTTTCTGAAGATTACATTGGTTGTACAACTAGTTCTGCCAGGTGGAATTGCTCAGTTCTGGAACATTTGATCTGTTGTGAAACATGTGGGAGCTCTGTGTAATAACGGACTGTTTGTTAAAATGATGCCCTAATTTATTAAATGTTGAACAGGGAAAAATAATTATTAAGGGTTCCAGCAGAAAAAATGGTTGTATTCATAGTGCTTTAGGCTGGCGACGGACTGACGACCTAAATTTACAAGCATTTGCAATGCAATAGGTCTTGCATTTGTGAGAGTGAGCTTTTGGCATTGTATATGATAATGCCTTTTAATGATGTTTTTAAAACCTGCAAGCGGCGTGTAAACCCCTCTTGTAGGTTTTCTAAACGCATAAATGAAAGGCATTGTCATTTACAGTGCCAATAGCGCAATCTTGCGTTCCTGTAATGCAGATGTATTTTCAGCCTAAAGTATCTCTGCTAGGTGTTTTCTGTGCTATGATCCACCTTATTCCTCCGCCAACGAACACCTCGGACTTGGCATACTAAGAAACACTGTGTGCAGTCTGTCAGTGTGGCGGAGGTAAACACAAGCCTGTACTTGAGATTTGGTTGGCCTCGGGCAAACCTCCTGAACCCGCCTCCACCCCCCCCCCCCCCTCAAATCATTGCTGACCCAGTCTAACAGGTCAGTACAGACGTGGAGGGATATGGGATCACTCCAGACACTTCCATATGCTGCTTCCCCAGCTGCGGTGCATCCAATCTGGAATAGATTTGCAATTGAAGTCCAAAGTATCCAGCCGCAGGCTGAGACTGCCAATGTGAGTTCTCTATTGCCTTTTGAACATCCTGCAGTCGTTGCACAAGTTCTTGGTTTCTCTATATGCTTTCCTCCTCTTGTCCCTTTCTTTGGTTTTGGATACCCTTTGGTCGGCTCTGGTCTTATGTCATATGGGTCCCTGTGGTCAATCTAGTAACCAAGACTCCATCCAGGTTCCTTGCTGCCTTCTTCCAAACTCTAGTAGGAGTTGACAGTCTATTTTTTGGGTTTGAGTTCCAGTTCCTATGGAGGTTTGGCTCTTCACTTCAGTGAAACCAAAGCCCTCAGCCTGCTTCGGAGCACACTAGTTTGATGTTACCTTTTCCAGGGATACCTTCATGCTGGAGGTGACTGGTGTCATGCACACTAAATTACACTATGTCCCATGACCTTCACTTGAGACTATTTGCGTATGTTTTGCTCCATACAAGTGGATGTGGAAATTCAGTCTCACCTCATTACATGATAACGGTTTACATCTGGAAAGTTTTGCAGTTTGAGCATGAATTTGACTCTGTCCATATTCGGTACAGTTGTATTTATGGTCTGGTTTTACAACACAACTGTCACCAGACAGTTAAGTGAGACTCAGCAGGAGAAGGACGTTGATTCCGCCCACATGTTGGGAGCCAGGAGTACATGTTTTGGTTGCGCAAACGTTATGTGCTTCTACCCCAAAAAAGTATTTGCCTTCCACACAGCTGTGATAATTGTATTTATCCGGCTGCCTGAACTTGAATTTTTAGGGTGCAAGCACATGCCATTGTAATATTAAAATGTCTTGGATAACTAGATAATTTATGATGTTTTTCTCTGGCAGCAGCACCGATGGGAGAAAGGAAGTAATCAATTGGCATTGATTTTTAGGTCTGGCTTGACAGTGCATTCGCAATTCTGATTTATTGGCATTGTCAATGCTCGTTAATACTTCAGAACCTGTTATAGTTCGGTTCCCACTCACATTTCCTCTTTTCCCCTCTCAGTATCTACATACTCAGAGCCGGCCCATACTTCACTAGTGCCCTGTACGGAAAGAAATTTGCTGCACTCTCGACTCCTGGTGAATACAATGAGCATCCATTTTTTTCACAGGCCAGTCCCTGGTTGGCTACATCAAAGTCGCTACTTGCCTCTGAACACGCATCTTCACCTCCCCCAGCTCACCTGAATCACCGTAGTTCTATCAGGCTGGTTCCAAGTTGTTTGGAGGAGAGAGGGTGTTGATGTGTTTCAGCAGGGGGTTACAGAGGGCCAGGTAGGGTGCTGATAGGGTGCTCAAAACAGTGACCGCGGCACGTAAAAAACGATTGTAAGCGCTTTACACTAAATCCCTGGAGCCAGGGCAGACAGGTGTTGATGTTTGGAGGACTTTTATGGAGACCGTTCTTTTCGTCTCTCTGAAGATTGGCACCCTGGACCTGGGCACAGCTGCCCATTCAAAAAGCTGGCCCTGTACGTACGTATTAGGAAAAATGTACCTCATGAATTTCAGGGTATATTATTTGCATATGTGTTGGGCATGCTGAAAATCTGACTCGATTTTACCATTCAAATAAGACAGTTAGCATAGTGCTCTATAAGGACATCCTGTTGCATGCTTTCCTACAACCAGTTGTTCACTCTGCACCTTTCATTAATCTCCTGATATGGTCTGCGTTTTCTTGCAAGCGGAGGGGAAATCTTTTGTGCCATTCAATCTTCATAAATATTTATTTCAGATTTCTGTGGCCCCTTTAATATATTTTGCATCATTGATATTATTTTTTGTTTCTTGGTTCCAGGGCCATAAGCTGCAATTATTGCGAGGCTCCAGAGGCTGATCACTTACTGCAATATCTCTAAAGCATTTCAAACTAAGGCCTGTGCTTACAACCAAAATTATAATGAATATGCTTGTTTGACTTCAGCCTGGCGTATAGTAGATCTTATGAGCTTGCGCCCCTGAAGGCAAGTGGCAAGCGAGAAAAATCATTTTAGTGCATTATACAAATTTGCCACTAGATGTTGCCTGAGCAAGCGTTATGCACAAGTGCCTCGTCCGGCTGAAAATCCATGCTGCAAGGGCGATCACAATAAGCGAGCATGTGAAGGGCTAATTTAAGATATCTGTGCACCATCGTTTTGGGCTGGTTGGTGTCTAAGAGGTGGAGCGCAAGTAACTTTGCACCAGCAAGTATATTGTGATGCTGCGTGCAATTGAGGCGGATTGAGTGAGCTTGGAGTGGGAGATGTTAAAGGAGTGGCTAAAAAAACTAAATGTTTTTCGTTCTTTCATTTACAGCTAACTACATATAAAAATAATGCAAACCTTAATTTAAAAATGTCTTTCCACAAAAGGTAGGGGGATCTGTTTTTCTTAAATTAAAAAAGTATGGGCCTTTCGTCGTGCCCCTCAGATCCCGCCCACTTCGACCACTGTTTTGCACCTTTGGCAGTGGTAAATGTTTGCGTTCACTGGATCGCTAATTAATACTCTTCTGTTCCTCAAAACATTCCTTGCCATCCAATTCCTAATGTCCGTTTCCAAAAATGTTTGTTGTTATCCCGTCTTGCCATTGAGACATTCCTTTGTGAAAACTGCAGCATTGACGCCTTTCTACCATCTCCCCTCCCCTTTAAAGGGTTGCAGGGTGGCTGGTAATTAGCACAAAGATATGGTCACTTGTGCAGCTCCTTGCATCCTGACTACTGTTGCTGTAGTAATCACAGACACGTTAAAGAGCGGGAATTTAACAATTATGCCTAGAAGGAAAAACATAAATTACGTGGTGCAGCGTGCTGACAAACCACAGTTGCACACTTGAGTATGATGCAAAGGGCGAGAGAGAGGTCAGAGTGGGGGTGGAACTAATGGGGCGGGAAGTTGGATGTCGGAGCAAAGCGGGCGTCCTGACTCAGCAGCCACTGTGTGCGTCGCTGCCCGCTCACGCGGCAATACTCCATAGGAGTGAACTTTTGATAAAAGGTGGGACATACACCCACTATTAGCCATTTGCAGGGTACGATTTTTTAAGGAGTCGTACAAAAGCCAATCCAAAGCCTGGGATGAGTCAGACCCCCATAAAGTACAAAAAACAAATCTCCTAACAGCGCAAGTGCTGTATAGGCTCGACCTAAAAATGTTGTTGCTTGAACATCTGCAAGAGACTGCATGAAGAGGCAGAGAGCTAAATGCTAAATAAGGTTGTAGACATGTGGCTTCTTTAGCGAGGCATATTTGCAAGCCCTACAAATTTAGGCAGTAGGTTGTTTAATTTTTTTCAGCCAGCTCTACGGCCTCTAGATTTAATATGGCTTATATAATATTTTTGTCAGGCTCCACTGAAGCACACTCTTTGAACGTGGCCTTGTGCAAATATAAACAATACTGTTCCTGCACAGATTGAGTCGTAGACTAGGTTTTTCTATTTTAAGCAAGTTTGGCACGGAAGTCAGGGGATGGTGGATGGGCAAGAACGTTTGGGGGAGAGAAATAAACAATTTGCTGTTGTGGGATGGAAGCAATCAGGTCTACTTAGTAGCCATCTGACAATGAGCAGGATGTATCAATGCTAGGATCCCACGATTCCTCATATTCTGAAGGAGTGACTAGTTTTCCTGGCACAGAACCATAACCCAGTCTTTCCTCCTACTGCTACTTTGCAGTGACTGCCCAGATAGTCGCTACTGAACTCTGTCCTCCTGGCAGGTAAGCTCCGCCTCCTTAAAGTGCTACTAAGAGGAAGCCATTACATCTTGTGGCCTATGTTACCCTCAGTTAAAACACACACACTCCCACAGACACTTCTGAGCTCATATTTAAACCCCATATACCTGGTAATCTACCTGTAAAATATGAATGCCCACAAGGCCTTAAATATAAAGTTGGGCTTGGAGATAATAGGAGAAGTCTAAATGCTGCAGTGTATGCAGGCTGCTCGGGTGCCTAATCTGCCCAAGCTATGGCTAGAAATGTGAAAATAGTGTCGGGTCATAGAAAAAAATACTACCTGGCAGGAAGTAAGGTCCCTTAGCAATTGTGCAGGCTAAGAAGGATCCCTTTTAGTTAATTTGTGTTTCAGTATTTATAAGAACGACAAATACACAGAAAAATGTAAGGGTTCATTTGAACAATCTATTAAAAATCCATTAATTTACTGTGTAATTTTAATAATAGTGCATCCCACAACTGGCAAGGTTTGTTCAGAGTGAGAGTTTTCACTAATGATTTTTGACGATAGTCACTGTCAGAACCCCTTTCAGAAGGCCACGGGGCACACAGGGGCTACTGGGCAAAAACGTGGGGTTGATGCGTTTTATTCCTGATGCCTTGGGGTCCGGCCTACTATGGGTCCTGAGCAACTGGGCCAAGTACTCCTTCTGCACTTGACTCTCGTGGTTAGCATGGTTTGTGTAGTCCAAGGTTCCCTCTGGGGGGAGGTGGATACAGGGTAGTGAACACGAGCTTACATATCAAAATGCATACCGCTACAGCAATAATCATTGTCCAGCCAAATACTCACTTTTATATAACAAGAGAAGTATTTTATTTTCTACTGCTATCAGCAGAAAGGAGAAACCCAACATTTTCAAACAGTCCTCCCCTGTGGTGAGGGCTCTAGTGTTTCTTTGGCGGTTCCCTGTCCCACTCACTCCTCGTGTTATCATGGTTATTCCCCATTCGCAACTGGTAACATTCAGGGTATGCCCATTTGACGTCCGAGTCTCAAGGGTCCAGTATGACTCTAACTTAAAGTCAATAGTGTTCCAGTGCTAATGCAGTAAACTAGCAGCAAATTCCCCTGGGGCCAAGAGGCCCGAAACCAGTCTCACTTGCACCGGTAGGTGTGAAGTGTTAAAAGTTCCTGAGTGTGCCCCGTCTGCAGACGCTCGCAGAGGCTGCAGCATAGTTCAGGTGAGTTGGCCACATGCAACCCCAGCTACAGCACTTAGCAGTGCGCAGTCTCTCACTGGCTCTCCTGAAGTGACCAGAGGCTCTCTGCGGCTCCTCCTGCAGAGTAAGTGTTCAGTTGGTCTCCCGATGGGGGCTGGCTACGACGATCCTGTCTGAGTTCCCCCGCCTGGGTGATGGTTCACAGGTGCTCTCATGGCATCCTCACATCTCCAGCAGGTTGGTTGGGGGGGGGGAGGAGGGTGAGAAGACAAGTTGCAGTCCTTGACGCTCCCAGTGACCCCCTCTGGTATACGTGGCCACTGCAACTTGCAGTCCACTGGCTCCAGCCGAATCAGCACTGTGGTGTTCTCCACGGCTGCCTATCCTGGCATACAAGGTCACCGCCTCGCTACCACACAAGGCTACAGCCCTTACTGCATGGCAGTCTTTTCCACAGCAACCCCTCCTGGCATACACAGCCGCTATTGTGCTACCCCACTAGGCTACGGCCCTTATCGCACAGCAGTCTTTTCCACTGCGACCCCTCTTCACATACAGGGTCGCCACCTTACTACTATGCATGAGCTCGGGCCAGATTGGTGCATCACAACACACTGCTAAATATACTGCTGGCCTCTCCTGGCATACAGGGTCTCCTATTCTGTCCTGCACACAGGCAACAACCTGATCAGTTTAGCAGCCATTTCCTAACACCTTGCACTGGAAGTCCACTTGACAGGGCTACCCACTGGACCTCGCTCCCTCCAACGCTCCTCTCTTCCTCACAGGGCACACTGGTCTTGGATTCCCTGGGTGATGTCCCCTCGCCAAGCAGGGAGACTAGTAGGCCATGCCCTCCAGTTCTGGTCACAGGCAGTAGTTTTGCAGAGCTTCCCCTCCTCATGCAGCCCATCTTGCTGCTTGATAGATGACAAATTTTGGGGTCTCAAGGTATTCTTCTTATAGTCCATTTCCAGCCACCAAGTGTGATTTAAAGTCGGAGTCTAAGGTTTATGTTGGGGGTCTGCTTATTTTGCAGTGCCCACTCCTCTGCTCTCCTCTTCCTCTTGAAAAGCAGTCTGTCACAGCAGGAGTGTCTCCAAAGCTCATAGTGCCACAACACAGGCCATTGGAGTGACTAGAGTTAACACCTGGATTCAGTGTTATGTTTCGTAGGGTACCCCAATATTAGCTTGTGCAGTCACCTGAAACTTCACCTACATTACCGTACCATTGTACTACGTAATGGTTTTTGGTATTGACCTTTTACCTAGTTAAGCACTGCATAAATGTGTGGTTTTCCCCGAAATCTAGCCTAATTAATTATGCATGATGATTCTCAGAATCACAGCAGGATTACCATCTTCTCTTGTAGGGGATTTCCGTGATAGTCATAATCATGTGAATAGTCCCGCCCATGTACGTGGACCCCGGAGCACTTCATTAGATATATCTTCTTAAGTTGTCATCTTCTGCCTCTCTTCAGGAAGGCCTGTATAGACACTTAAGAAACAAAGGCAATAATGCAGCCTAACCAACTAGGCTACGCTGGCCATTACTTCATCTTGAAGTGAAAAAAGATAGCCAGTTTAACTTTTTAAATTTAGCAATTTGCTGAGTTTTACACATAGAAAATTCTCCTTCACAAAACTCCTTTCTTAATTTATGATAGAGATGAAAAGGAATGGATAGAGAAGCCCCCATAGGCTGCCATTATATGCCTGCAAATGGATACCGTGCCTTTAAGAGTCTCCAGAGACCCCGGTATCCCATGATGCACAGCCAGAGGCAGTTACTTTCAGTTCTTTTTCCGACTCCTGCTAGCAGGACCCTGGAGCATTGAGCTCTACCTTTTTGGTATTACATTACAACTTAGTTATATATTTGGATTTTTGAAGTTTCACTCGACGTCTTTGGCCTTTATCTACCTTCTGCTGTAGTTTTTTGGCAGATTTTCTGCAGTTTTCTTGTCATAATGCCATCCCTATTTGACAAGTGTCCTGACTGTGGTAGGAAGAAGGCCAAGTCTGATGATCACAGAGTCTGTATTCTGCGTTTGCCTGTGTCTCATGTGCCTGACACCTGTTCTATTTGTAAGACCTTTTCCAGGCGCACCCACCCTGCGTGACAGGGAGAAAATTCGGCTCCAAGGGTTGGAGCAGAGAAGACAGAAGGCAGCATCTTCAGCCTTTGGGCAAGGAGAGGGTAAGTCCTCTACCAAGACCCATGCTTCGACCTCTGGGGGGGTTCCCCAGTCGAAAAACGGCAGAAAAACGACGCCGGTCCCGATCGACGTCGAGGACGGCGACGATGACGTCGAGAGCAGGTATGACAACTATATGCTCTCCGTCGACTCAGGGCTCTGGATCGAAGCGACGTCGACGTTCAACGTCGAGGAGAAAAACGGCGAGGTCTCGGACGAGATCGCCGTCGCGGGTTTCCCCGCGTTCGACGTTGACTCAACGAAGATCGCCGTCGAGGCATCATCATCGTCGTCGATCGGAGTCTCACGGACAACGGCGGTCGCCGTTGATGCATCGCCATCTACGTCTACGAGAAGGTCGACGTCGAGGAGAAGATCGAAGTCGATGGGAAGGTCGACGTCGAGGGGTCAACACCGACGTTAGACGTCGAGGTACCGCTCTGGGACTTGCTCTGTAGTGAGCCTATCGTCGTCGACAGGAAGTTCGCGTTCCAGACGACGTCAACACTCGCCGTCGAGCAGTGGATCGACGTCGAGGGGGAGGTCTGAGGTTGAGTCCAGGGCCCCGTCCTCTCGGCCAGCCCGAAAACGGAGAAGGTTGGACTCTTCTTCAGGTTCGGAGTACTCGTGTACCTATTCACCATCCAGGATACCTCCTGCTCCTCGTCAACCTCCACCACCGCCTAGTCCTCCTCCTCCTCCGCCTCCTCCATCTCCTCCTGCTCCTCCACCTCCTCCTGCTCCTCCTCCTCCACTGCCTCCTCCTCCTCCGCCTCAGCCTGGGCCCACAGCTCCTCAGCCCACGCGCCCTGTGGAACCTCGAAGACCAAGAACACGGTCTCGCTTGAGACATCGTTCCCATAGACACCACCGGTCTTCCACAGGGTCCCATCGTCATCGATATGAGAGATCTCGCTCCCGGCATACCAGGGATACGTCTTCCACGAGTACGGGGAGGTACTCGCCTACTCTAACCGATTCTCCCCCTCAGAGGGTGTCTCCTGTTGACGATATCTCCACCTTCCAGGAGGTTCTGGTCAGAGGGGCTTCAAAGCTGAACATTCCCCTGTCTACTCCTGTGCCGTCGACATCGGTGATATTTGAAACTCACCAGCAGAGACAAACATCACGTCCATTGCTCCCGTTGGTGCCTGGTTTGGAGGAACCGGCTATGGAGCTGTTTTTGACGCCATCTTCTATAAAATCTGCACCTTCTAGGTTACAGAAAAAATATCGCCCACCTGAGTCGGATCCTGCCTTCCTCCTACTGGACCCCACCCCGGACTCAGTCATAGTGGTGGCGGCACGGAAACAGCATGCTACGGCTCCGACTTCCACGGTGCCACCGGATAAGGAAAGCCGTAAGCTGGATTCGGTGGGGAAAAAGCTTGCAGCACCGCGGCTACATCCATGAAGGCGGCCAGCTCTACTGCCTTGCTGGGCCGTTATGACAGATCCCTATGGGAGTCCCTTCAACAATTTGGGGATCTCCTGCCCAGAGACAAGCGGGAAGATTTTCAGGAGATAGTGAATGAGGGCCTGATGGTTTCTAATCAAGTCATCAGCGCTGCAGCGGATTCTTCACTCCTGGCAGCCCACGGATATTGCCACGGAATTGCTCTACGGAGACATGCTTGGCTTCATCTTACTTCTCTGAAGCCGGAGGCGCAACAGCGCATTTCCAATCTTGCGTTCTCTGGCACAACTCTCTTTGGCTCTCATGCGGACGACGAGATGGCCCGCATGAAGACTGAAATGGAAACTTTGAAGGCTGTAGGTTTAGAAAAACCTAAAGAACAGCGAAAAACCTTCCGCCCTTTCCAGCGGCGTTATTCCTCTCAGAAGTTTCAGCAGTCTCAGGGCCGTCAGTCCAACCAACAACAGCAGTTTCAGCGGTCTTTTCAGCCGTTTAGGAAACGCCAACAGCGAGGACGATCCAACCAGCAGTCTGGACAAGGGACCAAGGCTCTTGCTGGTTCCAAGCCCTGAAGGGTTTCTTCCCCCTCGTCCGTTATCCACTCCGGTGGGGGGAAGCATTCAAAACTTTCTGGCAGAGTGGCAGAAAATAACTCGGGACAATTGGGTGCTGAATATTGTTCGCAGTGGATACTCACTACGTTTTACAAGTCCTCCTCCGATTCCTCCAACTCTATCACGCTACATGCTATGCGAGTTGCAGAGGGGAGGCCAACACCCTCTTACAGAAAAGGGCGATAGAACCGGTTCCTCTGGCACAAAGAGGAACAGGACTGTATTCTCGGTTCTTTCTAGTCCACAAGAAAGACCAGAACGAGTTCAGACCCATCCTCGACTTGCGAAAGGCCAACAAATGGGTTCGCAGAGAAAAGTTTCGGATGTTGTCCTTGCATCAAATCTACCCTCAACTTCATCAGGGAGACTGGCTATGCGCAATAGATCTGCAAGACGCATATTTTCACGTGCCCATAGCAAGGAAACATCGCTAGTTCCTGCGATTCACCGTCTGCAACAACCACTATCAATACGCCGTGCTTCCCTTCGGCCTGAAGTCAGCGCCTCGGACATTTTCCAAATGCATGGCCGTAGTTGCTGCACATCTAAGGAAGAACAAGGTTTTCGTCTACCCATATCTAGACGACTGGCTGATCAAGGCAGCTCCGTCTCGGGAAGCGCAACTGCATTTCAATTGGACTTCCAATCTCCTTCTTCGTTTGGGCCTCCACATCAACCTCACGAAGTCTGTCTCGACTCCTGTCCAATGTCTACAGTACCTGGGAGCCACCATCGATACACGCACAGCAAACGTGTGTCCTTCGGAGGAGAGACGCTTATCGATCCTTCGGAAGGCTCCGGCTCTCATGACCATGCCCTCCCCGACGGTGAGGAAGGTATCTTCTCTCCTGGGCTCCATGGCCTCCTGTATCTTCCTCACTCCAAATGCACGCCTCCATATGAGACCCCTGCAAGAATGTCTGGAGGATCAGTGGGACCAGAAACTGGGGGATTGGGAAGACCGGATTCAGCTGTCACGGCAGGCCATCCAGTCCATCCGATGGTGGTGTTCTCCCCGCAATCTCCTCCGGGGGATTCCCTTCCACAAGGAGATACCGTTACGAACCATAGTGACTGATGCGTCTCTCCACGGCTGGTGTGCACATTCCGACCACCTTCAGATACAGGGCACGTGGTCCAGGAAAGAGGCCACGTACCACATCAACTTCCTGGAACTTCGAGCAGTTCATTTGGCGCTGAAAGCCTCCCAGCCGTCGTTTCACACCAGTTTTGCAGCGTGAATCTTTCTGGATTCACTATGCTGTGCATTATTCCGCCATCTCGTGGTTGGGTCCGGATTCAAAGTCTTTTCTTTCTTCCTATTTTTTTTTTTTTTTTTTTCGGCCCAGGTGGGCGGCGACGCCCCCACCATTTGGTGTCCTCTGTGACGTCGTCGCGCTTCCTGCGGAAGCTCCCACCTTTGGTCGCCATCTTCAGATTCTTTTTTCCGCCGTGGGGTCTGGATCGTCGACTAGAAGTTCCAGAAAGTTTGGACGAAGAATCTCGAATATTCAATTATCACCACAGAGGATCGTTTCCTGAGACACCAGACGAGGAGACGAGTACCGGAGGCGACGAGAAGGACGACTAGGTAGAAGGTCCACGACCAAAATCTCGACGCCTACAGAGAATGCGCTCACAGGGGGCCCCCTGAGCGCGGGTATGGACAAGACACCGTTTAAGTTTTGCCAAAACTGTCACCACAAGTACGCCCAGAAGGACCAGCACCCAGTCTGCAACCTCTGCTTGCCGCTCGACCACATCAGCGAAAACTGCAACGCGTGTTCGGCGTTCACCCCGAAAACCCTCCGGGTGAGAGAGAGGCAAAGAAGGGCTAACTACAACATGCAGGGCCAGGGACCAGCTCCATCGCTCCGAGACCTGGGCCTCTCGAGTGGAGAGGAAGACAACATCGCAGAGGGACCGGAGGACTGCTCAGTCGTCGAGGTCCAAAAGAAAACGTCGAAGGAGGTAAGGGAGACGACCCCGAAGCACCCAAGCGACGCTCGAAATAGTGAAGCCAAGGCCCCGAGCGACACTCTCAGAAGTGAAGCCAAGTCCTCGAAGGGAGCGTTGCCGCCGAAACACTCGACGAAAGCAACAGCAACCAAGGACAAACAGCCGAGCGGATCCTTCGGGAAGGACTCCCAATCGGCGAAAGCCTCCGAAAACCAAGGGCGTCGAAGGTAACCTCCGAAAGGAAGCCTCGACGCCCAGAAAGAAGGCTTGGCGTCATCCTCGACGTCCGAGACCGCGAAGAGGGGCGCTTCAGCCATCGACGCCGAAAAGGTCCACGAGATGGAGAAGAAAAAGAGAAGGCTCGAAGCAGAGATGGCGAGCATCCTGCAACGGAAAAAAGACTTCGACGAAAAAATGAAGCTATATGCCATTCCGTCGAAGCCATCACGCGAAGCACTCGGGGAGGGCGACACCGAAGACATCGAACCCCCGAAAAAACCCGAACCGCTCGACGAACAGGGCGAAGAGGACTACTACTTCGAAGGCGAAGAAGAGTTCCAGTCTTACCGGGACTCGGCGCCCTCGGAAGCACAAGACTTAGACTGGCAAGACCTCGACGCAGATTCACCAGAAGAAGGGGTAGACTCTTATCCCTCGAGGCCTTCGCCGCCAGACGACATTGGAGTCTACAATGTGGTCGTCCAAAAGGCTGCAGCAACGTATGGCGTCGAAATGCAAGAGGAGAAGGCGAAGGCATGTTTCCTTTTGGAAACCCTACTTCCTCAACAAACCAGGTCCCAGTTCCTACCCATGCTTCCTAGCGTCCTGGACCAGGGTAGGGAGGCCTTCAAAGAACCGGCAGTCTGCAAGGCTGTTACACCAAGGAGCGAAAAAAAGTACAAACACTCCTCAAAAGACCCTGCGTATATCCAAGGGTCAGTGCCAGCAGACTCCATTATCACAGCAACGGCCAGGAAAAGGGCCAATGTGCCCACTAACACAGGTCCACCTCCAGACAAGGAGAGCAAATGAATAGACCTCACAGGACGAAAGGTGGAGAGGAACGCAGCCATACACTGGCACATCGCCAACTCCAACGCCCTCATCAGCAGGCATGGATACCAGCCTTGGGATGAAATGAGCCAGCTCGTAACACACCTGCCACAACAACACCAACAAAGGGCTAATCACCTAGTGGAAGAGGGCAAGGCTATCGCAAATACTTGCCTAAAATCAGCCTTGTACGCTGCAGAGAACTCCAGCAGGCAGATGATGATAGGGGTGACTGAAATGAGACACGCATGGCTCAGGATCTCGGGTTTCAAACCTGAGGTACAAAGCAATATCCTGAACACGCCATTCGACGGCCAGAAACTGTTTGGAGCCCCAGTTGACGAGAAGTTGACGCAGCTTAAAAAAGACAACGAAACTGCGAGGTCCATGGGAGCACTGCAGTTCAGGGGGATGAGAAGAGGAACCCCGTCAAGGCAGCCCAATGGTAGAGGGGGCAATGCGCCCGCCACTCCCCACCAATCTCCCCAACAAGGATACCAGGGGAACAACCAGGGCCAAAGCCAACAGGGACAACAACAGCAAAATTGGCAGTATCAACCCAGAGGACGGTCCTTTCGAGGATGCGGGTACGGACGGGGACAGTCCCGAAGAGGGGGTCAGCAGCCCACCTCAAAGTGACTCCGCAAAGAAACCAAACCCTCCCCTATCAACACCAAGGGAGAGGAGAAGTCAACAGAAGGAAAAAATAAGAAACACACACAGCAAACAAATAACCACCGAGCATACAACCCCGGTGGGGGGCCGAATAGGAAACTTCCTCACACAATGGAGAGAGATTACCACGGACAAGTGGATACTGAACATCATACAGCACGGATACTGCATAGAACTCCAAAAACACCCCCCGGGCAGAAAACCAAGACACCGGCCACTCCCCGCAAGGGAGCTCGCCCTCCTACGTCTAGAAGCAGAGGAGCTGCTAAAAAAAAGAGCAATAGAACCAGTTCCAATCAACGAAAGGAACAAGGGAGTCTACTCAACGTACTTCCTAGTGCCAAAGGTAGACGAAACACTAAGGCCAATACTGGACCTCAGATTCCTGAACAAGTTCGTAAGAACTCAAAAATTCAAAATGACGTCACTTCAGGAAGTAATACCCCAAATCCAACAAGGGGACTACATGGCGACCATAGACATGAAAGACGCATATCTGCACATACCCGTCAACCACAAACACAAACGTCTACTAAGATTCGTGATAGGCCAGAATCACTACCAGTTCACAGTGCTAGCCTTCGGGCTCAAGTCCGCACCAAGGGTGTTCACAACATGCCTAGCAGCAGTGGCAGCGCACCTACGGAGAAAGGGCATACATGTATACCCCTACCTCGACGACTGGCTTGTGAAAGCAGGATCATACAGGCACTGCAAAGATCACATCAAACAAGTCATACAAACACTGTCCAGACTAGGTTTCTCAATACATTGGGAAAAATCGTCAACAGAACCGCAGCAGATCAAAATATTCTTAGGGGCACAAATCGACAGCACACAGTCCAAAGTGTTCCCCAGCGACAAGAGAACTATAGCGCTCCTGAGGTAAACACGTCATTACCGCAAGGGGCAAGTTCTGACAGTGAGGACGGTGAGCAGACTAATGGGGATGATGGCATCATGCATCCACCTAGTCCCAAATATCAAGCTGCACATGAGACCGTTCCAAGAATGGATACAGCAACAGTGGTCACAAGCAACAGGGAGTTGGGAAGATCTAGTGGTTGTCACACACGCAGTGCAGCAAGAAATAGCGTGGTGGAAGGAAGAGAACATATTACAGGGGAAGCCATTCACACAGCCAACTCCAACAGTGACCATCACAACAGACGCCTCACAGCAGGGCTGGGGCGCGCACATGGACAGACTCCGCGTCAGGGGGCTGTGGTCACAACAAGATGCAGTGAGACACATCAACTACCTAGAACTAAAAACTGTGTTCCTAGCCTTAAGAGCCTTTCAGAAGCAGCTTTACGGCCAGAGAGTGCTGATACAAACAGACAAGACAACCACCATGTTCTACATCAACAAACAAGGTGGAACACAGTCAGCACCGCTATCCAGCCTGGCACAAGAGATTTGGAGATGGGCCATCCCTCTAAGGATAGACCTACTGGCAATACACCTTCCAGGAATAGACAATGTAGAAGCAGACCGACTCAGCAGGCAGACGTCGGCATCCCACGAATGGGAGCTCAACCAACAGGAAGTGCAGCGGCTGTTCCAAAAATGGGGTACACCACGGATAGACCTGTTTGCAACACTCCAGAATGCAAAATGCCAACATTACGCATCCAGACAACCGGACCAAAGGTCCCTAGGGAATGCGCTATGGATAAGTTGGTCGAACGAATTTGCATACGCTTTTCCCCCGATACCACTGTTACACAAGGTACTCAGCAAATGCAGGAGCAGCAGCATGACACTCATACTGGTGGCACCTCAGTGGGCCAGACAGTCATGGTTCTCACAAATAATGGAAATGGCGCAGGAACCAGCGCACAGGTTCAGCAGAAGGAATGACCTCCTGACAATGCAAGACGGAAAAGTGCTCCACCCAGAACCAGAGAGCCTCAGCCTAGCAGCATGGCTCCTGAGGACCTAGAATTCGCACACCTCAAGCTACCACCAAGCACTATGGCAGTACTCAGAGAAGCAATGTAGAAGTGCTACATTGCAAAGTGGAAAAGGTTCTCGCAATGGTGCCTTAAAGAGGGACTGCAACGAAAGGTCACAAAAGAATCAACGGTACTACAATACTTAACGCACCTACTACACAGCGGGCTGAGCTACTCGTCACTAAGGGTTCACTTAGCAGCCATAGTGGCCTACACCAGGGAGAAGCGGGGAAAAGTTTCTTCACCTCCCAGGTGGTCAAAAGATTCCTGGAGGGGGCTAAAAGAATAGCCCCCAAAAAGGATGCCAGCCCCAAGCTGGAACCTCAACACTGTGCTAACACAGTTGATGAAATCACCATTTGAGCCCATACACAAGACTACACTGCACATGCTCACACTAAAGACTGCATTCTTGGTGGCTATCACGTCACTGCGAAGGGTCAGTGAACTGCAGGCTCTTACACTACAAGAGCCCTACTTGCAAATACACAAGGACAGAATTGTCATGAGAACGGACCCACACTTCCTGCCAAAGGTGGTGTCGCGGTTCCATATTAACCAGACAATACAGATACCAGGTTTCTTCCAGAAACCATCAACGCCCACAGAAAAGGCGCTACACACGCTGGACGCCAGAAGGGCAGTGATGCACTACATAGAAAGGACAAAGGAATGCAGGAAAACAAAACAACTCTTCGTTTCCTTCGCAAGCAGTTTCTTGGGACGACCAGTAACAAAAAATACCATAGCACGATGGATTGCACAGGCAATACAACTCTGCCACAAGAAGGCAGGACAAGAATTAGAGGGAGCCGCCCAAGCTCACTCAACAAGGAAGAAAGGAGCAACGGTTGCGTTCCTAGCGAACACACCTATCCAAGACATTTGCCAAGCGGCAACATGGTCTTCCGTGCACACGTTCACCAAACACTACTGTGTGGATATCCAGATGAACAAAGAGGCACAAGTAGGACAGAAGGTCTTACAGCACATTTTCAGCAACCAATGCTCATCTTCCACCCAACCACCGCAATAACAAAACCGCTACAAAGTCTATGCACAGCATAGTGAATCCAGAAAGATTCACGCTGCAAAACGAATAGTTTCTTACCTGTCGGTGTAGTTTTGCAGCTTGAAGACATTCTGGATTCACTAGCGATCCCACCCGCCTCCGCCAGGAAGATAACATAGGAGGTTAAGGGTAAAACTAGACTACATAAAAGGTTTAGAGGGATCAAAAGAAAAATAGAAGGATAAAAGAAAAAGACATAGACTACAAACCAATAAGAGGAAAAGAAAAAAGAATCCGAAGATGGCGACCAAAGTTGGGAGCTTCCGCAGGAAGCGCTACGACGTCACCGAGGACACCAAATGGTGGGGGCGTCGCCGCCCACCTGGGCCAACAACAAAAAGAAAAAAAAAAAAAAGAAAGAAAAGACTACGAATCCGGACCCAACCACGAGATGGCGGAATAATGCACAGCATAGTGAATCCAGAAAGTCTTCAAGCTGCAAAACTACACCGACAGGTAAGAAACTATTCGTTCCCTGCTTGTTCAGACGGACAATACGACCACAATGTTCTACCTCAACAAGCAGGGGGGCTCGAGATCTCGAGCGTTATCTCGGGAAGCCCAGACCATCTGGAACTGGCTGTTAGCCAGGAACCTGACCATCACAGCAACTCACCTCCCAGGGGTTCAGAATGCTCAGGCATATTGTCATATATTTTTATACCTGCCTGTATTCATTGGTTTACAACTATGGTAGTAATCTACCATCCATTTTCCCTGTTGGTGCTTATAATCATTTATATCTGTTTCTGCCTTATGGTTGTTTCAGCACACCTATTTTAAACTAGAATGACGCTGGTTCAATAAATGCTTATTGAAAACGTTCCCACTGTTTATTCTGTGTTTCTCTCTGAGACAAAGTGAGCACGAGTGGCTGAGCGAAAAGTACTGTACTGTTTCAACGATCCCTGATGGGACAGAGTTGTCATGTTCAATAGTTGCCAAGAACTATTCTTTCCTTGGTAAGAGGAGTTTACAGTGGCACTGTGAGCTAGCTGATATACAGGCGAACATACTTGGTTGGGGTGTCTGGAATCAGTCTGGACACCAATCCCACAGTCTATGTTGTCTAAACGCGCAGATCCTATATAGGTTTATAGGAACTACACAACATCAGCAATACACAAACCTGATTGGGGTGGGGTTTGGGGATAGGAATCTCTCTACTTCCTCTCCATGTTTCACCCAGTGCATGTGTACAGCATACACGCATTGCACAGTGCTGTATCCTCCATGTACTCTACCACTCATGGGCACACCTGCATCCAGCACCTGCATTTAACATGCACGCACTGCATCCTTTGTAATTCAAACATTTTGAGGAGCACAGTAAGGATTCTTTCACAAAAGAGTCTGAAAGGATCTCCTATAATTTACAAAGTTTACACACTACCCATGTGTAGGTCAAATGACAGCAAGCGATTTCTACTGGTCATATAGCACAAAAGTTAGGTTCACAATTGGATTGTTTTTCATCATCTTTATTCTTTAGTTTCTCAAATCTTGTGATAAAACAGGAAGACAATTTCAAGATGGAATACAGCCTACGCGTTTCGTCCCCGTTCACATGGGACTTCTTCAGGGCTGTTTAGACATGAAAACATACAAATAGACAATACATTAGAAAAACAATCAAACACAAAAATTTATTAAAACAAAACAAATATCAAACTAAATGAGTTTGTTGTTCAAAATTCAACTTTCATCGTCAAGCAGTTACAAACAATTTCTTTTCTTTATCTTTTTCAAATATTACATCAAAAAGGGGTGATTAATTAAACATACCAGTGTACAACAAAACTATATCCTTTCTAAAAGCTTAACATCAACACTGTATATTATACTGTTGACTTAAAAATAAAATTTTATATATTTACAGCAGCTTTTTCACCCCTTACCACACTTACATAAGTGCAGACAGAGTGATCCTCTACCTCCAATCCTACTGATGGTTGTGACGCTCCTTTCACCTCTTTTCTCACATATATCATCCTTCTTAGTAAAAAAAAACTCTTCTACTTTGACCTGAATGATCTTCTGCTGTCATCTGATTCGCTAATGCTCTGACCTCAATGAAATTGATCAGTCAACAAGATTTCAGACTAGCACACAGAAAAGGCCCTGACTCACGAGCTCTTACCTCATATATTTCCTCTGTATATTTGTTAGGCACATCTACAGCACAGTCAATTATAAACACGGTGTCCTGTTCCTTTTCTTGCTAGCAACAGGAAATAAAAGATTGTTACCCTTGTCGCTCTCGTAAATTTTGCACTTTAAAGATTTATTCCACATACAGCCGGGCAACAGCCCATTGTTCACCTCTCTTCGTGATCTTATTGTCTAATCCAAATACGTAAAATATATGCGTGTTTGCTCAAAGGTCCTCTTCTTATCAGGCTTCAATCTTTTATCAGCCTTTTTCTCATTTTCCTTTGACCATCCGGGCGTGTAATGCCCCCTAAAGCAGAGAAATCATCAGAGCCTTAGCTATCCTCACCAAAGCTCACTTTAAAAAAACATAAACATCGACGCGCTGTCACTACCCAAAGGGCACTCTTTTGTTACTTCATTCAACCAATAGCTCAATGATGTCACAATCATTAAAAATATACATGAAACACGGGCCAGCGCTTTGTATTTTCTACACCGATGCGCATATGTACCGATCTTACGCCAGCCTACACTTTAGCAAGCTCTGCCATCACATCTCTTATCCTATAGATGGCACTCCTAGATCGCATGTCTCAACTATACACCTATACGTTTTTCAAGAACACACACGTTACAAATGTGTAGTTTCAACCACAGTAAAGCCCTAACTGTCGGGCTGAACGAGCGCTCCAAATATCAGCGCTCCACTTGCTTTCCTATATCAATTTCATAGGCACACCACCGTGTCCCTACCCCTCATTCAAACAAACTGGTATCAGTATCGAGGTGAGCGCTCGCACTACCAGCGCTCCACTTCCTCTCCTTTCCCAATCTCACAGGCACACCACTGTGTCCCTGCTCCTCCTCCAACCAAACTGGTGTCAGCATCAGAGCGAGTGCTCACATTACTCGTGCACCACATTCTCTTCTTTTTCAATTTCGCAGGCACACCACCGTCTCTCTGCCCCTCCTCCAACCAAACTGATATCGGTATCAGGGCCGATAGTCCATAAAGCGAACACACCACGTAACAAGTCCGATACTCCATGAAGTCAAACACACAAGCCAAAAGGCCATAGCTCCAATTCAATAGTCTCCTGTGCGTATCCTCACCTGGTTCTCGTGGCAGTCCGCTGTCACCAGTATCACGAACAGACGGAAGTAACAAGTTCCTGTCTTTTAAAAATCCCCTCCTTCCATGTGATTGGTGCTACGTCATTAAGTTCGTTCAAAAACGGACTAAACAACAAAACAACGCGTCGGCCATATTTGCGTATGTCTTATAGACCGCGAATTCAATCTCTTTCAAAGCTAGTTATCGAACACATTCGTCCAAGATGTATCCACAAAACTGCTATTTCATGAAGGAAAACATTTCTTTTCTAGCGCGCCTCCCTGTGACATATCGAGTATCGAAACATCCAGTCATTCAAAGAAGAACTACAAATAGAACTCAACAAGTCGACCATCTTTAAATGGGTTATTCCAGGAAACATCGTCTAGATTGGTTTTCGCAGACATCACGACAGCGAGATTTTTTTTTTATTTCGTCTGTGTTAACCATTTGCATCTCAAGGTACTGCTTACTTACAAACAAACTAGAGATGCACTAAGAGTACACTCAAATATCTCCAAACGGCAAACCAGCCATAAAACCTCTTAGCTGGAAGCTATTGTTATTAGGCGACAACCTATTTCCAATTTCAGACGGAGACCAACAGGCGATTCCACATTCAGTCCTAACTCCACCGTACGCAAACGCGAAATCCATTTGGATTCCTTTTGCCTCAGCTCCAACTGCCTGTTACCTCCCCCTGCATTCGCCTTTACAACATCTATTCCATGAAACGCCAAGGGTAAGTCCTTCTCTCTATTACAGACTTGAGATGCTAATAGATAAGAGGAGTCCTTATTCTTAATCGCTCTCCAATGCTCCGCAATCCTGTACCTCAATTCTCTAGTGGTACTTCCAATGTATGCCTTGTCACATGAGCAAATGATTGCATACACTACAAAGGTAGTGCGGCAATTGATGAAACTGTTTATCGTGTATTCCTTTTTGGTGTTAAACCTGAACTTGGTGGTCTTGTCCAAGCCTAGCTGGCACATGCTACAATTTCGACAGGTATAGTAGCCTCGAGGTTTAGGCGGCAACCAGGTGTGTGTATCTGCTTTCTTCTTCTCTTGTGTATAGCTCGGACTAACTATGTCTTTGATGTTCCGCCCTCTCTTATATGTGATTTTCGGCTTCTTACTCCCATACGCCCCCAGACCCGGCGTGCCCTCCAACAGACTCCAATGTCTGTTTAGGACACGCCAGATCTGGTTGCTCGACGAGTTGTAGGTGGTTATAAGGGCCAAAGGCTTGTCTTGCTTGTCCCTAGTCTTTGTCCTCAGGAGATCTCTCCTATTAATCTTTGCAACCTTTTTTCTCGCATCATTCAGTGTCTTCCCATCATATCCCCGTGAGGACAGCCTACTAGTGAGGCTATTCTGATTCTTCTCGCATTCACTCTCTTCGCTGCAGTTTCTTTTTATTCGCAGCAGCTCCCCAAAGGGGATTGCTTTGATCGTACAGGTAGGATGAGCACGGTCTGCTTTTAAAATGCTGTTGCAAGCTGTCTGCTTCCTAAAGAGGTGTCACGTGCCCCTGGGGTTGGTTTAACTGTGGAGGGTACTGTCTACAAAAACGAGGAGTAGGTCAGGATGGTTAAGTCTTTATTAGGGAATTTATTTATTGTTTATTGTAAAAAATTAAGCAATAACTACAGGCTCCTGCTGTAGGGGAAAGTCTCTTTGTTCTTTGGCGTTTCCGGGAGGGCTTGCTGGTGCTCGACGAGGATTCCGTTTTCTTTGCTCCGACCGGGACCGTCCCAAGGCAATAAAAGAAGGAAAAAAAACTAAGAAACCACTCATCAGTGGAAGGCATTCTAGGCCACTGTTTATAAGGGAAGGGGAGTGCGAGGGTTCACCGAGGACCGCCACCACGTGTACCGATAACAGAAAGCGGTGCCCACCCTCGAAGCTCTACCCGTTCCCTCCCCGTGGTTTAGAAAACCCCTGTAGACGCCGATGTACCTGCTCCAGCCACACTCCTCCTGGAGAGTGGCGGGGCGATGCGTGGGTTCGTTGGCCTCCTGGCGTTAGTCCGCTTCCCGGCTTCGCCGGTTGGGCTCCAGGACCTTCGGTTTTTCAGGGAATCCGCAGTTCCTCCTCTGATCGTCTCTCTTCGTCGGCTCCGGTCCTCTCTTCTCCGGCTTGCGCGCTTCCGCATATGCGTTCCTCCCCTTTCTGCTCGGCGGAAGTCCCTGATAGGAGGGCAAGGGTCGACGTCACTCCTCCTGTCTCCTCCTCCCGCTAGTTCCAAGTGGAGTTAAAGGGGCCACCCCAGTCCTGCACACGGAGGAGTGTCAAAGTGTCAGTATCGTGAGAGATCTGTGGGTCCCACTCCCCAGGCATTCCCCGACAAGAGGGTACTCTGGATCTTATTATTTTTTATATATAGTTATACATCCAAAAAGGATATTCTATTCCTATTGGAGTTCATGGTAAATTTAACATTTAGATAATTGTCATTCAGGTACCCAAAATATTCTTCCATTTGGGTCAAAGTTCCTGTCCAAATTAGTATGATGTCATCTATAAAACGCCCGCAATAGTGGACATACTGTGTCCACCTGGAGGCTCCACGGGCCCAGGCATGCCTCTTCTCAAACCAACCCATAAACAGGTTGGCATAAGAAGGGGCAAACCTGGACCCCATGGCTGTACCGTGCAACTGTTGGTACCTATCTCCCTCGTACAGGAAGTAGTTATTAGAAAGTATGATGTCAGCAAGTTCTTTCAACACTTCTGAGTGTTCATATAGACTTGCATTTCTAGTTGATAGAAACGAGTCTAAGGCCATCAAGCCAAGCTCTTTTTTTATACATGTATAATACGCTCTCAACATCTAATGTAATGAACATCATTTCATTCTCATCCTACACTACATCCTCCAACTTCTGTAGTATATCCAGAGTATCCCACACATACGATGGTAAATTCAAAACAAAGGGTTTCAAATACACATCCACAAACTCCGAGATGTGCTCTGTGGGTGACCCAATACCCGAAATTATTGGGCGACCCGGTGGGAATTTCGCTACTTTGTGGATTTTTGAAAGCGTGTACAGACAAGGGAATCTTGGGTTGTCTATCTTAAGGTATCTATATTCCAGATCTGTTAAAAGGCAAGAATCATGCCATTGTGACAGTTTTTCATTGATCTCGGTCTTTGACTGGTATCGGGTTAGTATTGATCTTTCTATAACATGAAGTATCATGAAGTTGTCTCATAATCTCTGCATGGTATTGTGAATGGTTCATCACAACCACGTTGCCCCCTTTATCCGCTTCACGGATTATGAGGGACGTGTTTAATTTCAGGCCACTTAACGCTTGAAATTCCCTTTTAGTCAAATGTTTCTGACTCTTCCCTTGTACAGCAGAAATATTCATATTGTCCTTAAGCTTATACAGGTCCTGCATTACACGTTTGTTAAACAGATCTATACCACTAAACTGTGTGCTTTGAGGAATGAACTTCGATTTTGGCCTCAATTTTCTGTCACTAGACAAATCTGGTTGTATCCGCAAATCATAAAGTACTTCATGGATGTTACAATCTTCATTAATAGAAAGCAAACAATGAATACCTTTGACATCCGAAATAGTCATGTCTGTTCAATGCTTTTATTTACATCATAGATTTTACCAGGATTCACGGCAAAAAAACTTTACAATTTTAACAGCCTTACACATTTGTACAGGTCTACATATACTTCAGAAAAATCACAAATGTTGCTTGGACAAAAACCAAGTCCCTTGTTTAATACAGCAATCTCTTGGCCATTTAATTATAATCAGACAAATTCACTATCAAGTTTGTATCTAAACCTTCCTCACAGAGTGTGTTTATGCCAGCCTCTGCTTCCCCTTTGTCTGTAATCGTGTTCTCACTCCAAATTTTTGATCTGTTCTTCTCGATTTTGCCCTTCTCCCCTCTCCTGGTCTTACATGACTTGGATTTTGTTTGGCCCCCATTCTGTATTGTTTCAGTTCCTCTAAAAAAGTCGAGGAGCCTAATGGATTGAATGTAGGTTTAGATGGACCCGAGGGTTCTTCTACGGAGGATACATCCGAACTGCTTTCCCCACTAACAAGTCTCGGGGGATTATCATGTTGAACCTGTTTTTGCTGAGTAATCATTTGATCGAATCTCTTCGCAAAAGTGTACACTCTTCCGTTGTTATAATCTCTATCGTCCCTCTGGATTTTGCGCATTTTTCTGTCCCTGATTACATTCTGATGTTTATTAATTTGATCTTTTAGAATCTCATAATTTTTCTCTGTAGCCTCTTTCAAATTTAGTTCCAGAATTCTTTTCCACTTGAGCTATCTCTTCTATTAGTTTCTCTGATTTCCTTTCTGCGTGCTTAATCAATACGTTCATCATAACAGCTGAACTATTGAATAGATTATCCTCCCATTCCTGGAGATCACTATCCAGATCGTCAAAATTTGGAAAAGTGAGGATACGTAATCCTCGTGGGACCTTTTATTTTCCAAATACTTTCTTAAGGTTATTCCGTCCCACCATTTGGAGAGCTCTAGCTTCTTTAACCTCTCCAATTTTTGACATTTCTGTTTTAGTCCCTCAGCAGTACTGGTTTGTGGATTCTTCACTGTTGTTGATGATGGACTGACACTACCAAATAAAGCTTTAGCTAATTCCTCCCTATTATCATTGAACATGGCCATGATTACCGTGTGATTCTTATTCAAAAGGGAAACAGGTGCTGGCAAAAACCAATATGAACAATAGTAGAGCAAAAATCCGGTTATGGCCTAAACTTTGCCTGCACACCGTTTATCCCTAAGGTTTTCTGCACGTGCTCACTCCTTTGGGTCAACCGAAAAACCCAAGCTTAAACATACAATTCAAAAAGTTTGAGGAGCACAGTAAGGATTCTTTCACAAAAGAGTCTGAAAGACTCTCCTATAATTTACAAAGTTTACACACTACCCATGTGTAGGTCAAATGACAGCAAGCAATTTCTACTGGTTATATAGCACAAAAGTTAGGTTCACAATTGGATTGTTTTTCATCATCTTTATTCTTTAGTTTCTCAAATCTCGTGATAAAACAGGAAGACAATTTCAAGATGGAATACAGCCTACGCGTTTCGTCCCCGTTCACATGGGACTTCTTCAGGGCTGTTTAGACATGAAAACATACAAATAGACAATACATTAGAAAAACAATCAAACACAAAAATTTATTATAACAAAACAGATATCAAACTAAATGAGTTTGTTGTTCAAAATTCATCTTTCATCTTCAAGCAGTTAAAAACAATTTCTTTTCTTTATCTTTTTCAAATATTACATCAAAAGGGGTGATTAATTAAACACACCAGTGTACAACAAAACTATATCCTTTCTAAAAGCTTAACATCAACACTGTATATTATACTGTTGACTTAAAAATAAAATTTTATATATTTACATATTTACAGCAGCTTTTTCACCCCTTACCACACTTACATAAGTGCAGACAGTGATCCTCTACCTCCAATCCTACTGATGGTTGTGACGCTCCTTTCACCTCTTTTCTCACATCTATCATCCTTCTTAGTAAAAAACTCTTCTACTTGGACCTGAATGATCTTCTGCTGTCATCTGATTCGCTAATCGCTGTAACACATTTTAAATTGACCTCATCCTTATTTAGCTTTTTGTTAAAAATATCCCAAATTCCAGTGTAGCTGTGGTATTATACCTCGTCTGGTTCCTAGTAGTGCCATTTACTCCAATTTTATTTCTCATGCTTGGATTAGGTGGGATTAGAAAACTAACTCATATTTTACTAATATCTGCTTTCCCCAAAGTAAAACAGATAACGACTCACCAACACTTTATCTTATGGGCAGTCTTATCTTCAACCAGCCATCGGATGATAAGTATTCCTTATACACTGTTAAAACCTAAATACGAAACCACAAACAGAATGTTCTGATTTTCAATTCAAAAGAAATTGATCAGTCAAAAACGATTTCAGACTAGCACCCAGAAAAAGCCCTAACTCGCGAGCTCTGACCTCAATGAAATTGATCAGTCAACAAGATTTCAGACTAGCACTCAGAAAAGGCCCTGACTCACGAGCTCTTACCTCATATATTTCCTCTGTATATTTGTTAGGCACATCTACAGCACAGTCAATTATAAACACGGTGTCCTGTTCCTTTTCTTGCTAGCAACAGGAAACAAAAGATTGTTACCCTTGTCGCGCTCGTAAATTTAGCATTTTAAAGATTTATTCCACATACAGCCGGGCAACAGCCCATTGCTCACCTCTCTTCGTGATCTCTTATTGTCTAATCCAAATACGGAAAATATATGCGTGTTTGCTCAAAAGTCCTCTTCTTATCAGGCTTCAATCTTTTATCAGCCTTTTCCTCATTTTCCTTAGACCATCCGGGCGTGTAATGCCCCCTAAAGCAGAGAAATCATCAGAGCCTTGGCTACCCTCACCAAAGCTCACTTTAAAAAAACATAAACATCGACGCGCTGTCACTACCCAGAGGGCACTCTTTTGTTACTTCATTCAACCAATAGCTCAATGATGTCACAATCATTAAAAATATACATGAAACACGGGCCAGCGCTTTGTATTTTCTACACCGATGCGCATATGTACCGATCTTACGCCAGCCTACACTTTAGCAAGCTCTGCCATCACATCGCTTATCCTATAGATGGCACTCATAGATCGCATGTCTCAACTATACACCTATACGTTTTTCAAGAACACACACGTTACAAATGTGTAGTTTCAACCACAGTAAAGCCCTAACAAAGTTTCATCAGTGGCTAGACTGTCAGGCTGAACGAGCGCTCCAAATATCAGCGCTCCACTTGCTTTCCTATATCAATTTCATAGGCACACCACTGTGTCCCTACCCCTTATTCAAAAAAATGGTATCAGTATCGAGGTGAGCGCTCTCACTACCACCACTCCACTTCCTCTCCTTTCCCAATCTCACAGGAACACCACTGTGTCCCTGCTCCTCCTCCAACCAAACTGGTGTCAGCATCAGAGCTAGTGCTCACATTACTTGCGCACCACATTCTCTTCTTTTTCAATTTCGCAGGCACACCACTGTCTCTCTGCCCCTCCTCCAACCAAACTGATGTCGGTATCAGGGCCGATAGTCCGTAAAGCGAACACACCAAGTAACAAGTCCGATACTCCATGAAGTCAAACACACAAGCCAAAAGGCCATAGCCCCAATTCAATAGTCTCCCGTGCGTATCCTTCTCACCTGGTTCTCGTGGCAGTCCGCTGTCACCAGTATCACGAACAGACGGAAGTAACAAGGTCCTGTCTTTTAAAAATCCCCTCCTTCCATGTGATTGGTGCTACGTCATTAAGTTCGTTCAAAAACGGACTAAACAACAACAAAACACGTCGGCCATATTTGCGTATGTCTTATAGACCGCGAATTCAATCTCTTTCAAAGCTAGTTATCGATCACATTCCTCCAAGATGTATCCACGAAAATGCTATTTCATGAAGGAAAACATTTCTTTTCTAGCACGCCTCCCTGTGACATATCGAGTATCAAAACATCCAGTCATTCAAAGAAGGACTACAAATAGAACTCAACAAGTCGACCATCTTTGAATGGGTTATTCCAGGAAACATCGTCTAGATTGGTTTTCGCAGACATCACGACAGCGAGAAGATTTTTTTATTTCGTCTACGTTAACCATTTGCATCTCAAGATACTGCTTACTTACAAACAAACTAGAGATGCACTAAGAGTACACTCAAATATCTCCAGACGGCAAACCAGCCATAAAACCTCTTAGCTGGAAGCTATCGTTATTCGGCGACAAGCTATTTCCAATTTCAGACGGAGACCAACAGGTGAAAATTGGAACAATTGTATGCCAATCTCAGAAATCCTCGTCAGAACCCATTCCACATCTTAAAGAAAATGGTGAAACTCATGTTCCACATTCAGTCGTAACTCCACCGTAGGCAAACGGGAAATCCATTTGGATTCCTTTTGCCTCAGCTCCAACTCCCTGTTACCTCCCCCTGCATTCGCCTTTACAACATCTATTCCATGAAACGCAAAGGGTAAGTCCTTCTCTCTATTACAGACGTGAGTTGCTAATAGATAAGAGGAGTCCTTATTCTTAATCGCTCTCCAATGTTCCGCAATCCTGTTCCTCAATTCTCTAGTGGTACTCCCAATGTATGCCTTGTCACATGAGCAAATGATTGCATACACTACAAAGGTAGTGCGGCAATTGATGAAACTGTTTATCCTGTATTCCTTTTTGGTGTTAAACTTGAACTTGGTGGTCTTGTCCAAGCCTAGCTGGCACATGCTACAATTTCTACAGGTATAGTAGCCTCGAGGTGTAGGCGGCAACCAGGTGTGTGTATCTGCTTTCTTCTTCTCTTGTGTATAGCTCGGACTAACTATGTCTTTGATGTTCCGCCCTCTCTTATATCTGATTTTTGGCTTCTTACTCGCATCCGCCCCCAGACCCGGCGTGCCCTCCAACAGACTCCAATGTCTGTTTAGGACACGCCAGATCTGGTTGCTCGACGAGTTGTAGGTGGTTATAAGGGCCAAAGGCTTGTCTTGCTTGTCCCTAGTCTTTGTCCTCAGGAGATCTCTCCTATTAATCTTTGCAACCTTTTTTCTCGCATCATTCAGTGTCTTCCCATCATATCCCCATGAGGACAGCCTACTAGTGAGGCTATTCAGATTCTTCTCGCATTCACTCTCTTCGCTGCAGTTTCTTTTTATTCGCAGCATCTCCCCAAAGGGGATTGCTTTGATCGTACAGGTAGGATGAGCACTGTCTGCTTTTAAAAGGCTGTTGCAAGCTGTCTGCTTCCTAAAGAGGGTACTCTGGATCTTATTATTTTTTTATATATAGTTCTACATCCAAAAAGGATATTCTACTCCTATTGGAGTTCATGGTAAATTTAACATTTAGATAATTGTCATTCAGGTCCCCAAAATATTCTTCCATTTGGGTCAAAGTTTCTGTCCAAATTAGTATGATGTCATCTATAAAACGCCCCCAATAGTAGACATACTGTGTCCACCTGGAGGCTCCACGGGCCCAGGCATGCCTCTTCTCAAACCAACCCATAAACAGGTTGGCATAAGAATGGGCAAACCTGGACCCCATGGCTGTACCCTGCAACTGTTGGTACCAATCTCCCTCGTACAGGAAGTAGTTATTAGAAAGTATGATGTCAGCAAGTTCTTTCAACACTTCTGAGTTTTCATACAGACTTGCATTTCTAGTTGATAGAAATGAGTCTAAGGCCATCAAGCCAAGCTCTTTTTTTATACATGTATATAAGCTCTCAACATCTAAAGTAATGAACATCATTTCATTCTCATCCCACACTACATCCTCCAACGTCTGTAGTATATCCAGAGTATCCTGCACATACGATGGTAAATTCAAAACAAAGTGTTTCAAATACACATCCACAAACTCCGAGATGTGCTCTGTGGGTGACCCAATACCCGAAATTATTGGGCGACCCGGTGGGAATTTCGCTACTTTGTGGATTTTTGGAAGCGTGTACAGACACAGGAATCTTGGGTTGTCTTTCTTAAGGTATCTATATTCCAGATCTGTTAAAAGGCAAGAATCATGCCATCGTGACAGTTTTTCATTGATCTCTGTCTTTATGACTGGTATTGGGTTAGTATTGATCTTTCTATAACATGAAGTATCATGAAGTTGTCTCATAATCTCTGCATGGTATTGTGAACGGTTCATCACAACCACGTTGCCCCCTTTATCCGCTTCACGGATTATGAGGGACGTGTTTAATTTCAGGCCACTTAACGCTTGAAATTCCCTTTTAGTCAAATTTTTCTGACTCTTCCCTTGTACAGCAGAAATATTCATATTGTCCTCAAGCTTATACAGGTCCTGCATTACACGTTTTGTTAAACAGATCTATACCAGATCTATACCACTAAACGTTAGGGATAAACGGTGTGCAGGCAAAGTTTAGACCATAACCGGATGTTTGCTGTACTACTGTATCCTTTGTGTATTGTGCCACTCCTATGCACACATACATCCAGCATATGAATTTAACATGCACAGACTGCACTTTTCATGTATTGTACCACTGCCTGGTACACCCTCGTATCCAAGGGAAAGGATAGTAAATCCTTCTGGGACGCAGTAAAACTAATACGGTCCAGGAATTCTCCCACCAATCCCCCTCTAAAAAATAATATCTCCGGCGCGGACTGGGTTACCCGCTTTGCCTCTATTTACCACACTTGGGAAGAGCCAATTCTGTCTGCTGCTCTTCATTCCACACTGCAGAATTCTCCCCCACTTTTGCTAACTTTGGAGGAAGTTGAGCTGGTCATCCATTACAGTGAGGGAGGGAAAGGCCCATGCCCAGATGGGGTACCGATGGACCTGGTGAAATCTATGCCCGAAATTTGGGGCCCTCTTATCATGAGCATTTTTTACATTTCCCGTTCATCTTCTATCCTGCCCTCATGGTCTACTGCCACAATTGTCTCCATTTTCAAAAAGGGAGATAGATTGTTGCCGAAGTGCTACCGACCAATTTCGCTCATCGACAGCACGATTAAAATCATTGGCAGAGACATTTATGACCGCCTGGTCGAATGGGCAGCTGATAAGGACATACTCTCCCCTTTTAAATTTGGGTTTTGACCTAAACTAGGCTCCAACGAACGATGCCTGAATTTGGCCTTGACAATCTCTAAATATACTAAGGCCAAGTGCTCCCCCATATATTTAGCTTTTATGGATTTATCCACTGTTTCTGATTCAGTGAACAGAACCAAACTTTGGCTAATGTTGCTGGTGAACTTTTTATATTGTCTGCACTCGGATCTCACTGCATAGATCCGTTTAACTCCGCTCAGGGAGCTATCTCCTAAATTCTCTTTAAAGACTGTGGTGAGGCAGGGTTGCATATTGGCGCCTTTATTATTTATTTTATATATCAACGGTTTAACAGCTCACCTAGTCTCTTCCCACACAGATATACCCAGAATTGCAGGCTCCCCAATTCCCGCTCTGCTATATGCGGACGATGCAGTATTGTTGGCCCTTACCCCAAACGCCCTGAGACATCAGGTGGACTGTTTTGCTTCCTTCATGTATAATCTGAACCTTAACACCAATTATTCCAAGTCGCACATGTCCTGTGGCCCAAGCAAACTAAGGCTAAATAAAATCCGTATTAACGGGCATTTCTTGACGATCGTCGATAATTTTTGCTAACTGGTGTTACAAATGGGGGTCTCTTGTTGGCAGTGGCTGGCCACTGTCCAAGTAGGGACCCTTCTTCCTAAGTCAGGGTAAGAGAGCCACACCCTTTGATAACCCCTGCTCAACCCTGTGGTAACGTAGCACGAGCAGCTAGGCTTATCTCAGAGGCAGTGTGTGAAGCATTTATGACCATACACAGTAACACAGTGAGGAACACTACAAAGGGACACCACACAAGGAGTTATAAAAAATAAGTATCTTTATATATAGACTTAACACAAGACCAATAACGATAAAAAGCCACAATACTGTCAAATAGGATCACTCTTGGAATGCTGCAAAAATAGTTCAAGTGCGCAAAGAGGAGTTCAGTTCAAAGCAGTGGTCTCTGCGACCCTTTTACTTACAAAGTACCTGGATTTCGTAGCAAAGTCAACAAATTGTCGCAAAGGAGCTGTAGCGATGAATTTCTGCACGCGAGGCCGGCGATGCGTTAAATCCTTGCCGCGAGGGAGGATGATACGCCGATCTGCTGATGCGTGTGGAGACGATGCGACAAACTTCTGCACGCTAGACCGCTGGTGCGGTGACTCCTTGCCGCAAGGGAGGAGACGAGGCGACGATCCTGTTGTGTGTGCGATCGGGTTGCGATGCGAAGAAATGGCGCTACGCGAGGGAGCGACGATCCTGATACGATGAAAATGGCAGACGCTCGGCGTCCGCGCTGCGATGTCGTGAAGCGATGATCTTGGTGCAATGACTCGATCTTTGGTTGCGAGCACTCGGCGGCAGCAGCGCGATGATTTTTTTGGGCGCTTTCGGCTGCGGCGGCTCGCAAAACGTGCGTTAGCGACGATTTCAGCACTCTCTTCTCTGTAGTAGAACTAGAGGCCCTGGAACTCACAGGAGCCTCACCTGCAGATAGAAATCCTCGCTGGGAGGAATCAGGAGGCTGGTGGTGAAGTCTGATGTGCCTGAGACTTCAACAGGAGGCTAGCTCTCTCCTAGCCCTTGGGTGATTGCTTTAGCAAGATTAATAAAAGTTCTCTCAAAGTCCTTTTCCTCTTCTTCCAAGTCCAATGGTAACCACTGCAGGCCAATCCAAGAAACAGCACACAAGCACAAGGATAGTCACCTCCTGCAGATTCCTTCAGTTACACAGACAGAGGTTCGTCTTGATGTCCAGGAGCAATACACTTTGTAGGGGTTTCAGCACAGATATTTATACCCCAAAAGTCTTTGTTCTCAAAAGCTACAAGGCACTGAGCCTAGCCAGAACCAGTTCTGGTCAGTCCTGGAGCACTTTGTTTACCAGGCTGCATCCTTCCTTTCAGGAAGAGGGGGTCTGCTATCAGACGCACAGTGGGAGGTGGAGCCATCATTCACCTTGCCAGGCACAGTCCTATTCAAGTCAAGGAGCTACCCTCCCCATACTCCAAACACAGATCTCTCTATTCAACCCAGGTCTGGCTCAGCCTGCCCTGTCCCTCCAAAACCAGACAGCCAATACACATAACAGCAGAGCACACTGGAAGGCTCAGGCAAGAAAATACCTACTTTCTAAAAGTGGTATTTTCAAACACAGAATATAAAAATAAACTTCACTAAAAGATGTATTTTAACATTCTGAGCTCAGGCATACTAAATTCGTTTTTCTACCATGTTCCTGGGGTCAGTTAGGACTATAGCAGGTAATAGTCAAACTGCCCATTCTGGCCTATGGGGAACAGGTAGCCTTACAGTAGTGAAAAACGAAATTGGGTGTAATTCACTACCAGGACATGCTACACACACCAAGGCATGTCCTACCTTACACATACAATGCACCCTACCATAGGGGTGACTTACATGATGCCAAGGGAAGGTTCAGGGGCTGGGAAGTGGGTGCACTTCACAGCCAAGATGGCAGTTCTGGACTGCACACACTCTGCAGTGGCAGGTCTGAGACATCATTTACAAGCTGCTTCTGTGGGTGGCGCAAACCAGCGCTGCAGGCCCACCAGCAGCATTTGGTTTACCAGCCCTGGGCACACACAGGCCACACTACTAGGGACTAACAGGTAAACCAAATAAGCCAATCATGGATATACCAATTCACATGTCATCTTTACACAGGGAGCATTTGTGCTGTGGCACTGAAGGGCAGTGCCACGGCGCCCAGAGCATCTAATACCAGCAAAAACAGGGGGACAACAGCGAAATAATGGAAGAGAGACCCACGCCAATGGTGCCAGGTCTAACACCTGGAATTACATTTTATTTGCTCAGGGTCCTGGAATTCCCATTGCGCTCAGGCCTGTACTAAGTTAAGCAAAACCACGGGCACAGTAATTCACCTCATCAGAACGCAAATCAGGGGGACATTGTCTCCACCTTTGAAAGTGTTTAACTCTCAATGTATTAGTGTGGCTACTTACGGAGCGGGAGTTTGGGATTTTAGTAAGTGCTGCTCCATTTAGGTAGAGGAAAACCGATTTCTGCGAAGGATTTCAAGTGCACCGCCATCCACCCCCCACTCTCACCCACTTCGAGCTAAACCACAGTTTTATCGATTATACGATCCAGATGGTGCCGCTTTTACTATGGGTTAGCATCTGTTCGAACCCAGCCGCCAAGCTCTGTAAGGACATTATATCCGACTGCATGATGTTGGACAAGGCTTCCTCCATACCATGGCTGAGTTATTTACGAGATACTTTTGGCTCCCTCGGCATACCCTGGTGGTACTCTGAACCTAGCTGCATACCCAACAACGCCAAATTGGAGGTAAAAAGGCCCACCGAGCAAACATTAGGTTGAAATCTGAGTTATTGAAACCCTCGGTGTTGCAATATTATAGCCTCCTTTATACTGATGATTCCCCTCTGTATCTGGCCTTGGAGTTGACTAGATAGGAGCGGTCCCTACTTTTTCGCTTCAGAGCTGGGACAATCTACTGGTCTCTCTTTTTTAAACATTTTTTAGACTCGGAAGGAAACACGGTCTCCTGTTGCCCATGTGATAATCACTCTGCTCCATCATTACTACATTTTATGTTCTGCAATTTGCACAGTTTAGCACAACAGCACTTTCTGATACCCTTATTAAGGAGGCTAGGCCTCGTTGCTGCAGACCTGCTCTCCTCCACTTACAATCCTTGTGCTCCCCTGAAATTGTCTTTTCTGTCTGCCTTCCTGAAAGCAGCACTTAGGGCTCCACGCACTATGTCGGGCTAGTCCGATAGAATATTATGCGCAGCATGGCATAGTACATTGAGCATGGTAGATGCGTCTGGTTCATTATCGGGGGACAGTAGGAGCGCATGGCGAACACTGTTGGAGGTTTTTGTTCTCTCTCTATCCCCCTTCCAAGAGTGCATGTCCATTACCAGGCAAAAGACTTTGTCCCCACAGTCGCATACACTTGTCACTCACAACGATCGTCAATTAAGTGTTGAGGAAAGTGTCTTGCAGTTATTACTGACAATCGCATTCGGTTTATCAGTTAAGTCATTGGTGAATTTGATTATGTGACAATATTGAGGTTAAGGCTTCCAGCAGTGCTCAATTGCATTCATTTACCTTAATGTCATTTAGGTCAGAGGCACATAGTCGTTCATTCTTCTTGATGTGATTGGATCTCATAATGTTCTTTCCTTGTCATTGTCAGGTCAAATGTTTCAAGTCCTATCCTGTGATGCCATTTTCAAGTCAAAAGTGATATATTGTCATTTTCTGTTACATCCTCCTTATGTTCATTACCGAATGTTGTCACGGATGAGGTAACAAGGGGCTGACTACAGCAGATTAGGGATGTGGGTCCAGTAGACTGACATTGTTAGAACCCCTGAGCTCTACTGATAAGACCTTCGAATAGAGGGAACATTAACAGCTAAACAAAGAGCAGTGGTGGAGGCCCATGTGCAAGAGGTGCAGAATGATATGTACCATCATGGAGCGGATGCTTTCGCTTCTGTATTGGGAAGGCAGCATTCATCAAGTTCAAATGATTTTTATTAAGCATTTCAAAAAAAAAAAGGGTATAATACATCAATGTTTGTCAAGTGGTGACGTTACACATCAATACCAGAATCAAAGGGTATGATCCAATGCTAGCAATAAAATTAGAAGAACATTTACAAACAAACCGCAAATTATAATACAAAATCAATATAGAAAATGAAAAGAAATAATACAAATCAAACAATGGATGGCCTGAAAGAAACAGGTAGTTGTACAGAGATGAGATGAGGGGGAGAGTATTGTTAAGCGAGAGTGGGTTCATACCCCGAGCATGCTTGTATAAAAACATACGTGTGATCTGGCGTAAGCGTAATTGAGAGAGAATGGACAACCTATGCTAATTAGTGGATGTAAGGGTCATAATGTGAGTGAGGGAAACCCAGTTAAGCAACTCTATCAACATTTTGTGTCATGGCGGTTTATTTGTGGCGAAGTAATTATCTAGTTTGTCCCAGATATGTCTGACAGCCGATTTCCAAGGAGACTGTTCGAGGGCGATATTGTCTGCGCCTCTCATATGGATAATCCATTTAATCCAACCTTTGAAGGAGGCTTTGTGAGTGTCCTTCCAGTTATTCAGGACTATTTTTACTGCAGAGGTGAGAAGGAGATCCAATAGCGCCTTATCTGCTTGGTTTTTTATTTCAGTACTGAAAAAACCTGCAATTAGGGAGGAGAATTCTCTTTTTAGTTGACATTCAAAAAGGTTAGATAAGAACTTGAAAACTTTGTCCCAGAACTTTGACAAAGTTTTGCAGTGGAGAATAAGATGGGGTAAGTCTCCTATTTCTTCCTTGCAATTCCAACAGGTCGGATCTGAACGGAGGTTTTGTGAGTGTAAGCGTGCCGGTGTCCAGTAAGCTTTATGGATGAGCCATAGTTTTGTTTGAGATAAGACGGGGGAGATTTTACTCTGGGTAATTGATTTTGTGAATTTGGGTCCACTGTGATTCAGACAGAGGGCTAGTAGAGTATTGTTCCCAGAATGTGGTAATATCTTTGTTTAAGGACAAGGTTTTTGGCCGTGGAAGTTTATAAATATGAGAGACTTGGTGTCCCAACTTGTTGATATTAGAGATGAAGCTTGGCAGCGATGGAGAGGATTTATGTATTTTAGACTTTGATAAGGCCGTTTTGATTTTAAGGAAGTTATAGAATTCTATCTTATCTAAACCGTATTTGTTTTGGATTTCCGTGAAAGATAAGGGATACGAAGAGTGTTCTAGTTGATGAGGAAAGAAGATGCCCTTGTTGATCCAGGATTCAAAGTGTAAGGGTTTACCTTTGTATTTAATATTATGGTTGTTCCATAATGATTCTAAATTTGAAAGTCTGAGCTTGAATTGAGTTTCTTGTCCAGTTGTAAGAGTGAGTTTTTTGTATTTTTAAATATAGACTTAGATCTAGTTAGTTTTATAAAGTTGGAGGTCAGTAAGGTAAGGGGGTTTAGATGGTCTAGTATAGCTTTTTCTACTACTAACCAAACTGGAACGTAATTGCTGGGAGTAGAGAACCAGTATGAACCCTGTTTCGCTAAGAATGCAGTTTGGTATGATTTAAAATCTGCTAGGTTAATGCCCCCCAGAGCTCTATCTAGTCTGAGCTTTTTGAGGGAAATTCTAGCTTTTTTACCCTGCCAGATGAATTTGGAAATGAGATTGTCTAGTTTGTGGTGAAAATCCTCTGATAGAACAAGGGGTAACATGTTGATGAGGTAGTTGACTAGCGGGGAGATCATCATCTTTATCGTTTCGATTCTGCCCCACCAGGTGATAAATTTGGGGGACCAATTGTCTAGTAGCTTCTTGATTTTCTCTAGGGTAGAATTTTCATTGTGTAGAAGTGTGTCAATAATGTTGCAGCCGAACTCAATCCCCCAGATATTTTATGTAACCAGGATGCCACGCCAGACCCGATGTACCGAAGATCTCTTTCATGCAATGAATGTTTAATGGTTTTACTTCCGATTTGTCTCTGTTCAGTTTGTAACCTGAGTGTATAGAGTAGTTGCTTATTGTGTTCATCAGGGCTAAAATAGAGGATTCAGGGTTTTCTGTGACTATCAGGATGTCGTCTGCGTATGCAGCAAGTTTAACCTGGATATTATTAAAATTCACTCCAGCGATATCAGTATTCTGTTTTATATCTTGTAGAAGGCGTTCTAGTGCTAACAAAAAGAGACGGGGATAGCGGACAGCCCTGCCTAGTGCCTTGTTGGAGGGTGAGGGACTCAGAAAGGGAGCCGTTGATCGCGATGCGTGCAGAGGGCTTTGTGTAAAGTGCCATGACCATTTTAATGAAGGGCTCACCAAGATCGAAGGAATCCATGCATTGGTTTAAAAAGGACCATGACACCCTATCAAAGGCCTTCTCTGCGTCTAGGGTTATGGCTATAGGTGGGTTGGGATTAAAAAGCCATTTTCGAGGACATGGCATAGAAGACGGGTATTGTCATTGGACATGCAGTGTTTGATAAAACCAACTTGGGCGTTGCTTATAAGTTGTGGTAGAAAGGCGTTAAGTCTGTTGGCCAATATTTTCGCATAAATTTTACAATCAACGTTGATGAGGGAAATCTGTCTATAATTTTTGGGTAATAAGGGGTCTTTACCTTCTTTTGGAAGAACTACGATGTTCGCTTCTATCATTGAGTCAGATGTAACGCCTAGCTTAGCTATATTGTTATATACTTTTAACATGGTTGGTAGGAGAAGCTCATTGAATGATTTATAAAAGTTGGCTGTAAACCCGTCTGGGCCCGGTGCTTTGTTATCTTTCAGGGCTTAATGGTCTTAGACACTTCCAACTCACTTATCGGTTTCCCAAGAGCGGATCTTTCAGTATCGGATAATTTAGGGAGATTTAGTCTTTCTAGGTATTTTGTGCATTCTTCCAGGTTAAAAACTTGGTCGTTACGATATAGGGCTTCGTAAAAAAATTTGAAACATTCTAGTATTTCCTTAGGTTTAGTGCACGTTTGGTTGTTTGTGTCTTTGATTGAATCAATGTTAAATTGATTTTGTTTGTGTTTGAGGTAGGACGCAAGCATTTTACCCGCTTTATTAGCTTCACAAAGTTTGAGACCTTTAAATTTGTTTATCCAAACCCCTGCTCGTACGCTCAGGATTTTGTTGTATTCATATTTCTTTTGTGCTAATTGGTTGAGGGTATTATTAAGGGGATTGGCGTGAGATACCTCCAGCTGTTTAATTTCCTGTTCGAACTTGATTAGTTCAGCGTTGTAGGCTTTATTGATTTTTGTTTTGATTTCAATGAGGACCCCCTTAGAGTAGCTTTCAGCGCATCCCAGAAAGTGTTCGGATTTGTCTCAGGGAGATCATTATATTTGAGGTAGTCCAAAATTGCATCTTCAATTTTCCTTTTTTTTCGTTGGGGTCAGTTAAAACATTATTAAATCGCCATCTTCTAAGAGAGGATCTATTCTGGCTACCCGCTAGTAGGGTATTGATGCATGAGTGATCAGACACCAGTATAGGTGAAATATTAGACTGGTCAATTAGCTGTGTAAATGAGCCTGATATTAGTATATAGTCGATTCTTGTATACGTGTTGTGAGGAACTGAGAAAATGTGTATTCCCTGGAATCAGGGTGTTGAAGGCGCCATGTGTCTTTGAGATTAAATTTGGAGCAAATCTTTTCTTAAATGCCATGAGATTTTGTGGGGTGATATTTGCAAGAGGATTGACGGTCTATTAAAGGGTCTAACAGGAGGTTAAAGTCGCCTCCCACTATGATTAGGTCGTCTTGGGGTAAGTCTTCAATGTTCTTGGAAACCTTTTCCCAGAAATTGGGTTCATCATTATTTGGGCCATAAATGTTTACCACGTGAATGAGGTTATCACCTCTACACAGATGTGTTACTAGGAGCCTACCTTCTTCATCATGAGTAAGATTCAAGGGATATATTAGCTATTTTTGCTTTTAGGGTGATTACCCCTTTCTTTTTTGTTGTGCTGGAGAGCATGTAACATGAGAAATCCATTTGTGTTTGATGAATTCTGAATGTTTACTTGATAGTTTTGTCTCCTGTAGAAGGATGATGTCACCTTTGGTTTTGGCTACATAATCTAAAATTTTCCGGCGTTTGATAGGGTGGTTAAGGCCCTTTACGTTCAGGGAGACTATATTTAGATTATCTGCAATATTATGTGACAGGTGTGTATGCTATGGCGAGTGGATAAGTATTTCTAGAGCCAGTGACTCTTGGATGTTTTAAAATCATCGGGATTTCGAAATGCATTTGGAGGATGCTGAAGAGAAGTTTTGTTGGACAGGTAGTTCCCCGTAGATATGTGTAGGGAATTGGAGGTGTAGGAGCTCGCTTAACAGGACGTGAGTGTACAAGAGAGTGCAATGCATAACAGGCCGAACATATCAGTACAGTAAGGAAAAGCATAAAAATAAGGATCACAAATGATAAAACCTGGGAATCCCCAAAAGCCCTCCCTGCTCCCCCCACCCTCCCCTCCCAAACCTGCAGACCTCGAATGTTGGAGGTGCGACGGCAGGAGCATCAATCTGTCAACTTGCGAAGAACTTATTATATCATAGTTAACCTTCTAGATTGTAACCTAGAGTAACTGTAGGGGGATCCAACATATATATCCCCATTTTGATTAATTTGCCAAGTTGATGATCAAGCGTTGTATTATAGGACAATTATTAGGACATGGGCGACTAAAAACGTATGTAAACTAGGGAGAGGCTTATTTTAACTTCTTAACAACAAGGAAAAATACTGAAGGATGCCGTACCCGGCATTAGATTGACTGATCTTGTTAACCCTTGTTAACCCTTACTTATACTTCTACTTACTTATACGTAGTTGGTGATATACAAGCTTTTAGGATTATAGAAATTACAAAGATGCAAAGTGGTTATCACGCTGATTAAGAAGCATTATGAATGACTCGCTCAGGTATGCATATTAACAAAGGCACTTATCCGATAGACAGCTAAATCGACGAGTGGTAACTCATTTAACTGTAATTAGATAAACTGTAGTTAGATAAACATTATGACAGAGAAGTGGTAGTAACATATAAACTTGCTTGATCATGCATAGGTAGCAAACGTAGTAGGCCTGAATAGGGTTTGAAAAAGGAGAAGGAGTTAGTGTGGTCCATGTCCTGTGTGGCCGGACTGTCCAAAAATTTCGACAGGTCGTTTGGATCCGTGAAGAAGTGGAGTCTACCATTCTCTATGATTTAAAATTTTGCAGGACCAGCAAAAGCGAACTGAATATTTTTGTCTCTTAGCAGGAGGAAGCCTTTTCTTGTGTCAACGGTAGGTTTAGAGTAATCCTGCGTGAAAGTTATTTTTTGGCCATTCCAAGTGATCTGGCGATTTTTGCGGGCATAATTGAGGATGACTTCTGTGTGTTGGTATCTCAGAGGTTTGCAGATGATAGGACGAGTTGTTTTCCTTGTTGACGAGTTTATTCTGTGCGCTCGGTCCAGCTCCAGACACTTGTGAATTTTTATGCCCGTAATCTGAGGGATCCAGTTCTCAAGAAAGGCAATGCATGATTCAGCAGAGTCCTCTGACCCCTCCGGAATACCAAAAATTCTAATGCTGCCTCTCCTGTTCCGGTCCTCAAGTTCGGCTGCATGTCTTTTTAGGTTGCTGGTAATGTCTATGTTGCAAAGTCATTGTGTGCCCTGGGCACCCCCCAACTTTTTGCTGACTGGTACTGGTGGTAACTGACTCTCACTGACCCTGGGCTTTGCCTAACCTGGCCCAGGGCCAGTGCTATGCTGAAAACACTTAGAATGCAGTGAAAACACCTACATACACTAGGGTACACTATGGGTTGGGGTACCCCTGTGATTACCTACCCTATAAGTCCCTAGTATATAATAGGGCAGGGGAATTGAAACTACCTATCAGTCCCTAGTATATAGTAGGGCATGGCAGTTTAGAGGCCAGCAGCCTTCTGCACTTGCATGTGTGCACTGCTGAGTCCTGAGGTCAGTTTTAAAAGCAGCCCTGGGTGCCATGACTGCTTTAAAAAAGTAAATTGTGCCCAAACTCGACTTTGGTGTTTGGGGCACTTAAAAATGGATAACCTACAATGTTATGGCATATTAGGAACCCCCAGGGTCTCCCCGAGGTGTCCCAGGGGTGGGGGGTCAGGTATCTATAAGGTAGACCCTTATAAAATGAGTTTTATATGCCCTGGGTTAAGTGAAATTTCACATTTCACTCCCCACATTGTGATCAAGTGCTGCCCAAATTCGACTTTGATGCTAGGAGCACTGTGAAGTGAGGATCTGCAATATTTCTACAGATTCAGAACCCCTAAAGTCTCATCTAAGTGACCCATGGGGTTGGGGGTCCTGTAGATAGAAGCAAAGTACTTATAAAATATGTTTTTGTAAGTCTTGGTGCTGGAAAAATGGCCCAAGTCATTTTTCCCATTGCAAATCCCCTGCTACATAGGTTAACATGGTAGGAAGTTATTAACTAATAACTCTTGATAGGAGAGGGCTAGAAGTACCATTCAAAGACTTCCCCGAATGGTATTAATAAATCCCACAATATGATATTGTTGAATTTCTCCTAAAGTGTACATACAAGAAGTTATAAGACTTTCTTGTTTGTAGGTCCAGATTCAGCCTTCTAGTGGTCTGCCCTGATTGGTCAGAGTTAAGGACATTAGCCAGGCTGCCTTGAAGAGGTGATAAAGAGCCCCTGGGGTTAACCAGCTCTGCTGGCAGGGCAGTGTGCTGTTCCACAAGAATGCCAGGCCAGGGGGAGGAGTAGTCTTAAACCATGGTCTTCAAAGAGGAGAGCAGAGACCAGTGTCATTTACAACTCTGAACTTTCCACCTCAGGCAGATGGTAGGATTAAGGAAGGTATGAGCAGATGCAGGGGGGAGAGTCTGTAAATTAGCCATCCTAGGGGTGTGTTTAGCCAGCTCTTACCTCCCTGCTGGAAAATCAGCCATTATGAATTTGGAAGATTTGATGCACTCTGGGACAAAATAATGCCACACTCTACAGGATATGGTCATATCTTTGAGGAGTTACCCTGCTCCCATTGGTCAGGAGTGACCTCCTGCCTGACCCAGAGAACTTGGAAAAAGTATCTGAGAGGGGCAGAGCCCTCCGGATCTGCTGCTTGAAACTTAAGGAAGCAAAATGTTGCCATGCTGAGAAGTTGGGGTGCAAAACTCGAAGGCCTGTCCTCTGAAGACTGCACCAGCTGAAACTACAGCCCTGTGGATTACCTTGCTGCAAAAGAACTAAAGAGTGGACTCCCTGCAAGCTACAGGTTAACAGGGCTCACCTGGACCATCACCACCAAGGATCATCAACTGGAAGAACACCAGTGGATTTGTAAGGGTTTTGTCCAAGTGGATGGTGGGAACTGAAGTCCTCAACTTTCAAGGACCATCTTGGAGCTTCCAGACCCTTGGAGTGAGTTTGAGACACTTTGGGACCCCTTGAGGAACTTCATGAAGAAGTTCAAGAAGTTTGGAGAACTTTGGAGCAACTTTGAAAAAAAAGCTCCATAGAGGGACGGACTCAACCTGGCCAGCCAAGCCGCCTGCCTTCATTCGCGAGCCGGCCAAGCCATCCAGGTTCGTCCCGCTAAAAACTCCGTAGGTCCAACTTTCAGAGTTTGACCGGGAGTAGAAGAAATCCGAGGCCGGCGAACCCTCACCGAATCGGGCCTGGTGAAGAGCATCGAGGGACCCCGAGAGAAAAAGCTCCGTAAAAGTTTCTAAGTCCGAACGAAGAAAGGTGACCGGGAGCAACCGTGAAAGCCAAGCCGCCTGCCTTCAACCGCATGTCGGCCGGGATCCTGGGTTTGCCCCGCTGGAACCGGACTTCCATAAGTTTGACCAGGAGCTCATCACAATGCAATCCGGCGAACCCTCACCGGATCCGGACTGGCTGGGAGCTTCGAGGGCCCCCGGGAAGAAAAGCTCCAGAAAAGTTTCTAAGTCCGAAGGTAAAAACTGTGACCGGGACCTACCGCGAGGTGTAGCCGCTCAGGGCTCCATCGCGGTCGGCCTGAAACTTTGACTTTGGGTCGTTCTATCGCGAGCCTGTATCCCAATATGGTGCTATAAGTTTCTAAGTGCTATATTTTGCTAAATCTTTGAAAATTCATATCTCCGGTTCCCTACATTGGATTTTTGTCGTTTTGGTGTCATTTTAAAGATAAAAATATTTCCTATTGTTATAAATTGGTGTTGGATTTTTATTATGTGTTGTGTCTTAATTATTTACTAAATTGGTGTTTTTAAATGCTTTACATACCTGTCTTTGAAGTTAAGCCTGTCTGCTCGCAGCATAGGAATAATTTTCTAAGACCTATGCTGAGTCCTATCATGTGTTAGTGGCCTTATTGCCAGTGGCAGACCTACATTTGCCCCTACCAATAATCCACTTTCCAACAGTCTATAAGAGACTTTATTTCTTTGCTGGCTTGAAACGAAGCGTCTTCAACGTCGCTTATCCTTTATTCCGCGTCGATGATTTTAGAGTTGATTGTATTCATGTCCGTCCGTATGGCGGTTAACTCTAGCTGCATAGCGTCTGTGTTTTGTTTGGTTGGTTTTGCCAGATCATGAACATCAGCTCGCTTTTTGAGTATCATCTCCATCGTGCTGTTCAATCAGCTTTGGCTTTGATAGGTGAGTCTGACAGAGACAGTTCAGCTTTGGATCTTTTTTAGTGAGCCTTGGAGTCTTTTTCTGCCATGATAATGGACTTGGTAGGTGCAGCGCCGTCGGGTATGTGCTTGTTGGTACTTCGTGTATTTGCAGAGGGCAACTATTATGACCATAAGGCGTTGTTGAGCGCTAAACACCGATAGTGCAGTTTTGAGATTGATAAGGTTAGGATGACGTTTGACTGAATTAGCCGCCTCTTGTTGAGGTGAGTGATACTGAAGCCCTTATTTGTGCTGGTTAATGTTGCTGGTAGTGGGTGCTGACCGCAGATGTTATCTGATATTAGGTGAATATGGGTGCTCCTGACAGGACCAGGAGATAGGAGATGCAGATACAGATCCTGCTGGCCACAATAAAACGTAGAGCTGGGCTGTTTTAGTAAAATTGCGCTGTTATTTAGGTATCCATATTGAATGATAGCCTGCGCATAACCCTGACTGTAGTGCAGGTTACTCCATGTTAAAGACAGGCACCAGGTTCAGGCAAGCATGGTAGACCGATACAGATGCAGGTACTGCTGGCCCAACTATAACGTCAAACTGGGCTGATGTAAGAAAATTGCTTTGTTTTTTAGGTGTCCATGATGTATGATTGCCGGCACATAACCCTGACAGTAGTGCAGGTCACTCCATTTTAAAGTCCGGCACCAAAGTCAGGCAATCTATGGTGTCCCCAAAATACACAAAAACAGCATGGACCCACCGTATAGGCCTATTGTCACCACCATTGGCTCGGTCACAGAGCCTCTTTCCAAATATGTGGACACTCTTTTAAGACCTAATGTCCCTAAAATACCCTCGTATGTGAAAGACACAAGGGACATAATAAATAAAGTGGAATATCTTCAGTTAAACGCTTTTATCCATACCATGGTCACCATGGATATTGAAGCTCTATACAGCAACATACCCCAAGAGGGAGCCATTAAAGCTGTAGAATGGTTCATGGAAATCTTTGACATCATATGTCCTAGATTATTTATTATCGAGTGCCTCACTTTGGTACTCCAGGAAAACACCTTCGAATTCAATGGGTCTCTATATAAACAGACTAAGGGGGTCAGTATGGGGGCTTCGTGTGCCCCCACAGTAGCGAATATCTACATGGCCCTCTTTGAGTCTAAATTTATTGACAATGAGATTGCCCCGTTCAGCAAGTCGATAAATCTGTGGTCCAGATTTATCGATGATGTGTTTTTATCTGGAAAGGGGACCCTGATATACTTCCAGAATTTTTGTCCTGGATCAACCTCTGTGACAATGACATCAGATTTACAGCGAATGCTAGCAATACCAAGGTGGAGTTTTTAGACATCAACATTCAAAATATTGAAGATCATTTAGAGGTAGACTTATACACTAAGCCTACTGCTCGTAATACCTTATTGCATTTTCAAAGTTATCATCCGTCCTCCCAGAGAACTAGCATCCCCTTTGGCCAGTTCCTGCGCTTACGCAGCAATTGTACCACTTTACAAGATTTTGACTTGAGAGCCATGGACATGAAGGCTAAATTCATGATGAGAGGTTACCCTAAACGCCTTGTGCGTGATTCGTATAAACGGGCCCGTTTTTACGATAGACAACATCTTTTAACACCTCAGAGTAAGACATCCAACTCAAGATTAGTGTTTATCACACGCCATTCAATGATGAACGATAAGATCCGTTATATCATTAATAGTAACTGGCATATTTTAAATGCGACTAGAGAACATGAAAGCATATTACCTAAACCTCTTTTCGCCCATAGGAAAAATAAAAATTTGAAAGATCTAGTAGTACATTCACGGATGCCATCTCTCAAAAAACATTTGACCCAGACATCTTTACTCAGCAAGGAACCCCCTATTGGGAATTTCAGATGCATGTCATGTGTTGCCTGTCAATTTGCAATTGAGGCTTCTAGTTATACGATCAATAATAGAAAAATAGAGGCAACTACATTAACCAATTGCAAAACGACCAATATTATCTACCTTATTGTATGTCCGTGCCCCCAAGGTTATGTTGGTGAGACTTCACGTACCATGACCACCCGTTTAACGGAACACCGGTCAGCTATAAGAACCAGGAAAATAGCTGCCCCTCTAGTAAAGCATTATATGGAGGCACAGCACACAACACAGGATCTTCAATGGTTTATTCTTGAAAAAATACAAATAAACTCTGGCAATCAGAGCACTGAAATTCGGAAAAGAAGGGAAGTTTTCTGGATCTATTCTTTGGATACCTATAAGAATGGGTTAAACAATGAGATTCCCTGGGATCAGGTGATTAAATACAATAATGGTTAAACTGGTGGGCCACTTTGTAGGTTTTACTATTACTCATTTATTATGATATATAACTGTTTTATTATCTTGTATTCCTGAGTGGTATTCAGAATACATAGGAATAAAGTTTTCTTTTTCAAATAACATCCCATTTCGTTTGGCTCATAGATATGTTTGTCAGTTTTACTTTAGTTATTTACATTGGCTCCATCAGTGATTGCCTATATTTTAGGTTACACTTAATCATTATGACCTTTACAGTCTTACTTAAAAGAATCTTTCCCGATTTTCATATACTCATCATGGCGCTCGTTTGGAGTCTCTCTCCGTCTCCATAATGACCCACTCGTTCTAGTCTTTATATTTCTTTGGCCATTTTTTGCAATGACGCTTCCTCCCTGAACCGGAAGTAGTTTGGGAACATGTGATGGCGTTTCATGTCACGAACCGGAGGTAGTCACTATCTGGCACCAATCGAGCGGGCTTTATAAACGGACGCCATAAGCTGTTGAGATTGGCACCATTTCTTAACATTTTACGTGGCACCGCTGCAGTGGATATCGAAGGACGGCGCACCTGGATTAGACGACAGTCCGATCGTTGTAATAGGAGACGTTAACCTCGTTAGGTATGTCTATTAACTAGATCATCTATCCATGGGTTATCGCATTAGCGCAGCTTTTGTAGGTTGTTGTATATAATACATTCTAGAATACAATATTATTAAAATTTGGTTCTTTTCAGGGTACGATCCCTCGTGGTCTACAGGAGTGTCATATCATTCCGGGCGTTGTCTAAATAATTGAACAGGGCACGTTGGAACATCATCAACCTTTCTCATAACGGGCAATATTGCATTCGCCGCCTGGCAGGTATTTTATTCTATTCATCTATTGGCTTTGGTTAGAACACATACACTACAGTAGTATGAGGTTCTTAAAATATATATATATATATATATATATATATATATATATATATATATATATATATATATATATATATATATATATATATATATAACTTTTGTTGTCACTGCAGGGCATCATTTTGATTCACCTTGCGATTGAAGACTGTACAGTAACAGAAAGATTTTCGCGGGCAATTTGGCAAGCTTTTGATAGGTAAAAATTGTTTATTTATTTATCTGCATACTTAATACAGATTGGGATTCAACCCTTCTGAATTCTGTTTTCCATTATCCGTATTGATATGCGTTTATGAGATTGATACAACTTTCATCATATCTTTTAGAGAACTTGGGGGATATAATGTTGAATCTATAGGCAATGATTGCATACTATACTAGAGATACATTGGTTACAAACTTTTTTCACATTTAATTAATTAATATCATTTTTCATTTTGAAGCATCCATTCAAGTTATGGGACCGGAAGCACAAAATCTTTTATATATCATTAAGACGTATTGCCAGTGAACAGAATTCAGGTAAGACGTGTCTGTACCTGAGTTCACCTTTTGGCCATAAAATACCTTACACATTAACACCTTTGGAGGCCATATAAGTCTAATAAATATTAAGTTGTCTTCGCACTGAGTATATGTGCTCCTCATCTATGATATTCTTGTAGTTCTACAGAATCTTTTCTAGTTATTTGCCACAAATCGTTTTTCTTAGACTAGCATCGTCCATTCGTGTCATCATGGGAACTTATATGATACAGAACTGTTCTACATGTGGGAACGCTTCAGCGGTTTATTCCCTTTTTTCTTTTTCTTTTATTATCATTAGGTCTAGCTTTTATTGTTGGATAATCACATTTTATTAGATATGTGGTTCCCTCTTTTCTATATCTTTGATTATTCGTTTAGGTAATTGACACTTATTATAACTTTTACTATTTTCATCACACAGAGGTTTTTCTTGCATGGGATTTGGTAACTATTATCTTTTCTTATTCTTTCTGTGATATAAAGAATTCTCTTTAACTTATTACTATTCTTGATTTAGGGATTCAAACGAGTCTTTACTTTCTTCAGTTTCTCTGTGACAAGTTTTTATCTGTTCATTAAATGTAAGGCAATTGTTTTAATATTAAACAGGAAGTCATAGTAGGATCTTTAATATGTGCCCAGACTGATGCATATAAATTCTTTTTATATATATATATATATATATATATATATATATATATGTGGTATCTTACATTACACTTCTTTTTCTTTAGATTCATGGCTACCTGAAGAAGGCGTTCCGCCGAAACGCGCGTAGATTTAAATATTGTTAGCCACTTGTTGTCTCTTTTGATTATATAATCTGTTAAGGAATATGAAATGGTCTGTCTATTTTAGATTATGAATATTTTATCCATAATGATGCTGTGGGTAGAACATTTGTATCAAATTTGTCATTTGTTAAAACATTTTTTGTAGCTTTGATATTGTATTTCGTACATACTTTTTTGTCTATTTATTTATGAACAATGATGTTATAAAATATAAATAAAAAATATATATATCAGAATATCAAAAATAAAAAATTATATTTTGGAATAATAACCATCCTTCTGGTCACATATTGTTACTATATAGTATAGGTCCACTTTTTTAACCGTTTCCTAAATGTCTATTTGCAAACATTGTTTATTCGCCCTGATTTAGGAAACCCGTTCAGGGGTGCCCCTTCTTTTCACGTTTAGAGTTCAGTTACAGCAGCAAGGCATACAATGATCAGCTAAAGGATTGGACAATGAATTCGCTGAAGTACTTGACCGGCTGCAATCAGAACGTCAAATGGCACATTTGGAGGCTCCCTAGGCTAGATATTAACTTAATAGGAGCTGGGCGCCATTTTGTGAAGCTGCCGAAGGCGCTGGCAATCTGCGGGCACAAAAGAGAAACAATGCGAGGCAAGATGCGCTCCCCGCATGCAAGGAACGTGAGCGACACAGCGGGTTGAGAATGAAGCGTTCATTACACTCCGCAGCAGAATAAAACGCTGGCTGACTGTGCGCGAGTGTCTCTATTGCGGCTGCCATCTTAGGGTGAGGCCATCTCTGAAAAGCTTGCCGCGATGATGAATTAATCGAGAGTTATTGTAGAGGTAGCAGTACCTTAACCGGAGTCGGAGGCAGCTTAAATCCCTGTGCGCGGCCGTTCAGGAAGGAGATCAGACGTGTAAATGAACCGCCGTCACAGCAGAAACGGGTGCCACTCGATGTCCGCCATTTTGGGTTACCGCATTTTCCCAGTTGGCAAAGTTACTGGCAGGAATTATGGTGGAATTAGCGCATTTCGATGACCGCTGGTGGCATTATTAGGTGCCGCGCACCACCGGAAACCGAAGCCTGGTGTCAGTTCTTTCGTTCAGTCTCGGTGGACTCTAGAAGGGAGGCTTGATGTCTCTGCGTTGAGCAGAGAGACTGGATCAGGCAGCCATCAGCTCTGCCGGCCAAACAACCCCCCCCCCTTGGGAGGCAGCATTCATAAAGAGTGGCTGTAGCGATGGGCAGCATTTAAGTTCACTTGTCCAATTTATTTCAGTATTTCTTAACTTGTTAATGATTGTTAAAGAGCAGACGTTTCTTTGTGTGAGGTTTAGCTGCACGCATACTATCAGCAATGTATTACAAAAGTCTTTCAGCTTTGGTTTTAAGGCATTATATGAAAATAGAACTTTATTTATTATTATTATGCTAACTGCAACAGAAGGGTTTTTGTATTATGATCTGATGTCTGAGAGATTTCTTTTTCTGCAGATACTATTGAGAAAAGATTAACGATTTTATTCTTTATATTTCCAGACTGTTTTAAGGACTCTACACTTGCCAAAAAACAATAATCTTTATGTACTCACACCTGATTTACCACCTCCTTTGCTGTCAAGTCATTCAAGGTAAGGATTTTTGACAAATTATACGTTTTTCAGAATGCTCTTGCAGCAAAGTACAGATCTGAAAATGTATCATTTAAAGGGCATCCATTATTTTCCTACCAAAGAATCAATGAATGAATGTAATTTATAAAGCGCAAACTCCTGCCCGTGGGCGTCTTGGCGCTATAGAAAACTGATATGGCTGCAGAAATGTCAGAAGCGAATCAAGCAAAATGGTCAAGTGCCTTAGTCCTGTGAGAAAAGCCAGGTCTTTAAGGCCTTTCTGAAGGTGAGTAAAGAGGGAGCCGCTTTTAGTGTCAGTGGGAGGCTAATCCACAGCACAGCTGCGGTCCTGAAAAAACTCTTCCCGCCCCAGGTGGTCCTCCTAAATGAAGGGACAGTCGGGTTCATGGCAGAGCCTGAACGAAGCGTCCTCCCTGGGACGTACCATTTGAGTTTCTCCGTGAAATGGGCTGGCCCCAGTCCGTGCAATGATTTATAAGCCAAACAAAGAGCCTTGAACCTACAGCGCTGTCTGACTAGCAGCCAGTGAAGGTTCCTGATGGATCCTCTGGCCGATTCATGTTTAGGAATTTTAAAAAGGAAGCAAGCAGCATCATTTTGCAAAGTCTGAAGCCTCTTCAGGAGACCTGATGTGAGATTAAGATAGAGACTATTGCAGTAATCGATTCTTTTGAGTACCAATGCGATGGTTACAGTTTTGAGAAGTTCGGGAGGCAAACATTTTTAAATCTTTTTATGAGCCTTAAGGAGCAGAATGAAACAGATGTAATTTTATTCCCTTGGTCCTTGAACTTCAATTATTTATCTGACAGGAAGCCTAAGCTTTTTACTTTGTTTGAGGGTTCAGGAAGTGAGCCCAACTCAGGCGGCCACCATTCCGGCGTCCAAAATGAGTTGTTGCCAAAGATGATGACCTCAGTGTTAGCGTCATTCAATTTAAGGCAGCTGTGGTCCACCCAATGGCTCATATTGCTCATGCATGCCAGAGTTGTTTTCAGGTTTTGCTAGTGACACCACGATTTGGGTGTCGTCAGGGTACGACGCTAAGGAGAAACCAGAATTTTTAATGATTGTCGCCAGTGGCGTAACATAGAGATTAAACAGTGTTGGGCTCAATGTCGAGCCCTGGGGGACTCCAGAAAGCAGGGAGAAAAGCCTACATGTAAACTTGCCCATCGTCACATTTTGTTGTCTATTAGCCAAGAAAGATTGGAGGGGATCTAGTGCTGTATCCTCTATCCCCAGACTTCGCATACGGTCAGCCAAGATCTCGTGGCTGACCGTATCAAACGCTGCGGAGAGATCCAGCAAAACCCTGCAAAGAAGCAGGAATGCGAAGGATTAATTGGTATCATTTGAGAAGAAAAGGTGTATCATTCAGTTAATAGTAGAAACAAAAGAGAAATATATATCTTTGACACAGATTTGTTTTTAAATATCTTTTTATTAGCAGTTTATCCATTATACAATCCTGTATGTATAGCAAGGCAATGTACAGACAAGAAATTAGTACGTACATACAAACGGAGTAGTAGAGTTTTTTTGTTTTTTTTAAACAGTGTACAGTATAATAATATTGTATTTTTGTACATAGTTATATCTGTTAACTACTAGTCCCTGTGCTCTGCCTCGTGTTGAAACAACCTTTCAGAGGAGCCCTCAAGGTTCGCTAATGACATATCATGTCTTTCATTATAACATGTGTGAGCATTTATTTTTCCAAACATATAGAACCAAAAACCACCAATTCCACCTGGGGTCTAGTTCTGTATTGAACATCTTTTATCCTTTGCACCTGTCTGAGAGGGTCCACCTTACTTTGGACGGACATGAAGGCAAGGGGTTCTCAGGGCATCCAGTCTTACTGTGTAGTGGATTTTTTATGTTACTATACTATCTTCTCTCAGGGGGGTATCAGTCGGAGTGGGGGGGGTGTCCTCACCTCCTCACTCCTCGAGGAGTCTCTCATAGGACTCTCTCCGTCCTCCTCACCTCGGGCATCCCATGCCCGCACCACCTCTTCCCAGAGTTCCGCCAGTGGTCTGCGTCTTTTACTTGTTTTATCTTCCCGTGCTAAAGCTCTTTCTTCGGCCCTGGCCCAGACCGACACATCTTTCTCCCAGTCGGGCACCCTAGGGCCCCTTATTGCCCGCCATCTGAGGGCAATGCGCCTCCTGGGCAAGATTAGTGCGAGGTCAACAAATGTATGTCCCACTTTTTTGGCTTTGGGCCTCGGATATAAGCCTAATGGGCAAATCTCTGCACTGCATGGTAAAGATCGTGCTAATACCTCATTGAGGATCTCTATAATTTTACGCCAGTACCTTTGAATAACCGGGCACACCCACACCATGCGTGCGAATCTAGCATCCGGCGCTCTGCATCTCGGTTAACTCCCCCATACATAATGTTGAGCCTATGCGGGGTGAGGTAGGTCATATGTAGTATGTTGAACTGTGTAAATTTGAAGTTGGAGTTCCTAGAGATTTCCCTCGGGCTCCCCAGGGCCTTACTCCAATCCGCATCTGACAGGTTCCCACCTACCAGGGCTCCCCATTTCTCCTGCAGATGGGCCAAGGGCTGTTCTGTCAGGGTCATTATCGCAGCATATAGTCATTTTACCAGGTGTCTCGTCAACCTAAGCGTCACTACTGCCTGTAGGACTGCTTGTGTGTTATGCTAGTGGGTATCCCTTCCGCATAATATAGCTAAAGTACCCATCATAGTGTGGTAATTTAAGAACTGTCCTGGTGGTAAGTCATAGTGTGTCTGGAAGTCCGTCAGGAGAAACAGTTTCCCATCTTGGTAGCAGTCCCGAACTGTGGTCTCTTCCGCCGCTGCCCATTCTCTCAATTGGCACTGCGTGAAAGTGGAGCCGTCTCTCATCCGTGGTAATCCCGTAAGTGGTAGGTCGGGCGCGTACAGGGGAGTCCCAGCAGCCGTCTAATACATCTGTCCCAGCATTTTCAGGGCACACTTGCAGATGCACCCCCATGCTTGGTATTTGATGCTTGGGGTTCAAGATCTTGGTAAGGAGTCTCCCTTGTGGGTGCTGACCCGGTAATCCTAGTGTCTCTAGCCCTCTCCCATCTATCCATTGGGCCAGCCACTGAAGCTGTGCCGCCAAATAGTAGGTCTCAAAGTCTGGTGCTCCCAACCCCTCCACCGCCATAGGCCTGTAAGGGATACCCTACTCCGCCCCATCCCAGATTAGTTCCCTTAACAATATGTCCAATTCCCTAAACCATCTCCGAGGGATTACTACTGGGAGATTGACGAAGTAGTATAGCACTCTCGAGAAGATAATCATTTTGGAAAGAGCAACTCGGGCCATGACCGATAACTTAAGAGAACGCCAGAATGACACGTTTGCCTTCAGTGAGCGGAGTGCTCGGTCAAGATTTCCTTCCATAAGATCTGCTTGTTTGTGGAACACTTGTATGCCCAGATAACGAAAGAAGCTCGCTGCCCAGTTGATCCCCAACTGAAGGTCCCTAGGTCTAGCTAAAGAGGGTGTTAGTGGGAATATCTGGGTCTTTAGAGTGTTAACTCGGAGCCCAGACAGTTGCGCAAATTCCTCCAAAATGCTCATGGCGCGGGATACACCTCGGGCGTCATCCCTAATGTATAATAATAGGTCATCCGCATATAGTGAAACTATGTGTCTTCCCTTCCAGGCTTAGCCCATGTCTTAACCCTTCTTGTCTAAAGCATGCCGCCAGCGGCTCGATCGCCAGAGCAAAAAGCAGGAGCGACAGTGGGCAGCCCTGTCTAGTCCCTCTGTGTATTGTATAGGGAGAGGAGACCACCCCATCCGCCCGAACCCTGGCGGTGGGGTCCATGTACAGCAGTCGGACCCATCACAGCCATCCATCCCCCAATCCCATGTTCTTCATAACTTGTATCAGGAAGTCTCAACGTAAGGAATCAAATGCCTTTTCTAGGTCGACTGCCATCACCACCGGGCCTGGTGGCTCAGTGGACTAATGCGTCCATTGCAGGGGCCTGTGTTTGACCTCATTGTCACAGGTTCAAATCCCGGCGGGTCCACTCAGCCTTTCATCCATCTGCGGTCGATAAAATGAGTACCATTGAGTTGGGTAACAATGAACATCTGTTATTCAGCGCCAAGAGACCTCTGGGTGAACGCGCGCTTTACAAATACAAGTTATGTTATGTTAAATATGCCGAAAGGTCTTGATGGAGTAAAACATGATACAGTCCTCCCAGGTTCCCAGAGGTCGATCTAGCTGGGATAAACCCGTTCTGGTCCAGTATTGGCATGTATGGGAGAAGCCTCATGGCTAGGATTTTACTTAGCAGTTTGAAGTTCAAGTTCCGCATAGACAGTGGGTGAAAATCCGCCGTACCAGCTGGGATCGATTTAGTTGTGAGCAGTGAGACCACTAATGCCTCTCTGGTGGAAGTCGGTAGTTGCCCCACCCTTAACGAGGTGGCATAAATTTTTTCGATATGGGGGGTCATTATTGTTGCGCATGTGGAGTAAAACTCCACGGGGAGGCCATCCAGGCCTGGGGTCTTCTCTCTGGCCATTTCTTTAATTGCTAGTCTTTCCTGGTAAGCTCGTAGATCTAATAGCCGTAGGCGTTCCAGGGCTTTGTTATAATTACTCTTGTTGTCCAATAATTGCCTCCTGACCTCGCTGTCCACTCTCGGTCCATTATCTAAAGTATGGATCTGTGTTTCCAGCGTCTGGAGTTCTCTATTGATCTCCTGACGCGCACCTACTGTCTGTCCCATACACTGGTCCCTCACCACCACCATGAAAGCATCCCACTCCATCAGACAGGTACTTGCAAAGTTCTGGTTCAAATGGAAATAGCTCGAAATGGAGGGGGCCAACTGCTGTCTAAAGCAGTCATCTCTAGTAGGGTGGGGTCCAGTCTCCATACCAGGATTGATGCAATCTCGGGCGACGGAGAGAATCTCAGAAACAACGGGCTGTGATCTGAAATGGTGCGCCTCAAGTACTCCGCCCCCATTATTGTTGATGAAAGTTGTATTGTTGTATTCCGTATAGGTACCCTATATAGGCGCAGGTAACATTGCAACCTTTCACCTATATTCCTCCCTACATTACATACATAACGGTTCTTAGGGACTGACCTTTTACCTAGATACGACACTGCATTCAGAACGCGGGTTTCCCCCTAGTTCGAATCTCATACATTATGCATGAGGCTTCTTGGAAGCACAGCAGGACGAACATCTCCTGTATAATATCTCTGTATAAAGTTCAGGCCCGACATCATCCTTTAGGCCGACACAGTAACACAGCAAGGTAGGACCCCGGGGGAGACCTATGGGTATATATACATCACATCTTGCTTAGAAGGACAGAGGAGACCGAGACTTCCCGGCTGACACACTGACCAGAGACACACTGTTCCTGCATGCAGACACCCCAGCTCGCAGTGGTCTAACATCCCTCGCGGGGTGTCCAACTCGAGACCAGGACATGGTCCCATATTCTCTCATTCTCAGGTAATGGTGTTGAGTAGATCCTAGAGGGATTCTTGGCATAACACCTAGGTACATTTAGGTACATCTAGTTAGGGAGGCATCGTAGGAGTACGCACCTTTTATCATGTGTTTTATGTACTTGTATGTATTCATGATTTCTGCAAGATGGTAGAACTTTACCATCCCTTTACTTTCGTAGTACTGCTAATCATATATCTCTGCTACTATCTAATGGTTGTTGCAGTTCCTCTATTCTACACTAGAATAACAACTGTTCAATAAATACTTATTGAAAACGCCCAGTCTATCTATTCTGTGTAACTCTCTGAGACAAACTAAGTGAGCACGAGTGACTGAGCGAGAGGTAGTATATTGTTTCCACGATTCTGAGGGATCAGGGTTGTCATGTTCTGAGGTTGCCAGAATCTATTCTCTCCTTGGTAAGAGGAGATTATAGTGGCACTGTGAGCTAGCTAATACAGATAGGCTAACGTATCCGGTGGGGGTGCACGGAATCAGTCTGCCACCAATCCCACAGTTTGTTATCCAAACGCGCATATCCTGTATAGGTTATATCGGAACTACACAACAGTATAGAGCATAGAAACATGTCTAGCCTGGTGTGCAGACTGTATAGTGGGGAGTAAAAGGAGTATTCCCGCTGTTGACCATTTTGTAGTCTCCAGAGATCTAGGACCCCCACCCGTTCATCCAGTCTCGTAGCCCCTTGGATGTCACAGCTACTGTTGCACCATGTAATGGTGGGATAGACCTATCTATGTCTATATCTGCCACGCAGTTATAATCACCACCCAAGACCAAGTCGCCCGCTGCAACTTCCAACATGGGCTTGGTGAGTCACTGCAAGAACTGTGCGGGCGTAAATACTCCCCAGTGTAATTTCCCTACCCATCAATCTACCCTTTACTATGACAGTGCCCCTCCGGATCAATGATTTTATGTGTGGGGTGAAATGGAGTGCCCGGCTTTATCCACAATCGGGCCCCTCTTGCATATGCTGAGTATGTGGTAGCATACAGTTGTCCCTACGATATACGGCGTACCCTGAATGCTTCCTCGGCCGTCAGGTGGGTTTCCTGCAGCATTACTATCTGTGCGCCTCTGCGGCGTATAAAATTAAGAATATTATAGCGTTTTCAGGGGAGCCCATACCTCTAATATTCCAGGATAATAGCTTCACCTCTTCTATATTTGTCGTCCTGGTGGCCATAGTTGTAAGAGATGTATCCTGCGTCCCTTCCCTCCTCCCTTCGTATTCTGACGTGTTCTTGACCTCAGGTGGCAATCAACAAGCCCAACAAAATAACTCCCCATCCCAGAAGCGGCCAAGCAATGGCCGGCCGCCCAAACCTGTAAATAACTTCATTACGGTGAGAACGCCACCTTCAGCTTCTCCGGCGGGCCACTCTGATAGAGGGGGGTGAGAGTCAAGGTAGTTCAGGGACATGGAGCCCGTCCCCGCTCATGAGGAAGATTATAGGGTCGGCTGGTGTGCTCCCAGAGATGGTATCTTGTACTCCCCTCTGGGACTCAGACTAAACTAGGAATCCGCCATGCCTCTGGGCTTTCATATTATGTCATCTGCTGATCGTGGGGTTACTTTAGGCATGCCTGATTCAAGTCCCGTGTTATCTTCTGAATCAGTTGCTAAATCTCTCGGCTCCGAAGACGGTATCTGCCTGTCTGATTTTGGTGAAGACATAATCTGTGCTACAGTTTGCAGAGCGGCTTTCCTGTCTTGCTCTGTTTATGATATTGTGGGTTTCTGCAGTTGATTCGTCTTCTTTGCTCTGATCAGTGTTTTCCTAGCGGCTTGTTTTGTCCCACGAGGACCAGACTGCGGTTTCGGCAAGGGTGCCCCTTTTTTATAAACCTCTAGCCAGGTCCAGGTTTCCTCCGGGGAGGCGCAGAAGTGGGTGTCTCCATCTAGGATGATGCGGAGCTTCGCTGGAAAGGCAAGGGAGTATTGTAGGCCTTCCTCGCAGAGGGCTCTCTTGGCCTCTATGAAGGATACTCGCTGAGCCTGCACCCTAGCCATGAAGTCCGGGAACACCAATATCTTACTATTGTCCAGCGCTTAGGGGCTATGTGTTCTCACGTGCTGCAAAATAGCATCTTGGTCCCGGTAGTGCAGTAGCCGAGCCACCACTGGACTAGGAGGCCTTCCCGGTGCAGGGGCTCGCACAGGGACCCGATGTGCCCTTTCAAGCACAAAGAATTTGGAGAGGCAGTCAGGGTCCATTTCGGTTCTCAGCCAGTTTTCCAGGTATGCCAGCATGTCTGAGCCTTCAGCACCCTCCGGGATGCCTACCACTCTTATGTTGTTGTGTCTATTATGCCCTTCAGCGTCGTCAGTGCGCTGCTGTAGCACTGTCACCCTGGCAGTGAGTTCTTCCAGTCGGGAGGCAATTTGTTTGTGTTCTGGCTGGAGCTCCGCCACTGCTCCTTCTACTTCTTTGACTCGGTCTGTCAATTTGTGGTGTTAGGCCTGTAGGAGTCCCAACCCCACCAAAACTGCTCCTATATCTTACTGTTGAGCCGCCTTAGTGTCAGCTACTGCCAGTTGTACTTTGTTCAAATGCAGGTGGAGCGAAGCCTCTGTATCAGCTGACTCGCCACCCTCCTTTTCTGTGGCCAGCGGGGAGGGCTCTCTTGTGTTAGGCTGCGTGCCCCCTTCTTTAACTTTCTGTCTACACATTGTTGCTCTCCTTGGAGCAGAACCAAGTTGTAATGTGTATGTGACCCCCGATTGCTTCCTACTAGTCCTGAATGGTTTTCACCATCCAGACTTCTCTAGTGGAGCCTGCCTGTTGAGTCCAACTTGCGCTTTGTTTCTGGAGCCGCTAGAGCCTTCAATTTCGGTCCAGTTGGATGAACATGGACTTCTACTTAACTGTGCTAGTCCCTGCGGCCTGTGGGGCCCAGGCCCAATCTCTTTCTCCGTCTACAGCAGCTTCATGAACGAGTCCCGGGTTCTGAGGATTCCTAGATTGCTTCTGACCGCTGATCCTATGGATGTTCCTGTGTGGGCATACACTCTTCTCCTATAATATCAAGGAGGGCCCAGAGCTCCCAGTGTTTTCTTATGTCTGCCCTACTGATCTACCTCCCCAGGCCAGGCCCTATGTGGTCAGGGAGAGCCTCTCTGCTTGTTTTGGGCCTCGATGGGGGCCCCGATCTCCCGCGTGGGTCTTAGTCGAAACTCGTCACTCATCGGGGGTGGGCGCGTCTTTCCCCCCCTCTTTCCTGGCCCTGGCGTTCTCCTCACCGTTTGAGTGGTTCTGAGTCTGTACAGGGCTCTAAGACAGCGGTCCGCCGGGCTGGCTTCTCCCAACCAAACCAGGCAGTCGGCCCTCAGGTGGAATCCTTCTTGATCCCGGGCCAGGCATCTGCAGCTCTGTCGCCGCTCCACCGCCCGAAGGCCTTTGCAGTTTTGCAGCAGTTAGTTCTCTTCAGAGCCTGTTGCGGCATCCGCCCTGGCCATTTCTGCCGTGGGGCCTCTCAGGTCAAGGTCTACCCCAACGGTGCCCCTGATCTCCGTGCAAGCCACAGACTAGCTTCCGTCAGTCTCACGGGGCGAGCGGCGGCTCACCGATCCCGGGCCCTCCTCTCCATCCGCCCGTGCAGCCCGGGGCCCGGCGTCCCCAATTCCAGGGCCGCGTCGCGGCCTGGAGGCTGCCGGTGGCCCACGACTGCTATGCACAGTCCGGGCTCTTCATGACGCTCGCCCTGGACTCTCATGCCTCGGGACCTTATGGTACAGGGTCCGCTCCTCCGGAGCCTGGTTATCTCCACCGCTGCCGTCAGGCTTCGTCAAGCTGCACAGGGCGGGCAGTAACTCACGAAGAGCAGGCCTCCTTCTCCTTCTGCTCCGCCTCTCCCGGGCACTCAGCTAGCTTCACTGCTGTCGATTCACCTCTCGAACTCTCGCCTGTCTCCGGGGGCACCAAGCTTCACCCCTTTCACTGCTTAATGTTTGTCAGAGGTAATTCTCTGCTGGGGAGCTGTGGAACCAGCTGGCCCCCGGAGAATCGAGATATAGAGTTAGTTTATTGCTGTACTTTTCAGGACTGCTTTTTTTCAAATGACTTTTGATTAATTTTTAAGGAAACAATGCAAGAAAGAATAGATTGGCTACCATTTGTTATGCTGCATCTCGATTAGTGTTCACACGGCTTCTGTTATACCAACTAAGAATAACAAGGAAAATTCCCTGCCCACCCACATCTCCCCTCTCATGATCAAGTGTGCATTAGCCATTCATATATCTAAGATGCTGGATAAGTTGTCTTTAAAATGCACAAACGGTGATGAGAGTAACGCTTGGGGTAGGATTCCAATCCATCCTTCCTTTGCCCACAATGCCACCTCACGTTTGACCCATCCATATGCAAATCAGTCTTGACCCTGCTCCAGTAGGAACAGTGCAGCCTGAACTGCCAGGCCTGATACTCGCTGAACCGGAACACAAGCAACCCCTGATTGAGGCTTGTGTTCCAGTTTGGAAAGGACCTGGTGGCTGCTTGCTTGTGTTTAAGTTCAAGGACCCAAAGTCTTATCTGAGCTTATGTCAGCCTCTTCCCTTCATCTTGATGAAATTCTGTCTTATAATGTAGATATGACTTTATTTGGTATCGGTGAACCACGTTTGAGGCTGTTCTACAATCACCCTCCTGCCATTTGCAAAAGGGAGTTTCGTGCAGGAGAGAATTTAGGATTGTCATGTATGCCGAGGGGAAAAATGTTAAGTCCCCCTCCTTATGGCTCCGTTGTCCTAGGTTATAAGGGTGATATTGACTGGAGGGCTCAGTGGTGGATTTTCCTGTCTGTGTTGTTTGTGTGAAGCCACCGCGTGTTCGGCAATACCATAATCCACGTGGACCCATATCTTATTGGAGTTAGACCTGGGCCACTCTACTGCTGTCTCCAGCTGGGTTGCTGCATAGTATAGGTATAAATCCAGCAATCCCAGGATGCTTGTTTCCGGTCCAGGGAAGACCTGGCTTGGCAGTTCGGGCTGGGCTGTTCCCATGAGGAACAGGGTCCAGACTGATTTGCATATGGCTGGGTCTGAACTGGGGTTGCGATGTGAGCTAAAGAACGATGATGGATTCAACCCAGCTCTGTGACTGGGGGTGAGTGTCTGAAATGTTTCAACACTCCGTCCATCATCTCCTTGTGTTTGCTTTATAAATCCAGCAATGCCATGCCTCTTCGTGCCCTAATTTGAAATTATAGCTTCTGTTAGAAAAGTGTCTTAGGTTTGCCCCAGATAAAATCTGACAATAGTTTCTGAATCTGGTGTAGAAATGAGTGCTCAAAAGGGATAGACAAGGCCTTGAACTTCTACAGTAAGTGCTGTAAAACATTCATTTTAACTGTTTTTTCCCGGACGAGGAGATGAGGAACTTGGACCATTCATTCAAGTCTTTTTTGCTGTTGACTATTGAAGAGGGACAGTTTGCTTTATACTGATTCGAGATTTTGATTCCAAGATACTTTACGTTCCCTCTGCCATAACGGTAAGGATATGTTACTTCTAGGTAGGCCACCAACTAAAGAGGGAGAGATAAATTTAAGATCTCGGATTTATCACAGTTTATTTTATATTCAGAGAACTTTTCAAACTGCTCTAGCTGATTAATAACGTCTGAGAGAGATGTAATTGATGAGCTAAGGAAAGCAAGACATCCGCCTATAAACTAATATTATGCGGATCACCCTTAAACTGGATTCCTTTGATACCCAAAGGCTGTCTAATCGGACAGGCCAAGGTCTCAATGGCTAGGGCGAAGAGATGGGGGACATTCCTGCCTCGTGCCACTGTGAGGACCAAAAGATTGTGAGAGTTGCCTGTTCCAGGCTATTCTTGTTGAGAGACTGGCCTAATTAGCCAAGACCACATATCTGTATTTCAGACCGAATCCCATTGAATCTGGTACCTGTGACAGAAAGGTAAAGTCCACCCACGTAAATGCTTTCTCTTTATCGAGTGAAAGTTCGACAGACGGAGCTGTCTTTTTCTCAGTCATTTTTGCTGTAGTAGACTTTAAACCTGAAAGGTTCATGGTCAGAATGGATTGCATATAAATAAACAGGATTTCTAGGATTGAGTTTCAAAACTGTACCCTACTAAACCGAGTCTCTAGATTTCAGGTGTAGTAATAGTGGAGCATTGTAGTCCAAATAGGTTGACCAAAATATAATTTCCCCAAACTTGTTTTGTTCTTCTCCATTTAGAGGAAGCGTTAAATCGTGCAGTTCATCATATATAGCTTGTTTAACCCAAGCAGATTTGTCAATGATATTTTTAACTCCTCGTCACCAATATAAATGGTGCATTGTATCATTCCAGTGATTATCATAAGTATGAAATATTAATTTCTCATCGACAGCAGACTCTTAGGCCTCTCCAGGTACTGATGTGTTGTCACAGTAGTCTCCTCAGATAGAGTAATTGATCACAGTCGGCAGAGGATTGTACGAAGTCTTTAAAGTAGTAAAGCGGTTTGCCCCTGTAAGGTGTTTCAATATTTAGCATGATCAGTGAGTGGGGTTGAAGGATAAGCGACAGTCTGCCTTGTATAGAGAATCCTCAATAAAACAATGCCACTTTTTTGTATAGTTATGGTGAAGCAATTGCGGTTTAATTCTGTTGACATTTATTTGTACCACAGAGGCATCCATGCCCATAATTTGAGTCCTTGTGTAGCATTTTTGTTATCTAGATTAGTTCCTTGTATTCATTCATGCTCTACAGATGCTCTAATGGTTTCTTCAGCATTGGGCATTACTTTCTCCTTTACATTCGAACTTCAGCTATTACAGACCGTCAGTGCAGTATACTTTTGTAGGTTCTAGAGGAAATGTTACTTCCATATGCAATGGATAATTACAAGGTATTTCTGATGGATATTTCTACATGCAGATATCTCACCTTGAATATCCCAGGCACTAGACTGAATATAGAGACTTCTGACATAGCTCTCCCAAACCAGTAAGGGGCGCTGGCTCCATCTCGACACCAGAAGTGGAATCATATTGATGTCACTGGAGCCATGAAGCGCCCACTCAGGCACCCTAACAGCAGTTCCCTTTTCTCAGCACCTTTAAATGCAGAGCTTCTTTTCTCAGCTATTTGGCAAAACATTTTTTCAAATTCTTCTTTACAAGTGCAGTGTGTTGGGGATATCAAAATGAGTCTGAACACAGCAAATTCATGGCCAGGGCTATGACGTCCTCGATATCCCTAGGTTGGTCACTCCTGACTGCAGTCTACAGGTTTTTCTGGGGATATGCATACCACACTGACGGACATGCCCTTTGGTGTCCCTAGAAATCTGTTTGCAGAACGGGGAGGATGGGTGGGTCGGTAAGGAATCTGCGGCTAGATCGAGTCTCTACCAGCAAAAGGCGTTACTGAAGGTAAGTAACTTGTTCTTGCAGAAGTTTCTCCAAGGTTCCCCATTGTAAGCAATGCCAGCTTGCATATACTGCCCAGGAGCAACAGAACCCCTTCAAGTACAAGAGCCGAAGCAAAGGAAGGGGTTGCCAGTTAATCCCTCTTCCCCTTCACCACCTGGAAACAGACTTTAGCTTCCCCTTGAAGGACTATGTGCAGCATATTAGAAGACTGGTATCCTCCTTTCCATTAACCTGGAGGACCATCTGTTTGGTCCATCGGGTCCTTCAAATTGTAGCAAGGATGTATATCCTACTCTTTTTGCAGGCTCACCCTACCAGCATATCGCACTGCACAGTCCCTGGAGTTAGAGGACACTTAAGCAGGAGGTGTCAGCCCGGCTGCAGAAAAGATTGGCGGAATTGGTGCCAGAGCAGGATATTGGGCGTTGGTACTGTGCTTGCTTCCTTGTTCCCAAAAAGGACAACTGTCTTCATCCAGTCCTAAGCCACAGGTTTCTGAACGTTTACCTGTGCACGATGTTCAGGATGCTGCCCCTGGTTCCTCTGGTACCTGAGACTGGTTGGGGTCCCTTGAATTGCTGGTCTGATATTTTCATATAGTGATTCTATGGTTGCATAGGAAGTACCTTGCACTTCGTGGTAGGGTCACTCATGATCAGTTTGCTGTCCCACCCTTCAGACTGACATCAGCACCTTGAGGTTTCACAAAGGTGATGCGCATGGTTGCGGTCTATCACAAGAGGTTGGGTATCCCTGTCTCCCCATACCTTGACAACTGGCTTCTCAAAGCCAGGTCTCTGCAATTGGTTTTGTGCCACGTTCATGCAACAGCATCCCCGCTGTTGAACTTGGGCTTTTCATTCAGCATGCCAAATTCTCACCTCACTTTAAAGCTTCCCATTTATAGGCAGGGCCACTGGAATTATGTGATTGTGCGGCTGCAGCGATTTATGCATAATTATAGATTTGCCGCATTTGCCACATAATACATCACCTGCTGCAAAATCTGCCGATTTTAACAAAAAACATTTTTTTCTAGCTCAAATGGTAAAAAAGTTACTAAAAACGCAGCGGCACGTGTTAGCGCACAGTGTAACTCCTTTTGCAAAGGTTGATTGGTCACCTTTCTGTTGCTATATTTGGGTAATAAACTGGTACTAATGAGATGCACCCAGTGCCCAAACAGTGTTAACAAGTGTAAAAAGTACAAAATAATGAAGTAATACTATTAAAAAAAGTGCAGCATTACGCTGCATAATTTGTTTTTTCTTGCTGCATAATTCACTCAACCCTGCTGAATAATTTGCCCTCTCCTGCGCATAATTCTAGTGGCCCTGTTTATAGTGGCAGTATTGGCTATAATGTTGCTTAGAGCCCTCCCTACGCAGAGGACCTGGGACATTTGGGATATGATTCTGATGTTTCAGTGTGACACTTGGGTTCCAGTCCTGATGGTTCTAGGACTGCTGTGTCTCACATACTCTTAATTCCGAGGATGATCTGTCACAACCGTGCCCAAGTCTTCTTAATCACCCGTGACTGACTGAGAAGGCTGTGGTGTGCAGACCCTCTGCACCTCTTCCTGTGTCTCCCGCTCCTTCTGTTCAGGGCAAACCTCCTCTCACAGTCGGAAGGGCAGGTTCTGTACCCCAACTCCAGAGCCTACTCCTTTAGGCCTGGAGATTGAACACAGATACCTGGCGTATTTCCAGATACCACCAGAAATTGTCTAAGTGGTCCTTTCTGCTTGTCACCCCTTGCTTGACAAAGTAGGTCTATTCCAGGAAGTGGAACAGATTTGTCACTTGGTGTGCTGAACAACATGTAGATGTTTTTAAGGCTTCTTTGTCTGAAATCCTCCAGGTTGCACTGTTGCTGTCTTTAGTAGGGTTGTGCGGTGGGCAGTGTCTAGGGCTACATTTCAGCCTTGTCTGCATTTCTATACATTCCGGATCAGATATTTCTCTTTAAGTCTTCTCTTTAAGTCGTCTGTAGTGATGGGTGTCTTCTGTGGACTCGCAAATACATTTCCTCCAACTCACTTTGTCATGCCCCGTTGGGATCTGAATTTGATTTTAACTTTTTTTAAGATTGCCCCTTTTGAGCCCTTCCACAGTTGTCAGTTGAGTTAATTAACTCTCAAGACTGCTTCTTGTTGCCCTTACTTTGGTGTTAAGCGCGTCAATGAGTTGCAGGCACTGAGCATCCGCCTCCTGTTCACATGCTTCTTCCTGGACAAGCTTGTCCTCAAAACAAAAGCCCTCCCGAAGACTGGGTCTCTTTTTCATCTGGGACAGTCCATCACTCTTCACCACATTACTGTCCCTCCTATGCAACCAAAAAGGATGAGCAGTTGCACTGACTGGGACTTCAGGTATGCAGTTAGATTTTAAATATTAACCGTATCAATGAAGTCCGGTCTGAAGACCAGCTCTCCAGATGGTACACAGGTGACATAAAGCCCCTAAAGTCCAACTCCTTTTTATGTACGTCCTGACTCCATCTTAGATAATGGAGGCCACCATCCTCTCAATCTGAGTCAATGGAAGTTGCCACCTTTCCTGATTTATGCAGAATCATTGTCATGTCTGCCATTTGATGCAGATGTCCTCTGCCCAAATCTTTCTGAGAACTGTGACAGCCTCAAGCCATTCTACTAATGTCCTAGATCGAACACCTGATGCAACATTTGTTTGGGCCATATGTCTACTTTTCACCATGTCAAGGTTAATTAAGAACAAATACAGACATATAACCAAATAGTGTAGTCTGAATTGAAGTCCTTTTACCTTGTATGTTCAGAAGAAAATAACTGTGGTGCACACCTTGATGCACGTCATCTATGTCAGACATTCCTAAACTTATGTCAGAAATTCCAATTTCTGCTAAGAATTAGTATAGAAGGAATGCCACCTGACCACTTGTCAGGAGAGGTCCTTCACCCAGATTGTTGCACGAGATCCTGCCAGAGATGGTCTCACCTACTGCCAGCGCAGATGCTACATCTCGCCTAAAGCCAATAAAGGTGAGTCCCAGAGAAAGACCGCTAGCGCAGCGAGTGTTTGCCCTTCGCAGGGAACAATGTCTGCACGCCTCCGCTGGTAAAGACAGCCTTTGATGTCAACAAGGTATGCATTGCATCTCTTCTTCCTAAGAAACTCTAGATTGCAAGTTGCTCTGCCTTCCATGCTCTTAGTGTAGCGCATAAAAGTAGATGAGGTGGGATGGCCATTTCACGTACTTGGTCCTTCAGTATTTTCATGTTGGACCATTCCTTCAGACTCAATGCTGGGTAGGGGTACTCCTTGAGAAATCTATTCAGAACTATGAGGAATCTGCAGAAATACCGATCAGAAGAAAAGGTTACTTACCTTCGGTTCCAACTTTCTGGAAAATAGTCTGTCTACCTGGAAATTTCTCACCGATCTCTCTCACCCACCTCCCCATACTGAGGTTCTTTCTTGGGATTAATAAGGTTTCAAATTAGATTGCTGCACTGCTGCAGCGCTATAATTCTTGCCTTCTTTCCTAATCTATTCCTCTGAAAGCACAGATAAATGCGTACAGGGAACTGACCTCTGGGTGCTGAGGTGATAACTATATGGCTACACCATGACTCCACTTCCGGCATCAAGATGGAGCCATAAACCCCACTGACATAGGAGAGCTATATCAGAAGTTTCCGTATCCAGACTAGAGCCTGGGATATTCTAAAGATGAGGAATCTGCAAGTAGAGTACCCACCAGAAAGATTGTTACAAAAAGGTAAGTAACTTTTTCTTGTATCGCAGGTTGGGACCCTGCGTGTGACTGAACATGAAGAACAGTAAATAGCTGTGTAAATGGAGTGTTCACATCTGACGCGTCTGAGAGCAAAGTTTATAAATGAACGAGGACCATCAGACTCCGCTTGGAATCATTTCCAAGTGGTATCCTAGTACAGCGCACAATAGAAGCACAGATTGCACTCACACTGGGCGCTTTCAATCGGGTTTAGAATGAGAATGGAGTATTGCGTGGTTCTGACGTTTGTGACTCTCAAACAGGTTAGAGAGGACGAGGCATAGAAATCTGCACAGGAAATAGTAAAGACCTAAACCCTTACGTGGTACGTGTGAACTTGTGCTCAAGGGGAAGTGAAAGTAAGGCTTGTTCCTACCTGCCAGTTGTCAGCACTCTGATTCGTTGTTCCCTGCATAATCCTAGGTTGGAAAAGCACTTTCTAGGATCTCTACAGACTTGGCACAGTCCCAGTGGTTAGTAAGTTGCAGCGACTCGTGAATAATGCTCAGTGTCATGGCTGACTTTATTGCTTGTATTTTAGAGGGCAGAGTTCCTTCAGTAGCACCTTTCTTGATTGTGCACACATCTTCGGTACTTAACCATGCTGCCTACTGTGAAATTAACTCATCTTACCACAAAATATAAAAGTGCTAATGTGCTGTTCCCTAATGTTCGACGCATATGCTGAGAATTCGACTATTTGTTTTGATTTTGCAACCCATAGACGGAAGGTAGAGAAAATATGCATTTACTAGAACAGCGCTGCGAACCCATAGTAGTAACAGAATAGGAGCTGTACCCTTCTGCTTGGGTAATGAGTTACGTAACGCTCGGGCCCCTTTGCAGCCCTTAATTCAATATTTTCACTCCCGAGTCAAGCCAGGAGCAGAACCTGAAGGATGCTCAGTGTCACTGGGGCGGACAGGCCCTTGTTTCAACGACTCCTTGCTAAAGCCAAACCGTGGTCTAAAGCATTGTCTTTTCATCGAGTCTTCGACAGCGTTTGGAAAGTCGAAAGAGATGCGTTTGCAAATGATTGTGATGACCGATTTCATTTCTCATCTGAAATTATTTTCTTATGAATAACTACATGTGTCGCCAGCAGAAACGTATAGACAGCAGGTCACCATCACTTTCCTGCCAATAGTTAATGGACATTGAAGGCAGTAAATGGCTGTATATTCATAAATGCTGACGTATTCCCATATGCCCTTCATACTAACAAAAGGCACATAAGTGGATGTCCTTTAACGGTCTGCTAGCTTTGGATTTCAACAAGCTAATTGACGTAGTCGTTGCCATATCAGTGGGTAATAAACTGTGCAATTGGGTTTGGTGCATCACTACAATTAGACGTATTTTAATCTCCATTGTTACCGTAATTGGGAGCACGCGGCCCCTTTCATGCAGAAATTGACTTGAGGGAGATTTCTAAGCCTTCAAATTAGGCATTATTAAGTGTCACTTAATTTGCCTAGTTCACTAACCACACATTGTTGTAAGTGTGGGGGGCGGAGAGTGGCAGAGAACAGTTTCCACAGGGGAGCCTGTGTAAATTGTTGAGTAGCCACATCAACACACTGATCATTATTTTTTAATTTAGTGAATGAGTCAGCCTTTCTAATTTAGAAAATGTTAACTGCACATGACTGATTTCTTTTCAGGGAAGGTTCAAGCAGTTTTCCAATGAGAGTAATTTGTAAGATTTACAAAACTGTTATAGAACCACAATTTTATATCGTCAGGCATCTATGATCTTTCAAGATCTAATGACGAACCTCAGCATCTCAGGCAGAATGCCAGTGTTAAATTGGGACCATATTGAAAGGACGACCCATTCATATCCATTTCAAGCATAGTGTACTTCTAGATGCGGTGGTCAACAAGTATGCCTCCAGGCTGAAAACACCATTTTACATTGCTGTAATTATTTCTCTATAAAAAATTTCGGTGGGTTTTGTTAAAGAAAGCAGTCAAGTTTTGCCACTTCAGATTAGATTCTGCTAAATGTATTTTGCAAATGTTTGTGTGAATGAGTAATTTCCCTGTCTTCCTAACCCCGGTCTTTGTTCTCAAACTTCCTGCGACGTAGTTGCCTCATCCCAGTACTCAAATTGTATTTGAATCACTCTTACCTATTAACCATGGATGCAGCTAGGAATGGCTTGTGACAGTCCTCATGTGAAGTGCACATTTTCTGCAGATATTGGGCTGTTTTTAGCAATTTTCTACAGATTTGGGATTTTTTTCTAGAGTAGTAACCACTCAGTCATTTATTCTGAGAATATCTGTTTTGTTTATTGTCTTTTTTGTTTAGGTTATTACAACCCCATAAACCATGTTGATGTGCGTTTGGTAAATCATTTGTTTATCCTACCATGTCTATGAATAACTTGTTTACAATTGTGGCCTTGATGATTTCGATGTATGGAAATTTTGTTCCACTGGCTTGTGTTATGGTTTGGGCAGCCAATGCCATGTAAGCATTTTTTACAGTTATGTTGATTCTCAAACTGACTACACTTCATTAATTGAGTCAGCGGTCCATTTGTCTCTCACATAATCAAGCTAGGCATGATCTGTGTGGGGAGTCTATCCCATATACCCATTCTAGGCCCTACCACACAGGAATTATCCTCCCCTCTCAAGTAATGGGGCCTTGTTTTTGACAGGTCCCACAAGCCTGCGCTAAAATCTTAGCACTGGACTGCCGTTGCAAACAAGACAAGCGACCGTCAGCGCTTACTACATTTGTTGCTTTGAGCTTGCACCCTAGTATTCCAATCCAGGCGATATACATGGGGAGCACACCAGGAATCGACTAATATAGAAGATTTGCTCCAGCCCTGGATTCCTTTACCGGTATCAGCCAACTACACTATTCCTGAAGTTTTTACTGCAGGTCTTGTGGGAGTCCTCAAGAGGCCTGTCAAACTAAACTTGGGCCAAAACACATCGACAACCTTACATGCTACCCTGTCGCTTGCTGAAAAATCAGGGCGTACACGGCGGTCGGTAGCTAAACGGGGAAACATTATCCATTGTTCTTTTGCTAAGAAATTTGACTTTTCCATTTGTAATTATCTGGCTAAGAGCATGGACATATGAATGTTGAATATAAGGACTTAAGGGTTCATAAAGGAATTCTCCAGAACAGTAAACCTTTTTAAAAAATCTCTCCTTAATTTGCTCTAATTTGTTTTGATATCAGTAAAATGCACATATATGATGACATCTTTAGAATATAATTTTTGAATACATAAATGGCAGTGGAAACAATGAATTAACTTCTTTTTTGGGATATATTAGTTTAAGTATTGTTTATTAATTTGCAATTTCTTTTTTTTTTTTACAAACAGTATTATGATTTTTCCCTTTGAGAGTTCTTTGTCTGGTTTACTGTTTTTTCTTTGCAGGGAAGTGGTGTAGTCCAATTGACCCACTGGAGACTCTTTCCCTTTCCCTATAACCAAAAGGGGCAAACATTTAGTGACTTCATGTTTGCACACTGTACCCTGCAACAGGAACATTAACCCTCTGTGCTTTTGATGAACCAAATCTGAGACCAACTCCCTGACTTATTTTAACATTATTATACATTGAAACAAAGCTCTTTGGAACAAGTGCTTTAAGTCAGTGATGTTTTTAAATGCAGTCTGTTACCAAGAACTCAGAAAAGCTTTATTATCACATTTGTCTGCAAATATTTTGGGGGCAGTTTTTTCTTTAGAAAACTTAGAAGGCCGACTGTCACAGACTCTGTTCCTCATAGCATTTAGTCTTCTACCCTGCTGCCAAAGACTACACCCGTTGTTAAAGGCCCTGAAGCTGAGCTGGAGGACCGAGCTGCAGATTAGAGCCTATAAGAGTGCTATTGAGAGGGAACCCATGCCAGAAGTAGGATGTGCTAGTTATTGCTGCTACTTTCTGGTGTCCGAGAAGGACGGATGCTTTTGTCACATTTTGGACTTGCACCCTTTTAATGCTTTCCTCAGGAAGGAAAAATTCAAGATGCTCCCACTGGCCCAGATCTTGACTGCCCTTGACCCTGGAGACTAGATGATGATGTTGGATTTGCAGGACGCCTATTCCTATATACCTGTCCTGAAAGCCAATCATAGGGCTCGAAAAATCATACACATTTTACAAGACCTGAAGGTCTAGTAACTTTGATGATCTACTCGACCTAATTGCAATGTACTTGAACCGTGAACTGGTCTCAAACTGTGTGATCCTAGGCAAATATTTTGTCTTATGGAGCCGCCTTTTTCTTTATTATCACATAAGAGAGCACCTTCAAATATATAAGTTCACTAATTCTGCTGTACAAAATAACTCTTTATTTACTAGACTAAATGTTTGCTCCATGTATAACAAGAATCGAGCCCATATATAGGGTACACATGATCCCTGGCTTGCCTCTTAGTTCACTAATAGCATTGTCATCTGGGGAGGAACAGTAATATTTCCCAGTTCATGTTTAAAAACTCACTTTACATAAATATATTACCAAAGCATGGTGTGGTAGTGCACTGTCATTTACAGATAGCATATTTTTCATTGAAATGGCTGCAGAACTTTCCCACTAACATGTAGTTTTATTAATAATAGCGCATAAACAATGTTTGGAAATTGGGTTTCAGCATAAATATTTAAAATTTGCACATCACCAACTAAAGTGTTCTAATTTGTTTTGATCCTATAAAAATATTCTTTTCACCACAGAATTACAAAAATGGGTCTTAATAACTAGTGAAATATATTTGAAATGTTTGAACAGTTCACTGAGCTATTTCAGAGTTGTTAAAAAAAAAAAGCCTGACATCTTACAGCCTTTCATTTAACATGCTTTGCACAGTTCAGTTGTCACACAGTTCACTTTACAAAATTAACTTTCTAACTGTAGTCACAGAAAGAAAACTAAATGTAGTAAGTTTCAAGACAAAGTGACTATTGACCTCTCTCTCTCTTTGAAAGCCAGCTAATGTGACAAGATAACAAGATTTAAATGCATTTTTATTGCTCTTTTACTTTGTGAGCAATGAAGATGTCTTTAAATCTTATTATCTTGTGACATTCACTCTGCTTTCAGAGACAGAGGTCAAAAGTCAGTTCTCTCCCTACATTTACTTTTTATTCTGTGACTGAAGTTAAGAAGATTTTCAACTCTCCAGAAAGGGCAAGTAGTCCCTAAAAATAGCTGGTCCTGAATAAATCTTGCTCGACAATGCGAGTGGATTTTTAGATCCCTGCCATCAGCACTACTTGCGGTTCATAGAGGGACAGGAGCATTTTCAGTTCATTGTGCTCCCATTTGGTCTCACCAGTGCCCCTTGAGTGTTCACAAAAGCGATGGCGGTGGTATCAGCACACCTTTGGAGGTCAGAGGTTCCAGTTTTCCCCTACCTTGGCAACTGGCTTTTGAAGGCAGGTGAGTCCCATGCAGTCGCCAACCAGCTCCAGACGACGGCGAACCTCCTGTTGTCTTTGGAGTTTACTTTCCACTGCTGAAGTCACACCTGACTCCGTCTCAGATGCTTCTCTTCAACTAGGTCGTTCTGGGCACTTTTCTGATTCCTCCCTTTCCCCTGGGAAAAGACAGTCCAGGACGTTAAGGCTGTAATCCTAATCTTTCAGTCTGTGTCCTGGATTTCAGCGAGGTCAACACTGGGGCTGCTGGAACTGAGGGCCTCCTGTATCCGTTGGTCAGGCAAGCCAGGTGCTATATGTGGGTTCCGCATAAGGATCTGAAGTCTCAGTAGGCCCAACAACAAAGGGACCTCTTCGACCACATACGTATTTCAAAGGAATCCGTGATTGATTCAGCGACAGACCCTCTCCCTTGCCCTCCCAGAGCTGGCAGTGGTGACCAATTATTGCTTCTGTGTTGGGATGGCCATCAAGGAGAGGTGAAGATCAGTGAGCTCTATTTCTCTGGCAGAGTACCAGCTCCATATCAACCTTCTGGAGCGGAGGTCCATTTGCTTGGCATTGAAAGCCTTCCTTCCATCCATTAAAGGGAGGATAGTACAGGAGCTCATGGACAACACAACTGCCATGTGGTACTGCAACAAACAGGACGGGGAGAGGTCATGGACCCTGCGCCAAGAGGCCAAGTGTCTCTGGCAATGGCTGGACCGCCAGAGAAGTTTCCTGGTGGTGCTCTACCTGGCAGGACCATTGAATGCTAGGGCGGACGAGTTCAGCCGTTGGCTCCTAGCGGATCACGAGTGGCAGTTACACCCGAAGGTGGCGCATGGTCTCTTCTGTGAATGGGGAGAACCTTGGCTCGATCTGTTCCCCACCGCCGAGAACATGCTATGTCAGCACTTCTGCACGTTGGAGTTTTCAAGGCGTCTCTTGCTCAGAGACGCATTCCGCCTCGAGTGGAACTCTGGACTCCTGTATGTCTTTCTGCCAATACCACTCCTGCTTGAGTCCTCAAGAAGATCAAGTCTGCTTGGGCCCAAGCACTCCTGTTGGCTCCGGATTGGGCACAGAGACTATATTATCCAGAGCTCCTGCGCTTGAGCATTTGTCCTCCAATCAGGCTGCTCCTCCTGGAGGATCTGCTGTCGCAGCAGCACCACAGTGTTTTGCACCTGGGCCTTCGCAGTCTCCACCTTCATGCGTGAAGATTGAGCTTGGACAGCTGAACACTGTTTACCTTTCTCCAGAGGTGGTTAATATCTTCTTGGAAGCCAGGCGTCCCTCTACAAAAACTGTATACGTTTGTAATTGGACAAACCTGTGACTTGGTGTGGCACTCTGCAGATAGACCCCCTCTCGGGGACTCCCTAGCCCGGCAAGGCCATTCTCTTGGCATAGTTAGAGTACCTTTCGGCTCTTTTGGCATTTTTGCAGGTTGCAGGATCAGTCCTCATTGTTTAAGTCTCATGTTAATATGGCCTTTTTGAAAGTTTTACAACATCTGTTTCCTCTCTCTCTCTCTTTGTCATGCCACAGTGGGACCTTAACTTGGCCCCACATTTCTGCTGTGCACTCAAGGCAATGTTCCTTGTTGCCTTAGCATCAGAATGGCATGTGAGTGAGCTTCAAGCTCTCTGTGTCAACTCGCTGTACAACACCTTCTTCCCGAACATACCGGTTTTGCAGACATTAGCATTGTCCTTGCCTAAAGTTGTGACGCTGTTCCATGTCGCTCAAACATCACGTTACCAGCGTTTTGTGCTCCGCCTCACACCTCTAAGGAGGAGGAGATACGCCACCATTTGAACTCCATAGAAGCTCTAATCTTTTAATTGATCGTATCAAACAACACCAGGTGAACGATCAGCTGTTTGTGAGGTCTCTGGAACGAAAAAGCCAAGTCTGTGCATAAGGGAATCATCTCATGCCTGATGTTTCTTTGCATTAAAATCTGCTTCACACTGACTAAAATGCAGCCTCTGGAAGGACTGCGTGCTCATTCCAGAGTGAATAGTGTCTAGTGTCTCCTTGCGAGGGTCCGGTTAGAATGGGAAAAAAAACAGTGTTACAGCTCTTGATTTAAAATCACAAATATGCAGAATTGGATATGGAATGCACCAAATTCTCGCTGACTTGAAGGATGTGGAAAAGAGCCAAGCATGAGGGAATTCAGGCTGCAAGGACCAAAATCACCATAAAAATACCAGTTCGTGTTCAATGAACTTAAAGAAAAACAAGGTAATGAATGTGTTGAGCTGCATCCTTCACTTGCCTCATTTTGTATACAATTCATACAGGATCGGATATCACAAGATAGGACTGGGAAACTGAAGCTGAAATCTCTGCACCAACCACCATCTACTAAGCATACAAGGAAGAAGACCAAGTTGGATCTACCCATCCAGTGCAGAATCCCCCAGACCCCAAAGCGCTCCTCTTCCCGCCTGGCGCTCCTACGGATGACCATGGAAATGTTGGAGTGGTCAGGGTTGTGAAGGCAACTAGCTGTGAGCTGAGTGTGGTGTCCTGCAACATGTTGCCTGACTTTGCAGTGTGTTCATTGTTTTCCTCCAAAGGCACACTGCATCTGTTAAGCTATTGGTGTGGATGGAACAATGTCCTTTTGAAAGATTGGTTAGAAAGTTATCTGTTTGCTTTTCCACCATATCCTTTTCTCAGAGGTTACCATCAAATTTAAGCAATGCAGATCAAAGATTAACCTCTGTGCTCCTAATAGGCCTTGACCACAGAGAATGTATCTGATAGACTTCTAGCCGCAGATTCCTTACCTTTGAATTTCCCCCAGGTGTCAGACTGGATCTGGAAGATTTTTCGAGAGCAATACCCCTAGGCGCCGGTAGGTTGTCGATCGTCTCCACTTCCATCTTCTGCGTCAGCCGCACCGGAAGTGACGTTTCGGTACCTATATAGACGCCACTCAGGCACGCTGATGTCAGTTCTTTTCTTTCCACGCCAGCCAGCTCTGATCTGAGAAAAGAGCTACCCCTCAGTCAGTTTTTGACTGAACTTTGTCGACAGTTTTTGAGGTTTTCCTCCTGGTGTGTCGATGTCCTCACGTAGGGTGGGATTCAAGCCCTGCAGAGCTGGTCACTGCCTGATGTCAGTGACGGACCTGCACCTGGTCTGTCTATAGTATATGGAGTACGACCACGACCCAAAGTCGTGCTCCAATTGCCGGGCCATGCGCCTGAAGGCTTTGAGGAGCAGCCCCTAAAGCTCATGGCAGCCCGGCATGCGACTCTGTGCAAGTCGAGGTCCCAGTCGAGGGGAAGTCCTGGGACCAGTCGTGGAGCCCGAAGTCTACATTGTTCCATTCACAGTCCTCGGAACATTCAGGTAAGTCGAGGCACAAGAAAATGAAGAAGTCGAAGAGTTCTTCGACTTCTCCTTGTCCGTCGACCGACACGATGAAGGAGCATCGACATTTTAGGCCTCGTTCCCCGGAACCTGTGCCTGGGCTCACTATGCGCCTCCCTGACTTTCTGGGAGCCTGGAGTGATCCCCCACCCAACTGAAGGAGTTCTATGAGGCTGTGTGCCTTACATTTGGGTGTCCCGACCCCTCCAACACGCCTTCTGCCCCGTGGGGTTGGATTGGCCCCATCTGGTACAGTGCCGGCGGCTTCGGCTCCAGTGGGACCCCAAGGATCCATTCCTGGATCCGGACTGATGCCTGTCGTACCATCTCAACCTTCCCCAGCGCCGATTCTGATGCCGACGCTCCGGGCGCCCACCGGTTGCGCCATCCCATTGTCATCCCCGACTCCAACATGGAGCCAGATGGGCGTTGCCTGGCACCGCAGAAGCCTTGCCTCTTAGATCGGAACCTGAGCCCTATTCTCTTAGGCTAGACATCAGGAAGACTGGCAGCAGTAGCTGGATCCTTTAGAATACCAGCCCTATGAGGAAGAACAGAATATGGACTGGTCTGAAGAATTGCGTGAGGCCAGCGGCCTGGATACATCTCCATATGCTGGTCTGCTTTCTCCCCCTACTGTGACTACGGAAGAGGGAGCTTCCTACGCAATGGTGGTGCGGAGAGCGGCTGAAGTCCTTGACCTTCAGTTACCCTCGGTGACTAACCTCTTGACAGAGATGCTGCAACCGGGATTCCCTACGTCTGAACCCCTACTCCCATTTAATGACGCCTTTACAGACGTCCTTTTGGGTATCTGATTCAAACCCAGCACAGGGGCTACTGTGAATTGGACTATTTCCCGCCACCATCGTACCGCACCTGCGACCCAAACTTCTTCACGCAACACCCTTCCCCTGAGAGCTTGGTGGTCCAAGTCTCAACCTTCCGAGGTGCTTTCCTTACCGCTCCCCCGGATATGGAATCCAAGAGGCTGGACTCATTTGGGAAGACTGTTTTCTTCCGTCAGCCTAGCATTGCGGTCCGTGAACACTGCTTGCCTTTTGGGCCAATATTCCCACATTCTGTGGGATACAGTTTCGCAGGTGCTGCTATAGGTCCCGGAGGAGGCACAGGCCGTACTCTTCCAAGCTGCCATCGACTGGAGAGATGCAACTAAGTTCACAATTCGATGCAGACTTAACATAACAATTAGCTAGGCAGAGCACTTCCACGAGAGTGGCCCTTAGGGCCGCACCTGGTCGAGGGCGAATGGCTTTTTGTGGTGTGTCCAAGCTTCCCTTATGAACATGGGCCCCTATCTCTTCAGAGATGAGGCAGATTCGGCGCACGTGCCCTTCAAGGACTCTTCGGCTACGGCCAGGTCCTTGGGCCTTGCAGCGGCCCCCCCATCCATATCAATCTGCCTTTCGTTCCTTTCGTGGCTACAGAAGGGGCTTCCAGCTGCGTCGGATCCCGCCCAGCCATCGAGCCGCGCATGCTCCACAGCCTCTGCATGGACGAGGGCGTGGTACCCACAGACCTCATGGGTCAGATGGCCAGCTGTCTGGTCAGTCCGCCACCCACCAAATGCAACAACCTCTAAACCCTCCAAGTCTGCCCCTTTACAATTCTTGGGCAGCAGGTTGACAGAAGAATTTGCCATCACCTGCCCCACTGGCAGTCCATAACATCGGATGGGTGAGTTTTGTGGATTGTCCGAAAGGGCTACTCCCTCCCCTTCAAGAATACCCCTCCCCCGATGCCATCTCACAACCGGCTGACGAAGGATCATCTGTCCCCTATCCGTGAGGAGGTCACAGCTCTCTTGGCCATGGAAGCCATAGAGAGGGTTCCCGTGCCAGAAGTAGGCTAGGAGTTCTATTCCCTCTACTTTCTGGTTCCCAGAAAGGGCAAAGGCCTTCGTCCTATTCTAGATCTGCAAGCCCTCAATCTCTTCCTCAAGAAGGAGAATTTCAAAATGCTCACGTTGGCTCAGGTCTGGTCTGTCCTGAACGCAGGACTGGATGGTAGCGTTGGACTTGCAGGACGCCTATTTTCATATTCCTGTCCTGCCTTCCCACCAGTGCTATCTGCGGTTTACGGTAGGTCACGAAGATTTTCAAGTTCACCGAGCTCCCCTTTGGCCTTACCAACCCTCCCTCTGGTGTTCACCAAGGTGATGGTGGTGGTTGCAGATTTTCTGTGGAGATCGGGGGGGGGGGCATTCTTCCCCGATCTCAACGACTGGCTGCTGAAGGCAGGCTCGCCCTAGGCGTCTCCCACCGCCAGACTACGGCAAACTTTCTGCACTCACTGGGGTTCATTTTCAACATGCCGAAGTGACACCTGAAATCTCTTTCAGATGCTCTTTCATCGTAGCTGTTCTGGACACGGCGACGTTTTGGCTCATCCTCTTGAGTGGCGAGTCGAGGATATTCAGTCTATGATGCAGATGTTTCAGTCTCTATCCTGGGTTTCGGTGAGACTTACTCTGAGAATGCTAGGCCTCATGGCCTCCTGCATCCTGCTGGCATATATGGGTTCTGCAGTCAGACCAGATGTTCCAGTGGGTGCAGATTCAGGTGAATCTCTCCTACATGGTCCAGATCTTGGAAGGAACTGCACAAGATCTGCAGAGGTGGCTAACGAACCGCGATTAGCTCAGAGGCAGATCCCTTTCCCTTCCATAAGCAGATTTGACAGTAGTGACAGATGTGTCACTCCTGGAATGGGGCAGTGATCTGGGAGAGGTGGAGATCAGAGGACTCTCTCCTCCGGTGGACTCCACATCAATATCAATATGCTGTAGCTTCGTGCCAGCCGACTGGCATTGAAAACTTTTCTACTCTTTCAAGTTCTGCACGCTGAAGTTTCCAAGGCAGCTCTCACTCAGACGCTTTTCGTCTCGAGTGAAGCTCAGGCCTCCTATATGCCTTTCTGTCCATACCACTCCTGCCCAGAGTTCTCAATAGGATCAGGAACGACTGGGCTCAAGTCATCCTTGTGGCTCCGGACTGGGCACGAAGAGTCTGGTGTCCCGAGCTGCTGAGCATGGTCATCGATCCTCCAATCAGGCTGCCCCTACGGGAAGATCTTCTGTCGCAGCAGCAGGGGAGGGTTCTTCACCAGAACCTGTCCACTCTCTGCCTTCTTGTGTGGAGATTAAGCAGCAACAGCTGACAGCTTTCGACCTTCCTCCTGAAGTCTGTAACGTCATCTTGGCAGCCAGGCATTCCTCCACCAAGACGGTATATGCCTTCCGCTGGAAATAATTTGTGGCATGGTGTGCAGAAAAAACTATTGATCTCGTTTCTGCTCCTCTTTCTGAAGTTTTACTCTTCATTCTTTCTCTTGCCCAGCATAGCTCTGCTGTGGGTACTCTTAAGGGCAATCTATCTGTCATTTCTGCCTTCTTGTGGTTGCCTGACCAACCTTCTTTGTTCAAGTCCCTATTGTACATAGGTTTCTCAAAGGTCTTCCTCATCTCTTCCCTCCTTCACCATTCATTATGCCTCAGTGGGACCTTCATTTAGTTTTGACTTTTTAATGTGTGCTCCTTTCGAGCCTCTCCACAATTGTCCCCTCAGGCTTCTCACACTGAAAACAGCCTTCCTTGTGGCAATTACATCTGCCCGTAGAGTGAGTGCCAAACTGGTGCTTCGCATAAAGGCCTCCTTTCTACCAAAAGTGGTCACCCCATTTCATATAGGCCAATCTATTACCTTGTCTACCTTTTATGCTCCTCCACATCCCTCTAAAGAAGAGGAGCGACTATACCGTTTGCACCCAAAAAGAGCATTGTTGATCTACCTTGATCACACATGAGAGTTCCGGGTGGAAGACCAACTCTTTGTAGGGTATGTTGGTGCAAAGAAAGGTCAGGCGGTGCAGAAGCTGACCATCTGCAGATGGGTCATGGTCTGCATCAAAATCCGCTATGCACTGGCCAAGAAGCAACCTCCTGAAGGTTTGTGAAATCATTCCACCAGAGCTATAGCTGCGTCCACTGCATTAGCACGCAAAGTTCCGGTCCTGGATATCTGCCAGGTAGCAATGTGGGCTTCCTTGCACACGTTCTCCAAACATTACTGTCTGGACAGTCAGGTCTGAAGGGATGGGCACTTTACCCGTTCGGTCCTGCAGGACTTCCTCATTTGAAATTAGTTTGCAGACCCTCCTCTGGGGAATGCATTGCTTGGGTAGCTATTCAAGGGTAAGGAATCTGCAGCTAGAATTCTATCAGATGAACAAGTTACTTACTACTTACCTTCAGTAACTCCTTATCTGGTAGAGACTAGATCTAGCCATAGATTGCTTACCAACCCACCTATCCCCCTCACTCTGCGAACGGAATTCTATGGACAGTTCTGACCCCTTTCAGGGCCCTAGTTTTGACACACCAGTGGTCCGTGTTCTTCATGGCTCGTGCTTCTGGCTTGGAAAGTCTTGAAAAGAAACTGACGTCAGCGCGCCTGGGTGGTGCCTATATAGATATCTCAACGTCTCTTCCGGCGCGGACGACGGACGTGCAGCCAATCGACGCCACCTACCGACGCGCAGGATTACTGCTCACAAAAAATCTTCTGTTTCCAGTCTGACGCCTGGGGGAAATTCACCTTTAAGGAATCTGCAGCTAGATATGGTCTCTACCAGATAAGGCGTTATTGAAGGTAAGTAACTTGTTCTTCCGTGCCTGCTAGATCACCTTTACAGAATGTGGAACTAGATCCTTCACTGCACCCGTTGATCTCTGAACTTTACCAGCTGGTCCAGATTCTCTAAAATTGATATATGAACCTTTCGAGCTGCATTACTATCTTGAAAGAGATGAAGCACCCTTCTTGGAGAAGATTACACATGTTCGAGTGAAAGGTGTTCTGCTGAATTGACTGTACTATATTTCCCTCCATATTTGGTTAAGTCTGGCTTCCAGTCTACTTATGCATTTAACTTCTGTTATTCCAAGTGTCCTTCTTGTGCATCTTTTCTCACATCCCAGTGAAAGTTGACTATTGTCCTGTAAAACACTCACCCATTCAAACCCATGCATTCATTAGACCTGCAGGACTAAAACCCGTGCTAGAAGAGTGAGTGAGATTCAAGTTTTGTTTTCAATCATACTAAAATGCACACACCCACCCGCCTTATCTTCCAAAATTCATATTGCACCATCTTTCCAAATCCAGATTGCCAAGGAGAATCCTTTTTCACATCACAGATATGACGAGAGCCCTGACCTACTGTCTTCATAAAACAAAACATATGCCTTGCCCAAAAACAATATTTTTTTAATTATGAACCTATATGCACCAGTTTATCATCCTCAATACAATTCTTAGCTAGTTGGATATTTGCCATACCCGCTTGTTAATCAAAAGCTGTTGGGCAAATGGTGTGAAAACCATAGTACCAGTGCAGAGACAGCCTCTTACAAGGCACTGCTCCAGTTTCCAAAATGGATGGAACAGCTACCAGGGAATCTGCCAATGTCTTTGCAGAACATTACTGAAATTACTTGGGGCCTGATTTAGAGTTTGGTGGATGGGTTACTCCATCACAATATGTGACCTATATCCCATCCCCCTTCTTACAAATGCCATAGGATGTACTTACTTGTGATACGTCAGAGAGGATAGCGGAGTAATCCGTCTGCCAAACCATAAATCCGGTCCTTGGGCTCAAAAAGAGAAATCTTAGAAAGCCAGGCTTCTCTCTACACATCTTGATTGCAATAGTGGAATCTCACCTTTAGTCACCTGGTCTCCTGGTTTTCCCTTCGTCCGGAATAGAGGCGTAAGGCTATTAATCTATCTATGTTACACGATACAAAGTCCCCCAATGGAGAGGGAATTTTGTTTACCTGTAATCCTAGATTCCATCATGGATATGTGTTGCCGATGCATGATCTGAGATAGTGAGCTTCAGATTTCTTTTATCAGAGCTGTTTCAAAATTGTTAAATGTAAAGTGGTGATACCTATGGGCACCCTTTCCATTTTATTTTATTATTTTTTAAACTGGATTCCTTAATAAAAATGATTAAATGTGAAGGAGCTCGAAATAGCCGCGTCGTATTTCCCCAGATTTGCCGAGCACATAGAACCCGCTTGGAACACAGGTGAGATATAAAAAAAAAAGAGCACAAAAAAAAACTATGTATTTTCAAGAGAAAAATTAAAACAGGATGCAAATGTATCTCTGTTTGGCCACAGAAAGATCAGGAAAGTCTTACATAAATACCAATAAAATACAATAAACTTGGGATTCAGTGGCTGGCAACCTTTGAAAGTGGTGAGGCAAGCGAAGTGCCCCACCACTTCCCATAAAAACAAAATAAAGCACACCCTCCCTCCAAAAGCCCTTAATTAAACACACCCTCCCAAAAGCCCAACATAATACACTCACTCCCTCCAAAAGCCTATATGAAGCAACCCTTCCCTCTACCCAAAATAGCACTAACATTTTAAATAAAGAGACATAAACGGTACTTACCGACTGCCACACGTTATCCGGTCCTCCTCGGTGAAACTGCCGTCTGTTGTGGAGCTCCCCTAACCAATCCTGGCGCTGTTTTCATTCTGCATTAGAGAAGCGCCAGGATTGGATGAAGCGAGTTGGTCAGACGCTCTCGTCTGAGACAGCTGAGTGGAGAGCTGCAAAGTGCGCATGTCGGCTGGCCATGGCAAGATGGCCAGCCAAACTGACATGCACATTTTGGAGCGTCTGGCCAGTTCTACAATCCTCTATGCTGCCAACAGACAGCTGAGGACACTCCCTGTTCTTGGCTCCGTGCACTGTGTGCGGCATGCACATTGGGGAAAAAAAAATGGCAATGGAATTATTTTTCATTGCCATTTTATTTTTTTAACCTGCGGGGGGTGAGGGGGGGGCGACGCTCCCCTGCTCTCGTGGAGAAACCGCCGCTGTCAGGATTGTGCACCGCAAATAAGCTTCTGTTTAGTGCGCATCTCTAACACGACCTGCATGTTTGTACACTATTCAGTTATAATGTCATTCGCAGCAAGTAATGCATTTGAAACGAAGCTATTTTGGTTAACCACCCAAGGCTCATTCATCATACAGCACCGTCTTTTCTCTCCAACAAGTACATCAGAAAAATGAATGGCATTCATTTTAACAAAGCAAGTGGACAATCAGACCAACAAATGTATAATACCTGCACACCATTTTTACAGGAGTCAAAAATTTACGATGTTAATGAACCATGAAAGAAGTCATATTCAATTGAGAAACATAAAATGTTACAGAAAGCAGGATAACCAATAAACAAATGTGCAAACAAAGTATATTCAAACAGAGCAGCTCTGTGATCTACATAACTACATTTCCTCACTCTTGGTCATTCGCTAAAAACAAAGGAATAATTGAAAGAAAAAAAACCTTTCTATTGAAATGAGATTTCCAGTGTTTGCATAATATATCATCCAAAATAAAACATTGTTTCAAAAGTATTGAAATACTCTAGTTAATTTGCACAATACAGTATGAGCAGTCACTGTAACCCCCAACAGGACACTGTGCATTATTCAGGATGAGATAGTTTTATGTAGCATTTATTTCCATATATATTAATATATGCAATGTAAAAAATAAAGGTTAAAGGGACATTAGTTACTTTAGGGCACACGTTATAGTTACTTGAGATAACGAACTGGTGAATTTCAGGTGTTTTGTTCATTTAAAAATAGTATATTTTAACTAACATTTTCACCTAACTAGAACATCCCTTTAACCTTTGATTATTATTTCATTGAATTTCTAAGGTTTTTGTTTTTTAAATGCAGAGTAGAATGATATCAAAATTTCTAACTATGACATCGTTTTAACCTTTGTGGTTTTTCATTGAATGTCTGTCTTTTCTTTTTTTAATGTGCAGTAAGATGTCCATCTCTGTGCGCAGTGTGGGTTTGGCCAGGTCCTGCTCCCAACCCCCCGTTGACGCCCAACCTTAGCCACCTACGGCCCTTAGCAGTGCGCAGCTTGGGGTTGTGCAGAGGGCCTGGGCCCAATCCTCCATGGGCACCCTCCCCTCCCCCACGAGCACATATGGCCTTTGGCCATGAAGTAAGGAGTTTGCCATAGCTAGGTGCTGTGCCCAACCCCCCACTGGTGTGCACGACTAAGTATATGATGTTATAATATAAAAGGTGTAATTTTAAGTAAGGCAGACCTACTTACTTTGTCAAAGGGTCAGGACACCAAAATATAAAAAGCGGGCCAATTGGCTTTATCAAGGGGTCAACATGTATTCAGCAGACCAATTATCTTTGCCAAAAAGTCCCCAAAAATTATAATCAAAGTATATTTTAGAAATTCACACTTTGCAATGTTTAATAAGTGATTGTCATAAAATATTTTTAATAAAGCCTTACTTTAAAAAAATTAAAAAAAATGCCTTTACGTCTTTTTTTACTCATTTTTTCTGGCAGCAAAATGCAACCCTAAAACCCACCAAAAGGTCTCTGCACTCCAGCTGAAGAGCCTACATCTCCAGCTCAGAGTGCTTTAAAAATATGGTAAGCTCTCCTGGGATCATGAATTAACTGACACAGGAGATCTACTGTGTGTTTTTTTTTAAAGATTGCTGAGGGCTGCTGCGCTTCCTGCCGCGCCCAATACATAAAATAACATGGTTGATGGTGCCCCTGCCTGTTCTAGGGGCACCACCAAGGTGAAAAATTGTTAAAAAGAGCAATGAATGATAAATGAGCGGATTGGCTGCTCATTTATTATTCCTTCTCGTATATTTATCAATTTTCCCAAAGCTGTTTTTTTGTTGTTGTTGGGGGCTGCAGAGGGAACGCCCAGGACCCCCTGCCGCTTTCCTGGAAAGAGCCGGACACTTTGCTTACTGGTGTGAGCCCCAGTGCCACCCGGGGCTCCCACATGTCACCAATTCCACTCTGGCGGAAGAACTAGTCACCCAGTAACCAACATGGCGAATCCACAGCATACCGTTAGTTAGGGACATCTGGGAGAGCCCCAAAGCCCCACGTCGCCTGCCGGCTCCCCGGCTAGCACCCATTGTGTTGCTGATGGGAGCTTTTTCCATTTCTTTGCTCCTGCCCTTGCAGGAACCCCTTTTTTCCCCCCTCTGTTTATTAGGAATAATGGTGTCCAGAGACATCCAAGAAGTAATACAAGCGAACTATGGCACTCTACTAACCAAGACAGAACGGCACATAGACAGATGGATTCACCTGCCACTGTCACTGGCCAGGTGGATAGCATTGACATAAATAGTGCTTCTTCTGGGGTACCTTTCCCTTTTTAATGATATACTCATACCTCTAACAAAGGCATTCTTTATCACACTGTGCTCCACTCTGACCAGTCTTATGTGGGCGGGCAAGCAACCCCATCTAAAATAGGAGACCCTCGCACTGTCACAGGACAGGGGTGAAATGGCAGCTCCCTTCTTCGTATGATACTATCAGGTGCAATACCTACATTACTTGGTATAACCACTGTCCTTTCACTTTGATGTGGCGGTAGAGGTGGCCGTCTCCGAGCCGCTGCAACTGAACACGGTGCTGTGGTCGGACCATAAAAAAACTAGGAAGTCCATGTATGTATGTATGTATGGTATGGGCCTGGTGGAGGATCCTCTGATGAACGGGGTTAAACTGCATGTATGCCCCCGGTGCACAACGTACCCACATCCCGTTGCTTACACCCTCCTGTGAAGCAAGCCTAGGTAAATGACTGGCTGCCATGCACCTTGCCACTGTGGGAAATCCCTATCCCGAAAACACTTTCATCCCACTTGAAACATTCACTAACATGAAAGATTATAGACCAACGGATACCTTGAAATATTAAAGACTCAAAGCAGGATGCTGTGAGCTTGGCCATGAATTCCAGACCCCTCCCCACATTTTCAACCTATTAGAGTAAATACTGGCCTTCCCCTCAGCTAAGAGTCTGGTATCACGTATATATGGCCTTAGTCAGGGAGAGACAAGGACACTGGGTTTCTTGGCTCAGCATAAAATGGGCGGGAGACTTGCAAATGATACTCTCTGATGCACAGTGGGAATTTTGCTGCAGACAGACCGGAGAACTCTCCCTGAATTACAAGCTCTGACTCAGACTTTAAATTCATACATAGAATATACCACACACCTGACAAACTGCACAAATTGGGGCTTAGAGACACAAGCTGATGTGACAGGTGTGGGTGGGAGCCTGGAGATTTTTGCACCTGGCGTGACTGTGCCTGCGAGTACAAACTTACTGGAGGGAAGTGGGGCATGTGATTTCTGACATAGTAAAGAAATCGAATACTCTTCCGCCCTTTGAGTCACTATTAGGACACATAAAACACTTACTGGTCTCCAACAGGAAATTGATCTTGTTACTGCTAATGCTGGCTAAGTGCAGAGTGGCCATGATGACATGGAGGCTTGGCCCGGCACCAAAGAGTTTTTTATTATTTATTTATTTTTTATTTATTGCATTATTAAATTACATAATACAGCGTGCTTGATATGCCCACGCTGCACCTTAACAGGATGACGCATAGGATACATTTATTTTCCCTACCCCCCTTATTTAAAACATAAACAGTCAGCAGAACATGCAGAGCAGTGTAACGTATTACCTTCCACAATTGTTGTTGACTTACACTTCCTGGTTTTACAGAGCAGTACTTAACCACATATATGCTAACTACCCATAAGCAGTTATGACATGTCCGGGTGCTCCATCAAATACGCTGTCAATGGTGACCAAAAGTCCTTAAGTCTGGAGGACACCGGCAGCTCCTCAGTGTATACATCCATTGGTTCTTTACAATACACAAGGTCCCTGATCCATTTTACCAAAGTTGGGACAGATCTACCCCCCCCCAATTGCAACAGCACGTTTTGCAAACAGAGTAGAAATAGGAACTGTACATGGCTTTATCTTCTTAATCAAACCCGCAGACAGAGCTCTGGCGTGCACTCAACTGTATCCAGCATCATGTCTGTTAGAACCCGCACAACGCGCTGCCAGAAGTTGTGTATAGCAGCACACCCCCAGGCCACGTCCCCGCATCTTACACATCTAGCATCCTCCAGTAATCCATATCTCAACAGTTGCGCGGGGGTATAATATAGCTGATGCAAATACTTAAAATGTATTATTCGGAGATTGCAGTTGGCAGTTAAGCGCCCAGTCAGTGCAAAGCATACCTCCCAGACCATAGGGACAGCCAGCTCGTTATTCCACTTATCAAGAGATGAGGAGCTAGGCATGACATTTTCCCTTTGGGATGCACTGTATAGTCTAGTAATCAGCCCCTTACTCTCTCCCACTGTTAATACCACTTCTAACCCTTTCAGCATCTTTGGCTCCTGAGGGAACTCGGGATAAAGTGTTCTCACAGCCATGTGCAATCTAGTGTACGTAAACCCATTCATTGACTTATATGCTTGCCCAGCCATAAAGTCATCCAGGGATAGGAACAACCCATTAACATACATGTCCCCAAGCCTAGTGACTCCTGCATTCTGCAAGACGCTCAGCGCCCCACGTTCCTGCACCGCGGAAATACCCGGGTGTGCAGCAATTGGCATGGCTGGCGCAAACAGATACTCCCTTCCTGCTCAAGCACCCAGAGCCCTCCATGCATTAACAGTGCTTTTAGCCGTGTTGATCTCTTTCCTGTTACCCCCATCGCTATTATGTAGGACCATAGCAGTCAGCGGGATTAGAAAGGCAGTGTCCTCCTCCACAGCTAAGTGCGGCAAATAGCGCTGGGGGAAATGCCAATAATGTGCGAATTACGCCTGCGCACACAGATTGTACAGATGCAAATCTGGCACCTCAAGGTTCAAACGACAGGGTCAGAGTGCCCCAACCACATCTCGGCTGCTTACCAGCCCACACCAGATCCAACAAACAGGACTGCAAAGTTTTAAAGAGTGCCATATTCAGGGCAATCGGGATGTTTACAAACAAGTAGAGGAGTTTAGGAAGAATAGTCATCTTCACCACCGCTATTCTATCTGTTAATGATATTGGAAGACGCGTCCACCGGGCGACTTCTTCAGGAATTTTAGTTATCACTCGTCCATAATTCATACTGAGCACCGTATCAGGGTCTCTGTGTACCCAGACCCCCAAATATTTTACAGTCTCCGTTGATCAGGCAAGCGGATACTCCATAACGGTCTCTTGAGTATATTCGGTTAGTGGGAAGACAGTGGATTTTGCCCAATTTATTCCCAACCCTAAGTTCCTCTCAAATAGGACTTACTCACCTAGTATGGATGCCAGATGTGTGGCCGGCTCCTGGACGTATAGCAACATATCGTCCGCTTGCAGTGATATAGCAAGCAGGAGTTGCCTAAATCCCAGAGCGGCATTAGCATGTCCCTGTCTGAACTTACATGCCAACGACTCGAGCGCCAATGAGAAAAGCATCGGGGAGAGGGGGCAGGCCTCCCTGGTACCCTTGCATATTTTAATTGAAAACAATACCCACCCATTAATGCGTATCCTGGCAACCAGGCCTGTGTACAGTAGGCGCACCCACTTCAGAAAAAACGGTGGCATTCCCATTCTCTGCAGGACCACAAACATGTACCCCCATTGAAGCGAATCAAAAGCTTTCACTGCATCCAGGAGCACCGCTACGGCTGGGAGCTCGGGGTCTAACTGATGCCGCACAACAAAATTTTACGTAGGTTATGCACAGTGGATCGCTTGGGCACAAATCCCGATTGGTCCAGGAGGATCAAATTTGGGACCAGGGGCTGAAGCCTATTAGCAATAATTGTTGCCAATATTTTTGTGTCAATATTTATTAGGGACAGTGGCCTATACGACTCACACCTATTAGCTTCTTTGTCCGGTCCTCAACAATGTTACAATGAGCGCTTCTCCCAAGGTAGGGGTCAGAACACCATTTTCGTATGCTTCAGCAAAAACCTCCAACAGCCTCGGAGCCAGAGCCTCGACATATGTTTTATAAAACTCGCTAGGCAGCCCATCCAACCCCGGCGCTTTGCTGGAAGGCAGTGCCATTATAGCTTCCCTGACTTCCTCTACCGTAAAAGGCTGTGTCAGATATTCCCGCTGACCGTGGGGCAGCCATCTCAGTGCAATATCATCCAGATAGCCAGAAATCTCACCGTCGCTCGCCGACTGCCTATTCCCATATAGATCCGAGAAAAAGTCAAGAAACACCTTACTAATCTCGGGAGTGGTATAATGAGCAATGGAATCACTATCCAATATTTCAACAATATTCTCCTGCCCCTTTGGAAGAGCCAATTTATGCGCCAGAGAGCGACTGGGCCTGCCTCCCTCCCCGTAAAAGCACGCCTTGCACCTCCGTGATCTGTGCAGTGCCTCCTGATACTCAACCAGATTATGCTCCGATACCAATTCTCTAATTTGAACTAGTAGTGTGGACGAGGGGCTCTGTTTATACCCACGCTCCAGCGCACCAATCTTATCAGCTAGGTCCTGTAGCCTATTCCAGAGCGCTTTTAAAACACCTGCCTGCGCCCCAATACATTCTCCCCTAATGGTGACCTTAAAATTAAACCCTCCCATAGTGTGCCTGCCACGTCAACCGAACCTTCATTTTCAAGGAAGAAATTAGTAATAGCTTCGCCAGTCATGGCCCGGAACACAGGGACTAGTAGAGACGACGGCTGCAGCCATCACTGAAACGGCAGCCTGGCAAGAGCAGGCACAGCCAGCTCGAGGAGCAACTGAGCATGGTCAGACGGCGTTTTAGCCAGATGTTTGAATGTCACTGTCTAGGGGCTCACCTCCTTGGAGACCAACCAGTAATCCAGCCTGGACCACGATCCGTGCACCGTGGACACAAGTCCCCTCTCTCCTAGTAGGGTTTCGGCACCGCCAAATATCCAGTAAACCCTTAGATTCCATCAGCTCTGCGAGCACCTGTGCGGCCTGTTTCCCTTGCCGTATCGTGTCAGCAGAACGATCTAGCTGAGGATCCAGATACACATTTAGGTCCCTCCCCCATGTCACTACAGACGGGGGAAGGACACAATACACCTCCAGACATCATTGTAGAAGGCAGGGTCATCTATGTTAGGCCCGTAAGCATTGACAAATAGAACAGTCGTGCCGCCGAAGTTGCCCTGTATCAGGAGGACCCTTCCCTGCTCATCCGCTTCAGTCTTAAGCAGATTAAACGGGGTACCTCTCTTGACCAACACTAGTACTACCCTAGAATACGAGGAATAAGACGTTGCCACACGCACCCCTGCCCAACGACCCCATACATTTTGTTCCCTATGCTTGGTAAGATGCGTCTCCTGCAGAAACGCCACCTGGATATCGTGCCTATCAAGCAAAGCTAATACATTACGGATCTTTTTGGGGTTGTTGAGGCCACGTACATTCCATGTTATTAACTTAACAGTACAACTCAGACATGCATTTCTTTTTTAATAACATGCAAGATCCCATATTGAGGACCTCTCCAAAAGACCAATCGTGTTTGATAATATATTGCATTTATATTGCACTGCACCTGCAACGGATCGTCCCCCACCCACTTCAGCACCCCCAACATGCTAAAGGCAACCCAATAAAGAACGAACAAATCCCCCCAGAAACAACTCCCTGAAAAAGAAGTGGGGTACACCCATCGGGAAACGCTAGAGTACAGTCAGCCTCCCACTGAACAGGAAGGTGGCCGAACATGTCCATTCTGACAACGTGACAGTCCAACTAGTGTCCAGTGCCCATGAAGCCTCACACATCCAATACCCCTGCAATATTCACAAAGCCGTCGGAGTATAGGTCCCAGGGGTTAGTTCACTATGATAGGATACTTCTCGAGTTATTGTCCCCCTATAGCGAGCATCCTCCACTAGCACTGACCTCCAAAGCGTTCAAGTGGCTACAGCAAAACCGTAACTACCAAGCAGTAATTTGCGGCCACATACTACTACTCACTGCTCCTCTTCAGGCTCGCTGGCCGTGTCATGGCGCCGTTTTTTCAGGGTTTTAGCATGTTCCATGGCAGCCTTAGGATTGTTGTTGATTCTGGCTGACCCATCCGATCCGATTCTCAGACGGGCTGGGTAGAGCTTAGCATACAGGATGTTCTCCGCTATCAGCAGCTTCTTAACTGGCATGAATTCCCTCCTCGCTGCCTGGAGAGATGCGGTGAAGTCTGGGTAAAAGTCTAACTCGTTCCCATGGTAGTTAATAGAGCCTTTTTCTCGTGATAGGCGAAGGATCGAGTCCCGGTCTCTATAATTTTGCAGCCGCGCGATAATCGGCCGCGGCAGGGCCCCAGGGTCCGGGCCAGACGCCAGCGAGCGGTGCGCTGGTTGCACAATCAACATGGAGGACAGATTTTCCGCCCGAAGATTTCTTTAAGCATCACCTAAACATAGATCTCCAGCTTCCTAGTGTTGGTCGACTCCGGAAGGCCCGTAATTATCAGATTATTTCGCCTCGATCTGGCCTCCAAATCCTCGTTCTTCGCTTGGATGACAGCCATGACTTTTTCCATGCTCAGGGCTTTATTGGACACACATTGAAGGTCATCCTCAGCCTTGGAGACACGCTTCTCTGCCTCGCCTAGCCTGGCGCCCTGTTTGCAAAGCTCCGCGGACATATGGTCCATGCGCAGATTTAGGGCGGCAATCTTGCCATCAATCGACTGCAGACTATGCTGCATTGCCAGGAGAGTTGTTTCCAGCGCAGCGGCGGCTTCCGTCGGGGCATCTAATTCGGAGTCTGAATTATGCCTTTGCTGCGACCTCCCAGGCTTGCGCACTTCAAACGTGAGGCTGGGTTAAGTCTTATCAGTTTTACCCATTGTAGTCAGTCCCCTTGTTACACCAGCTATGTCCACTCAGAGCCACCAGGGCGGCAAGCAATCACGCCACAAGGGGGGGGGGCAACCTGATCTGACGTTAAGATGAGCGGATCTTGGAAACGTCCAACGCACTAGTGCAGGGACTCAGCAACGTGATAAGGCATCCACAAGTAGCTGCAGCAGCGGATAGCAACAGCACAACCTCCCCGCTGACGCACAACACTTTTAGGGCAGTTGATCTATGTGCATAAATACTACGTGTGATGGTGCCTCCGAGAGCCCAAACGCCCTCACCAGGGTTCTTTGACCGCAGCTGTAGCACCCTCAGCCAGGGGCCAGGATCCCGGCACAGATTGGCACCTCACAGCAGTAGGGCAGTCAACCACACGTGGCTAGGGGAGCTACCTCTCCACGCAACCTGGGGTAGGCCACACCAGCAGGCCCGATGTGATTTATCTCTCGCGAGCCGAGGTGATCAGGAGTCTTTTGCGCCCGCGGCGTTCAAACCTGTGGGGGCAATGTGGATAGAAGAGGGAGGCGCGCTCAGTTATATGGCAACTCTGCAGGAGGCTCAACCCACCGCAACAGGCCTCACCTCCGCATCCTGTTTCCTCTATTCTCTTTGTCCTTCCTAGTGTATCGGATCAGCAGGGCCCCCACCGCTCCTCTTGTAGCACAACACAGTTCTGCGGCCTCAGCTCAACAGACCTTGCGGCGCCGCAGCAGTCACCAGCGCCCCTCCAGCGAGGCGGCAGCAGCACATCCTCGGTAGGCCTCCAGGTGCCGATCAAGGCCCTGCAGCCCCACGGGTCCGCAGCGGCACCATCAAGCCCCGCACTATCCCTCCAGCAGCCTCGAATCCGGCGGCGGCAATCGTTGAAGTGCGCGATTCTCAGCCACGCACGGCAGCTGCCATGTTGTCTCCGCCGTCGCACCACACCAGGCTGGATTCTTCTCGCTGCTTCAATCCTCCAGCTTCAGACCGCTCCAGCAGTCGCCTTGGCACATTAGCAATGCCGTGCTGCAGTGTATGGAGTTGGCTGGCACGTTATTAGGCAGGATAATGGGTGGATTGCACGGTCGGCAGAGCTGCACTAAGGCACTGCCATCTTGCCGCGCTCCCTCTAGCGACTCCCAAAGAGTGCTGATTGGTTACGAGATGTAACATATTGCAGTGAGCAGCAGACAAACAATTGAACCTAATGCCCCTAAGCTCATGATGAAGGACATATTGGTGCCAGTGGTTCAATACTTCATGCAAATGCAGATGGCTGATACACAAGAACGGTGAATGGGCGGGCCTGATGTTCCGTTTCTGTGCAGCTGTTAATTAATTGGATCTGAGGTGTGGAATGGACAGGGTGAAGATAAGGCAACACATGAATGATGGACTAGAGGTTCAAAGCCCAAAACAAAGGTTAAAGTAACATTATAGTCTCAAGCTCGGGTAACTATAACTCATTTACGAAACCAAAGTTATAGTTACCGTAGGACATGACAGTGCACTACCACATCATGCGTTAGTAATATATTTATTGAAAGTTAGTTTTTAAACTGTCCTCTCCCTATTGACAATATTATTAGTGAACGAAGAGGCAAGTCTGGGGTCATATGTACCCTATATATGAGCTTGATTCTTATTATACATGTAGCAAACATTTAGTGTATTAAATTAAAAAGAGTTTTTTTGTACAGCAGAAATGCTGAACTTGCATAGCTGAAGGTGCTCTCATATCTGATAATAAAGAAAAAGGCGGCTCCATAGCATAAAATGTTTGCCTAGGATCACACAATTTGAGACCAGTTTACGGGTCAAGTACATTACAAAACTAGGTTGAGTAGAATATTCAGGTTACTAGTCCTGCAGGTCTAGTAAAATTTTTATGATTTTCCGGCCCTGTATTAGTAACACAATACAGGTATTGCCTATGGAAACATGATCCTAACTGTAACTACCTAGTGACAACCGCCACTGGATTCTTGATATTTATATAAATATATATATATTCACTGAAATAAAACCAAGGTTACAGGGACATTATAGTGAGGTTCAGATTTTACACTCACAAAACAATAGAAATTCAGCAGTTACAGTTGGTTGAGCTAACTAAAACTTATGCCCCCCACAATGTACTGCTTATGACCTCACATATTACGTCAGAGTTGGCCATCATGTCATCTCTGCATATAAGTGAGTTACAGGGTTGCGTTCCCAACACCTTTTGTCATCCTTCTTTCCAGAAAAGTTTATTTTGATAACAAAGGCCTTTCCCTGTGGGTCTGTCTACCACTTTCCCCAAGTTCTGTCCTCCGTCCCAACTGACCAAGAAGGAAGAGGAGATTCTGCATCCCCGCAGAGAGCTAAACAAATATATAGACAGGGCCAAGGATTTCCAGTCTATCAGCTCTTTGTTGGATATGTAGCAACAAAAAGGAAAAGCTGTGCAGAAGAGGACTTTATCGTCCTGAATTGTTTTTTGCATTTAGATCTGTAATGTCCTTGCCGAAAAGAAACCTCCACATGGTAACAGAGCTCCCTGTACTAGAGTGAAGGTGACTACTTATGTATTGTTCACAGGGGTTCCCATCCAGGGTAAGCCGTGCAGCGATTTGGGCATTAATTCGCACATTTGTCAATTGTTAGTGCTTGGATTGGGATGGTATGATTATTTTGCTCGTTCCGTGATTCAGAACTCTCTGCTTTGACCATTTTCTCAGACCCACCACCTTGGAGGGGCATTTCTATGGTATCTATTCAATATATGAGGAGTCTGCAGGCAGTTAGTAGTATCCATCAGAAGAACAATTTACTTAACTTACCACGATTCAAACCTGTGCTCATGGGATCTAACTGAGATCTCTGGAATGGGGGTATATTATTGCACTGAGCGACCAGACCCGACATGCAGTTTGTGCAGTTTCTATGTCCACATTATCCACAGGGTGGGCAACTGCCGGAGCAGGCCCAGCTACATCCTCCTGCACAAGGTCAAAGTATGGGCCCCATGTTTCGTTCCCTGCTGAAGCCTCCAGGAGAGGAATATGTTGCCCTCCATCATCTCCTGCCCGGCTGACCTCCATGTTGCTGGACCATATTTTGCCACTGCATGTTTCCCAGAAGTAGAGAAAGTTCTAGAGGCTATGTATGTGGCCATTTTGAAATTAATCGGTTTCAGGGTCATGTGTGGACCTGTTGCATGAAGCGCTGTGGGCAGTTGCATGATGTTGTGCTAACAATTGTCTAATGTGGGGCCAAATTGCATTTACCATTGGCCATGCTGGGGACTTTTACAACATACTGTGTGGCCTCTTGAACGACGCCATTGCATATTGCCATGCAGCAATTAAACAATGCTGTAGAGGCCCATGCCCAGTGCTATGTTGACAGAGGTATTATGCTGTGTGGCATTTTCATTAGGGCATGATTAACTGCGGTGAGGTAATTCTTTTGATTTGTCAAGGGATTTATTTTTACCACTTTTTGTGCTGGTTGCAGCGGATGTTGAAGTATTTTTATGCAGCCTGTTGCAAGACACTGTGGATTTTTTCTAATTTTGGGGCTCTTCATGAGTGGTTCGACTGGTAATTTCTGATTGATTTCGGTAATTTGCCATGAGGCATTATTTTGCTGCATGTGGTGCTTTTATGGGGGACTAAGATGATAAGAATTACTCTTTCCTCCTTTTTTAATTGGTAGAAAAATGAGAAAATTATGTTTACATGTAGTAACTTCATATGTGATGTATATTTAGCTCTGGCCAAGGACTGCTTTTGGTTTTTCGGTGACCTTATGTCAGTATAACAAACTGCATATAACATATGGAAAGTGGCTTTGGGTCAGCCTTCTTTAGCCATTGACTTGTTCGTATGAGCCCCCTTGAGGCATTGTCTTGCACGTTTGGTATGAGGCCATTGTGTTTTGTGGATGTTTACATTTTCACTTTGCATTGCATTGGTAACCGCAAAACCGTCTTTTCAGACTGAGTAGTTAATGAGCTTCAAGGGAGCGCGTAGCGGTATCCTCCAAAGGGCAACTTCTTTTTTCGTGCCAGCATCAAGTTGGGAGTAGGCTGCCAGAAGCGGCAACGTAGAGCGGAGGTAAAAACTTACGAATGAACCAGATAGGTACAAACAAGTTGACCGGAGATCCTTTTGTGGTTGGCAACATGTGATAGCCAATCATAGTTGAGTGTTTTATCAGTCAAAATGCACATCTTGGCATCTGCTCCAGAGGAGTCAGTCCCACTGCGCGAAAAGTAACTTATTAGCCTTCGCTCTTTTCTGAACCCAGGCCTGCCTCATCAGGTGCACACGCACAAATGCTTCCTCCTTCCCATATCTTGCTGCCCCTCCTGATTGGCCCTTCAGACCTCCTGCTGCTCCTTTAAACCTCTTGCTCTCCTCTCATCCTTGCGATATCCTATTGCTACCCATGCTCCCTGCTTCCCACCTTCTGCTCCTCCCCTCTTGGCTTCAGATCTCATTCCCCACCCCCTTATCGTTCCAGCCTGCTATTGCTGCCTCCAGACGCCCCCACCCCCCAGGCTCGGTCCGGTACACCTCTTTATGCTCACCTTGCTCGGCTCCAAATCAACCTCCTGCTGTCCCTCTGCCTCCTCCTCCCTGTTTCCCTCCCTTGCTCGGTTTTTCACTCTCCCGCCTTCTCCTCTTGCTTGACTCCTTTTACATGGCATTCCAGCAGGCCCGGTTCTAGAGGGTGGGCCAGGTAGGCCAGACCCACCCAAGGAAGATCCTGGCCCACACAAGGCCTTTCAGAAGTAGAAATGCAGGATCCACATACCTGAGCTGACTTTCCTGCTGGCGCACAATTTGAAAGGCTGCTACAGCTTGAGTGTGACCCTCAGCAGGCCAGCGTCAAGCCAGTCCATTGTCATGGGCAGAATCACAATAGGCTGGCAGAGGAGGCACATGTCATGCTGCATCTCCTCCCATCCCAGGCCTCGCAGGTAACTGAGTCCTCACAATTAACAACTGTTATGGTGGGGGACGTTGGCTTTAGACCCTTGCAGCAGGCCACAACGATCAGATAGTAAAGCTACGTATTCGGGGGGGAGGGGGGGGGAGGAGGATAGTGCCAGCTTTCTTGGTTTAAAAACTGTGCAGTGACACGCCAGATGTAGATTGGAAGTTTCATTCTAATGAAATTCCATCCGTTTATGGAATGAGGAGGGTGCTGTGCACAGCGAAGAGCGATGGAACTTGATAAATACAACACTAGGGACTGAAATAACTTAACATTTAAAGAAATGTATGACTGGAAATGGGTAAAAGGAAAATAGGATTTTGACAAAGTTGCAGTGAAACAATTCATTCACCCTCTATGTTGGGGCAAAAAGAGAGAGAGACCGAGACAAAAGGAAATAAGAGACAGAGTGGGGAGTAGACACAAACGGAGAGGGGGAGAGGAAAGAGGGAGAAATGATTGAGGAGAGAATAGGGGAAAAGAGGCGAGAGGGGAGGGAAATAATTGTAGATAAGCACATTGAGGGAGGGGGAGAGGGAGAAAGGAGAGAGTGAAACAGTCAAAGTAAAGATGAAGTGAGGACAGACTAAGTGGAAAGAAGGGTGGAATAAGAGATTGGTAAAGGTGGGGCCGGAAACAAAAGTGGAGAGAAGGGCGATGGCAAAGGGTGAAAAAGAACATTGAATGACTAACTGAAGGATGGATTAAGAAGAGGCTGTTAGATGTTTTTAAGTAATAATAAGGAAAAGATGGATCAAGGCCTCACACAGACTTCTTATTCCGACGGTCTACAGCTTCATTCAGAGGTTGGCGATACCAAGAGGAAGTGCCAAATCTAGAGTAAAACCCAGGAAAGGGTTCATATGGTACTACCCTTTCAAGAAAGGGATTAGTATGGTAAAAAAATAAAATGCCACATATGGATTCTCCACTGTTTCTAACAATTGCTCCAGAAATAGGTGGATTTTCCATTACCATTCAATAATAAAACATGCTTTTGGTCTGATCTATACTAAAGGTAGAGCAAGGCCCCTCCACTTTCCTGAAAAACCTTTGGAGCTGCAGACCTGAAAGCACTCCCAAGGACAGGAATCTGTTTAATGTCTACAGAGAATGGTCTTCTGTATATGTCAACGTTTGATGAAGCAGGTAGTTACTGGCAGCAGCAAGTCAGTAAATGGTACACAATGAAATATAACATTAGGCGTAGAACACAAACAAGTTCAAGGGCTAGAAGGAAATGAGGGTAACTGGCATGAGAAAATTCAATTAAATAAAGGAAGAATTTTTAAGACCGGAAAAAGAACGGAGGTAAAACTCAGAGGCAATGGAAATTGAGAGAGTAGGGAATACGGCCATGAGAGTTAGAAAAAGAACGAGGGGTAGAGTGTATGTGTGAAACAGAGAAATGAACAAGAGGGGGAGTTTATAGAATAAGAGAGAGGGAGGGAAATAGTGCAGGGGTGATGGAAATGGGGAAAATCAGTGCAACTACGGAGGGAGAGAAAGACAAAAAAAAAGAGATGGAAAACAGGAGAGGCGGAATAATGGGAGGGAGAATGATATAGGATGGGGAGTAAAATAGATAGGTTTGTAGAATGATAGAAAGACAGAGGAGGGAGACAGAATGAAAAGTTGGTCTGATATATGGACGGACATACAGAAACATAGAAAATCTAATAGATGTGGTGGGTGAGAATGTGGGAGTGTAGGTGAAATGAGAGAGTAAAGAAAGGTGATAGAGGGATAAACACTAGCAGGAGGAGTGAAGGGCTTTTCATACATGCGGGGGAGTGGAAGAGAGAGCAAGGGCACAGGTAGTATATAGAATATAGGTAGTATATAGAAAATGAAAAGAAAGAACGGCTGAAGATAAAGTGAATTCCTCCAGCATGTCATGTATCTTACCATAGATTAAAAGTTCCCAAATACCACGCTGTGTTACTCCCTAAGACCTCACACTCAGAGAGACGTCTGTGTGGCAATCAAAAGGGTCCATAAAGACGGATGTGTACAGCCACTAAAGCCTGAAGTACAGCACTGAGTTTTCTGACTTATTATATCAGGAGACCTCATGGTGACCAGGAAAGTCAGTGATCTGAAGGTAAACAAGATCTACTGGTATGTTAAATCGAGAAGAAGATTCATCAACGTGAGGATGCTATGTGCCCCAAGGGCCTAAGGTGGACCTGAGCTCAAATGATTAATATCCCTGAGACGGAACTGTTGGGCAACTGAGCTTTGCCAGGAGCCACAAGTAAATGACACTTAGCAGGAGCCTTAGCACCCCCTGGTGAGCAAGAGTCATTGGGACAAGCAGGAGCCTTGAAGACCTTGGAGTGAGCAGGGTTTCAGGCAACTTGGAGTGAGCATAAACCTCAGGATGCTCATGGTGAGCTTGAGGCTCAGGGACCTGAACTGAGCAATGCCCTGAAGTATATGTTCACCCCCAATGCCCACTGCAAGGATTGAGAGTGAGCAGGAGCTTCAGCCATCTGGTGGTGACAGTTCACCTCATGCCCTTAGGGTGAGCAAAACATCAAGGAAGCTATATGGATATAAGGTTTGCGGAATCTCATGGTAAACACGATCCTCAGGAAAATGAGGTTGTCCCAGAGCTTCCAGGTAAGCGTGAATAAGAGCTACAGGGTCTGATGGTGAAATGGGAAATCAGGTGATCAGAGGATGAGCTGGAATCCAAAGGCACCTGAGAGTGAGCTGGAACCTTAAGGATCTGAGCCTGAACAGGAGTCTCAGAGTACCAGAGAGTGGAAATGAGCTTCAGTATCCTTTTAATAAGTGGGTAGTTAAGAGACCAACTGATGGCAAGCAAGAGTCTGAAGGCCTGAGGATGAGCAGCACCTGTGGATTCTTAAGTGTGAACAGAGTCCTACAGACAAGAGGATCCGTATGCGCTTATGGGGTCATGTCGGTCCGGGCCAGGCAAGGATCCATAAGAATGACCAGGGGTTTTAGGACTTGATTGCCAAGAGAGGATTCAGAGATTGGAGGGTGAGTAAGGGCTTAGAGGACCAAAGAGCGAGCAACTGATTCAGGGACATAATTGTTGGAAGATGTGTGAGTGTGTTGCAGAGAAATAATGGTGTTTCCAGCATTGGATAATGCTAACGGTCCTAGAGCATTTGAAAAGTTTAATTTATCACAAATGCCTCCTATATGCCTATATATATATTTATTTTTAGCGATGCAAAGAGATATGTGGCAACATGAATGTTTCTGCACATGACCAGACGGAAGCACAGAAGGGAAAGTGAAGTAGGTACCTGTTGGTTGGTAGTTATGGTGTTAAAATGTTAAAGGTCGACAAGGTCTGTACCTAAAATATCAGATCTCTGCAATACGTTATACCCCTACCCATTCATCTTCGTGGCCCACCCATCCTTGTTCATGGCCCTCCCTGAGCAAGAATCCTAGAGCCGGGCCTGCATTCCAGCCAGGCATCAGGCCTTTTTGTTTTATTTTCCTCAATGCATTGATTTCAATGGCGCGAATAGGTCTTTAGCTAAACTGTTAGTAAATTCTTGATTGTGGTGATGAAAATGAAAGAGTCTTGGATGCGACAGTTAGTGACTGAGTGAATAAGGGCCCTGCTTGAGTTACACATGCATCCTTTTTTTAATTTCACAAATCGAGTACGTTTCTAACACTCCTTGGCAAAACTAATTAGACTGGCTTATGATTGAAACTGCTAGCCTGACCTGTTGCCAGTGCTTGTTTTGACTTAACAGAATAAATCATTTCGTTTGGGGCTTGAGAGGAAATGTGTTTTCGGATTCAGTTGGCAGAAGATATTAAAGTAATACATTGACAACTGAGGTTGTACGTTTTTGTTTAGTTTGCTTGTTCGATTTCTTTTTCTTTTTACGCATCAGTGAAACTTGCACATTATTGTTACTGTTTAAATGTAAAAATAAAAAAGCTGTCATTACAGGTGTACTCCTGTAACAGAGAACGCTGCAGGACCCCAGACCATTATTTCACGAACAGTTTAGGTTGTAACTGCGTTTGCGGTGCATGGCCTGTTGGTATACATTTACACTTGTAGCGTTGTAAAAATATTAATAACATTACTGATAATAATGTATTGTCTGGATACAAGAATTCAAGCTTTTTTTGTTGACTAGTATTGATGCCAGTTTTTGCAAGTGTTCATGACAGTATTAAACTGCTGAATGGGCATGCCCAGTACAATACAAACATAGGCTTTAGGCTAATTTGCATATTTGCTATGTTTTTCTAAGTGATTGCTATTTGAACCTAATCTGTCATTGCCTGATGCATTAGCTTCAACAAACAGGACATTTGCATACTGATTTCTCATGTAATTTCAATGTAAACACATTGTAATACCAGTAATTGTGGACTTGCCTTAACAACAGGCACTTCTGTTATGGAAAACATTTAGGAATATGAACCTGTATTGCTTTGTGTCAGGTGTGTGGATCTATAAACTGTAATACCTGTATGTTGAAGGAAATATATAGGTGAATAGTCTCTCCTTGTATCTTATATTGTCTGACTACTCTACCTCTTATACTTATGTAAAGCTATTCCTATGTAACTCTTGATTCCTTGTTGCACTGATGGGTATAGCGTGGTCTATATAACCGCAAATACACATTCATATATAAATATGTAACCGTATTTATCAGATGCAAGCAATCATTGTGTTTTTTTGGGTGAGTTTCGGTAGTTATGCCTCGTATTAACTTCTGTGCTTGTATCATAATTAGTATCCTTTTGTACTTCAGCCAAGAAACACTGGTACATTTGCACCAGTTACATAATTGACCTGCTCAAAGTTTGAAGTCCATTTACAAGTGCAGAAAATTGGGTTATTAGTTGAAGGGGATGGTACCCCACTCAGGCAACAACCACAATCCTTGTCGGGGTGAACCGCAAAAGTCACTATATTAACCTGTGCTCAACACCCTGATAGCTTGGCACAAAAGCAGTCGGGCTTAACTTAGAGGCAATGTGCGAAGTATTTATGTAGCACACAAACGGCAATAATGTAAGAACACAACACAAGATAAATTCCACACCAATTTTGATGAAATAGAGTAAAGTTTAATAAATTATCTGACACCAAAACAACAAAAATCCAATAACAACAATAGACAAAAAAAATTAGTAATTGTAAATATGATTTTTCAGTCTTTCCTTATCTCGGCCTTGAGAAAGTTGTAGGCTTGCATGCCATACAAAAGGGCGAAACAAGTGTTGGCTGCTTCATGATCAATTTATATAAATCTCGGGAGTCTGGCAAGATATATCACAGTGATATAACAAGGACTGAAATGCTCATACTTGTGATAGTTCATATGTGATATCCTGGACAACTACAGAAGGCATCTCCAAGGCACTACATTATGGAAAATATATTTTTTTTCTTTGAATAACACTCCAACCACAGTATTATTGTTTACTGCCTGGCCTGCATTATTGCTATTCCTCATTGAATGCATTGTTTATTTTTCCTATATGATTTCTCGAGTAAAATCAATAAAATGTTGTTTATACTTTTCGGAGGAGTTCCACATAGGCCGTGGCACGAGGCAGGGTTGTCCCCTCTCCCCCTTACTCGTTGCCCTAGCCATTGAGCCTCTGGCCCGCCTCATTAGATCAGACCCCCAAATCCAGGGATGTTGATGGAGCACATCCCACGAAGACCATATTGCCTTGTACGCGGACGATGTGCTCCTCTACATGGCAGACCCCGCTCGCTCGGGTCCCCCATGCTTACGGATCCTCAAACTCCTCGGGGAAGCCTCCGGACAGAAAATCAATCCTGCTAAATCCACATTGGTCCCTTTACACCCTTCCAGAGAATGCATGGACTGGCAAACAAACATCCCAATCCGACGGCTGAGTTTCCGATACCTGGGGATATGGGTAGCATTACACCCGGAACTCACGTGGTCCCTTAACCTGGCCCGTTGTTTAAGAGAACCAAAGAAGAGCTGCGGAACTGGCAAGCTCTTCCCTTAAACCCGATCGGGAAGATCGTTCTGTAGAAGATGATGATCCTTCCCCGTTTCCTATGCATATTATTGAATATCCCTTTGCACCTCCCAAGACACTGGTTCCGTGCCGTAGACAAAACGTCAACCTCGTTCCTTTGGGGAAACTCTAGGACTCGCATGGTGTTGGCTCACTGCCAAATGGCTCCGTACGATGGGGGCATGGGAATGGTAAACCTATACCTGTATTATATGGCCACACGCCTGTTGGTGATCAATGAGTGGATGTCAGGAGGGTGGGCAAACCCGGCCTACCAGTTTGAGCTCGAAGGATTGGGACTCCCACGGATCCAAGCCATGCTTTATGGCTCACCAATCCCTCATAGTATTCCCTCTGTCACTAGATCTGTCCTCCTGGCATGGCGATCCATGCTTCGCTACACCCGATGGGAGAATAAATTGACACTGCAAACACCCTTGTGGCAGGGCACGTGGGTGGGTGCAGTGGCGCTGCTAGAGGGATTTCAGAAGTGGGACCTTATTGGTATCTCCCAAATCAGAGACGTCTGGAGGGGAGGTCAACTCTAACATTTCAGGACCTCCAACACTCGTATTCACTTAACACCACACAATTTCACAAATACCTGCAGCTCCGGTTTTCGCTTGCGACACATATACCCAAGGACACCACCCTCCCCGAGTTCAGCCCCATTGAAGCGAAGATACTCATGGGGGAATTGGAACAAGGAGGGGTCTCCCGGATCTACAAATCCCTCATCATAAACTCCCCCACCACGCTAGACCACCTACGGACCAGATGGGAGGGTTGGATGGACCCTATGGAGGATGACGACTGGAGGGACGCTGTTATGGCCCCCCGGTTGATCACCATCTCAGCCAGATTGAGACTAATCCAACTTTACTTCCTCCATTGTGCATACCTCACCCCCGTCAGGTTACACCAAGTCGGCTGTCTGCCTGCCCCTAGATGCCCCCGTTGTGCAGAAGAACCCGCAGACTTTTACCATATGATTTGGTCCTGCGCCCCGTATCAAAATACTGGGCGGTAGTGGTTAAGGAGCTGAACAGGACATTGGGATGGGAGGTTCCTTGTACACCCTAGGTTGTGCTCCTAGGGATCCTGGAGGGTATAGGAGGCTCTAGGGCAGACAGGACATTCTTGGGTACGGCCTTGGTGGTGTTCAAGAGAGACATTGCCGCCAAATGGAACCCCCCCACCCCCCAAAAAAGTACCCAATGGAGGAAGGGCGTAGACTGGTGTGCCTCGCAGGAACAACCAGTATACCTGGCTCGGGGATACCCAAAGAAATGCAAACGAGTGTGGGGCAAGTGGCTGGGTTGAAGGTGGAGGCGGGGGAGGGGGAGGGGGTCTTTGACCTTGATCCATCGCCTGGCTACACATATGTGCATTAATACGTTGTACGCAGGCGTTTTGCTGGGCATTCTATACGTGGTCTCAGTTACACATCCGCAACTCATGTACAAGTGTGGTTGTGTCGTTACAATGTCTGTTTAAAACCCAATAAAATTTTAATACTAAAAAAAAACATTTTGCTTGTAAAGAAAAAAAGTTGCATGGAGGAGATTAGAGGTCCATCTTAATCCTTTACTTTCCTAAAAATCGGTGCCACACTATTAAGTCTAGCAGCTGAGAACAAGTGTTCGCGTGGAACTCATTTTGAGATGCAATATGATACTGTGCAGACTTAATCTGTATAAAAGAAATTATAATAGAGCAGACATGCGTTCTCTAAAGACTTAATCTTTTTACAGGTTCAACTAATGTTCCGACAACCAATATTCCATTGTTTCTTTATCAAATTTGATTCAGCCGAAACAAAATTTTATTGAGAAATACATAAAAAAGGATTCTCATCACATTTATAATGAAGTGAGTGGTGAAAAGATTTGGAGAAGCACCCCAAGTGGGAAAACAAGAACCAGAAGAAGAAAATAAAGTGACTATTTGAATGAGTACGAACAATAAATTGGTTTCTCTAGGGAGACAGCCAGTCCTTTTTAAATAATGAGACACAAAGGGTAAATGCGCACGGTGTTCCTTACACACAACTGTGGTCTGTCCCTTAATATTGTAGACTAGGTAATGACCCTAATGGCAGATGCTAGGGTGTCATCAGGACTGAAGGATAACCTGGGGGACTGAGAAGGTAGCAATCATTAGGGGTAGAGAAAACGAGTGTACTTACAGAGGATTGAAGAAGTCAAAGCTACATACTGGTTTTATCACTGGAGAATGCTCTTGTTCATTAATGTTAGACCAAGGTTCATTGAGCATGGTATGATATGTGCTGACAAATGCAGGCCAACAACCGGTCCAGTCTGGAGGATTTGTTTTTGAGGAAGGGCGACCAATGTAAAAACAATGGGTGCTACAAAACATGAGAACAGGGCATTGTAGTCCATGTATCATTAGTTTTTGTCAAGGGATTGTCAATAAATGCACAATCCTTACCAGCGTGCACTGTTCAAGCCGTGGTCAATTGAGGGTGGAGACTCAGCAATCATAGTAAAGAATGGCCTAATAAAACAAAAAAAGTATTGAAGTAAAGACAAGAGAAAGGTTGGAATGAGTATCGAAATTGCGGGGAGATCAAACTATTCTTACCCCACGCAGACAATAGATGGACCATGAACAGGTGAGAAAAACGCGGTCTCCCAATCAGAGATCCGAAGTTGACAATGAAGAACCCGTCGGCTAGTCCGAGCGGGAAGAAATAGACTAAGACACTCCACTGTGCTACGTCTTTAAGGAGAAAAGTGTGCCGATGGGCATCATGGGGCGTGGCCCATTGGGGAATTCCTTGAAGGGGATCAAGGATTGGTGCAGAGTTGCACCACACCCACATGACGAATTCAAATTTAAATTGAAAAGCCACCAACAATTAAAAGCAAAATAACCACGGCAAGGACTGGGTGTTGAGAATTACTTGATAAAAATAATAAATTAGACCAGTGTGTCGGGGTTCGAACTGGCACAGTTGGCGCCATAGTGTTGTGGTATAAAGGGAAGAGCTCATCCCTAGCCAAATGCTCGTTTAAGAGGTGACAGGGAAATACTTAAGTGCTGAATAGGGAGACCTTAGCTACTTCATGGTTACAGAAACACAATTCTATGATTGCAAACAATCGTGACCGCCACAATTGTATACAGAATTGCATGTTTGAGTTAAGTAGACCGACAGCTTAGAGAAAATGACAATGAAAAAACAATAACAGAGCACAAGGGTGCTAATTAACGATGTTGATGATGCTGACAAAAAACAGCAAAAAATATGTCTTTCCGTACAGATTTTGTCATGTCAGGAGGCAGAACAAAGTGATAGATAAAAGCCATAGTATTCATGAACTCACTAGTGAAGTAGGCAAACAGAACTAACGAGATCAATTCATTAAGGAAATAAAGTTGCGCCACTCTTCCATTGTATTCAGACAAGTCTTTGAAGGATGTGCAAAGTTTCCCCCGCACAGAGGTCGAGATATGTCACACATCCTTCAAAGACTGGAATATAAATGGATAGACAAGTGTGACTCCATAAGGAAGGGTCTGGATACAATGGAAGAATGGTGCAACTGTATTTCCCTAATGAATTAATCTTGTTAGTTCTGTTTGCTAACTTCGCTTGTCCTGATGACACCCTAGCATCTGCCATTAGGGTCAAAACGTCGTCGACAATAATAAGACAGACCACAGTTGTGTGCAAGGAACACATTGTGTATTTACCCTTTGTCTCTCGTTATTTAAAAAGGTCTGGCTGTCTCCTTAGAGAGACCAATTTATTGTTGGTACTCACTCAAATAGTCACTTTTTTCTTCTGGTTTTTCCACTTGGGGTGCTTCTCTAAATCTTTTCTTTCCTCACTTCATTATAAATGCGATTAGAATCCTTTTTTATGTATTTCTAAATAAAAGTTTGATTCGGCTGAATCAAATTTGATTGTCAGAACATTATTTGAGCCTGTAAAAAGATTGTCTTTACAGAACAAATGTCTGCTATATTATAATTTCTTTTATACAGATTAAGTCTGCACAGAAGTCTGTGTTATCATATTGTATCTCAAAATGAGTTCCAAGTGAACACTTGTTCTCAGCTACTGCGTTTATACCCAAGTTCACGTGGACATAGTGGGGTGCTCTTGTTTCTTTTGTTCTATTAAGTCTGCCTTTGAGTACTGCCATTTCCCTAGCAAGATGCCTTTCAAAGAGAGAGCACCTCTCAGACGAACAACTCTTCGTACCCATAAAGGGGTTCCTCTTAGGGTTTGTATTCAGCCTGACTTCTCGATCACCCTTAAGGAACAACATAATCCATGTTTGACCCATATGTAGTGACCTATCAAAATAAAAAGCTAAATACAGACTTGTGGGCGGTTGCATTTATATAGAAATAAATAGCTACATTTATAAAGTGAACTCTACACTAGATGTCATTTCTAGGTCCAGATTTATATTTACATTTATTTTATATTTATATTTCTGCTCGTGCCAATGACATGTTTGTGAGATTTTAATGATCCATATTGTTCACAGTGAAGGGCTAAAGGGATATTAAAACATTCGGGTCTAGAACATTCCTTTTGAACAAAAAGTCTTAATTAAAAACAGATTCTTTCAGATGACAGTTTTTTTTTTATTTATGTCTCCGTGAGTTCCTTTTTTCTCCTCTCTCAGATGCCGCTGTTATGGAATGACAGTTGTTTCCTGGGTCGCCTGGATGGCCTTGGCAGTACTAGGCATTTAATGATAGCAGGTAATGGGCATTCATAGACAGCTGGATTGAACAAGGGAGCAAAAAGCCTCCACAGATCCTGTTTCTTCTTCTTCTGCTCTGTCAACTTGCTTTGCACATGCAGTTTGACAAGTATGATGATGAGGCATTGGCAGTGGAGACCGGTGCTTCTTCCTCGTGCTAATCTGGCTGTCACTGTATGAGGGGGAACCAAAAGATGAGGTAAGGGGAAGCCTACCTTGCGTTCTCCGACCAGCAGCTTCCACATATCCAGAATGGAGGGTGATATAGAGGCTCTCGACTGAGAAATACAAAAGAGTGATAGGTAGAATGTTTGAATTAATTTCAACCACTGGTAATTCATTACTTAGGCTGCATCCCAGTCCATCATTTTCTTGACCGCCATGCCACTTCAAACAGAAACTAGCTATATACAAATCAGCCTGGGTCCTTTACCCTATACGACCAGTCCAGCCCGAAATGTAAGGGCAGGTCCCATCTGCACTGGAACACAAACCACCCCAGACAGGTTACGGCCTATTTGGGCTTCATCTGTGGGATGCAGCTTGGCCTCAGTGGTACAGTGAGCACAGGGACAGCGTCTGGGCATACCCATTGCACCAAAAGCATTACAGTGAGGAATATAAAACATTGATAAGTGGAATGCTTGAATTAATTTCTGCTCACTGTCACTCCATTGTTTACAGTGAGCTTTCAACGTTCCTGTTTTCTAATAGTATTTTGATTTTTAGTAATCTATAAATTGACAGCGTCTAGGTGCATGTCTTGAAGATGATCATGTTACTTTCATTAATGAAGCCTTGTAGCCTTCTGCATTGGCATACCCCATCCACTAAATGCCTGCGTCAGCTTTATTCTGTAGCGCAGTGCTAAAGGAGCAGGAATTTGAGGCCCCGTATGGTCTGCTGAAGCGAAATGTACTGTTGTGAGCCTATGGCTTTAGGGGCAGAGGATGTCTTTGTAAACTACTGATGCTCCAAGCGGCGTCCTCCTCCCAGGCTCCTGCAATGACTGAATGCAGCGAGAGTCACAGTAGCTGGCAAAGGGACATCTCCTGCAGCATTCTGGCTCTCAATAGCAACATTCCCATGTGCTGATATAATTGCCGGCTTCCTGAATGACTGGAGGCTTTAAAAAAGAACTCTTAATCTTTTCTTCTTGTAGGTTCTTTACATTGTATCGATGACCTCAGCTTTTAGGCCCCTTTACCTGCCGGTTGTTTGGTTTCAACTTCAGCAATTTGGGCAACTCTTAATGCATCTAAGCTTGTTACTGATTGGATATCGTCCCAAACACATTAGCTTTCTAAATGTTCAAACCATTTTCAGTGTGCTTTATTTTAGCAAGTTGTCTTTCAGGTGAGAGCATCTCTCAGACGAATAACTTACTCAGTACTCATAAAGGGACTTGACTCATGATTTGCAGTCAGCCTGACTTCTCGATCAGCCTTGCCTGTCTCATAAATCTGAATTGGGGGCTTGAAGGTAACTCCCCTTGTGCTTTTTGGCTGTACCTGACAAGTGTTGTGGTTCAGGCGCTTTATTGCTAGACATATTAAGGACTTCAATAACTTTTAATTCATTTGTAGTGATAGCTGCCACCAGTAAGGGAAACAATAATCACCATCAGTCCTGTATTTAGTGACATATCAAAATAGGAAGCTAAATATAGACCTGTGGAAGTCTAAATGTTTTATATAGAATTAAATAGCTACGCTTATCAAGTGAACTCTACACTGGATGTCACACAACCTGGACTGGCTGAGAACTACAAGAGACAGACAGAAGAGAGCAAATTCATAAACTTTCAGCTATAACTGAGAACCTGTGCTTCCCGAACTCCCCCCCCTCCGGCATTACTTTGCCGAAAGTTTACAGATGTTTGTATAACAGTGGTGCTTTTGGATTTGACGAGCAATATCTTTTTAATTTTATCTGTTGGAATCCGCGTACGTCTTTAAATACTGCCTGATGTCTCCCACTACATAGGGTTTGCACTTGTGTCCTGGCACACACGTAGGTTTGCCCATAGAAACAGTTAATATGTCCTTTCCTGCACGGCTGACTGTCTCGTCAGTGTGTTAGCAATACTTCTAATTAATTTTTACACAGCAGACATGATAGATTCTCTGAATGGTGTCAAAGTTTCCACCAAAATTGGAAACACGGCATGCACTGCTTCTTCAATGCACAGGTGACACAATTGCTCTGATGGTACACTAATTGGGCTGCAACAGGTTCTGGAGGCAATTCACATATACAATCATAAAAATTATTTAATAGTCAACACTCGTAAAAAAAAAAAAAAAAATTACCTGGTGGGGCCTCCTAGTAACCAAAGTTCAGTACTGAGCAGCATAAAAATTGAGAACACCACGAGATAACTATATCTGGATGTATAGTACACCTGGAGAGGCAATTGCAAGTCCCATCTTCAAGCAGCTAAAACAAATAAAGCCCTCTTTGTACCATTTAAACCTACTTTAACACTTTTTGTGAGCCAATTTATTCCAACTGAAACGTACGGTATTTTTACAATTCTCAAAAAAGATGAACACAGGCATGTCTAGGGTGATAAATTTATTTCTGGAATTTCAGGACACACGTGACTTGGATACATTCCCGGACACTGGCCTTCAATCACCATTAACTACTGTGCACATAGAGGAGTCTGCCTCTTTTTCACAGCAGTGATGAGTAGGGCAGCAGAAGTACTGGACTTCCCGCTACCTACTACTGAAGTGAAGATGAATGATCTGAAAGAGACACGTTAGTGATAGATTCCTTACCTTAGAATATCCCCAGGCGTCAGACTGGATCCGGAAAGTTTTTTCGTCAGCAGTACCCCTGCGCGTCGGTAGGTGGTGTCGTGCGGCCCCGCGTTCGTCGCTGGCGTCGTAAGCGCCGAGATGACGTCACGGAGACTACTTAGGCGCCACACATGCGCGCTGACGTCAGTTCTTTCTTTTTTCCCCCCAGTAAGCGCAGATCCGGTTAGAGCACGTACCTTAGTCACTTTTTGACTCTCTTTTTGAGACTTTTTGTCTCCTGTGGTTCCTCTGGTGCACGTAGGGATGCCTGGTTTTAAGTCTTGTGGGGCCTGCCGTCGCAATATGTCGGTGGCGGACCCCCACGGCGTCTCTCTACTGCCTGGAGAGCGACCACGACTCCCGGTCCTGCAGGGACTGTCTGGCCATGGCCCCGAAGGCCTTGAGGGAGCGTGGCCGGAAGCTGCTTGAGGTCCGGCACTCGTCCCAGCGCCGTTCTCGGTCTAGGGGCCGCTCCAGAGAACGCTCGCGAGGCCCCCATCATCACTCCTCGGGCTCCAAGTCTTCACCCTCGGATTCGGGTAAGAGACGACACAAAAAGAAGTTGAAGAAGCGTTGTCGCTCTCCGACGTGCCCCCGTCGGTCCCCGGATGCGGACGAGGGGGACAGGGGTTCTGCCCTTGAGGCTCCTTCGGAGCCCGGGAGTCCCGCGGCCTACCCGCCTTACCCGGGTACGTCGGCGACTCCCGCACAGGTGCAAGAATTTCTTGCTACCATGGACCGCCTGTTTAGGCCTCGGGCTCCCGCCGGCGCGCCCTTGGGCCCCGCGGTCCCATGTCTGGATCCTTTCGGGCCGTTGGTGCCGCCGGCGGCTCCGTCGCCGCAGGATCCTGCGCCGTTGGCTCCGGCCACGGCGCCAAAAGGTACCACGCTGCCGGCTCTGGCCCCAGCGCCACCCTCGGCTCCGCCTCCGGCGCCGCTGTGGATGCCATTTGTCCCACCCCTGCCCAGGTTCCAGGACCATTTTGTCCCTACCTGGGACCCGCATTGGGACACGGCGCCGGTTCGGCCCCGTCCGGCGCTGTTCCTGGCGCCGTTTATTCCTTCACCGGTCCCTGCCGCCGCAGTCTGTTCCGCATGCGGCGGAGGTGGAGGACGACTGGGAGGGGTCCGAGGACCCTCTTGCTCGTCAGTGTGACTCCGAGCAAGACTGGGCGGACGAGTTAGAGGAGGCTGGCGGCCTTGATGTCTCCTCTGACCCGGGGTTTGCCTCTCCTCCGCCTACCATGGAGGAGGGCACTTCTTACACAATGGTGCTCCGTCGGGCTGCTGAGGTCCTCAACCTTGATCTCCCTACGGTGGCCCTGAAGACTAATCCCCTCACTGAGGTGCTCCAGACGGCGTCCACTTCGTCGGAGCCCCTGCTGCCATTCAATGACGCCCTCACTGACGTCTTACTGGGCACTTGGTCGCGGCCAGCCACAGGGGCCCCTGTTAAGAATGTCGCCAGGCGTCATCCCCCGGCGCCGGGTGACCCTGCCTTTCTGACCACTCATCCTACGCCCGAGAGTCTGGTCATCTAAGCTTCGACGTCCCAGAGTGCCTTTCCCACGGCTCCGCCGGAGAAGGACTCTAAGAAGCTAGAGCAGTTCGGCAAGCAGTTGTTCTCTTCGGCCAGCTTGGGGCTGCGGTTGGTGAACACCGCATGCCTATTGGGCCGCTATTCCCACGCGGTGTGGGATACAGTTGCACAGGTGTTGCCTCAGTGTCCTGAGGAGACCCAAGCTGTGCTGTCCCAAGCTATTGCCGAGGGTAAAGATACGGCTAAGTTCGCCATTCGGTGTGGTTTGGACACCGCGGACTCACTAGGTAGAGCGATTTCTACGACTGTGTCGCTTTGTCGCCATGCCTGGTTGAGATCTACCGGGTTCTCGCCGGATGTCCAGAGCTCACTCATGGACATGCCTTTGATGGCACTCGCCTATTTGGCGATAAAGCCGACACTGCGCTGGAGCGTTTTAAGGACTCGCGGGCCACGGCCAAGTCCTTGGGTCTTTCCACGAAAAGCCCGGCCACTCCTGGTTTTCGTTCCTTTCGTGGCCACGGAAGGGGCGCTCAGGCACGTCCCTTCAGCAAGCCTGTGCAGAACCAGCCTCAGCGCGGATGCGGTTTCCGCAGGGGTGGGTCTGGGAATCAGCGTGGGGGTCAGTCCACCTCCGCTGCTTCTGCCTCCAAACCTTCCTAATCCGAGCTTTGTGGGGCACCCCACGCCAGTGGGTGGCAGGGTCCGCCATCATCTCCCCCACTGGCATGCTATCACATCGGACGAGTGGGTGTTGCAGGTCATCCGCAAGGGTTACTCCCTTCCCTTTCAGTCCACCCCTCCAGCCATGCCACCTCGGTACCACCGCATATCGGGGGACCACTTGGCACTTCTCCAGCAGGAGGTCATGGCCCTCTTGGCCAAGGGGGCCATCGAGTGTGTTCCTGGGCCAGAAGTAGGGAGTGGTTGTTATTCCCACTACTTTCTGGTCCCCAAGAAGGACAAGGGGGGCTTGCGCCCCATCTTGGACCTCCGGAACGTCAATCGCTTCCTCCGGAAGGAGAAGTTCAAGATGTTGACTCTGGCTCAGGTCTTGGCTGCCCTCGACCCCGGAGACTGGATGGTAGTGCTGGACTTGCAGGACGCATATTTTCACATCCCCGTCCTGCCGGCCCACCGGCGTTACCTGCGGTTCACGGTAGGCCAGGAGCATTTTCAGTTTGCGGTGCTCCCCTTCGGCCTTACCAGTGCCCCTCGGGTGTTCACCAAAGTGATGGCGGTGGTCGCAGCTCCTCTGCGCAGGTCAGGGGTGTCAGTCTTCCCCTACCTCGACGACTGGTTGTTGAAGGCGGGCTCGCCCCAAGCAGTCGTCACCCACCTTCAGACTACGGCCGACCTCCTGCAGTTGCTGGGGTTCTCCATCAACATGCCGAAGTCGCACCTGAGTCCTTCTCAGAAGCTCCCCTTCATCGGAGCGGTTCTGGATTCGACGCAGTTTCTGGTTTATCCTCCCGAGCAGCGAGTCCGGGATATTCAGGCTATGATTCCCATCTTTCAGCCTCTATCCCGGGTTTCAGTCAGGATGACCCTCCGGCTCCTGGGCCTGATGGCCTGCTGCATTCTGCTAGTGCGACATGCCAGGTGGCATATGCGGGCTCTGCAGTGGGACCTGAAGTTCCAGTGGGCACAGCATCAGGGCAACCGGTCTGATCTTGTCCAGATCTCGGAGGGCACTGCACGGCAATTGCAGTGGTGGCTCACGAATCGCGATTGGGTCAATGGCAGATCCCTCTCCCTTCCCCAACCGGAGCACACAGTGGTGACGGATGCGTCCCTCCTGGGGTGGGGCGGACATTTGGGAGAGGCGGAGATCAGAGGCCTCTGGTCTCCGGCGGAGTCCCGGCTCCATTTCAATCTTTTGGAGCTTCGGGCGATCCGACTTGCACTGAAGGCATTCCTTCCCTCTGTCCGGGGAAGTGTAGTGCAGGTGTTCACGGACAACACCACCGCCATGTGGTATTGCAACAAACAGGGCGGGGTGGGGTCGTGGACCCTATGTCAGGAGGCTCTGCGCCTCTGGACATGGCTGGAACATCACGGCATTACCTTGGTGGTTCAACGCCTGGCAGGTTCTCTGAACGCCAGGGCGGACGAACTCAGCCGCCGGTGCTTGATGGATCACGAATGGCATCTGAACTCGGACGTGGCGCAAGGTCTCTTTCTGCAGTGGGGAGAGCCTTGGTTAGATCTATTCGCCACCGAAGAGAACGCGCAATGTCATCAGTTCTGCGCGTTGGAATTTCCAAGGCGGCACTCGCTCGGCAACGCTTTTCGTCGCGAGTGGAGCTGCGGTCTGTTGTACGCCTTTCTGCCTATACCACTTCTGCCCAGAGTGCTGAAGAAGATTCGGCACGACCGGGCCCAAGTCATTCTTGTGGCTCCGGATTGGGCACGAAGATACTGGTATCCCGAGCTACTCAGCATGGCGATAGCTCCCCCGATCCGACTGCCTCTTCGGGAGGATCTTCTGTCGCAGCAACAGGGGACGGTCCTCCACCCGCACCTCTCCAGCCTCCACCTCCATGCATGGAGATTGAGCGGCGACAGCTGATTCCATTTGACTTGCCTCCTGAAGTCTGTGAGGTCATTCTGGCCGCCAGGCGTCCCTCCACTAAATCGGTATACGCCTGCCGGTGGAACAGATTTGTGGCATGGTGCACAGCTAAGTCTGTGGATCCACTTTCTGCCCCTCTTTCTGAAGTCCTTCTGTTCCTACTATCCTTGGCCCGGCAGGGCTCTGCTCTGGGCACTGTCAAAGGTTATCTTTCGGCCATCTCCGCCTTTCTCAGGCTTCCAGATCAGCCTTCTCTCTTTAAGTCCCCAGTTGTTAATCGTTTCCAGAAAGGCATTACACACACGTTTCCTCCCGTGCCTTTCATAATGCCTCAATGGGACTAAAATCTTGTCTTGACCTATCTGATGTGCGCTCCCTTCGAGCCCCTTCATAACTGTCCTTTACGTCTTCTTACTCTAAAGACGGCTTTCCTGGTAGCTATCACCTCTGCCAGAAGAGTGAGAGAGCTCCAGGCTCTTTCTTCTAAACCTCCTTTCTGTTCATCCGGACAAGGTGGTTTTAAGGACCCGTCCTTCTTTCTTGCCAAAGGTTGTCACGCCCTTTCACATCGGGCAGACCATCACTTTGCCCACTTTCTTTCCGCCTCCGCATCCTTCAAAAGAGGAAGAGAGGCTCCATCGTCTGGACCCAAAACGTGCGCTCTCGTTCTATCTAAAGCGCACACAACAGTTCCGGGTGGATGACCAGCTCTTTGTTGGCTACGTGGGCGCCAAAAGGTCGGGCCGTGCACAAACGCACCATCTCTCGGTGGGTTGTTTTGTGCATCAAAGCGTGTTACTCCTTGGCTAAAAAGGAGCCTCATGTGGGACTGCATGCCCATTCTACCAGGGCAACAGCAGCCACTACTGCCTTGGGACGCGGCGTTCCCTTGCAGGATATTTGTCAGGCAGCCACGTGGGCCTCGCTGCACACATTTACCAAGCATTACTGCCTTGACAGTCAAGTCCGGAGAGACTGCTTCTTTGGCCGTTCTGTTCTCTGTGACTTTCTGGTGTAATCTATTCGCAGACCCACCACCGGGGTTGGTATTGCTGGGGTATCTATTCTAAGGTAAGGAATCTATCACTAACGTGTCTCTTTCAGATGCACAAGTTACTACTTGTGTAACGATATATCTGTAAGAGACAGTTAGTTAGTGATAGATTCCTTACCGCCCCACCCATCCTCCCGTTCTGCGAACTGATTCTAGGGTTAAGGTCATCCCTTTCAGGGCCCTAGTTTCATGGCACCAGTGGTCAGTTTCTTGCATGGCTCTGCGTTCCTGGCGTGGAAAGTCGTGTACAGAACTGATGTCAGCGTGCATGGGTGGCGCCTAAGTAGTCTCCGTGACGTCATCTCGGCGCTTACGACGCCAGCGACGAACGCGGGGCCGCACGACGCCACCTACCGACGCGCAGGGGGTACTGCTGACGAAAAAACTTTCCGGATCCAGTCTGACGCCTGGGGATATTCTAAGGTAAGGAATCTATCACTAACTAATGTCTCTTACAGATATATCGTTACACAAGTAGTAACTTGTGCTTCTCACAGAGTTCCTTCATCCAGGATAAACGCTTCCAAGAACCTCTTTGCTTATTAATGAGGCACTTAAGGACACGCTGTTGGGCACCTGGGCAAACCCAGAATCTTGACCTCCAGTCAAAAGAAACCTTGGAAGAAGGCACAGGCCTGCCGCAGGAAACCCTGCCTTGATATTTCAGCATCCTTCCCTTGAAAGCTTGCTGGTTCAGGCCTCCACCAGCCGTGTCAATCCCAATGCATTTCCAACAACCCTACCAGGCAGGGAGTTGAAACGCAGGAGACGTTCACAGATGTTTTCTGCCAGCCTTGCCCTCAGGTCTGTCAGTACCAACTGCCTCTTGGGGGAGATCCCCTCGCTTGTTATGGGACATGGCGGCAGACATTTTACCCACAGTCCAGGATGATGTCAGGCTAAACCTCCAGTGCCTTATTCAGGAAATCCAAGACGCAGAAGGTACTCCATTAGATCGGGTCTGGACATCGACTGCCAGGGCAGAGCAGTCAGGACCAGCGTAGTACTTAGGTGCTATCCTTGGAGGATTTCCACCGGATTCTCTAGTGACATCCAGCAGTCACTTGCGGACAATCCCTTTGAAAAGGTCCTGTCTCTTTGTAAACAAGGAGGACTCTGCTCTCGAATGTTTCAAAGACTATTAAGCCACTGCACCATCTCTTGGGCACACTATGCTTGGGCGTCAGTTCCTCCAACAGTTAGGCCCCTTTCGGAGCTTCAGAAGGGATATCAACAAAGACAATGACATAACATGCCTCTACAACAGCAAGTCTCCAATGCTTTCAAGGTAGAGGAAGGGTGGGGGGCTTGGCCGCGACATCCACCAAGATCGCTGCTTGTTCTTGAGGCTCCCACAAAGGCAGCTCGAATTCGCTTGCAACCACCAGTAAAAACGGCCCAAACCACATCTAGAGGACTGATATGTACGTGCAACGAACCTAGGCAGACCCGAAACCCTGAGCGTTGGCATAGACCAGTACCTGCTCTGCTGTGCTGAATCGGAGGGAGAGAGCACAGCCGGCAAGGCATCGGAGGCCGGTGACAGGGGCCGCGGGCGAGCCTGAGGCCGGGATCGCCCGATCCTGCCGGACTAGATGCTGCCCTCCAGCGACGCTCCCATGCTGCGGTGCCCCGCTGACGCCCCAACTGTTGCTGACCACGCAGTATTAGAGTTGGCGCTTCCTCGCCAGGGAGGGAGGGCGTGGGTGACATGAGACCGCAGAGGCGCGGCCAGGGGCTGCGGTGGCTGGTCGAGAGGCATTGAGAAGGAACGAGATCGCCGAGGTGGAGATCCCGACCCGCATCGCTCCACCGGGTCGGCGGCGGTGAAGATCTGCTGAGGAGCGGGGCAGCTGCAGGACTCTCCCCGAGGAGGCACGTTGGGAACAGACACAGCGGTAGGTTGTGCAAGCCCACGCGGTCGCCATGATCCCTACAAACATACCGCCACAGCAACGGGGCATGGAAATATAGGCGGCCCCCATTGGACGCATGCTGTGCTTTGTGACGAAGCAATGAGGCACTAGGGAACTGGGGATGGCCTGCCGTTGACTGCTGCTCCGCCTGCAGGGATGGAACTGGCAAACTGTGTGTACTCTGCTCTTTCCCCCCTCCGATCCCCGACCGACGACCTGCACGGATCCCTCCTGCCGATGAGCGAGTTACATCTTCTTAAAAACCGGAGGGCACTGGGGAGCCGCAATCCTGTTGGCAGCCAGATGGCCATAAAAGAGACTTCGCTTTATCGGGGACACTGGAGGGGGCGCATAGGCATATCTCCCCCCCCCCGCACAAGGGTGGAGAGGCAAAGCGGTGGTGGGCCATTACCCCTTGGGTACTAGACTCCAGCTGTTTCCATGCGCTGAGACTGCAACAACTACCCTGGAGCGCAGCAGTCACTGCAAAACACATGTGTAGTGGGGAAACAGCACTAGCCGCGACACAGCTGAGAAAGTGCCGGTTACTGGCCACCAAGACAAATAGAGCGGCTGCACGGACACACTCAATCAAACTGCGGTGGAGGGAAAGACGGAGAGAGCGCCACTGTTTCTCCGATACCAGTCGCACTCTAACTCTTCTATCATGGGCAGGATGGACCCCAAACGGAGACGACTTACCTTTGATCGCACCAAACCCCCGGAGAACAGAGGGGCACATTCAGATAGAGATCCGGAGATAGCCGGCGCAGACAACATGGCTGCCATTATGTCTGAACTAAAGGCAGGATTCAGCGCAATGAATGCGCGATTCGATACACTAACTGGCCGCATCGATAAGCTAGGTGAATGGCTAGACAACCACGGAATACGACTCGAGGGTGCTGAACACAGGATATCGGATTTGGAAGACGCTTCGGCCTCTACCCAGAAGCGTATGGAAAAAATGGAGCGAGTGCGAAAAACAGGTGGTCATCAAAAACGAAGACCTCGAAGCCAGATCATGCCGAAACAACATCCGCATAGCAGGCATCTCAGAGACAACCAACACGGGGTGCCCTGAAACCTTTGTGGAACAATTACTAGTCGAACTCTTTGACAGATCTAGCTTTTCCACCGCATTCGCGGTGGAAAGAGTGCACCTATCCCTAGGCCCCAGACGTCCAGAGGGCACCCCACCACAATACATCATAGCGCACCTACTCAATTATAGAGACGGAGGCACTGCCCTCCGATTAGCAGATGAAAGAGGCCCACTCAGATACCAAGGTGCCAACATATCGCTGTTTCTGGATTTCACCCCTATGGTGCAAGAGGCTAGACGGAAATTCACGGATGTCAAGAACTCACTCCTCAAGCTAGGCCTCAAAGATGGTATGTTATACCCGGCGCATCTATGAGTTGAATACCAAGAACACAAAGTATGAACATGCCAGCAGAAGTGAAGGCCTTCTGTAAGGAAATTAGGGCAAAGTCCTCGCCAACACGGCATGCGGTGAACCCACGCCCCGGGAAAGACACCCTAGACACTCCTTCACCAGCCCCTGCTTCTATAGACCAGGTTGAAAAAGACATAGGAGATCCAGATACCAGTCATTAAAGAGAGGCACAGTTACGGAATTCGCACACTCTATATTCTGCACCCTTTTAATTCGCGCCCACAGCTGCTTCTGTACCAATGGTTGCATGAACGCTTGTCAGACACACCACCTTCAGACGAGCCGCTGAGAATGGAACGCCGCCGCGCCCCCATGGTGAAAGCCATATGATGCAAATGGTTTTTGTTTTGTATCGATACCTAGGGTATACAACTAGGATTCACTGGAAAATGTTTAATCTAGTGAGGGTGGGGGTGGGTTTCTTGTTAGTTGAAGTTAGCAATTTAACAGTCTTTTGTAGTTTCATGACACATCATACTTTCCTCTCCACAAGCCATTGCATTTCGCATCTCAATAGGCCAGCCGTCACCCCAATTCATGTTAGAGACCTATGCCACCTAAGGGACTAAGCTTAACTGCCATGACCTGGAATATCCGTGGCATCAACAATCCAAGAAAGGGTAAACAGGTGATTTCCCATCTCAGAGACATAATATTAAAGTGGCCTTCTTACAGGAAACACACTTAACTCCCCAAAAAGATCAGACTTTCGCCAAGCAATGGGGCCTCCACCGATACTACTCATGTTACAGTTCGTACTCCAGGGGCACATATATACTTGTCCATAGAAGTGTTCCGTTTTCTAGGCAGACACACTATGCAGACCTGTATGGGCGCTACACGTTACTCCAGGGTACCCTAGCAAATCACAAAGTTCTATTAGTAAATATCTACGTGCCTAACCTAGATGATCCCAAATTTTTTCACGACTTATGGGCAGCTTGGAAGCGGACCATGTACTGATGGGGGGAGACTTATACATGCCACACTGTTTGAGGACTGACTCCACCAGTGCCCAACCCACTGATAAACCGTGCGCCAGAGGAGCATTCCGCCACACATAACAGAAGCATACTCTTTAATAGACATCTGGCGTGCCTGGCATCAACATACACCCGGACATATGTTGTCTGGACTGGACTACTGGTTCCTGTCCAGGAGTGCTGCCCTATGGGTGACCAATGTCGCTGTACTTCCCCGTACACTGTCTGACCACAGCACCGTCACACTCACCTTAGACATCCCATACGGATGCCCAGCTGCTTTTAGCTGGTGATTTTCAAGGGGATACCCTGCAAGATCGTGTGTTCCGAAATGAACATTTGACAGCTATTACCAAATACTTTGCACTTAACACTTGCACAGTGCCCACTTAAGCCACCCTCTGGGAAGCCTTCAAGGTGTATATTCAGGGAGTGTGTATCTCCAAGCACACCGGGGTTATACGGGACATCCGTAATCAGTTGAAGCGCATTGAGACCGGACTGCGGAAGCTGGACGACGCCATTACAGACACAGTGGCGACCCAGCTGAAACAAGGTGCGAACTAATTAGCTGAAGTCAGAGACTTAGCTAATCGGGAGATTTTATATATGGGTAAACATACAAATGCCCATAGATATGGGGAGGGTGAGAGACCTGGGCATACACTGGTGCGCCTATTACGCCCAGACTGCCAGCAGGACTATATAACAGAACTATACTCTGATGACGACACGGTCATAAGCTGGGCGGGGGTGACATCCTGCGAGAGTTCACACATTACTACCAGACTCTATACACGGCTCGCACCACTGGGGACCCCTCTGAGATCACCTCGTACCTTGAGGAGATTGCGATGGTTTGGCTGTCAGGGGCTCATCAGGAGTTCTTGATCGAGTCTATTGCGCTGCAAGAGGTAAATCAGCCCTTGATGGCTCCAAGGCACTGGGACTGGACGAATTGACTGGAGCCTTTTACAAAGCTTACAAGCTGCAGCTGGCTCCACAACTCAAAGCAGTATACAATGAAGCAATGGATAGGGGTAAACTTCCACCTTCGCTACGGGAAGCAGTACTGACAGTAATATTAAAACCAGGTAAAGACCCCCACCGCTGCGCCTCTTATCGTCCTTTATCTTGTTAAACTTAGACAACAAAATACTAGCCCAAATTTAAACCACTAGGCTCTCTTTGCTGATGGAACAGATCATTTCACCTGTTCAGTCCGGATTCTTACCCCACCGGTCGAACTCATTAAACCTCCGTACTATATTCTCGGTGTTCAACAAGGTTTCCCCCACTACACCCGCAGCAGTGGCCTTACTGGATGCCAAAAAGCATTTGACTCCCTAGAGTGGCCCTTTCTATATGCAGTCTTGTGCAAATTGGGCAACCCCCTTCTTTCTTGGCACTGATTAAATTGTTGTACACCGGACCAGTGGCTCGCCTACGGATAAACGGTGCACTCACGGACACCTTTCCTATCTTCCGAGGCACCCGACAAGGATGCCCTCTATCCTCTCTCCTTTTTATAGCTGCGATGGACCCACTGGTCCGTACTTAGCAGGACAATCACACACTTCGGGGACTCCAGTTGACGTATGGGCCTCTATTACTCTCCCTATACGCAGACAATATATTGCTTTTTGTTCGGCATCCGCAAGACAACCTCCCCCCAATAATGCAAGAAATAGCACGATATGGAGAACTATCAGGACTTCGTGTCAACTGGAATAAGTCAGAACTTTTCCCATTGACAGATTTTGCTCAAACAGCAACCCCCGACCTCCCCCTTCGATGGGCTGCAAACAGCACTAAATATCTTTGTTGCATACATACATAGGGACAGAGATCAAATCTGCAACAAAATTACGGCCCCACCGTAGACTCCCTCACGACACAAGTGGAGCGGTGGATTAAACTGCCCCTCTCCATGGCGGGCTGTATAGCTATAATTAAAATGGTGATACTCCCCAAGTTTCTTTACTTATTCCCGGTCATTCCCATTCCGCTCCCACAGACATTCTTCGATACCCTACACTGTATCCTGCAGTGGCTGGTGTGGGCCAGGGGCCAACCACGAATCTGATGGGAAACCCTCACGCTCCCATATGACCGAGGGGGGTACGGGGTGCCAGATCTCCGCTTTTACTAACTTGCCGCCCAGTGCCGCTATACTTATTGGTGGTACCATCCTGATGCATGTATCCCCTATATTTGACCTGAATGCGCACAATTATATGGACTACTCAATTAGCAGATGCTGCCCAGGGGCATACCTCTGGAGACTCTGGATATCCAGGCTGTATCCATGACCTGTTAGGCCTGGCGCAGAATGCGACAACTGTTAGGGGGTGACCTCTTATACTCTGGGGATCTCCTCCTCCCTAATAACCTGTGGCTGAAGAAACATTGGTCAAACGAACATTAGACCTCTACTCATTGCACACTCTGGGGGACCTGTTCCTCAATGGACATTTCTTACACTTAGCTGACACCAGCAAAAGATATTCCCTATATGAACCTGTTTGTCTTTAAGAGACTGCACAACAATCTATGCTCCCTCATACCTACATATCCACTATCACTGGAAGACTTTCCACCCCTACACATGTTAATCATAGCCGCAGACGGCAACCACATGACTTCCAAACTATACCATTCTTGCATGGCCCTGAGACCAGACATCACCACACAAGTACGAGATAAGTAGGAGGAGGAAATAGGCTTTCAGCTCACGGACCAAATATGGGGCTACTGCTGCAAACAAATCAAGAAAATATCTACAAATCAGAGACATAAGTTACTCCACTTTAGGTATTTACATAGGTACTACCTCTCCCCAGTTGACATTGTTAAATTTTACCCCTCCAGATCCGACCGATGTAAGAAATGCAGCTTCCTTGGTGCAGACTTTGCACATCTCACTTGGACATACCCACTGATAGCCCCCTACTGGACCGCTGTATGCTCCCACATTTCAGATATTACCTCCCATGCTATAAAACCTGATCCCCTAACTGCTCTCTTGGGATACACCCAAAACATACTGCAGGCCATATAGTGCTTAGTCTCTATGGCGCTGCTGCTGGGCAAGAGAGAGATAGCCCTGCACTGGGGTCGTGCCAGATCACCCACTGCATCGGTCTGGATGGAGAGCATGAGACGTTGTGAGAGCGTGGGGGAGGACTACGCTAACCTGCAGCCCCCTACATCTCGCCCTAGGGACACCTGGGCACCCTTCCGTACATATCTCCAAACTTTAACATTGATAACCTCCACCCCTGAAACACCACATGAGGGAAGCCCCCCCCCCCGAGTGACTCTTCATAGACACTTTGCAGGCTTGTGTGGCACGGTACTTGCCGGGTTAATTGTATGGCTGATAGTGCTGGCAAATGTAGTCTACTGTATCTACTTGTTCATCTATATGGGGTCTAATACTGTAAATGGCTGCGATGATGCAATTGTTAATTGTTTTTTTGTCTAATTTTGAAACTCAATAAAGACAACAACAAAAAACGTTAGAGGAAGGGTAACAGGCTGCCAGTGTCCAGGCTCCCAGGGGCAACGATCTACCCACTTCCCAGTCTCCCTCTGCAGCTGCCGCAGTACCACTTAAGATGACTGTGCAGCAAATGAGCTCCCGGTGGCAGGATTTATCATCTTTTATCACCCCATGTGGATGAGCATCACCTCCTACCAATGGGTGCTCCTAATTGTGGAACACAGTTATTCCCTACCCTTTCTATTACATATTATATGCCACCGACATCACAACAACTCCCGGAGGGCCACTTGTCAATACTCCACGAAGAAGTCCAACCTCTCTCAGCCAGGAGAGCCATAGAGAGGGTGCCGGCAACCAAGATGGGGCTGGCTGTTGCTCCTGTTATTTCCTGGTGCCAAAAAAAGACAGAGACCTTCGCCCCATCCTAGATCTTCGCCCTCTGAACTTCTTTCTCCCGAAGACAAGTTCAAAATGCACACCCTTGCTTTTCTGTCTGCCATGGATCCACAAGACTGGATTCTGTTGTTGAATCTGATGACACCTATTTCTATCCCCATCAAGAAGTCCCACAGGCACTACCTGCTTTTCAGATAGGACAGGAACGTTTTCAGTTCTCTGTGATACCCTTCGGTCTGACCAGTACACCTCTGGTCACAAAGGTGATGTTCTCAGCTCATGTGCGGAGTTTGGGAATATCTGTATTCCCATAGCTCAACAGCAGGCTTCTGAAAGCATGCTCGCCACAGGCAGTCATCAACCACCTCCTGACGACCTTTGACAGTGCTGGGTTTTTAATCAACATGCCGACGTCTCACCTGACTCCTTCACATCTCTGTTTCATTACAGTGATCCTGGGGGCAGTGCTCCTTCAAGTCTTCCCTCTGCCTCAACAAACCCAGGACATTTGAACTGTGATCCAGATGTTTCAACCTTTGACATGGATCTCAGTGAGAGTAGTAATGAAGCCTTTTGGTCTCCTGCATCCTGCTTGTGGACCACGACAGCTGGCACATAAGAGACCTGCAGTTGGATCTGAAGTCTCCATGGTCTCTGCACCAAGGGAACCTTCTGGACTATATCCAGGTGTTGAAGGAGACTGGGCAAGATCTGCAATGGTGGCTGTCCGACTGCAATTCGACCTGTGTCAGACCACTCTCCCTTCTCCAACAAGAACTGACGGTCGTGATGGATGTTTCATTGCTGGGTTGGGGAGGTTTTCTGGGAGAGATGGATATAAAAGGACTCTGGTCTCTGGCAGAGTCTCTGCTCCACATCAGCTTGTTGGAGTTACAGGCGATTCGCTTGGCCTCAAAACCTTCTGACAATCAACTGGGAACGGGTATTTGTTCTCACAGACAACGTGACCGCCATGTGGTGCTGCAACAAACAGGGCAGCATCGGGTCTTGGACCTTGTGCCAGGAGGCTCTATGCCTCTGGAATTGGTTGAACGTTCATGACATCTCCTTGATCGCACAACACCTGGCAGGATCTTTAAATGCCAGGACGGACAAACTCAGCCAACATTATCTAGGGGATCATGAATGGAAATTGCACTAAGATAAACACACAGCATCTTCCAGTTGTGGGGAGAACCCCGGCTTGATCTATTTGCCACCGCAGAGAACTGGTAGTGCCCAGAATTTTGCATGTTGGAGTTCCCAATGCGCTTTTCCCAATGATATGCCTTTTGCCTAGACTGGAGCTCCTGTATGCCTTTCCGCCCCCACCTATGCTGCCGAGAGTGCTGAAAAAGATCAATAAAGACCAGGCCCAAGTCCTAGTGGCTCCGGACTGATGAAGCAGTGTGTGGTACTTGGAGCTTCTGACCATGAGCAACTGTCCTCTAGTTCGAGTCTTTTTTCAGGAGCACCTCCTGTTGCTGCAGCAGGAACAAGTCCTGCACCTGAGTCTGCGCAACCTACACCTCCATACGTGGGGATTGAACAGCGTCAGTTAATGGCTTTCGATATTCCTCCTGAAGTAGTAAGTGTTATCTTGGTAGCCAGGTGTCCCTCCACCAAAACTATTCATGTGGGATGCTGAGAGAAGTTTGTTGTCTGGTGCTCCTTCTGTGACATTCAGTGTTTAATAGGCAAAGTTGTCTTAAAGTTTGTTGCTTTGTCTTTCATTAGATCAACAAGGCCTTACTCTGATGACAGTTAAGAGTTATCTTTTGGTCTTTTCGACCTTCCTACGTCTGCCCGATTAGCCATCCCTTTTCCAATCACCTGTTGTGACGCGTTTCTTAAAGTGATTGATCCAAATGCTCCTGCCAACACCTTTTGCGATGCCGTAGTTGGCCCTTAATTTTGTCCTTGTGTATTTGATGTGCACTTCCTTTGAACCCATGTACAGCTGTTCTCTACATCTCAACTAGAATGTCGGCATTCCTCCTTGGAATTACTTCTGCTCGGCAAGTGAGCAAACTTCAGGTCATTTCCATTCAGCTTCCATACACATCTTTCTTCGTGGACAAACTGGGCCTCTGGACAAAAACAGCTTTCTTGCCAAAAGCAGTAATGCTCTTCCACAGAAGGCAATCCATCACTTTACTGGCTTTCTATGCCCCCACCTCACCCTTCCAACAAGAAGGAACACTCCACCGCTTTAACCCTAGAGGGCCCTCGATTTTCACAATATTTGGATGACTGTTTGTAAGCTTCTTCGGTTTGAAAAAGGGTAAAACAGTGCAAAAATGAACCATTTCCCGATGGATAGTACTAAGCATAAAGATCTGTTATGGTCTGGCCAAGAAGCAGCCCACAGAAGACTTGCACTCTCATTCCACTAGAGCAAAGGCTGTTACCCCTGCACTGGATCCTTGTCGCCAGTCTTGTCCATCTGCCAGGTTCCCATGTGGGCGTCCCTACACACATTCACAAAGAAGTTTTGACTAGCGAGCCAGGATCGGCAGGATGGGCACTTTGCCTGATCTGACTCTTAGAGGGTTAGAGTGCAGACGCCCAGGACACCCAGAGCTCCAGCAAGCAGTTCAGAAAGCTAAAGAGGAGGTAGTGAAGCAGACAGAGAGGCTCAGGTGCTACATTACCTAGAGTGACCACAGGAAGAGAGGGACAAATCGGGCTCTCTACTAGCATGGTTGGCAAACCCCAAAGGCAAAGGATCCCCGATAGTGGAGTTGGATGATGGGGAGGGCACCAGACAATACACACAGGGGAAGATTAACGATATCTTTGCTGAGTACTATGCTGGGCTATATAAGAGCTTGGCGCAGTGCAATAGAATGATGGCCGGAGAATATTTGGAAAAACTGCAGATGAGACGCCTAGATCCAGAAGAGACTGAAGAACTGGGGAGAGACATTACACTGCAGGAGGTGCGGCAGCCATCAAACATATGGCACATAATATCACGCCCGGCACTGATGGATTGCCGGCGGAATACTATGCCACATATGTGGAAGAACTGGCCCCTAGATGAGTCACATTATATACTGTAGCCCGAGAAACAGGGATGCTGCCGGAAAGCACCTGAGAAGCCCTCAAAGTCCCGGTGCTGAAGCCAGGAAAGCCGGCACATGATCACGCGGCATACAGGCCACCATCCATGCTGAACATGGATTGCAAGATATTAAGTAAGGTACTGGCAACCCGACAATTGCCACGCATGCCGGCATTGGTCCACTCGGATCAGGCCGGATTTATACCAGGGCGGAACACAGCCATAAACATACGACGACTCCTAACTATTATAGATGCAAAGGACTACGATAAGCCTGAAGCAGCGGTGTTCGCTGTGGACACTGAAAAGGCCTTCGATAGTCTTGAATGGCACTTCCTCTATGAAGTAACGACTATGATGGGCCGGGGGAAGGGAGGTGGCTTCTTGACATGGGTAACTCTTCTTTACACAAACCCAACGGCCAGGGTGCGTACGGGGAAGACTATTTACTCCAGACAGATGGTGGAACAGGGGACGAGGCAGGGGTGTCCACTATCCCTGCTGTTATTTGCCCTTGCTATGGAACCACTAGCTTGCGGAGCGAGGGAAGGGCACGACTACAGAGGCCTGACAATTAGAGAGACGCATCACCGCATAGCCCTATATGCAGATGACCTGCTGCTGTTCCTCCGGAATACGGCAGCTGATCTAGAAGGGACGCAGGCCATGCTGGAACAATGTGGTAGGCTATCCGGCCACAAGGTCAACAGACCGAAATCGAAGTTGTTCCCTATGACGCCTAACAGACCCCCACCGATCGACCTGGGTGGCTTGCAGTGGGAACCCAGCTGTCTGACATATCTAGGGGTGAAAGTGTATCATGGTCCCTCTGAGCTTTTGGAAGGCAATGTGGATAGAACAATACGCTCGACATTATCGGTTGCAGGGCGAGTAGCCATACTGAGGATGGTGGCACTTCCACTGCTACTATACTTCTTTGGAACCCTCCCGGTGTGGATTCCTCGAGCAATATTTAGAGACCTGGACTCGATGATTACATCCTTCATATTGGGAGCAGGTCGCAGACGGGTGGCGCTGACCATGATGCAGCGTGCCACAGCAGGGGGGGGGATTCGCAGTTCCAGATTTCGGAGCATATTACATAGCAGCACAACTGAACTGGATGATCCAGTGGCTAGCTGCTAAGAGGAACCCGGACAGAGCGCGGTACCCATTCGCGCCGACTGCTCAGACGCTTGCAAAAATATTGTTAGAGGTGCAAAAGAGCGCTGCGGGGGACACAACTGAAATCAAGGTGGTGACGCGATGCTGGGCAAGGTATCCGAGTCAGGTGGGTAGCAGAGTGCCCTACTCTCCTGACCTATCCATAGGTCTTCTCCGACACCTTCCACGGGGGGGACATTGGGCGGAACTAGAAGCATGGGAGGAGGCGGGAGTGAGGGTAATAGGAGTTCTCTACCGAGACTCCGAGCAGCTCCCATTCGAAGAGCTTCAGGCAGAATATGACCTACCGGGAGGCCACTTCCTAATGCACAGAGCTCTCACACTGAGCATGCGGAGACATTGGGGTACGGGCGCTACAGATCCCCGAGCGCTGGATGGCTGTCGATATGTCGCACTCTCGGCAGGGAGGATAAAAACGGTTTCCTGCCTTTATAGGGGGATTCGCTGAGATGTGCAGAAACCCTTGGAGCGACTAAGACTACAGTGGGAAGAGGACTTGGGAAGGCCGATCCTTGAGATGAACTGGGAGATTATAGTGGAAAGGACTCCAAAAGTATCTAGAAATGCGATGTTCAAACTGATAAATTACTATATTCTCCATAGGGCGTACCTTACCCCAATGCGAATTAGAAGATATTTCGGAGTAGAAACAGCAGCTTGCCCTAGATGTGGAGAACGGGAAGCACATATAATGCACATGTTTTGGGATTGCCCTATCCTGCACGCGTTCTGGGAGGAGATACGGCGTAATATAAGCGATATCATAGACAGATGCCACAAACCCCAGGACATTACTTGTTGGGGTGGTTCACGCTTACGAAACAAAAACGGCAGGGAAATTTCAGGACCTGGCATATGTTCTGGCTAAAAGGGAGATAACTAGGAATTGGAAAACGCCAGGGGGATCAAGAATAGGAACATGGAAAAAGGAGCTGGAAAAGTGGGCGGCGACCGAATGGAGATTATTGTTCAGAGAGGCGAGACGAGGCGTAGGTAAAATAGACAGGACAAGAACATGGGAACGACTAGTAGGAGAGCTTGCAGCCAATGGACATGAGGAGGAGAGGGTAGAAACGTTGCAGCCCGCAACGCCTGTCAGGGGAGGAGGAGAACAAGGCCAGACAGAATAGAGGACAGCCTGTCTGAGAGCATACACTCTGGTGTATGAGGAGCCACAGTGACATGGGACATGAAGTGTGTGACACGCGAATACTACCTGACTAGACAGCTATTCAGAAGCGTGTGCAACTCAAGGGGGTGGAGAGGGAAGGGAATTGTTTGTTACTGTTGAGCGAGCCAGCTTACATGAAGACAAGAATGCATGTCTGTTGTATCTTCATGTTATGTTTATAATGTTCCCTTTTACCTTGTTCCTAGCTGCTCAGCCAGTGTGAGTGTTCTGTGTGGAGTGTTGGTGTGATGGACATGAGTGGAATGCTTGGGTGCCTGGTGTGAGTGTTGACAGTTGGAAGATGGGCTGAGCAGCTAGCAGGCTGCTCCTGGTGGGGCTGTTACTACAGATCTTATGGACTCAATAAATATCCTTCAAAGACACTACTTGGCTACATCTACTATGTCACTTCTACGCATGGGACAATACTACTACATTTTGGCGACGATCTGGAGAAAAACGCATGCCCTACGTGTCCTCAAAAGAAGATAAAGATAACTGGAAAAAAAAAGTGTTCATGTTGGAAGGGACCTAAGAAGTCTTCAAGTTGTAAAGAAGCAAGAGGAATTACAAGCACAGACCGCACACGGGAAAATTCACAGAAGTAGTTGGTCACAAAAGACCACAGAGACAGCACCAGTTGACTTCCAGGAGGAAGTGTTGAAACTAAAGAATTTACTAAAGAAACAAAAGAAACTGGAGCAGCACGCCTCGCAGCCCCCCCAGTGTCCATTACACCGGACAGCCCCAACCCAGGTGTGCTATGCCTCCCATCTTCATTTCTGTGGATTGTAAGTATCAAGAATGGTTTCATTTTCAGGCTCAATATTATTAAGAACCTGCGTGTGTGAACCAGATGATTTGAGTCAAAGGATACTTAATCTATTGGAATGGAGGCCTAAAGTAACTTCTCCACGTGGAATCTTTATTTAAAACAAAGCGGAACGATTGTAACAGTGAAATTATGTGCCTGGTCTCTGCGCTGTGTTATGGATTCCACACTACGTGTTCCCAGCATCAGTATGCACTTAAATGTAAAAGTGTATGACACTTGTGTGAAGTCAGTCTTCATATGCATGGCCGCAACTGGTCAGGTGCGGTGAGGTAATTTTTTTTTTTAATTAGTTTTTATCAATTGAGGCCCCCGCTCTTTAGTAATGGCATTTAAACCGCTGATGTATGGTTTATAGTTTAAAGACTGTGGCACGAGTCGCGGGTAGCGCGCACACTCCTACCTGCATTGTTTTTTCGCGCAGAGACATTTCCCCGACATCTTCTTTGCTAGGCAGTCAGGAACTCTGCTGCTGGACGCTTTGCTGCATTAACGCGCTGGTAGCCAACCGGCGCGTGTCACCACTACGTGCCGCCATCTTTTGTTTCCTGGCTCCTTGCAAGCTCCGTGACTGGATTCTGTGTGGCAATGCTGAGGTGGTGTTCGACGTGCAATGACTTCGATTTCATGGGGGTTGAGGAGCCAACATTCAAGCCTCTGGGTTACGCTGTTCCCTGTTTTCCATGCAACCAGCATGTCGAGGTGAGCCATGGTGACTTTTGGGATTTGCCTGTAAGCCTGTCTACTCTGCTCAAGTGTCCTGGAAATTTTGAAAATTCATCTGCACATGTAAGGATGATGTACACGCTGACAGGAAGCTTTTGGCTTTGCATCTCTGTGACTAATGCTAACTGCAGGTCGCACCTTTCTTCTGAAAATGGATACCGGTTTCTACAATTACGATGTGAGCTGTCTGGTGACTTTGCGTTCAGCACCTTCTGAGATTTACACTTTTGCTGAACGTTTCTGGTATTTTTGCCTCATAGTTATCCGGAATCATTCTGGTCACGTTGCACATTCTTCTGATGTATTTGTGGGCAGTGCTTCCTTTTACAGGGTTTCAATGCATGCCTTGCCTTTTGAGTGTAATATGCTTTTGATGTGCATTACTTATTTCACCTGCGTGCCGTGCCTATGTTGGTTCATTTTGTGTGTTCTGTTGGGTCTTACAGGAGCGTGTTCTTATCATGGGGGTTAGTCCCACATACATGGTTCACCTTACATTTTGCATGTTAGAGTGGGTTCTAGTCCCATTTCTACTGTTTGCGTTGTCTTAGTGTATAAGTCACCTTGTGCTGCACTAGTGTGTGTTGTCTTCATGGGTGTGTCGTCCCATACAGGAGGGTGGTCATATTGTTTTCTTTGTGTTTTTGGCTTGTTGTGTTGCAAAGCCTGTATCTCTTTCTTAAGGGATGGGAAGGGGTTTAAGTCCCACTTCCACGTTGTAGCCACTTATTGCTTACATGAGGGGTGGTTTAAGGGGTGTCTCTCCCTTTTTCTCAGTTTATGGGTGTCAGTCCCATTTTGCGCTGTGTTGTCATGTTCCTATTGTGTGTAAGTCATCATGTGCTTCACGTTGGTCATGTAGTGTGTAAGTCACCCTGTGCTTCACGTTGACAAGTTGTGTGTGTAAGTCACCTTGTGCTGCACTTTGGTCATGTTGTGTAGTCTTCTTGTGCTACACTTGTCCTTATGGGTGTTAGTCCCATACAACGCATGTTGTTTGTCATATTCTAAATGTGTTTTACCCTTACATGAGGGAGGTTTTATAGGTCATTCTACCCTGTCTAGAGGGATGACTTAATGGGTCTCAGTCCCATTTACACAGTTTACGTTTTGGGTCTGAGTCCCAATTTCGCTTGTGTCCCTTACATGAGTGGTGGCAGTTTGGGTTATAGTCCCTTCCCCACAGTTACTATGGTTTGGTTCCTTACATGAGGAGTACTTTCTTGGGTGCAGTCCACCCATAGTGTTAGAGTACTGGGGTGCGTTATTCCCTTTACTCTTTTCACATGTGTTCACGTCTTTTCATGTGGTGTCTCATTTTGTGTCTGTGAGCTGTACGTTCTCTACTTTCTTTTTGTTTCAATATTAAAGGAGGAGGATGGTGATAGTTCGTGTGTATCTTTTCATTCTTATTTCCTCCTTTGTTTGGTCTGTGTTCCCTCTCGTTATGTGGTTTTACCATTCATCCCAGGGTTATGGACTATTGTCTTCATTTGTACTTTGCTGTGTATATTTGTTTTCATGTTAGTATGGTTTTATTAGTTTTCAATTTAAAAGGGAGAAGATAATGTAGTATCTTCATGTTATTTTTATAATGTTCCCTTTTACCTTGTTCCTAGCTGCTCAGCCAGTGTGAGTGTTCTGTGTGGAATGTTGGTGTGATGGACATGAGTGGAATGCTTGGGTGCCTGGTGTGAGTGTTGACAGTTGGAAGATGGGCTGAGCAGCTAGCAGGCTGCTCCTGGTGGGGCTGTTACCACAGATCTTATGGACTCAATAAATATCCTTCAAAGACACTACTTGGCTACGTCTAATATGTCACTTCTACACATGGGACAATTCTACTACAATGTCTAATGCTAAATATGTACGATGTGAGATATGAATAAGTGACAAATCAATAAAATCTGGTTTAACAAAAAAAAACAGCATTGTGTGTTAATCACAAGGGACTTGAGTTAGCTTATAGAATTATGTCATGCGTCCTAAGTGTAAGTGAAGGCTTTGTCCTGGGCCATGTCTAGTTTGCTGCGTGCTAGGACGCTCCAGGGATCCATGTACGCACCCCGATTAGGGCATCCTGCTACAGGCCCTTTGGGGTTTTAGGGAGCATTTTGTGATTCAAGACTGAATTAATAGCCATCACCCCTCCGGTTGTGGTACTCGTATCTTCCTTTTCCTTCCTTCCAACGTGAAACATGGATCCCGTGCCAGGCCAAGTAAGGAACAAAGAGCTCGGCTCAATTGCAGCACCCGCGTTGTGAGCACCCTTTGGCGGTCAGTAGACCACATAGCAGATCACTGTGACCTTGCTGATAATTACACCGTACAAGTCTCGGTAAGCAGCCTCATGGCTACCTGTAAAACAAAAACCCAATTTTTAAAGGCACACAGGTCCAATTCAACCTTTTACAAGAAGACACAAAATTACCCTCAATGAATCAAATGAGTACTCATCTGCTGCTGGAGCATTGTTAGGAGGATGTGGATTACTTATGGGTTGGTCGAGAGAGTGTAGCCTGCTTGACTCCTTGCTCGGAAAAAAATGGGCTGAAAAAGAAAAGACTCTGTTAGGTGGGAATCAGGAATCCACATTAGGATCAGGCAGGTGGAAATGCAGAAAGAAAGGATGGACAAACAGGATGAAGGATAAATAAAATGAGAAGGATAAACAAAAAAGTAAGAAAGACAATGTTACTCACCACACACAATAGGACCACCCCGGCCCTTTCAGGGAGGTACACTGTACCTGTTGTGAGCCAGGAGGTTAGCGCCACAGTGTTGAGTAATTACAGGCAGGGAATGGGATACTATGAGGAGGTTGGGGGAAGGAGACAGTGTCTGAGGATTTCAACTAACCGTGTTTGAGTTTCAAGTTTTGTATTTCACATGGAGTAGTTTGGGGAAGATGGGGTTCTCAGGAGGGCGGATACAAAGAACTCGTATTGTTTTTTATTGAACAGACATGTCTGAGATAAGACCAGATCAGGACAAATTTCAAGAAGTGGGCATTAGACAGTCACCAGGAAAGTCCATAAACCTACTGGGGCAATGGTTAAGTTTCAAACCCATCTGCGTCTATAAAGTAAATAGTATTTTTCGCAACTGTCTGAAAAGAGAAGAAGGGCTTATAGAAAGGAAGATGTCATTCTTGGCTGAATTCATCAGGAAAGTAAGCAGAAGTCTGAGCAGAATAGACACACAGAAGAGAGAGACCATTAATAAGAATACAATAAAGAAAATGGAGGAGAAAAGACAGAGTAAGGAGAATAGAAGGAAGGAAAAGAACTTGCGTGGCTGCTGCTGGAAATCCAGGAGTGGATTTGAGGCTTTGGAACCAGAGTATTAGGTGAAGCAGAATGAAAGAAGATGATCAGAACCCAAAGTCCAACTTCTGTGTGGAAAAACTGTTGAATCATTATTGCATGCAATAATTGGCAGACAAAATATACCCCAATAGAAAAAACTAATAAATATCAGTCTGCATTACAATCCTACTCTAGAATTCTCACTTTGCACCTCGCCAAACCCACAACAAACTGTGAAGAAAGAAGGGGCTCAGAAAGTTGGGAAGCCGCTTTAAAGAATAGAAGCACACTGATTGGCTATGAGACTGTTTTATTTTCCAGATTTCCATGAGAATGTAGTTTGTGGAACACACAGCAGGCCCTGGCTTAGTTATGCAATCAAACATGTTAGCAGGATATTTTAAAATGCGTTATTTTCAAGGGTTTCACGTGAAAACAAATACAGATGATGATCTGGCATCAAGAAATTTACACTTGACTGGTCTTGTGGAAAAAAGATTTGACAAGTGTATTTATGAGGTACAAATACCTTTCGTGGCCTGGGGTGGGGGTGTGGGGTTGGGGGTGATTCCCTTTTCAATATAGATATTTTGCCTATACCTGGTTAGAGGGGGAAGGGGTCTTGGTCTTATTGTCTCGGGGTTTTCTAACGTAAAGTGCGGGAACGTGCCAGTTAGAGAGAGGAATTCCCCTAGGTGATCTATACTCCGAGCACAGATGAGAATTGAAAATCAATAAAAATAAGCAGAGAGGGTTAAATGAGAGTAAGTTAGACTAGGTATAGTTAAAAAAGAGTGAATTATGCCTTTATTCCCTCTAGAGTTAGCACCAACACTGGAAAAACAAAAGCAGTGTTGATTTCTTAGAAGAGGTGAACAGTGCCACCATTTGCTGTTCCCTATTCTCAGAACTTAAATAACCTGTGTGCTAGCATTGAACAAAGATTGTAGAGCTCCCTTTTGTTTCCAGCCAGGCTACGCATAGTCACAAAAGACACTACCCGCTTTTTCGATCCACCCTCTGACGTGTGGGACTGGCTGGAGGAGTCGGGCCAGATGTTGGGCCCCAGACCCCAGGCGGATGCTACACCAGCAAGGCAGGACAAGAGAACTCGCTGCCGTGAAAGGTGCACCGTCGTTGTCAGCTGCTCTGGACCCCGAACAGAGGCATATGGAGCGGCAGGAAACACTGCAAGTTGCAGCAATGGTCGGAACAAACGAGCAATCCACAGGCCGTGACATGAGTCCAACCCGCTCATCATGCGCCAATGTGTCATCACTATCCAGGTTTGGCGACATGGAAGGGCCGCTTTCTTCGGATATCACGCCACAGACGGCAGATGAAATAATTTGACTGCACACGAAAAGCTTGGGGGCGAACTGCTAGCAAGCAATACATACGCCCTAGTGGATACCAGGTCGCATTGGTTACATACTGTATGAACACATGCCGCACGCCTGAGGGCATAGTGACTCCATATGCAGGCAGGCAGCGCGAGACATACTGCATACGCCCACCAAAACCCACAATCATACGCACCAACATGCTAGTTGGGATTGCTAGGCCCCTCACTGCAGTATCGAAGGGGATAGAACATCACATAAACCCCTACCGCCCAAACCCATAACGAGCCGTAGACAAGCAGAACAGTTGCCACAGTTGGTCTCCCTCGTTTGGACGAATGTCAGTCGTGAGTTCGCCCCCGCACAAACACGGGCAGAGTTGTTCGGTCACATGTTATCCCCTTATTATTTTCGTTTTGAAACTCCGGAATACAACTGTAGGCCCCTGTTATCAGGGGATAATGCTTGCTCTCACTACACCCAGATTGCTTACTGACGCGTCATGGCCCACAATAACATTGTCACATGGAATGTGCGTGGCATGCACACACCAACGCACCGATATTCCATATACTCTTACCTACAGCTTAGGGTCGCCAGCATAGCCTTATTACAAGAGACGCATATGACCCATGCAGAGCTGGACCGTTTGCGCAGGCGTTGGAGGGGACAAGTATATGGCACCACCTACTCAGCCCACGCCCGAGGTGCGCTAGTGTGGATTTGAGCCGGGGTCCCATACACTAAAGAGGCAAAGATTATAGACCCTGAAGGTAGATACACCTTCGTGAAAGGCAGGCTAAATGGCCAAACGTTGCTTATATTCTCTGTCTATGCACCAAACTCGGTCCAGCTCACCTTCCTCGACAATCTAACCAGGGTACTGGCTAAGTGGAGCAGAATACCATGGCTTATTGGGGGAGATTTTACACTAATGCGCAGACTTTAACGGACTGGCTAACCCACTGGTCTCTGAAAGGCATCTGACGCGCCCTAAACCCCTACCATGCGGATATACTCGTTTTTTTCCGCAGCACATAGGCTCCATGTAAGAATAGACCGCATAGTGGGCTCACCGGCACTATTCCCATACATTCAGAAGACAGAGTACCTGGGGCGCACGCATTTTGTTCATAACCCACAGCTCATACAACTTAACTGGACAGTAGACCCCCCACTGATCCCAACATGGCGACTCCAACCAGTTGCATTAGAAGGCCAAGCCTTTCGTTCATCAATAGGGACGTCCATACTAGAATTCTTTGAAGACAACGAAGACGCGGTGGGCGACAAGCTAATTGAATGGAATGCCTTTAAGGTGACCATGAGAGGACAATGCCTAGGGGCCACTTGGAACACACTTAAGCAACTATCCGACTATCTTCGTAATATAGAGGCTCAATTGCTGCGGTACGAGACACAAGGTGCAGAAGGGGTGGGGTTCCCCAGCGCCTAGAGATACTGCGGGCAGAACATACAGAGCAATTAGAAAGACTTGGTGCCGTAATTACGCAGCACACACAGCACGCACCCACACATCGGCAGACCGAGCGGGTCGGATGCTGGCTTGGCTCATTTGGCAGGAGCACGCCCGTCAACCAATAGGAGCAATACGCACAGATACGGGACAGTTGGTATACACACAACATGAAATACACACCGCTATGACACAGCACTATGCCACACTATATCAATCTAGGGGGCAGTTTGACGAGCAAGTAATGCAAGCGTTTTTGGACGCCATCCAGTTACCAGAGGCGACACCTGAACATAGGGAACTATTGAATGATCCAATCACACTAGAGGATATTAGGCTTGCAATAGCATCCCTAGCCACGGGAAAAATGCCAGGTCCGACGGATTCCCAGCGGAATACTACAAGGAGTATCAAACAACACTGGCGCCGCACCTGCAGGCATTGTTCGCTGAGGTGCTGGACAAGGGGAGTCTCCCACTGTCACTGCGCGAAGCGAACCTGGTGACATTACTTAAGCCTGATAAGGAACCCACTGAGTTAGGCTCATACAGGCCACTTGCACTGCTCAAAGTAGACTACAAAATCTTGGCAAAAGTCCTAGAGGACAGACTCGCACAAGTGGTCCCCTCCCTGATACACTCTGATCAGAACGGGTTTGTGCCGTCCCGTAACACTTCCCTCAACCTGCGGCGCTTCTTTAGGATCACAACGGCTTCCCAAACCCAATGGCCACAGGCTGGTTGCCTAATCCTAAATCTAGAGAAGGCGTTCGACACCCTGGAGTGGGAAATCCTGTTCGCGGCTCTGGAAAAGTATAACCTGGGGGCCATGTTTACCAGGATGGTCCGGCTGCTATACACTGAACCGTCGGTGAGGGTAAAAGTGGGCCAACACATCTCGGAAATGATCCCAATACGCAGAGGGACTAGGCAAGGCTGTCCACTGTCTCCCCTACTCTTCGCACTTGCCATAGAGCCGTTAGCGGAGACAATCCGTGCCACACTGGAAGACTGCATCCCACTGGGAGATAACACCCATAAAGTCTCATTGTATGCGGATGACCTATTGGTATACGTTAAGGACACCAGTAATGTGCCTCCGCAACTAGGACACATACTACGTGATTTTGCTACCCTCTCGGGATTAAAAGTTAACGTTAACAAGTCCTGTCTATATTCGTTTAGAGAGGGAACCTGCGACCCGGGATAAGTCCCTGATGGCGAGCCGGTGCAATGGGTAGCGCACACTTTTCGTATTTAGGTATCCGGATATATAGACACCCAACAGACTTGTTCGACGGTAACTTGGGCGGAGCACTCACCGCCATAAGGTCGCAAATGCAATTCTTGAGTACGCTCCCGCTCACGGTCACAGGTAGAGTAGCGCTCACCAAGATGGTGACCCTCCCGCGATTTCTATACTACTCAAACTTGCCACTGTATGTACCCCCCCTCCTTTTTAGGTCTCGGCCTGCACCAGCGCTTGCGCTGGTCTGGCCGAGAGTTTTAGTAAGCGGGTTTTGGAAATGCAAACACTGGCTTTCGGCTGGCGACCAGCTTGTGTTCACGATGGCGTGCACGCGCAGCTGGCATCTGGGTTTCCTATCTCTTCCTCATTTCCTCGTCATGGCTCATTAACTCTCTGGACTCTGATGTTTCAATCGCAGCAGCAGCTCACATTACCAACTGAGGGCCCTGGACTACAGTCACATGAAAAACAGCGATTAGCATTGAAATGCAAGCTTTTTTTTGTCTAGTTAGAAATATTGCTTCGGTGGGTTGATTTCACCTTATATCGCTATTTGTTTTATATTGGGAGTCACAGCCTAATTACCAGTATTTTTGTCTCTCACTGTTTTTTTTTTTTTATATTTATTCACGCAAAGCACAAAGCTATATTTAAGGTTACTTTTTCCGCGTCACTTCTTCACTCTATTTAAACTCCACACCCCCACTCTTATTGTCTCTCTCCTTCTCTCTCTCTCCCTCTCTAATTCTCTCTCTACTTAATTAACTCTCCCCTCTATCTTTTTTAGCCTTTCATTCTCTCTCACCCCTTTATCTGTTTCTCTTTCAAACTCCTTCATTCACTCTCTCTCCCCTTCTTTCTCTCTCTATCCCGCTCCACTCTTTATTCTATGTACACCCTTTCTCTCTCTTTCTCTCTCACCACCCTCTCTAATTGGGCATTATATCTTCACTCTATCTCTCACTCGGCAACACCACAGCATCACTCAGCGTAACCACAGCATCAATCAGAGCCAGCACAGCATCAATCAGAGCCAGCACAGCATCACTCAGCACCAACACAACATCTCTCAACGCCATCACAGCATCTCTCAACGCCATCACAGCATCTCTCAACGCCATCACAGCATCTCTCAACGCCATCACAGCATCTCTCAACGCCATCACAGCATCTCTCAACGCCATCACAGCATCACTCAACGCCATCACAGCATCACTCAGTGCAACCACAGCATCACTCAGTGCAACCACAGCATCACTCAGTGCAACCACAGCATCACTCAGTGCAACCACAGCATCACTCAGTGCAACCACAGCATCACTCAGTGCAACCACAGCATCACTCAGTGCAACCACAGCATCACTCAGTGCAACCACAGCATCACTCAGTGCAACCACAGCATCACTCAGTGCAACCACAGCATCACTCAGTGCAACCACAGCATTACTCAGCACAGCCACAGCATTACTCAGCACAGCCACAGCATCACTTAGCGCCACAACAGCATCACTCCGCGCCACCACAGCATCACTTAGCACCACCATAGCTTTACTCAGCAACACCACATCATCACTCAGGGCCAACACTGCATCGCTCAGCGCCACCACAGCATCGCTCAGCGCCGCCACAGCATCGCTCAGCGCCGCCACAGCATCGCTCAGCGCCGCCACAGCATCGCTCAGCGCCGCCACAGCATCGCTCAGCGCCGCCACAGCATCGCTCAGCGCCGCCACAGCATCGCTCAGCGCCGCCACTGCATCGCTCAGCGCCGCCACTGCATCGCTCAGCACCGCCACTGCATCGCTCAGCACCACCTCAGCATCACTCAGCACCACCTCAGCCTGCTCTCGGAATCTGGCATCTGTTGATTCTCCCCTAGCGTCTGGCCGCTGCTAGTGTTATAATACAGGTACTAGTTCCCAACCTTCACCCTCCGATTGTTTATGCCCCCTCAAAAAAAAAGCTTTAACAAACAACCATTGCAATAGGCAGAAACAAGTTGCCAGCATTGCAAGAACAAAAGAAAACTGAGGACATTTTTTATTGTAAATACTTTTTTTAATATGGTCGTTCAGTTTTACATAATGCCTTCTTGGTCATATATAAAGTAACAAAAATGCTTCTGACACTTTTTTATTATAACTTTTCAGCATGCCGCACAGCAGCCACACTTCTCTACAGCACAGCTTGAAGATATTGGCAAAGTCAATAGCTCTGGCTAAACACTTATAAGGCCCCAAAGGCGAGACCTATTGGCTATGCCAATGCTTGTTTAATATGTTGGAGAAATTGGTCCGCGACTTTATATGGGGCAGTACCCGACACCGGGTGGCAATTAAAAAGCTATACCTTCCCACAGATCAGGGAGGCCTTGCAGCCCCAAATTTTGAGCAATACTATATCGGTGCCCAATTACAGTGGATAGCCAGGTGGCTTTCTGATCGACAGCGCGATGACACTGCCACCATGAGTCCACCCTATACATTATCGCAACTCATAAAGATATTCCATCCCAGCGCGACTGTGAGACCCCCAGCGCCCCTGCTGCTTGGAGTAGCATATAAGTGCTTCCGCAGAAGTTTATTTTTAACTAGGCAAGTCACACCATACGCACCGGCACTACCGCTAGAGGGGTCACCCAAAGGCCGATCAGCGGTAACGGCAACAGAGCTCCGTGACTGGCTTGAGGCAGGTGTCTAATCCCTGGGCGACCCTTATCGAGATGTCACACTAGTCCCATATGTGACACTACAGGTAGAAGAAACGCTCCCACCCGGTCAGTTCCTCCTGCATCGCTCATTAATAGCCACGCTTACGTCTGAGTGGGGCGACCTCACTGCTGAGCTGCCTACTCTTCTCACTATGCAGTACCTTCATGTCATGGGCAATGGAAGGCATCTCACGCAGTGGTTTGCTGCCTCTCTCCGCCAGCACACTGCATTCAATTTGCGTCCCCTTCACATCCGTTGGGAGCAAGATTTGGGGAGACCAGTCTCAGACACGGAATGGGCTTGGGTACTAGCGAGCCCAATACACATCCCCAGGAACATGCGTTTCCGCCAAATCCAGTACTATATCACACAAAGGGCATACCTTACACCTGCCAAAATCAATCGTTGCTTCAACCGCACAGATGCCGCTTGTCCACGGTGCGCTTTGGTGGATGCTGATCTATTACACATGTTATGGGGCTGTCCCCGCCATCACACTTACTGGAGGGAGGTGGCAGCTATGTTGGCCTCCTGCACAGAGCATATAATCCCTTTTGAATGGCAGGCCTACATACTACACTTATACCGCCGAACTCGTGAAAATAAGGTATCTGCAAGGTTTCTAGATCTGGGTATTGTAGTAGCCAAAAGATTAATCACCAAAAGGTGGAAGTCGCAGGACCCTCCCAACATTTATGCATGAAGACACGCAATGCTGGCATGGGCCAAAGCGGAAAGCGTCGCAATTCGCCGCGAGGACATCACAGGAATTCGCAGGACCCAGATAGCAGCTGGGTGGGATGCGATGCTGACCGAGTTATTTCACACAGGCGAAGACGCAGACGGGGTCTCGCACATAGCTAACATCATGGGTTGACTGAGAATATATATCAGACACAGCCAGCGCAAAGGTGCAAACAAGCTAACCACAGGTGCCACCTGAGCTGCCCACACCCCATTAGGAACAAAGCAATATAGTGGGTAGTTGGAAACAGTGGAGCAAGCGTAACTGTATGGAGGTTAGCACAGACGAGGAGACTGCCGGAGTATCCAACCCCAGTTGTATTCACCCAGTTATGTTTTAAGTTGTCCTACTGTAGGTATTACCCGCCGCCCCACGACATGAATCACAGAGCAGGTCGGTGTCTCATCATTGACATGAATCCGGACACACACAGTCAGAGAAGGTGGGCAGTTATAAACGCGCATCAGCCGTGACACGCAAACAGGCACCACTCTTCACAGTACCGTAGAATTTATCTTGATAATCGAAATTGTACGAATGCTATAATAATGGCTCTGCAATGCACAATCGACGTTTCATGCTGTGACATATGTGCCCTGTAACTAACTGTCATAAACTTTACAGACTTAATTAAAAAAAAGTTTAAAAAAAATAATGAATTGCACTAAGCATGTGTCCTTCCCATCTGCCTGAGAATTTCACAGGTAACAGGTCTTTGCATTGAACTTTTTGAAGCTTATTTAGAAGCAAGATCCTGAGGGAATCTTTTGCAGCGACTTCGAATTGTATCACAAGTCACAGTGCACAATCTTTGCACAAATTCTTAATGTGGAAGGGCTACCTTCCCAGAATGCACATTTAACATGTGTGCATGACATGGGGAGCTCCAGCATAAAATATACAGCTTGATGCCCTATCGAGCTCTATTATTTGATATATATGCTGCCCAAATAGCAGCCACTCTTCGTGAACAATTGAGGACTAATTGACTGCTATATTATTTCCTGGAGTATAATCTGAGGAAACATGGAAGAGAAATGGTTCATGATAGGCAGAAGTTTGAACAACCTGTTATGGTTTGGATGATCCTGTAGTAGTGCTGCAGGTTTCTCATTGAAATGCAGCATGCACTGCAAAATCAAAAAAGATCTCAGCTCATCATAGATGTGAAGCTGGGTGTTGCTCTAACTGTACGATAAGACTAACAAGCCTGTCATGATTGTTTGTGCAATAGCCACATGAGCCAGGGTAAGGTCCCAAACTTTATTTGTCTCCCAAGTGAAGTGGGAATCCTACAGGTGTGCTCTAGAGTGAGGCGCCAGAGTTGTCTCCATGCTCCCTCAAAAATGTTTGGCAGGTAAATTTGTTAGCTGCACAATCTTCACAAGGAATATGTCTTCCATAAAACTTTGGCAGTAGTTTTATGGGCATTTTCAGTGAAAGGATGAATTAGCTGCTGGAATCTATAGGGGGCTGCTAAATGAGCAGCCTTCCTGTTCTCTTTGCAGTTCCCTACTGGCATGCACCCCAGATTATGCTACAGTGCCATGTCTCTCAGCAACACAGGTTGAGATTTCGAAGCAACATTACAACTTCCTTATTGTACTACATGGCTATTCTCTTTAGACGTCATGTAGAAAACGTTTTCTCTCTCTCAAATATTGTATGCTAATAAGGATACAGAGGTACTAGTAGAAATGTTAATGCTCTGAGGATACTGTATGTGTGTCTGTGAGACAGATATGAGCAGAATGTGAGAATGGAATGCAGTGGAAGTGAGAGTAGAGTACAAAAGTAATCGAGGCAGCAAAAAAACATTGGAAGCAATGAATGAATTCAAGATCTTATCAGAAAATGCTCTGGTGACTTAACGACAGGACACAATCCCAAAGCAGTAATCCTTCTAAGAGGGACACCATTGAGTGTCCCCACTTTCAAGTGGTACAATTCTTTGCAGTATTTGTGCCTGGACAGGTGGTATAAGCCCCCCCCTGCCCAGGTGCAAACAACAGTTTTATAAATGATGGCTACCATTCCCCTTACCTGGGAAGAGTGGGCAATCGGGAGACTAGGACCTAATTGGCCCCCTAGGGAAGAGAAAAGTTATATTGGCCTATGGAGCGCCACCCACTATGCCTAGGGGGCAGACGGGTGACGCCTACACCTCAAATTCCCACCCCCAAACCCCCCCCCAAAAACCTAGTGGCTAGTGAAGAATTCCTGTTCACTGCAGTATGTGCCTAGCTACGACCCCCAAGCAGGAATCCATAGGAGAGGGTAACCATTAGTAACTGGAATCTCTCCCCTTTCCAATGGTGCCTCTCTTGCCCAGGCACATGACCTCTGGGCGCTAATACTATCTATGAAAATGTCTGCAAATTTCCTTTCCGTTTAGGGAGGGAGGGATCCATCAGGAGTGGTTAGGGGACTCAAACAGCCTTACAGGGAAGGGAAAATGTTGCATTTCAAATTGTCCTCCTTGCCCCACAGAAAGAAAAAAACCCTAATGGCCTAACTGGAATTTATTAGGGAGAGGCACCATTGGAAAGGAGAGTCTCTCCTCTTTACAGTTGGAACAGTGCCACTCTTGTAAAAATGCTGCCCAGACAAGGTGGTATATTCTGCAGTCTGTTTGCCACAACACTTTCCTCCTTGAGTTGGCCACGGCATCCAACCATTCATCCATTGGCACAGTAAGGCCCAGTGGCTAATGTGGAAGCACTTCTGCGTCTGGTGAAACCACCAGAGGTTCCCCCTGCCACCCCAAGAGGATGCACTGGACTGGGGAGGTAGTGCACAGAACATGAACGTCTCGTCGTCTGCACTAATACTTATTAGAATCCAGAGTATTCACAATATCCTTAACGACAGTCGTATGAAAAAGAACACATATTGGCATAGAGTTCACCAATTTGATTACTAGTTTGGACTGATAATGATATCTCAAAGAATGTCGTGAATATTTCAGATCTTAACTAGTATTGAAAAGAACTTATATTTCATGACTAAGGTCGCATGTAATACTGGACAAAGATTACTGCATGCTCCTCTTGCCTCTGCGAGCATATACATTCAAATATTCCAGGCCTCATCTCCGGTAAGATGTCATTATTTCAGAGACCTTGTCTTCCCCTTTATACTTTACCAGGCTGTAATGATGCTTGCTACTTTGTGGAAAACGATCAGACCCTTTCGAGACCACAGTGAATCCTGCATAGTCATCTAAGCGATGTAGGCTCTCCCTCGCAAGCTACATTCAATGCTCATTAGATGTGTTTCTTCCATTAGTAGAAACACTGAAATGTGTCTAGAAATGTAATTTGAAGCTCTACCTCTTTTAATTTTGCTCCAGAGGCCTCATACATTATGATAGTGCTGTGGCCCAAACATCGTCCTGCCTACACCCCATGTTTTTCTTTTTCCCCTCCCCCACTGATTTTCAAACCTCCACTAACTGGGTGCAGTGGAATCCAAATTGCAAGGAACTTCATTTGAACTTTCCCTCCCCATTGTAATAATACCCACTACACTTGCTCTGCCCTTCTGTCCCCAGAAGCATCTCTTGCAGTCCTAAAGTGTTACCTCCTCTACCACAGCGGTGTTTAATATTTCACCAAACTCTTTGCTTTACAACTTCCCCATCCTCTTCTCACTCTTTTGTAAACAATGTATTGTGGACACTCTCCCAAACCTCTAATATTTTCTTCCCATTCACTGCTTAGTAACTTCAAATTACTAATGATCTTTCTCCGTATTTTTCCTGATCTTGTTTGATAGCTCGCTCTTTCCATGCTCATTATGTTTTTTATAGTCCACCCCATAGTTCTCCATGCCTTTTGTAGCAGTTCGAGATTCTTCTTCACGCTGGCTCTGTGGTAGTGCTTCTCTACTTTGCATTTGGTTGATCATTCAGTGTTCTACACTGACCTTTATTCCCAGCACTACAGTAGTCCACAATACGACTCTTCTCTGCTAGGTGTCAATTCTTTAGAATTGTATTGGTTTTGGTCTTTTATTGCTTCTTTCAATTCCTCACTGCGTTTTGTGTCAAAGAAAATGTATCTCCTCATTACACATGTTTTTGTTTTTTAGTGGTATGTACTGCACACTAGCTTCTTAGAAAAACTACCTTTGCACATTTCTAGTATAGTAAAATAGATACCTTTGGTTAATATTATCTTATTAGTACTTTTCTAAGTAGCTAAAACGCCTTAATTGTCTCGTGTGCACTGCTCGTGATTAACACGAGATCATCCTTGATGACACCCAATGATGTCATCAATATATTTACCTACCCTCGTACTAGTGCGTGCTGTATTTTTCTGTTGAGTTGTGAACATACATTTGTGTATATAAGCTTCTGGTTTTCGCATGTGTGCTTAATGGATCCTGTGGTGGTACCTGCATATGGTGATATGAGCATACTGTATTTGTGTGCGAAAGCATCCGCACATTCTGTTTGTGTATTAAGCTGTCGGAATACTGTATGAAGTGTATGGGTATTTTTGGGAGTACATTTGCATTCAGCTCCTGTTTTTTTTTTTTTTTTACTAGTCATGGCACTCTTCTGCTTTACCTGTGTATAGTGATGTTTGCAAGTTGTATTTGCTTACAGTCGTAGTATGGGAAAGTTTTGATTGTGCAGAGTTGTAGGTATTTCGCATCCATTTTTCTCCATCTCTTTGAAACCACATTGAAGCTTCTCTTTTGTTATTGCACTATGTGAAGTAGTCTAGTAAGAGCAAGCTTTCCCGCAGTTTCATACTGTATTGAACCCATGCACCTGGACGCCTGTAGGATAGCATCCCTGTCCTTATAGTTAAGCAACTTAAAGATCTCAGCCTCTGGTGTAGAGGGCACACGGATGCCCAGTGTACACTCTCCACTAAGCAGAAATTGGATATGCCTCTTGGATTCAAATATTACTCTATCCAGTCTTCCACGAAAAGTTTCATGCTTGGTCCATCCACCTTATCCAGCAGGTCCACCATGCTTATGTTGCTGCATTGGGATCTCCCTTCATCTTTGCTACTAAGCTGCAGCGGTCTGGTCGCTTTGCAAAGTCAGTCTGAAGCAAACCATTTCATCTGCTGGCAGAGGTTCAAATCTACTGTGGTGCCACTGAGGAGAGCCAGGAGGGCCTGAGAGGGACAGTTTCCTGTCTAGCGACACTGACTATGACATATCAGCATTAACCCGGCCTTGCAAGTTTTGGTTCCAGTCCCTAGCTCCACAGCAGTCACTGCATTTACAGATCCCTTTAGCTTCGGAGCCCCATAAAGTCGTTAAGGTCATGTCTTCCCTTTCCTCAGCTCTTCTGGTGTTCACATGACAACTGAACACTGGGCCTCAGCATAGCCTGTAGTGTCTCTCTCTTCTTCCTCTGGTATGTTAGAAATCAGACTCCCCTGTCTGAATAAAATGCACCGCCCGTATGTTAGGCAGCCAATCATCTCGCCCCTGTGCCATCCTGCAGTTTCCTTTGTGTAGGGCATAGTCCAAGTCATCTGTTGCCTCCCACAGGACCTACCTTCTGTTATTCCTCGCTGTCTACTGTGACCTGCTGCCCAGGCACTGGAAGTCCCCCAGTATATCTGGCACAGGGTGTTCTCCACTGACATCCATCTCGTCCTCATTTATTTATTTATTTTTTATTTATTTATTTGAGTTTTATATAGCGCTGGCTAGACCCGGAGGTATCAGAGCGCTTTACATAGGGTTCCACAAAGTTACAAATTACATCAGTTACCAGTTACATCAGTTACTAGAAAAACATTTCAAGAGCATAAAGACGAGATAAATGGAGCTTAGAAGGGAGAGGTGGTTGGGTAAAGGAGTAGGAGGGGAATAGGGTGGAGAGACGAGGGAGAGTCTGCCCAAAGTCCGGCTGGGTAGGTGACGGTCATTGGTAGCGGGTCTCACCCTGGGGTCCAAGCTCCTCAAGTGCAGCCCTGAAGCCCTGGCATTCTCACAGGATGCAGCAAAAGACCACAGCCGCTTGTCGCATAGAAGCAATAGAGCCTTGGCCCTAGTTTCTGCCAGATGAAGGCAATGGTGAGGTCTTGCCATCTTGCCACTATGCACTGCACTGCTCTTCAGTATTGTTCTGTAGTAGATCAGTGTGGGGGGGGACCACAGAGACCAATTTTCTACCCTATTTCAGCCAGGTGTTCTCGGAGTCACTCCTGGATGAGTGACCTAATATGATTCAGGATCTCCAGTGACACTCTGAAGTCACCGACTTGAGGGTTCAGGGCATAACCCAGGGATAACGGAGTACCTTCACGTCAATCCGTCCTTCCATAGGCCTAACTTTTTTTTCAGAATTAGAACGGTCAGTGAATGTGGTGAGCCATTCAGCCACCACTCATCAACTCGTATATTACCTATGGTAGATTGTATTAACAGTGATTTAAACAAACAAAAAAATCTATTCAGGCCCATCCAAACACTGTCACAGCAATATTTATTGTAGTGCATTTATTGCCACCATCATGGTATCTTCTCACCAGGGAATCATCAGAAGGGCTTCCTTCCTGCCACGATGTACTGCCAGTTCGTAGCGGGTTATGATGTACATGTCAATAGAGAGCATATTCTTTCTACAAGGGTATGTGTTTCATAGCCATTGCTTAATGTAATGTCTGGGTGACAGCTTCACTGTTTTCAAAGTGTCAACCATGTGTGTAGAGCAAGCATTAACCTCTAGCCTCCCGTGGTTGTGCCAGCATGCTCCCTGGCACTTGCAGGCTACAGAGGCTCGCGGTCTGTGCCTGAGCATGTCGGCATGGAGGGGAGGCTTCTCCTGGGGCTTTACATCGAGCTGTGCAGCGAGTTGGAACATGTCCACCTCTGACTCGCTTCTCTTGTTTTTCTTTCACCCCCTCCAGTGCCCTGCAGGAGTCATTAAATCAGAACTTCATGCTGATCGTAACCCACCGAGAGGTCCAGCGGGAGTACAACCTGAATTTCTCCGGAAGCAGTACCATTCAGGAGGTGAGTTCTGTGGAAGGACGGAGCTCATGTGCACCGACGAGGCTGGGAAAGGCTTCGTATTCATGAACATGAACTCCACAGATTCCTTCCTGTTTGCAAAGTACATGCTGTGGCTAATGCATATGTTGTTGTTTTAGAATCGGTTTATTAGAACTGCATCCGAATAGTACCTCATAAATAACCATGTGTGTGTGTGTATATATATATATATATATATATATATGTGTATATATAGATAGAATATTTTGTGACATGCCCCAGCTTGCAAAATCATTGTCACAACAATAAGTGGCAATTACCTGACAGAAACCTTCTGAAAGCATTGTTTTATTTGTGAACCCGTCCTTAGATGCATAACAGTTATTACTGCTGAAACTTGGAAAAACAAGGACATGGTGTAGATAGTACATTTAACCACGTATTTATATGGTATTTCTATAACTCAAACCTATTGAAAAGGCAGCAGAACGTTGTACATGGTTAAAGACGAGCATAAAGTCAATAAGTAAGAGAAGGAAGCTGGGTTGTGGACACTTAATGCATTCTGATGTAGTTAGCGTTTTTCAAAGAGGTGCGTCTTCAACTCTTTCCTAAATTGGAACAGTATTGAAGCTGTCCTACAATGGGACGACAGAAAAAAAAACCAGTGCAGCAAAAAAAAAAAAAATTTTAAACTTCATTTTGGTGAACACCAGCCACAACTTAGACAAGCAGCGTATTTAACAAATTATGTCCATTCTCCCCTTAATCGAAATGCCTTCATTTCAATGAGTGTTAGTAATTATATGCATCATAACTCCGCTATTCTTCTCAATCCAAATAACTGACGAATATCCACCACTCAAATTACTTTCATTTTTCACTATACTAATTCACCACTAATCCTTTAGGTGTTCCGGAGTAGCGTGGTACTCGCCGAAAAAGCGCTTCGACGCCTCGTCGGGGGTAGTAAGCGCTATATAAATCAAATTACAATACAATAAATGAGCAACATGGTCTGTCAGTCATCTGTACAAACTTAACTTACTCAGTCCCTCAACTTCTAATCTATGCCCGTGTTGACCAATACGTGCCTTTCATCAGGTAAATCCTTGTAACCCTACTACTTAGCAGCCAGGTTTAATAGTAGACAATTCAACCGTTTGATGGAAGATGTTTATTTTATCAGCGGAAATCCACTGGCTACAGAATGCTTCTCTATTCAGTTGTTAAACTCCCCTCGACCCACATAATACGAAGAATGCATAGTTTCCACAACTGCATTACCTCATGCTATAAACTGTAAACTATTTTGATAAAGATTCCACCCGAGCAATTATATTTATTATTAATTCAAAGGAAATGTACTTTCGCCTTTATACGAATTGACAATGTGCTCCATGTACATTTTAGCTTAGCCTTGCAACATTCAAGGGGAAAAACATACATTTTTTTTTTTTTTTTTAAATGATATGGATGGTAAATAACATGGCCATATGCCATTCTATTGTTAGGTTCTGTTTTATTACATAAGATCCATGGTGCTTTAATAACAAATGTGGCATTTATCTGATACAGTGGTAATTTCACTTTTTACCATCAAAGACAACTCTCCTGAACACACCGTGAATGTAAAATTTCCTAGGTTTCGTAACAAAGTTTCATTTTTATATAGAACAGGAAGGCGAGGATTATGCATCTCTCCATTTTTTAAAAGTTTTTTTTAATTGTATTACATTTTGCAGATTAACCCAACAATAGTTGCAACACAAAGATATCATACAACAACACGTAGTAGGAGGACAGTTGAGATGATTGCATGGGTACACCACCCTCCAAGCATTCAGTTAGTATTCTGCGTGCAGTTTATATTACTACATCACTACATAAGCCACGTTTTTAAGTACAGAGCTTGTTGGACAGGAGAGGAGGGACTGTCCTTAGTGCAGAGGTAGGCCCAAAATGGAGCCCAAGCGACTCTAGGGAGGGCTGCAAGATGTAGTCTAAGATTACTTCAGTCCTATCCTGACAATACGCCACATCGCAGAGCCAGTGTTTTATCGTCGGAACCCTCCTCTGCATCCGGAGCAGGGCAGCCTGTCTCTTAGCCAACACGAAGAGGATGGTAGCAAGCTTCCGGTAGGCTGAGGGAATCTACGAGGTGTCCCCCAGCAGCGTCATCTAGGGCGAGGGATCGATGGTGAAATCCAGAATGGTTGCCACACTATGAAAAACCTCCTGCCAGTACGTTGTAAGTGCTGGACATACCTAAGCCATATGCAAGCAGTCAGCTAAGACAGCACCACATTTCACACATTTAATCCTGTCCTCCCTCCCCTCCAAATTAAGCTATCCGCTGTGGAGTGTAATTGTATTGCTGCAAGTATTTAAAGTGAATCAGCTTGTGTTTATATTGGAGTGGGGTGTTCTTCATCTTTGCTCAGCAGTACGCCCACGTTTTATCTGTAAGGTCATACCCCAGGGATTCTTCCCATTTTCATCTAGCCCTAGAGAGGGTGCTCATTGTGCTCGTCGTGTAAGTCTCATATAGGTAGCTAATAGACTGTCCAATATCAGCCTTACCATATAAGTCGTAAGGAGCGTCATCTCAGGTGGCTCTGCAGGAAACCCAGATATCCCCCCTCTAGATGCAGATCGTAGTTGTATGTAACAGAAAAGCGCCAATGGTGTTGCCCCAAGTAGACACAAAATTTGGGTCCAGATAAATTCACCATCCCTAAAGAGCTCTCACAATGTCAACAGCCACATGCGCCCTAGTGAGGCCTTAACAGACTTCTCTCAGGTGGCAGGAGCAGTGTGCTATCTGCAAGAGGGAACCCCGGTGAGTAAGGCATAACAAGTTTAAACGCTTTAGCCAACTCCCACCACGTGCGACCGGGAGTCTCAGGAACATCCACATCCTATTGAGCTACACATGGGGAGCACTGAGCCGACCCAGTAGGGACTGCGTTTTAGCTAAAGCACGCTCTGCGCACACATGCATTGGTACTTCTCGGGTCGCAGACCAATATTTTATATAATGAGCTTGCTTAACTAAGTAATATATATTAAAATCCACAGCGCCAGCCTCCACAATGTAACGGTCTGGTCAACACGTCTCATCGTATCCTAGGTTGTCCTCCACGCCAAATGAGCCGCATAAGGGTCTGTCAGATTTGCTAAAATATGTGTAGTGGCAGTGCCACTGGAAGGTTTGCAAATCGGTATAAAAATCTTGGTAAGATTATCATCTGAATCATCGAGATTCTCCCTACAGGAGAGAGCAGAATAGTGATCTAGCGCTCTATGCTCTGATATTTTCCTGCAGCCATGCCAAAGTTGCTCCTAATCAGATCATCATAATCACTAGTGAACCATACACCTAGGTAACGCACACCCAAAGGGCTACACTGCAGTGGGTAATACAGAACCAGTGGTGTAGTAAATACAGTTAGTGGAAAAATTTCAGATTTGGTCCAGTTGATCTGCAGCCCTGAATGTCCCTCAAACCAGGTGAAATCTCGGATAATGGAAGACTAGTTGACCTACTGACTCTGGACATAAAGTATCGCATCATCCGCATAATGCAGTATTATCAGTGAACTATTGCTGAGGCACAATTCACGGGGCAAGTCCAGTTCCCTCATATAGCAAACCAAGGGTTCTATGGCATGCACAATATTTAGTGGAAAAAGGGGGCAGCCCTGACCCGTACCCCTACCAATTTTAAATACCTGGGAATGACATCTATTCACCCGGACTCTAGCTGTTGGGTTAGTATATAACAGTTTAATTAAGGACAAGAAGTAGTTTCCCAGTCCGATTCTGTGAAGTGCTTACATCATAAACAGCCACTTCAGGCAATCAAATGCTTTCTCTGCTTCAAGGAGGACCATGACCAATGGGAGTTGGTGGTCCACTCTATAAAGGACAGCCATTTATCTTCGCAGATTGAATGCAGTGGATCGCTGTGGTATAAAGACAAATTGGTAGATTAATAAAGACAAAGCTCTATAGGAGAAGCATTCTGCAGGTACCTTGTGCGGTTTCAATATTAACATAATAACTGCCTCCGTGGGGAATGATGGGGGGTGGGGGTAGTCGCTTGTTTCTAATTGCCTTGCTATACATGTCACGGAGCAAGGATATCTATATATATTTTATAGAATTCGGCTGGTAACCCATCGCTCTGCGAAGCCTTGCTAGTAGGGAGGCTCATAATAGCTAGTTTAATTTCCGCTAAAGTTATAGGGAAGTTTAGGATCTCGCATGCTTGACCATCCAGCCAAGCCAGTGCCACTTTACTTAAGTATTTTGATAACTCCGAGCCTGCTCTATGGACCTTAGATGTTTCTTAATATTTCCTAAATTCTTCCAGGATGGAGACTGGGTTGATTGTGATATCCTCCGCTTTACAGTTAAGATTTGTGGCTTGACTGTACAAGCTTTGACTTCTAGCAGTCCAGACATGGGTTTTGCCTGGCCTGTCTCTCGCTCCAAATATTCTCACTCTTACCACTCCCTCCCCACCCCCCCGTCCCAGATACAGGACCTCTGGCTGTGCCTCTGTATTCCAATAAAGTCTCTTGGAGTTGGACCAGAAGAGTCACATTGTTAGTGGCAGCATAGCTAGTTTCTAGTTGCCATAGCTCCCTTTCCAGACAAGAAAACAGGAGCAAATTGGTTTTAGCACCACAGAGCCTTTTGCTAGACAAATACCTCAAATGTATACCTTAAAGACCGCCCATAATGTTGAGACATCATCCATAGTTTGATCGTTCAGTTGGTAGTATTCTAGTATGGCCTCCCAGACCTTACCTCGGAACACAGCATCATACAGTTCGGTGCCTCCTAGTCTCCAGCTGTGAAAATATGGTGGGGGAGCAGGGCTGTGTAATATCACCAGAACTGGGAAATGATCTGATAGTGTGCACAATTGTATTTCCACTTTTTTCACCTGCTGCATCAGTGTACTCAAGACTAGCCACATGTCCAGTTGAGATCACATCATGTACTGAGAAGTAGTAAGTATAATCGGCTATTGACTGGTGCAGATCTCTCCAAGCATCTCTCAAATCCCAGAGCTGCATTTTTTGGTGAAGCGCTTCTGTGGCCTTCGAGGCCAGTCGGACCGCCTCCGACAATCGTGTAGGGAGCGGAAGATTAAAGTCTCCACCCCAAAATACTGGCATTCCTTATATTTGGCACACATCTGCAGGGTGTCATCAAAAGAGGTTGGGTCAAGAACATTTGTCCCATATATGTTGATCAGCAGATTACGCTGTCCCTCTACTATACCCGCCGTAGCCAGCACTCTCCCTTCCGCATCCCCCATTTTTTCTATCAAGAAAGTTTACAGATTTTCTAATCGGTGTAACAACTCCCTGAGAGTATGTGGAGTAGGAGTAAAAGTAACGGTGTGTGCCCTAAGACGATGCAAATGCAGAGCAACCCATTGGGGAGCAGTGAGTTTCCTGAAGCATAGCTACATCAATTTTATGCTGGTCCAAGAACGCGAGTGCCTGGCGAGCCTTATGTTGTGACTTAACTGTTGCCATTCCTTTTCCTTAGTTGCATCTTCCCTACTGCTCAGCCAGGGTGAGTGCTGGAGTGCTTAGTGATGAGTGCAATGCTGAATGCTTTGTGATGTTCTAGAATGCATGGGTGCTTAGTGATGTGCTGAGTGTCAGTTGGAGTGTGCAGCTGAGCAGCAGGGAGGATGCTCCTGGTGGGGCTATTCGCTATCCACAGGCTATCTGTCATCATCTACCCACTCACCTGGAACTTACCTTGTAGCTAAGCTTAAATAAACCATTTACAGAATATACACCTCGGCTAATGGACTTTCTGATTTCAACACCTTATATGAATTATTCAGTCCCCGGACATTCTAGATTATGAAGGTAACCAAAAATAAAATGTGTAGTGCTCCCCTGGAGTTATGGAGTGCCGACAGGAATCGTGAGTTGTGACTTGTGAGTGGTAAACTGCGTGTGGTCTAATCATGATCCCTATGATAACTATGACTGTTGCAACAAACAACAACATTAGTATAACAACATTACCCCTACTGGGGTTTTCTGCCCAGATCAACCACGTAACCTCCACTTGCTTCTACATACTGAAGCTTCTGAGGAAGGTGTTCCCTTTTATTCCTCAGGAGCTAAGAAAAACAGTGGTAGTGGCCTTAGTCTTATCCCGTCTAGACTATTGCAATGCTCTATTCCTAGGCATTGACAAGGCACAAAAGACCAAACTGCAGTCCATACAAAATGCGGCCGCACAAATATTATTGAATATCCCAAAAGGTCACCCCACTTCTGCTGCCATTAAGTCGTTACACTGGCTTCCAATACAGCAACGTATGGAATTTAAGGCCTTATGCTTGGTACATAAGACATTATATGGCGGAAGTGATTCCGATCTGCGAAAAATCTTTCAGTGGTATATTCCCACTAGAAGTCTTAGATCTGCTAATTCTGGCCTCATCTGTGCCACTAAAGTCCGCAGAGCTAGATGGAGGGGGGAAGGGGGGAAAAGCCTATCGCACTGTGCAGTTAGGTTGTGGAACAAACTGCCTATTACAAAGGAATTCCTCAGCACACGTCTGTTATGTCACAATATACATAAACATGCTTGATGTGAGCATAAGTAAAATACAAGTAGGTAAGTTCTTATTTCTTTTTTCCTTTTTATTTTCCGATGTTCAGACAGCCGACACGTGTTTACGTACACTACATGGGAATTAATCCCACGACTTTATCAAGGCTATTGTATTCCTGTGTATAACCTTTATTAGTGGTGTTAATTCCAACCCACACTGGGATTCAATATCTCGCGACGTCTCACTTCTCAATGTTAAATCCAAGGGATCCCTGTATGTCCCAGAAGTCCAGAATCTTATTTCTTAGTAGTTTGATCCCACACACGGACGTCGCTCCTCGTGTTGCCGAGTACTCGGCAACACGAGGAGCGACGTCCGTGTGAACATTAGAAGGGAATACGTGGTTAAGGGACGTTTGATGTTTCGGAACGAATTTGCATTATAAAAGTTAGCGTGGTAAAATGCTGCGTTGTAAAAAGCTGCGTGGTAATGCCACTTGCAAAGTAACATTTGCATGGTTATGCCGTGCGTGGTAATTGTTTGCGAAGTAAAATCATACAACCGTTTTACTCAATAAATTCCACATCCGTGGCAGACTGTAGGAAAAAGTGGGTTTTACCCCTGTATACTATGCAGAGTTTGGCTGGGAACAGCATAGAGTATTTCACCGCTGTGGCTCTAAAGGACTTCTTCACCTCTCCAAAGGAACGCCGGGTTTCCTACACCCCAGGGCTGAAGTCTGGGTAGATGGAGATTTGGGATCCTTCAAAATGCAAGTCAGGGTTTTCTCTAATCAGTCTTAGCATAAGCAGCTAGCAATGATTGGTCGAGGGTATTGGCCCTGTTTAGGTGCTAGCGTGTGGTGTGCCCTCTTGACAAATACAGAGGAGAGGTTGCTATGCCCAAAGAGGGTGTCTAGGAGCTTTTCTACAAAGCTTTCCATATTATTACCTGTGATTGTCTCGGGCACCCCTTGTATTCGAATATTATTCCGACGAGATCTACCTTCATGGTCCTCATTTTTGGCTTTGACTGCTTTCAGCTCGTGCATAACAGTAGCTAAATCACTGCTAACCGCATTCTGTGTCTCTTCATCGGAGATGTGAGCGTAAGTGTGCTGCAGTCAGACCTCATGCTTATCAGTGCTCTACTGGTACTTGTCTAGTCTAATGGTAAGCGCGTCCATTTTGCCATTAATAGTCCAAAGATTTTGCCAGACCTCCTTAAACATGGTTGCTACGTTAGCTTCTGAGATATCCGGAGGGGAGGGGCAGCCACTTGCTGATCACTTGTTGCCATGGAGTGCCTTTTTATTAAATTGAAGTTTAGCCTGGCGATGGTCAGTCTTGCCCATCGTGGGGGCGGAGTGTTATGTCTAGTTTTGTAGAGGTTCAAATCGGAACTCAATGGTTGTCGCACAGCTAATAACGGGTAATAGCAGTAGAGGTGACGCTATGCGAGGCAGCTGTAGGGCAGTGAGTAAACTAAGTAGCAAAGTGCTTAATAGGTGTATTTCACAAACCACCTCAGATCGCCACTCCGCCCAGCAGATGGACAAAGCAGCTCCCTCGGTCCCTCATTAGGCAGACGCCTCAAAAGTGCAATCTCGTCACTCTGCCCTCCTCCACTCCAGCACCTCTCTGCAGCAGGGGCCTATCCCCTGTCTACTCGCACGACCGCTGTGCACTGTCCAGCGGTCCCCAATTTTGCGCAATTAAAGTCTTTCTCCACAGGTCAGCTCCTTTCTCTCATCAAGATTGCGCAGTGGAGCTTCGGCACTAAAATACGGCCACATACTGAGCTGCAATAGTGCCCACTGAGGCGAGGAAGTGATGACCATCTGGGCACACGACAGCAGTAGCAGGCCCGACAGGCCCCAGCCTCCTGGGCCCAATAGATACTCCTTAATGCTGCAAGTCGGGTTCTAGATTCTCCTCACAGTTGTCGCAGGTGGAGGGGGACACCAGAGATTTCACCAGACTCCCCTCTGCATGCCCTCCAAGCTGGGACACCAAGGGGTACAGGCACCACAGTCGGCAGGCCGCTTAATAGAGATGCAAGACCACGACAGGACCCAGCCCCACTTGTGCTATATACAAGCCCAGACGCTAACTGCAGTGCTGTTCCGCCTAGTTGGGTATGGGAGCAACGTTCCCACCTGCCACGGTTCACAGAGCTCGACATGCAATCGCTCTGGGCCTCCATCTGCGGCGGCGTGCAGCCTCTAGCCTCTGCAGTCGCTGTATCCACTCCATGCTTCCCCATAGTATCCGATCGGTAGGCCGCAATAAGGCCTGGGGGGGGGGGGGCAGTTCAAGGTCTGTCGAACCACCACTAGGCAATCGGACATCGCTATACCTCCTCAGCACAGTAGGCAGAAGTTTCAGTCGGCACCTCACTCCTCCCGACCGCACCTGCAAATAACCACCTAGTGTGCTCAGTTTCCAGGTTGCAATTATCGCAGATCTTTCAGATCCACTCTGGACTTCGAACTGTAGCGGATGAGGTCCGGTTGTGTGCAGAACAACGCAGGTTCTGCTATTTGTCTCCATGGGCATCTGAGTTCACAGCTCAAGCAGCCATCTTAGTTGCCGGCTCTCTGGTGCTCCATCTCACTTCATTTATTTCCTACTCTCAGTATTTCAAAGGTACCCGTGAACAATAAAGAACATCTTCTAACTGCATTTCCCATAACCAGGACGTTTTGTCATCGGCAATAGAAAAAACATAATTCACACATTAGTCCTTTTTATCAGCCCCTCTTAGAATAATCTCTTCCTCTTTACTTCATGTGATTGTCTAGCTATTTGAAATCCTTTTATAAAAGCTTCATTCTTGCTTCCCTTCAGAACATGTCAAAAATCAAGAAAAAGCCATACAAAAATACAAGCACTCTCAACAAGCTCACATTATACAGTTCTAGATCATCAAACACGAGTAAAACATTTGCCAAACTAAAACCACGGAAGCTTATGCTTATACTTTCTGTAAGCTTGCCATTCCCAGGGAAAAGGAAAAAAAACATTTCTTTCACCAGGTGGAAATAATTCTTACCTTTTTGTCCTTAATATAATTGAAACTTTCTGTTTTGTAAAAGCTAAACATTTATTTTACATTCTATGTCCAGTCTGAAGGCGAGGGCTGCCACCAAGGAAGCTGTTCCCAACACCAGCTTAAAATAAAATGGTGTGAAAGTAGACGCTAAAGACCAGTCTGCCACTTGGCTTCCTCAAATCTCCCTTGCAGGGAGAAAGTCTTGGATGCCATGGTGCCTCCAAAATTTGAGGTGTCTATTTTTGCCCCAGCATGACCTAATGTACCTACTTAACCATTGTAGGAGAATAAACCACACAACACGGTTCCTAGTAGAGATCTAAAGTTGAATGTCTGCCGGCTTAACTGCCTCTGTTGCGCTCTCATTGGCAGTCATGCAACTGACTGGGTAGCGCTTGGGCGAATACAGAAGGGATGAGTATGAAATAGAGCAGTTTTTTTCCCCTGACAAGGGTAAAAATTATCCTTTCCAGGGTAAAAATCCTGCCAGACAAACCCAGTGCTCTGAATCCATCTTTCAAGGTAACAAGCACAAAGGCATGGTCAGTTTATCCAGAAGGTCTTATCAAGACAAATGTTTATCAGGCCAAGAAAGAAATAGAGAACCAATCTAACATCCTGGGAGTATCTTGGTTCTAGAGTTTTAGATATTCTAGTTCCCCTCAGAAGTTTACAGAAGGCTCCAAGAGAGGGTCATCCCCCAAGATTTTATCCCATTGTTGCATGCCAAGGGCCACTGGGTCCCAGCACCTTCTCGGACATAAGAGTCCCAGAAGATGCCCTGTCTTCATCACTCCCTGCATGGGTGGCTTTGTAATTTTCTTAACCATTCTTAGGGGCAAGGAGCACAGGTCGTGCCTCTTTAAGAAAAGTGCCCAAAGGTATCTAAATGAGGGTTCTCATGCATCTTATGTTTTGCCTTACCTTTCGGCATTGCTGACGATCAGGTCCCCAAGGATCAGAGGTCCCATGTCCTAGAAAGGGCAGTTACCTCGGGGGCGGCTACACATTAAAGTTGTTGTCCCAGCGGTTGAATCTTCTCTTACACCACTCTTTGACAAAAGATTCAGTGACTTAGGAGATGTTTTTTTCAGGGAATGATCTCATTTGGCAGCTTAGCCATGTTGATCTAAGCCAATTGAGACGCAGGCCAAGAGCAATGTACCCTCAGATAAAGCCTCCTAGACTACCTCTCCTCTCTATGGACCAAAATCCCTTACTTTCCCATGCTTGACTAATGTGGTGGCGCAAAAGTGCTACTCTTCACTGACCCCATAGAGTTCCAAAGCGGAGTGGGGGGTAGGGTGGGGGGCTTTGAGGCAGTCAGATGCTGCTTTGCCATCAGATGCTTCTTTGCCTTCTTCAGAAAACTTTAGGTAGCACACTTGCTGTTTCCCTTTGAATGCTACGTAGCCCGGCTACATGTTGAGACCGAGCCCCTCAAGCCGCATAAACATGGAGCTGGTTTGCCTCCTCCACTGCTGATATGGCTTGAAGCAGGCGATGCACACGTGGCCCCCAGCGACTGAGAGGTTTCATGGTGAAACAAAAGCCTACACGCATGCTGCTCTCCTAAGCCCTGTGACTTTACTGCCTTCATTGCTGATAGCAAGACGGGTGGTAATTAGTGTGATAAACTGGTGTCTAGAAAACACAAAGGAGCCACGTTGGGTCAGCACTCCAAGAAATATGGCACATTTTTAGTGCAAAAAAATAGAGAGGCAACTCGAAAACATAACAGAAAACACATTCAACAATAGATCTTCGTTGTAGAGATAGTTCTACTTTATTGTGAGTTTTCAAAGGAGTGCAGCCAACGCGTTTCACCTTAAAAAGGCTTCATCAGTGCAAGAGAAGTGTACTACTTGGAAACAGCAACATTTTTATTCTTCCTGGTAAGTAGTAAGCAGTGTAGCCATCAATCATAGCGAAGTCCTGTTCTCCAAAAATGGTTCATCTGAAAGCCTGATGTTAAACTATCACCAGTCAGTTGTCAGCATTTTTAAAACTGCATCAAAAAAGTATGACCCATTACAATCCTGTGGTGTTTGTCAGTTCTCTTCAATTGAGTCCGCGATGTATTCCTCTAATAATAGTTTGAGGATAATGTGATCCACTATCGTGGCTACAGGAATCTTAAATCCAGGACACCCTACAGTCCTGGAAGGGCAGTGTATGGCGCCATCCGTCTCCGTTGCATATACAGAAATGTAGTCATTCTCCGGCACAGTTTCAACAATATGGAAGCGAATATCAGCCATCCCCAAGATAGAACTTACCTTAAAAGGGAGCAGGAGGGAAAATGGATGATGCAACCTAAGAGGAACTTGATATTATGGACTCTTATGTGATTAGTGTTGTCTCTGTTGTTGATGACATCATTTCATGCTTATGGGAAATGTAGTTTGAAGATGTACTTTATTTTTCATGGCTGGGAGTAAGAAATAAATGGGGATGCAGAATCCTTGCCTTTGGTCCTGACCTAGAATTCAAGTACCTCTGAACAAACAAAGCAGATTATATGCCTGAGATCTCTGCTGACTTTTGGTGTAATGCACTGTTTCGTTTAGTGACTAGGCGAAGCAATTTATTCATATCTCCTACCTTGCACTTATCCAGTTGTATTACAATACTTAAAAGTTAAAAATAAATGTTCCCTTTGGAAAGACCTACAAACGGCAATTCACGCCAGGTATGTAACCACATTCATACTCGCCATCATAATCACTCCACTCAGAATGTTTAAAGCACTTATAATCAAACAATAAATTTTTTTTTTTTAAATATTTTCCTTTAATGAGTATAAAACTGTACAGATATTAAATCCACACGGACAAATTCTTATAAAAAATACAATGAAAACACAATAATTCCAAAATGGAATAACTCATGTAACTAAAAAGGAGAATTCATAAAGACAATCAAATTTGCCATACAATCATTAATTTGGACACAATATAGGCAGCACAAAGCATGAGTATAGATTCCCTGTCTAGAACTAATTGCTGACTTTGCCAAATTTAACAAATAAACACTGGGCGTCAACGCATTTCGGTGGCACAATCACAATAGGACCACCTTCTTCAGGACACAACTATTTTCTCCTTTGGGGAATGTATCTTATTTCATTCCACAATAACACCTATTGTAAAATGAAAAAAATATATATCACACTCCAGTGAAACTTCTATCATGAACAAAAATATACTCATTCCTTCTCAGACATTTTTTAATTTAAAACACCATAATTTCAACAAAATACATTTTTAGTAACAAAATTAGAAGTGCTCCAATCATCCTAGACTCGGAATAATGCCACAAACAGACGCAGCATTGGTCACTCATCATCACCCATCGGTTGACTATTTTAACTCACCGGTGCAGCCGCACTCAAGTGAGTGTTTCTCCAACACAGTGGGAGTAGGAAATTAGTGCTTCAAGAAATGCTGGAATGATAAAAAAGGAGCCATATTTTAATCATGCTCTATTCTATTTATTAAGTACCAGACCCCTGATTTTAAATCCAACCATGTTCACCTTATCTGAAGGTAGTTACATTTTGTTGCGTTCTGGTGAAAAAAATATAGGTTGAGTATTCAATATTCCTCCAGTCTCACCACTTCCTGCATCTAGGGGGAAATAACATAAAAAATTATATTGACTTCACCACCTGCTAGCCGAGGTTCATTCACGTCATTACTATACAGTTGTTTACAGTAGATGTCGCCATATTTTCTATGGGGGTATTACGTAAATGGGGTTAATTCCTATCAAATCTCACCTCGATCGGGATTTCACATTAGGTGTCACTATTATATTATTGATATTTTGTTAGGCTGGATCATGTCTCGGTCCCTGAAATATACAATAAATTTAAATGAGTGGATAGGGTCCTCACATTATAACGTTGGTCTACAATCTTAAAATCTGATAATTAAACTAATGGTGATGTCTCGTATCACACCTTATATCATTAGAGAAGTGGTTTTCCAATTCACCGTCCCCTGTGCACCTGGATCGCGTTTTCGTCACTAAAAGGTGGGAAGATATAGACCAATCTATGGGAACTTATTTTTATGTCCCTAGTGTTTTAAATACAAACTCCCACCCTTCAATCTGCTTTTTGCTTCTAGCACTTGGCGCTATTAAATAGTGTATCGGAATACTGTTTGGAGAGCCCGTCTATCTATATACTAGAGTTTGCCACCCATCATTATTCCAACTTATGTCTATCCCGATAGACCGGCCATAAGGGCGTCCTCAGAGACCCTGCTCGAGTAGGGTAATTACGGCATTGTGCCTTCCCCACAAGTTTATGGAAAGCACTAGACTACTCTCTGTTAGATACATACATACGGTCCATATGAATAATAACCACCCGGTCTAGATTTTTTAGCAGAAACCCGCCGAAATCTCTATTTGCCCGCTTTTTTATTGCGCTCACCTGTTTATTTCACAGGTTCCGCTTCTCCAGGTGCCCACTCTCGGTCGTGGTTCATAGATTAGTGAACCGCCGAGAGGCACTGCCATTTTATTCTCTTCAATGTGCGTCTGAATAACGTGACTGTGGCGCTCACAGATACGTGCCGCAATATTTAAATTCCTGTAGTACGCAATGTTTAGCTCGTTAAATGTAATATGTATATACATATTGTGTGTTATTATATCTCGGCATATAGGTATTTGCTACCCAATGTTGAAAACCTCTATTTATTCAGACGGTTGTTATTTACTCTTACGTGCGCCTTTTAATGATGTCACTAATGCGCAATGTAAAGGGAGGCGCCATATTTAAATAATCTACACTTCACAGTGTTGCTTCTCTGAGTGAAATGTGTGTATACACAACTTTTAACATATTTACGCACTATGTATTTAATCTAACATTTATGCGGACCATAGGCATCCACTACCATATTTTAAAACCTGAACCATATATGTCGCAACTCCCGTAGGTACAAGTGAGCAGCGCCAGATTGCAGTTCCTATTTGTTATAATATTCACTCCCTAAATGAAGTAGATTGATACATATCACGACTGCCTGTTGCACAGTCGTGAGGCATAGAAAGCCCTATATTGGAAAGGCTATTTGTTTGACAAGGTCTGTTCGTAATATTATTCACTACCTAAATGAAGTAAATTGATACATATTGCGACTGCCTGTTGCACAGTCGTTAGGCATAACAAGCCCTATATTGGAAAAGCTATTTGTTTGACAAGGGCTGTAAGTCGCACACCTATTTATATTGCATACCATTCATGTCCATTTGATTGTCTTTATGAATTCTCCTTTTTAGTTACACGAGTTATTCCAATTTGGAATTATTGTGTTTTTATTGTATTTTTAATAAGAATTTGTCCGTGTGGACTTAATATTTGTACAGTTTTATACTCATTAAAGGGAAAAAAATTTTTTTTAAATGTTTTATTGTTTGATTAGAAGTGCTTTAAACATTCTGAGTGGAGTGATTATGATGGTAAGTATGAATGTGGTTACATACCTGGCGTGAATTGCCGTTTGTAGGTCTTTCCAAAGGGAACATTTATTTTTAACTTTTAAGTTACTGGGAGCTCCATCCCTTTGGAGTGTAGAGCCCCTCTCCTTGGTTTCAAGGTATTACAATACTGCCTATGCTTTTTTCAAGACAGCTGTATGACTGACGGAGTTAAATGCTCGGCCATCATGAGTTAGGATATGATGGTCATGAGTTTGAATCTTAAGAAATCCCACTTTCCCTTCCATCTGTCTGAGATTGGTAAATTGAGTGCTATTACATTTAATAATAGCGACAATGTTTTGATGTAGTACTTTGGGGAAGCAGAAGGGCAAATGTAGAGCACTACCAAAAAGCACATTGTATAAATTTAAAGGTTTAAAAAAAGATGGTTTCTCCTCTCTTTTTTAAGTAGCTGGATTAAATAGTCATTTCTTAGATTGATGCCACAAATATGTGATTTAAGCCTTATCAAACAAATTTCTCAATAGAATCTGATAGGATGGTTCTGAGGAGAATGACCAGCATTTGAAGCATTATTGTCCTTCAGTTTCTACAGTTAATACTAATTTAATTCCGTAAGCAAAATATAAGAAAGATATCATAGGAGAAAGACAACCGCTGTCTCCTATATTATTTTCCTCTCAGTAAGGCCAGAGAAACAAGTTGTTCAAATTTTGTATAAAGCCAAAAAACAAAGAATTGAGACCAGTTATTTGCTGATAATGTCGTGTTTAATCAATGTTTCTCAATGTTCATAAATAGGTAGACATAATACAACCTAAAGTTCAGTAAAAAATGTTTGTGATACAAATTAGCCTACATCAGCCATTTCCTAGCATAGGTTTTTTTGAAAACCATTTTTATTAATTTTTAGATGTAGAAGCAAAATGTTTGAGCCAATTTTTACATGACATTAACAATCAGTTGATATAGAAATCTGCCATTTCCTAACATAGATAGTGGCCTTATTAAACACTGATTCTTGAAGCCCTACAGTTTCAATAACACAACAATCTGTAGTATCTTGTTCCCCATTCAGCTGCAGTTCATTTAAACCATTACAAAAGTTTGAGGCTTAATTATGTGATAATTTCTGAAAAAATCATTGCTCGTATTGTAGAATTGTAAACATATTGACTACCAGACTATGGTCACTATTTGACAAAGCGCTTGATAGAAATACGTTTGAAAAAAGTACACCCTGATAAAATATTCAGCTGATTATATTGTCAATCCCAAATTGCTTTTATCTTAGAAGTAAGACCAATTATAGCTGACATCATATACAGCTGTGGGTAATAAAGAGTTATGCTACAATAATGTATCAAATTATACATTATAATTGGGCTTTCAAACTTGGAACAGTCCCTCCTAGCACAAAAAAATATTAAATGGTTTTACTTGTGTATTTGAGACTCGCCTACTTGCAAAAAGACCTAATGTCCACTTATCGTGGGCTTAGAGCCTACCCATTGCTTACCATTGGCTGCCTTTATTGACACTCTTATTTGTTTGCTTTTATTTGTTTGTGGGCTCTTCTTGTGTTTGTCCCTCCCCTGGAGCATAGCCTCATTACTTGTGTCCTTCACTGCTTACTTTTCATGCACTCATTTTTTCTGTTTGATTAGGCACTCCATGAGAGTGCATGTGTTTCCAGTTGTCTTGATTCTGTGCTTTTCTCTCCACCCCCAGTGTTTCTCTGTCATTCCCATGTGCTTCTCCGCTGTCCCTGTGTCGAGTCTCCCTTGTGCTGCTTTCCCCTCCCAGCCACCTGCTCTTCATAGCTACCACCCCAGCCTTCAGCTTTCTGTTGCTGCCCCTTTATTGACCCACAGTCTTTTGTTTTTAATTTATTTTTTCTGTGGAGGATCAGACAGCAAAAATGCTTTGGCGCTACTTCTATTTCTTTAGCAAAACATGAACATTCGAAGTTCAATTCAGGCCCATTTTTAGCTGACCACTGCAAGAACTGCACCAATAATCGGAGGTTTATTTAATGTTGTGGTTTATTCGCAGTCCATTCATAAAATCAGGACATTCCTATTGTAATCGGAGCTAATGGCTAGCCCTGCCTTGCTGGCAGCAGCTTCAGAGATGAGACTAACACATGCAGAACGTGCTTCTTTACAAAACAAAGCCTGAATTCTCTAAAATCCTGTATTTGTAGCATGTGCTGCTTTAGTGTTGGGTGCAAATGTTTGCAAGTTATTTGTGTTCGAAAAAACCTTTGGTCTCTAGATATGTTATCTCCCTTAGCTTACAATGCACCAGGACAAACTCCCCACCTCAGATTGTTTTTTTTCATTATTTAGTTTGAACATTCCAGTTCCAGCTCTGGGACCTTCAACAACTTCTCTGGGACCTTCTATGCTAGTTGTTGAGGATTTGGCCTTGGCAATGGAAGAACTCTCCACCTCATCAGTGACTGAGGATTCAACTTTAAACCACTTTGCTGCTGCTTATTGAATAGAAATCCGCTGTATCAGGAATGACTGATGAGTAAGGGTGTTAGGGAAAAAAAGCCCTTCCAGTTTTGTCCTAAATGCAATAATATATTTCCTCGGTCCGATCAACATCAGGTCTGCAACCTCTGCTTGTCCTGAGATCATGAGGAGATGACCTACATGGCGTGCTGTCACCGAGAACACCACGGACCCATCACAAAATAAGCGTTGGTACCTGTCTGTCTGACAAACTAAACAAATCTGTTCAGCTTTGAGGACCTCATTAGGGCTGGACATGAAGAAAGGGGAGGCTTTAGTCCTGAAGTTCTCTCCTCTGAAACAAAGAAGGCGCTCCCGTGGTGACATATCTCAGGGGCCAAGACAGATCAGCTCTTTGGTCCTTCATTCCTTTACACTCACTAGAGTATCAACCCTCCAAGGATCAATCTCAGAAACGATCTCGCCCTGAGGCCAAGCACTGCTCCTGAGGGAATTAGGCTTCAGGCCTTAAGATAAGCCAAAAGAGGCACCGGCCTTTGGGGCAGCATTCTGGCCCTAAGACCGTTTGACCCGCGGGACCCGCACCACCTCCTCAGTCACCATAGCCGTCTGTGCTCTTAGACCACATTGATTCAGAGCAGGGCAACCTACATGATTCAGACCAAGATCCTCTGCCAGCAGGGGATGGGGATGATTCTTTGGAGGAGTATCATGTGGACCACAAGAGGATGCGGACCTTGAGCCCTACTCTGGTAAGACGTCCCCCAGATGACACCACTGCAAAGCACCCAGTTATACAAAGGGTGGCACACACCACAAGGTTATGGCTCCATTTTGGTAAAGAGAAGGATTACTTCCTAGGAGAGGCTCTAAGACCAAGATATCTGTTCAGTACTTGCTAAAAAGCATGGCCAAGTGCAGTTCTGATCACTTCAAAGACATGATCAAGGTAAGAGTCATCACCGTGTCAGCCTTAGGGTAGTCTTCACCCAAACATTTTGCTCACTCCCCTCTTGTTTGGCTTTAGGACTCTGCGCACTTTACCACGGCGGATAAGGGCCAAATAGCTAGTGCTCACTCCTTAAAACATGGTAAAATTAGCCTACACCTGATTGACACTTTTAGTTTGCTTAGAAGTCCATAGTGTTGTTGTACAAAATGTGCCCAGGGCCTGTAAATGACGTGCTGCTTGTGTGCCTGCAGCACTTATTGTGACACCCACTTGAGTAGCCTTTTAAAGTATGCCTCGTGCATGCCATTGCAGCCTGCATGCAGTTTTAAACTGCCAAATTGAACTTGCAAAATAAACCACTTGCCAGGCCTAAAACGCACTTTTTAATACATTTATGTCACCCGTAAGGTAGGCCCTAAACAACACACAGGGCAGGGTGCATTGTATTTTTAAAGTTGGACTTGTATTAAGTTTTACATCTGATAGTGAAAAACACCTATGTTCTTTTTTCAATACAATGAGGCCTACCTCTCCCACAGGATAACATAGGTTTACCTCATTACATTTAATATGTGATAATTTTTGTTTGTCACCAGGTAGAAATGTCATGTTTAGTCTTTAAAGAATTGTAATTTAAAATCCTCTTTAACGGTAAAGTCAGATTTTAAGTCAAAATTCTGAAAATTATACTTTTGGAAAGCTGGCATTTTTTTGTTCTGAACATTTGGTGCCTGCAGACTGTATCCTGTGTAACATGACTGTGATTAGCATGGGAGTTGGGCTTTGTGTAATCCTCCCAAACTGTAAGACCAAGGGGAGGCTAAATGATGGTTGGATGAGCCCATCCTGCCTGGGCCGAGCTGTGCCCTGCTTCACTTATATTTCAAAAGAGCTGCCGCAGAACACTCACAAAGAACTTCACATTAGTCTTCTCTCACCCCAGACCCTTTGGCACCTGGGCAGGGAGGAATAAAATTCCAGAACCATCTGGGGGCGAGGGGAGGGGGAACTCTAGATGTTTCTTTCACTTCAAAGCTGTCACCAGGTATAAAAATAGGAGCCTCAGACCCACTCTTCGGTTCACTCCGGACCTGCAGAGGAAAGTCAGAAGGCCTGGCCTGCACTTCAAAGGACTGCCCTGCTGCTGGAATCCTGCCTTGAACCAACCCTTAGAGGAAGGCCTTGCTGCTTGAACCTAAGAGTACCAGAATGGCTCCGAGGGCAAGTTGGCTGGCCTCCTGTTCTGAGCTACATGGGCACAAAAAGCTCCAACTTGAACCCTGCACCTGGACCCTGTTTGAAGTGAGTCTTGCACTCCTAGTGGTGCTCACCCACTCCTGGGCCCTTGAAACTGGTGCTAAGGGTACCTAAACAGTCTAAAATCCCAGATAGGCCAAATCCAACACTTGTGACTTGGAAAATGTTCCACCACAAAGTGCTCTGAGACTAGAGAGGAGACCGGGGCTTACCTGCCCACCAATCCGCCCAAGGTGCAGCACCGGTGGGCCTGACTTCACTGTAATTCCCACTACGTTCTTCTCTGCAGCAAATCCTGTTCAGTGGCTCCTGTCAGAAAGGCTATCCGGCCACGTGGAGCCCTCATCAGCTACAGCCTGCAGCTTCATCCTGCTGGAGATTTTCGACCTCCTAAAAAGAGTTTAACTGTAGAAATCTTCAGCACGACTTTGTCCAGCGGCTCTGCTATGGCGACGTCACCTCCTCGGACACCACTGGCTGCTTTGCTCTGCTGAACTTTACCTTCTCTGACACCTTTCCTCAAAATTTCTTCTAAGCCTAAAGGTACGCCGAGATCAGGCCCAATCCATCTTGTGTATCCCAACCGTGCTCCGTCAAGGTTGGCCATAACCTTCGACAGCCCCTGTCTCGCATAACTAGATGTTCGCCATTGGCGGTTTGATCATTTAAGCAGTAGTTTTTACTAACAACTTTAAGAAGGCATAATTCCGGTTCTACAGATTGAACTTTTGTTGTTTTTGGTGTCAAATAATTTATTACATTTTACTCTATTTTTCTAAATTGGTATGGGATTTTTCTTGTGTTGTGTTCTCACTTTCTTACTGTTTAATTGCTGCATAAATACTTTACACATTGCCTCTAAGTTAAACCTGACTGATTTTATGCCAAGCTACTAGAAAAGAACGAGTTAATTTAGTGAATTTTTGTGGTTCACCCTCACAGGGATTGGGTTGTTGCTTGTGAGGGTTCACTCCCCCGTAACCAAAAACCCAATTTCTAACACCAGTGGTGTAGAAAAATGTAAGGCTGCCCCAGACAACCCAGTATACATCAGGGACACTTGCACCAGACTCCTTGGTGGTGCACACAGCCAGTAAAAGAGCCTCATCCCAGGAAACAGGTGATGTGCCTCCTCCAGACAAGTTGAGCAAAACGATTAACACAGCAAGGAAGTAAGTGGCTGTTAGGGCAGCCACTTAGAGGAAAATTGTCAGCTCTGTTGGATTGCTCTCTAGATATGACTGCTACCACTGGGAAGTAGTGGAGGAGATGGCAGGCACCCCTTGGAGGCATATTGCAGACAGGAAAAAGAACTGGTTGCAGACGTGAAAATAATTTCCAGCGCCAATATTTGGTGCACCCAGGATTCTCCTGACATTACCTCCTGAATACCAGCATCCAACTGTGATGCCATGCATGGCTCAAAGTGTGTGGGTTCAGGCTGGAGGTTCAGCAGCAGCTCATTAGCGTCCCGTTCAAGGGTGACCATCTGTTTGGGTCTCAAGTCAACAGTATTCTTGAGAAAACTAAAAAAGAATGAGACCGCTGAGACGGTGGGCCCTCTACAGTCCCAAACGCCCTGGTTTGCCTTGCAAAAGGCAAGAGGAGGTGCGGAGACTTAACCCCCTAGCCAAAGGCATGGATACCAGCCTCACAGTTCTTCCAGGATAGCCAGGGACCCAGATCCTCAAGTAAAGGTAGCTACTGAGGAGAGGCAAGGCTAGAGGCGGCTCTGGCAAGGGTGCTTCTGCCTCCAAACAGTCACATTACTATAAAGATTGTGAGGAAACTGTTTAGGAAGAAGGTTTCATGCATAGTATTTGTACCTCACACAAGATTATATATGTGCCCATTATAAGAGTGTCTAGAAAGGCAATGGTTACAAGCAGAGATTCAATAGGAATATCCAGTGTTAGCTGGGGCCCAAGGTTCAGCAATGCTTAAAATGGTTAAAAAAAAAAAAAAAACCACTTACTTTTGGACTGGTCATTCTTGGCCCCTACCCACAGGTGACAATTATCACGTATGCTTCACTCGTGTGGAGCACAACTCAACCACATCGTTATTCACGAGACTCCTGAACAGCGCGTTTTCATATCAGCTACCTGGAGCTGACTGTCATACAATTGGTGCTTATAGCATTCTAAATGCTCTTTTGAGGAAAAATAATCTTAGTAAAGATGGACAGCATGCCAAATGTATTGTGTCCAAAAACCGGGGGGAAGAGAGGTTGGCTCATCCACCTCAGCTGTCCGCACCAACTGAAAACATTTGACATTGGGCTATTCACAACCACATGTAGTTGTTAGCAGAACATCTGCCTGGGGTGGACAATGACTTTGCGGAACACGAGCGGTAGATAAATCCCCAAGTACTTCATGTGTCTTTCCAGAAATGGGACATGCTCACAATCGATCGGTTCTCCACAGTCAAATGCAAAAAATGCCAAAACTTCAATACCTACTACCTACTCTCACACTCCAAGACCAATGCACTGTGGATAAAAAGGTCTGTGGTCTTTGGCTTACACTTCTTCTGATGCCATATGTAGTTAGGAAAATAAGGCAGACATCCATGACCCTCATTCTGGTCGCACTAACTTAGGCCAGTCAACCTTGATAATCCATGCTGCTGGAAATTTCAATCCATCTGCATGAAAAACTGATTAGACCAGACTTCTGACTCCGCATCAGAGTCTGGTCAGACATCTATACCTCTTGGAAATGACCCTACTAAACTGGCTCCTGAAGTCTTAAAGTTTGGTTTACTTAAACTCCCAGAAAAGTGTATGCAAATTCTTTGTCAATCAATCAATCAGGCAATTGTAAGCGTGCTACTCACCCGTGAGGGTCTCAAGGCGCTGAGGGGGGGGGGTCCGCAGATCTGTTTAGCCGAAGAGCCAGGTCTTGAGTGTCTTCCTGAAGGTGTTCAGGTAGGGGGCGCGTCTGATGTCTGCCGGTAGCTCGTTCCAGGTCTTGGCTGCAATGTGAGAGAAGGGTCTTCTGCCTGCTCTGGCTCTGTGGATGCGCGGGGCTTCGGCCAGTGTGAGGTTGGAAGATCGGAGGTTTCTTTTGGGTACGTGGAAGTTGATTCTGTCGTTGAGGTATTTGGGTTCGTTGTTGTGTAGGCATTTGTAGGCGTGAGTGAGGATTTTGAAAGTGACTCTTTTCTCCACGGGGAGCCAGTGGAGACTTCGTAGGTGTTGGCTGATGTGTTCGTGTCGGGGGATGCCGAGGACGAGTCTGGCGGCGGTGTTCTGTATTGTTTGGAGTTTGCGGAGTAGGGACTTGTTGATGGCGGCATAGAGTGCGTTTCCATAGTCCAGTCTGCTGGTGATGAGTGCGTGGGTGACTGTCTTCCTTGACTCAGGTGGGGATCCACTTGAAGGTCTTGCTGAGGATGCGGAGGGTGTTGAAGCAGCTGGAGGTGACGGCGTTGACCTGTTGGTTCATGATGAGTGATGAGTCGAGTACGATGCTGAGGTTCTTGGCGTGGTCTGAGGGGGTAGGTGGGATTCCGAGGACGGTCGGCCACCAGGTGCTCTCCCATGCAGAAGGGGTGGTACTGAGGACGAGGACTTCTGTCTTCTCGGCGTTGAGCTTCAGGCAGCTGTTGGTCATCCGGACTGCGACGTCTTGCATTCCTTTCTGGAAGTTGAGTTTGGCAGTGGTGGGGTCTTTGGTGAGGGAGAGGATGAGCTGGGTGTCATCGGCGTAGGATACGATGTTGAGGCCGTGTTGTCGGACGATGGCTGCGAGGGGGGCCATGTAGATGTTGAAGAGGGTGGGGCTCAGTGATGAACCCTGTGGGACTCCGCAGGTGATTTTCGTGGGGTCGGAGAGGAAGTGTGGGAGTCTGATCCTTTGGCTTCTTCCGGTGAGGAATGATCGGATCCAGTCCAGGGCTGTTCCTTGTATGCCTGCGTCGTGTAGTCTGGCGACTAGTGTGCGGTGGGAGACGGTGTCGAAGGCCGCTGATAGGTCGAGTAGGATGAGGGCTGCGGAGTGGCTTTGGTCCAGGAGGGTGCGGATGTCATCTGTGGCGGCGAGTAGGGCGGTCTCTGTGCTGTGGTTGCTTCGGAATCCGGATTGGGACGGGTCGAGGACGGCGTTCTCTTCAATGAATCGTGTCAGTTTCCTGTTGACTGTTTTCTCTGCAACTTTGGCTGCGAAGGGAAGGAGCGAGATGGGCCGATAGTTCTTGAGATCGGTGGGGTCAGCTGTGGGCTTCTTGAGCAGGGGTCTGACTTCTGCGTGCTTCCAGTCATCTTGGAAGGTGCCTGTTTTGAAGGTGGTGTTGATGGTGCGTTGTAGTTCGGGTGCGATGGCGGCCGCAGCTCTGTGGTAGATGTGAGGGGGGCAGGGGTCGGTGGGGGCCCCCGAGTGGATGCTTTTCATAGTCGAGGCGGTGTCTTCGACCGTGACAGTTGGAGATGGTGGGCTGGCTGGTGTTTCTGGGGGGCGGGGGGCCGTCTGTGGCACCTGGTGGATGGTCGATGAAGTTGTCATAGAGGTTTTTGATCTTGAGGTGGAAATAGGTTCCAAGCTTGTCGCAGAGGTCTTGGGATGGTGTGATGTCTGTGGCTTCGCTGCGTGGGTTGGTGGATTCCTGAATGACACTGAAAAGTTTCTTGGAATTGGTGGAGTTGGCCAGGATTTTGTTGTGGTTGAAGTTCCTCTTGGTGGCTCTGATCTGGTTATGGTAGTCCGTCAAGGCGTCCTTGTAGGTGGTGTGGTTTTCGGTTGTCTTGGTGTTTCTCCAGTTCTTCTCCAGGCATCTGCAGGTGCGTCTGGCTTCGCAGCGGCCGCCATTAAGTAGGGGAGGTGGGAGGGAGGAGAGGCTGGGAGGCGGGAGTGGGGGAATTCCGGAGGAGAATTCCGGGGGGGGAGCGGTGGTGAACCAGGCGGCTTTCCTGGGGCGTTGTCAGTCGGGGTTGCGTAGCGGGGCAAGCTCGTCTGCGCAGTTGAAGATCCAGGTGTGGAGTTCTCTGGCTGCGTCGTTTGCGTCGGGTGCCCAGGTGTGGTTGTCTCGGGTGAGGGTGGAGTTAAGTTGCTCGTCGGTAACCTTGCTCCAGTTCCTTCGAGGTGGGCGTGGGGCTGGTTTGGGTGCCTTGGGTTTGTTGATGGCGAAGTGTACGCAGTGGTGGTCGGTCCATGGCGGCTGCGTTGTGTGGCTGAATTGGACGCTGTTTCCTGCCAACAAGATGGGGTCGAGGGTGTGTCCTGCTCTGTGGGTCGGTGTGTTGACGAGTTGTTTAAGTCCGATGCTGGCGAGGTTGTCACGAAGGATGGTGGAGTTGGGGTCGCTGGGGTTGTCGAGGTGGAAGTTCAGGTCTCCAATGAGTATGTAGTTTGCTGAGGCGATGGCGTGGGGTGCGATGAAGTCGGTGATGGTGGTGGCAAAGGGTGTTCGGGGGCCGGGGGGTCTGTAGATGAGGGTTCCTCAGAGTGTGGCTTTGGGGGTGTTCGGGATCTGGAAGTGCAGGTGTTCGGCAGAGGGGAAGGTTTCGCTGGAGGTGGTGAGGCGGAGGGTGCTCTTGTGGGAGATGGCGAGGCCCCCTCCTGGGTGGTTGGGGCGGTCTTTCCTCTGGATCTTGTATCCGTCTGAGATAGCGGTGCTGATGTCGGGGGCGGAGGATGCGTTGGTCCAGGTCTCTGTGAAGAAGGCAATGTCGGGCGAGAGAGAGTCGAGTAAGTTCCAGATTTCCATGGCGTGTTTGTGTACGGAGCGTACGTTGAGGAGGATGCATTTTAGGGTGTCCCCGGTGTTGGAGGCCGGGGTGGCGGAGAGGGTCTGGCGGCAGTGGAGGCAGGAGAACTGGCCGTGGGTCGTGTTTGGCGAGGCCTGTTGGCATTCTCTAAGTCTTCCAGGGTTGAGTGCGAGGAGGGTGGTGGTGTCGTAGCGATGGGTAGTGGGAGGTCCAGAGTTCCTGGCGCTGGCCGCGGACGGGCGCAGACGGGCTTGCCTTTGGCGCGCCTTCGGCGCGACCACGCAGCGGCCGCCATTAAGTAGGGGAGGTGGGAGGGAGGAGAGGTGGGAGGCGGGAGTGGGGGAATTCCGGAGGAGAATTCCGGGGGGGGGGGGGAGGGGCCGCAGGGGCAGCAGCGGCGAAAGGAACAGGCAGGCACAAGAAAATAAAAACAGTGGTGGAATTAGAGCAAGACACAGATGGGCACAATAACAGTGGCACAACAGAAAAAAAATCAGAAAAAAACGCCTGAGAAAGGTTACGGTGGTTGCAGGCAGTCTGGTCCGGAGCAGGCAGCAGGGAGCAGGCAGCAGCCTTGAACCTCCCAAGGAGGAGGTCGGGGTCTGGAGGCAAGAGACGGCACAGCGGAGCTGCGGGGAGAGAGTGGACCTAGACCGAGGGTCGGAGGTCTTACTCGCGCTCCCCTGCAGCGGCCGCCATTAAGTAGGGGAGGTGGGAGGGAGGAGAGGCTGGGAGGCGGGAGCAGGGGAATTCCAGAGGGGAATTCCGGGGGGGAGGGGCCGCAGGGGCAGCAGCGGCGAAAGGAACAGGCAGGCACGAGAAAATAAAAACAGTGGTGGAATTAGAGCAAGACACAGATGGGCACAATAACAGTGGCACAACAGGGAAAAATTAAGAAAAAAACGGCTGAGAGGTTACGGTGGTTGCAGGCAGTCTGGTCCCAGTTGGAGCGGGCAGCAGGCGCAGGAGCAGGCAGCAGCCTCGAACCTCCCAAGGAGGAGTTCGGGGTCTGGAGGCAAGAGACGGCACAGCGGAGCTGCGGGGAGAGAGTGGACCTAAACCGAGGGTCGGAGGTCTTTGTGAGGCAAACAAACCCATCACGCAAGCCTGCAGTTCCCTAAAGTGGAAAGGTTTTGTCTTTAGGAAGACAGATATGTCCACTTAAGGCATTATTTGAAAATATCTTTGATGCATGGTGCTTCTCCAGACAGCAGGGTGGCATACTCTTTTCATTTACATATTGCCGCAGTAGCAGCTTACATGCAAAACAGAGAACATCTGTCTCTGTTTAAAATATCTGTTGTAGAGTCCTTCCAGCTGGGCCATAGGAGTGTTTCTCCAAGGACTCGACTAGCTAAAGCCTGGAATCTGAACGCAGTATTGACAAGACTTATGGGGCCTCCTTTTGAGCCTCTAAACTTGTGAAACATAATTTGTGTCAATTTTCTTGTTGCTATTACCTCACTAAGAAGAGTTGGCATTACCAGTGTGCAAGCCGTTATCAAGGTACACAAAGAAAGAGTGGTTTTTAAGGACAAACCCAAAATTTCTTCCAAAAGTGTTTTTTCTTTTCCATGTAAACCAGACAATTGAATTGACCAGTTTCTTCCCACGCCCTGAGGTATTGGCTGAGAGGGTATTTCATACATTCCATATCAAATGGGCTTTATTGTACTATATTTACAGAAGAAAATCCATTAGAAAAACAAAACAGCTGTGTTGCTTTTGCATACCCTTTCCTAGAAAACACACTTTCCAAAGAAGCCATAGCCAGATGGATAGTTAAGTGTATACAGACGAGTTATGAGGCTAGGAATACACTACAAGCAGTGCCTAGGGCACATTCTACCTGAAGGTTGGCATCTTTTATATCCTTATTAGGGTATATTCCCATAGCAGACATACGTAAGGTTGCTACATTGTCAATGCCACACATGGTAACTGAGCACAACAGTATGTATATTTAAGCCCATCAGAAAGCTGTTTAGCCAAACAGTCTTTTAGAGACTTAATTTCAAACATCTACATCATCTGCTTACTAGCCACATGTTAGAGGAAAATTTGCTTTGCATAGCATGTTAATCTACAGCAGCACATGCTTCAATGGTAAATGTTACATACCCTTTAACCATCTGTTGTAGCTTGGAGTGCTTTGATGCACAGTACATATATTATGTATTTTTTCACTACTCTCTAAAATCCACTGGCATTATCACCCACAGGTAAAACAATTTGAGGTAGTCTTTGTCCCGCTGCATTGTGGGCTAAAGGAAGAGTCACTAACCATCTCAAAAATTGTAAGTGGCAACCTGTAATAAGCTCCTATCTCACCATCTCAGAGTTCTGGTGACCTTTGCGAACAACTCATTTTTAAGCCTTGTGGTTTGTCACCAGAACACTTCAGTGGCAATACAGGACCATATTAAATGGTCACTTAATATGTAGCCTTTCTCTATATATATATATATATATATATATATATATATATATGCATGTAGAAACACAGGAGTATAAAACAAATAAAGTAAAGGGGTAAGGTAAATTAAAGGCCTGGACGGGGAGGGCATCTCAATACTAGAAGTTTAAAAATAAGTACGTTTTGATATATTCACAAATGTATGCAAAAAATGCAACCCTGCAATGTTGGTAATGCAGCACTGCCATCTACAATTTAAAAAAAAAATCCCATGCTTGTGGCATAGTTAGCTTTTTTGTTAATACTGGTGAAAGGGTATTCCAACAAGGAAACTGTTGTAATCCAACTTGTGGCCAGGCTAAAAAGGAGATTGAGTGTGTGTCTTTTCTTGTTCCATAGGTGGAATCTGACTGATGTTGAGGATTCTAGTAGTGGGCTCCAGCTGCATGATGGATTTGAATAGCATTCCAAAGTTCTTGGTAAAGGACAAGGATGTCAGAACTCCAGGGTAGAACAAATGTGGGGTGTAGATGTGATGGGGCAGAGGATGCACGGAAGAAAATGAACTTCATGAATGACTGACTGGCCATCCAAATGGCTGGAGCCATACCAAGATATGTATTCGAATATCAACGGAGAATGAGAACATAGAGCATAAACTAAATATTGTCAGCCTAGATTTGAAGGGGGATTGGAAGTAGCAGTTATCACTGAAGGAGGAGGTATAGTTGAAAAAGAGGATTTGTCGAATACTGCCTTTTGTAGGGCTGTATTAAGAGTGCAGTAGGTACAAGGAAAGAGAAAGATTGATCAGTGAGTTAGAAATAGAGCCAATCTATTGCTGTGCTAGTAATACCAGTGGAAGTGAGTAATACTATTATGGTCAGTTGTTAAACCGTCTCACCAGAGCAGATATTTTGGTAAGTGTATGGATGGATGAGAGGTGATTGCTGTGGACAGAGGTAATTAATTTGGAAACCTACCTGAAGGAATTCTTTGGGATTTTATTGGTGATCTAACCTGTGGACAGTTCGTTAATAATGACTTTGACTCCAGGATACTTAAACCATAGTAGGTGGTGTCAGAGAGGATGGAGTAATTAAGGAGTGAGGTAATGTGATATCTCATATTATTGATCATTGCCTTAAACATATCTAACTCAAATAGTGCTCAGTGGTTTGCTAACTGGTTGCAGTCCAACCAGCTTTCTATCTCAGGTTGGCACATTGGCAAAGTTCTTAGTACCAAGGCAGTCTAGAAAACCTATTTTCGGGCTCGTGCTCTGGAAGATCCAGGAAACTTATTGTTTGCCACCCTGTGCATTGCTTGTTGTTCTAGATCTTTGAGTAATTCTGGATGACACACTCTAGTTACTAACCTATTTCTGTTAGCAGAGCCAGCCGTTATAATAGTCACTTCCTTTAGTTCGCATAGGTACTTTTGCTTCTTTTCTGCTTTAGATTTGTTAGGCGCTTGGCTTATAAAAGGTTCTTCCTTGTTTTGATTTCCATTTTGGAGTGTCGTGTTTTGAACTATTTGATAATGACACAACCTATTCCTGTAGGGATAGACTTAAGAGCACCAGTTGCAGAACATCTCCTTAGCGGTTGGGTAATTTTTGTTGTAAACGCAGGTCGCACAGCCTCTTGAAATATTTTACTCGTGGTTGTAGTTTGATGCTGTAGATCCCAATACAGGACGGTTTCAACATGCAGAGCTGCTGCAATCCTGGCAAATATGAACCATGTTGTGACTTAGCAGCCCCATTAAGTTATTTGGAACATTAAGCATGGTTTGGTGGTCAATTACCTCATATGCCTCATGTAGTTCGAAATATAACAATGATTCCTTTAAGCAGCAATAGGGCTACTTGGCCTGTATTAGCTGGGCATACACCATATCCTGACATTGCAAATCTGACAACTGTAAAAGTAAGGTACTTGCTTATCCAGATAGTGGTCATTTATAGACGACCTCAACAATATGTTCTACAGTCAACTACTGCGGGACCCTTGGTTCCTGGTCTTGCACAACACGCACATCCAGCGGTGTAGGCAGTTAGTCCACAGACTTAATGTTATTATGGGCAACATACCCAAAACTCAAATCAATAAAAAGTAAATAGCGCTGGGGAAAGTTAGTTATTCTACAGGACAAGCTTTCTTTGGTCCTTGTACAGCACAACATCTACCCTAAAAGTAAAGAAATTGATGCTAAAGGGAACTGCAAAAACAGTGGTGCAAACCTTTAAGGTAGCTGCTGTAATACACTCTAAAACTAAGATTGATGCAGTCATTTTAATGGCAATACAAGCCACTGTGAAAAGGTAAAAATATTTTGATGGTTCACCCTTTAAGTACTCTTACACCCTCACTAAAGATAATGTTACTTTTGAGTTCTATACCTGTAGTAGCAGTTAGACATATTCCCAATGAGCAAGCGAAGTTAATTCTAATTAGGGAAGCTTACGAGAGGATAGCATATGCTCATGTTGGTTTTAGTGCTACAGCAGCCATACTGGTAGCTATATTTACTGAAGCTTATTAAAACAATATGTGCACAAGGCAATATTTGTCAACAAATAAAACATTAAGCTGTTGTAAGACCAACACACACTCCCCTTAGTATCTCCTGTAAACCCTTTGGGTTAATTTCCCTCAACCATTTTGGGCCACTCATGAGTATTAATAAAAACATATTGGTTATGGTTGGTTAGTGCTTTAGATTGTTTTGGCTTTGATTACAAAAAACAGACTGCTTGAGTAGTCATAAAAGACTTGCAGTGCTTACTAGCATTGGGAGCAGTTCATACCTTTCAGACAACCATCCTGCGCTTACCGCTAAGGCATTCATCAATGCCGTGTCTGCTTTTGAAGCACAACTGCTGTTTTCACACCTATTCCAAAATGGAACAGCGTAGTACAAAAAGCCGACAGTTGCTGAAACAAGCTTTGACCACTAGGGTATTGGGTAGAGGATTGACGTGGCTGCATAGCCTTTACGAGGCTCAAAGAGCAATAAATTGCTTGCCTAGACGAGTATCAGTTGGTCACACCCCATACGAATTACTCCTCAGAGTATGTGCGCTGTAAAAGTGGCAAAGTTGAAAACACCTGATTCTGTTTCCCGCTTGACTCTGTTACAGACTGTTCAAGAAACTAGAACTAAATTATCCAACAAGAAGAATTCTGACTCTGCCGTCAATGAAGATAGCGTTTCTAAACATTGCTGACAGGTGGCTCCCCAAAGTGTAAGAGCTATTTCAGGAGAAAATCCCTGACAAGCAAGTCGTTGGCCTGTCTTACGGACCACCTATTCCAGTTCTTGGGGTTGAAGGTACTCGGACAGTAATTTTGCCACCACTTTGTGGTGCAAAAAAGAGCAGGAAGATTTTGATCAATCACATTAAAAAGCCCTTTGTGGACAATTCTGTTCAGAAGACCTCCATCAACTTCAAGGTGCCTTCGAATTAGACCAACCCATCCTTTTCCTCTTCTGGAAGAGCTATCCCCAGAAGAGTACAGCCATGCTGTAATCTTCAGCCCCATTCAGGGTCCTGATGACTGTGCTGTGTCTCCAGCTTTACACTAAGTGCCAGTTTCAGCGAGCCAAACTGAGGCTGCAATATCGGCAATTGCAACCTCAGCAAGATTAGTTTGTTATGGGCCACCATCACAACCCACAATAATTAAAATGATACCACTGCAAGGAATTGTTCTACGAAAATGACTGCGATACAGATTTTGAAAGAAGCAAAATAATAATCGCTCCTCCAGTCAGGCCACGCTACAGGTGACTTCTTGCTTGCTTTTGGTTCTGCGACAGATGCCTTTTCACACCATGGTTATACATCTGGATTTACACTGGAGTCTTATCAATTCTAATGTGGATAACAATGTTGGTCATAATTCTACATTTGGTACATTGGAAATATCTTCCTGATAAAACAGTGCCATTTACTGTGATTCAGGAATTGAAGACTGATTCTTTTTCTCACGCAGTACTGCGGAATTATCATGAATATAATGCTGTGAACATCACTGTGTATCCTGTGCCTGACAGTGTTGTTTAGGAAAAAGTTTATTAGTTCATGGCTTTGACAGTAATAATGTTTTAAAAATATCCCTAGATGACATGGCACTGTTTGTAAATTCATGGGACGTAAAGGCTAATGATAGACCTAGGCTCCTGTGCCTCCTTAGACAATGAAGACACATATTTAAACGCAGAAAATCATCAGAAGCTGTTTGGCTTTCATCATTACGGACACCATTACATTCATAGATCAAAAAGCCCCAAGAAATGTATAATTACGCATAGTGGGAGCTTTGTCGTGCCCACCCATAAATAGTCCTTGAAGTTTCCAGAAAAGATTCCCTTATTTTAATAGTGATGACTGGTCTGATCCATCAACCTTATATTATTCTCAAGAACCAGAAAAACTGAAGAAAATACTGATCACCCATCACAAATGTATTTATTCTACAGTTCATTGATTCACTTGTTTTCCGAGGTTACGCATATTAGAAAGAAAATGTAAATTAAAAATCTGTATGTGGAACCAAGTTTTGACAGGTTAAAGGTATAGATAATGTATTCTCAAAGAAATGATATTTATAAACAAAACGATTCAGCAGAACACATGCATGAGCTTTGCATATGTTAGAAATGTGAAGACTCAATACATTGCAAAAATTAATCTGACACATTTTTTAGGCTGGATATGGAAATAACATCACTGAGAGTGAATTGAGTGAAATGGTGCAGAATATCACATATAAATTAACTGTGTTCAACTCAGGGTTTCTTTCCAAAGCTGCTGGTCTGTTAGCAAACAGACCTGAACCTTGATATAACATATGTTCCTCAATGACTAGAACCATGTATAGTGTTGGGAAATTATGCCAAAGATAGTTACCTCATTCCAGTTTATATTAAGTGCTGTGAAAGACCATATGTGAAACTAACGGAAGACATGGATTAGAGTAATTTGCTCCTCGGTCCACGCCCCATGCAAAATAAACTAATTAAGTCGACCTCGATATATGCCTTTGTTTAAGGCGATCAAGCATGTTCTTGAAGAAATCTGCAGAAAGAATCATGGAAACTGATAAGCAAATAATGCGAACTGCGTTTGAGGTTTTTGACAAAGGTTTTCGAACACTCTCAAAACGAGTATACACCATCTCAAACAATATTTCTTCTACCCTCAATCTTTTAAAAGAAGATTTGAATCTTTTCATAAATCGCACCTCATAAACTAGTCTGTCATGTTTAGTCCTTATAATTTGACCTCAGTAAAGAAAACAGCAGTGAAAAAAGAAGAATCATACACCATTTTATCAATAGAAAAGTTACTGAGTACCCCATTTTTTGTGGCAGAAGACCCACATATTATGTGGCTCTTACATTAAATATTCTCCTTGATAATCTACACTCATAAACACATCTGCATGCACCAGCCCTCTAGGGCACTCACTCCTCTGTGATTCAATAACTGTACACAGGACCTGTAACCCATTGAAGCCTGGCCTTGCTTGTAAATAACTTGCAACACCTGTTTCAAATATTCCTTTTTATCATACACACCTACAGAATAGTTCTTATGTAATTATGCAAGTGAAAGTTGTTGTCAGTTTACTCTCGGCTAAATTTGTGTTATTTGTTTTCAAAACAATATAATTACAGTGGCACTACATTTTATCTTCCTCAAGAGGAGTTGTTTGAAAGTGTTCTGAGGCCAAAAATAGACATGATAAATAAACTTTGATAAGCTTACTGCAATCCTAACACAGAAAGAGATGCCTTTAAACTCTGTGGCGAAAACGTTTGCCCTGCAAACAGCCCGGTCTGCATCTGAGATTCAATTTCTGCAGACACAATTTGTAACACACTTTGCGGACCTATTGCACACCATCTTCCATGCATCAAATACAACAGATATACCCAATGTTTTTAAAACCAATGGATGTGGCCAATTCATTGGCTTTAAGACTATTTTTGGATTCATTCCTTCCTTCAGTTTATTGTTGTCGAAACTGGTGGAATTTCATCTAGGCTTCTAGTAGTTAGTTTTGTAATTCTCATTTTCTTCGTAGTAAAGAAACAAAGCCAGCATAACTGCTAATGTGCATCAAAGTAACATCTACTCGACTGAAAAACAATCTTTAAATATATTCCTGGCTTCGTAGTGTTTTTGAGTCTACCTTTCCATGATGAAAGAGGGTTTAAGTTCCACTAATTATGCCTGTGATATCTCATAGGATTAATAGTTACCTGAAACGCATCACATTCAAATGGTGATCAGTGGATTTCATGGTGTTTGCAGTCCAGTTGCCTTTCTGACTCGAGTTGGCACATTAACAAAGTTATTAGTATCAGGGAGTCTAAAAAGCCTATTTCCAGGCCATGTTCTGGAAGATCCAGAAAACATATCAAGGCTTCCATACTCGAATGTGATGGGAACCCCACCCCAACTGTAAAATGTTCTGCACCATAACCTTTTTGATTTCCAGTAATTCGCTCTTACACAACAAGGTGTTTTGCACTTGTATATGGAAAGAACAACAGTCTGGCTACTCTGCCCATCACCACCTTTCTCTGGTTGGCCAAGCACATGATCTAATATTGCAACTCCTGGGACTGGATCTCCGCTATCACTGCTCTTCCGCCACTGGACACACTTCTTCCATATCTCGCTGGTGACCCATAGGCATTCTGACCATTAAGGGAACATCTTTCTCCAGTGTGTTCCCAATGAGTTGTCCAAAACAGCTTTCATCCAGTCATGGAAAGTGTCTTTCAATATCACTGTGGGCACCCCAGCACTCTGAGGTTGTTCCCCTCTGCACATTTTCTACCAATTTCAGCTTCGACTCCAGCTTCAGTATGGCCTACGTAGCATTTACTTTGAAGGAGGACATTTCTGCATCTCATTAGTAATCACAGCAGTCTACTTTTCAAAACCTGTATCTTAGCCTACACTCATCCAGTCCTCTGCGCCAAAGTTGGTAGTATTTCATTCAGGCCTCACAGCTGCTTTCCCCTTTGTCTAGTCCACAGACATCTCACACTTTACTCACCCTGAAAGTTGGTGGTTATCGTTGGTTCAGCAAAATCATGATCCATGAGCCAACCTCCACCCCCACTCCTACAGCATTAATTTTCACCATCAAACACAGATTTAACAATGATATGATAAACACTACATCTCACCGAGATACCACACTCTTCCATTGATCAGCAGGTCTAAATTGTTTAACAGTCCGCTACTTAGAAAAGGCCTTTGAACACACTGCTATCTTTCACTTTCTTCCTCTGTACCTCCACTTCGACCCATTTAGCCTTGTTAAGGTTGACCACTCTCACACCATGTTTCGCATCATAGTATGCCTTGTAACAGAGCTGTGACTTTCGAATGTTATCTTTTACTTCCACTAAAGATCAGTTGTTTAATATGCAATTCTTCAACCAAGTCTGGTTGTCTCTAGTCATCATCATCATAAAAACTTTATTTCGGTCATTACGACCATAAAAGTGCGAATGCATACAGTATAAGGATCCAGAATAAATACATATCAAAAGTTCGTTAGCTACAAGATATCAAATTTCAACTAATTTAGTTATCCCGGACATTCATATAATCAGTTAAAATAACATTCAAAGTGATTAGGACTGTGGAAGCAAAAGCCTATGCCCAGATAGAATTATGCAGCATGACCCGCCATGCAGTCACAGTACTAAAAATAACTCTATAGTCAAAGCTAAAAGACATACACATTTTTTAAAAATTGACTAAAAAACTTGGTTAAAAGAAAAATGCAAGCAATCACATTTTTGATGCGGACCTTCTAATGATCCACATTTTACCAAGGAACTTGGCAACTGCGCAAGCGACTAAGATCCTAGAGTCGGATTTTAAAATGCCCAACGCTTCTTGATGGCATCGAGTTCCAAGCAGCCTGCAAACAGGGGATAGCCATTTAGTTCTCGGGGAATGATACATGGGGCCCACAAAGAAAATATGTCTAATTGTCTCAACTGTAAGGGAACAACCTGGGCAATACTGCATTGCAGGGGAGGGCTGTCGCCAAGCAGCTGTAAAGGAGTTCACAGGAAGGGAGCCAAATCTAAATTGTATATAGAGCTTCCTATCCTGCGGAATCATGATGACCTCCAGGTATTGTTCATAAACACTTAACAGTGTGAATTCCATAAAATCCAATGTGAGGCGGCCCCAAGACTGATAAGAAATAGTGGTCTGTGCCACCCAGTTCCAATATTGGGTCTTAATCAGTTCTTTTCTAGGCAATAGTGCAAGGTCTTTTGTGTCCGCCGAACTCCCCAGCCCTATCGTAGAGAGCAGGGACCTCACCTTAGCTAACCAACCAATTTTCTTGAAGCGGTCGAGTGTACAAACGTCATCGAGTGCAGCAGCACTCTAGTACAAAGCAGTCTTCCTCTCAAAAACTTAAATGAAGTATGACCAGTCACAGTGGACGAATTACGGTACGCCCACAACAGTTTCTTAACCTCCACTTCCAAATTCTCGCAATTTTTAATAACGAATAACAGGTTTTACTTGCAGATTCTGCAACAGAATTTTCACAATCATTGTGTGTATAGTTTCCAGAAGTCTTTTCAGGTAGACTGGGAAGGATACAGGGACTCCAACACAGAATAGTTTTGAAGGATAAATTAGTACGTGTTACGCATAAAGTGAGGAACACTCCTTTAAGTATCAGGGATGAAGTCAAGCAAGAATTGAATACGTTCAGTGAATTGGGTATAATTGAAAGTGTTAAGACCTTTGAATGGTAAGCTCCTTTGTTCGTAGCACAAAAGGTCAAGGGTATGGACCGGTTATGCATTGACGTCCATGACCTGAACTCTAATATTGAGTTGACAAATTCCCACTGCCCAGCATTAATGAAATGGTTAGCATGACTCACTACTTAAGACTTAACAGCAGCCTACCATCAAATTCCATTCCATATGGAGAGTAAACTCCTTACTGCATTTATTATACCATATGGTTGCTTCCAGTTTACTTGCATGCCTTTTGGTCTTGTATTTGCTTCTACTGTATTTCAGCGGTTGATATATCCGTTCAAGAGTTAAGAAGGCATGTTTTTTATTTTCAGGAAGATATCCTAGTCATGGGCAGAAGTAAGGAAGAGCATAATTTTAGACTTAAGAATTGTCCTGAACACACTCCGTGACAAGGGTCTTACTGTTGGATTTAAAAAAAGTACATTTGCTTTGAATTCAGTAACTTTTCTAGGACATGGAATCAGCGAGAAGGACATCTTTCCTAAGAAGGAATTAGTAGAGGCCATTCTTGATGCTCCCTCTCCTTGATCAAAAGATATTAGACCTTTTTTAAGCCTTTCAGAATTGTATTATAAGTTTGTTAAAGATGGTATTGAGACAGAATATTGAGCTGGAAATGTCGACTTACACAAATATCGAGTTGGAAATATCGTGATTCAGAAATATCGACGGCGAGAATATCATGGTCAAGAATATATAATTTAAGGTAAGAAATATTGCTTTTAAAAATATAGAAGTCAATAATATTGTTTGCAAAAATATAGTTTTAAATATCGATTTTTTTTTTTAATTAGTGTTAAGTATTTTAGTTTATATTTTAAATGTATGTGATGTATGTTTTTTTGTATAAGTAGTGTTTGTTTTTTAATATTTGTTAAATTTTTAGTAGTTATCAATTTTATTTTAATTACATTTTGTGTTTTTTAGTTCCGTAGCGGGTTGTGGGTTTATAGGGGAATAGGGTGGGAAGTAATTTAATTATAATAAATGAATGATTATTTTTATTTATTTAATTTAGATTTTATAGTGTTAATTGTGGGAAGTAATTTATTTGTAATTAATTAATTGGTGGTTAATTAATATTAATTAATTGATAATTATGGTAATTGTGTGGGTTTTTTAGGTCCGGGTCGTGGGGTTTATAGGGGTAAAGGGTGGGAAAAAATATATCACATCAATGCTCCCCATCCCTAATGGATCAAAAACAAAACTATCAACAGCATGTCAAATTATACAACATCACTCTCTCCTTTGATCAATCATACAACACTCATACACATACATTTATCATAATATCCAAACGAAAAATAAAAAATGGTGGTTGAAGAAAGGAGCCACAAACCAGGCTAGTAATGGTGTCAGAGACAGAAAAATATGGAAAAAGAAATATGGAAAAAGAATTGTACAATGTTAAACCGTAATAAAGAAATATTTTTTAGCAGACTTCATAGAACCATATCTGCTGTATTGATAACACAGCATTAATCTACACATATTCTTTAATTGGATAGCACTTTCTTCATATACTTATACTGTGAGAAAATAAGTTGAAAGTTTAGGAATAAGTCACATTCTTCTTATTCAGTAAATGCACCACTTCGTAGCTCCTGTCGTGAGGCGTGCCAACGCGCGTTTCGGTGTAGGGCTTCAACGAAGCCACCACCTTCTTCAGGGCACTGAGAAGATGAAAATAGGGATACGGCATGGATGGTAGGGGGGTTTTAGGAGCAGATGTCAGAGCAACGGATATCAGAACACCGTTCTAGAGAGAAAGATGAAAAAAACTCAAAACATGGCAATTTCATTCCCCTGTACATCCAGGGATAATTAAAGCAACAAATGATACAAAATTATGAAAAATGTCAAGTGCCTCAGCCACACCTCGTGCGCCGAATGGTAATAATGAACAGTGAGTAAAGAAGGCGGTTCAAGTAAGGTGTGTGCCTTCAGCCAGAAGCACAAGGATACCGGATAAGTGTGGGAAATAGAAAAGTGATCCAAACAGTTGCAATCACCTGCACCGAAAACAGTGATGTCAGGGGGAAAGAGTGAAAGTAAAGGAAAAATGACAAGACCAATACAGGCAACTTGCAGAAAAAAATGATAAGCCTTGGCGCTATGAAAGAAGTCGATATCCGGAGAAAATGCAAATCCAGAAGGAAATAAAGATTGCTGGTATGTCTATAACAATACAAAAATCAAATAGGGAAACACAAATTAGAATATAAAAGATAAGAAAAATGGAAACAGCACAGGCAGAAGATGATAAATGGCTACCTTACGAGAGGGGGCCTTGATGAACTCAGAATACGGAAACACGCAGCTCAGACATGGATACCCGGTCCGGGAAGGTGTGGACCGCCGAGGAAGCAGGGCCAAGGGCAAGTAAACCTATGGGCAAAAAGGTAAAAGTGAGCGGCGCTGTCCCCCCCCTAATAAAGTTGGCTCGGTGGGAGTCAGGAGGGCCCCTGGATGTAATAAAGCGGGATAGCCTAAAAATTAAGCTAAAAGAGACAGACAAGCAGAAGAAAGATAATAAAAGTCTCCGCAGGATGCGGACATAATGGTTTAATTAACCGGAAACCAATGAAAAGTAATTTTTTTATATTATTTAAAATTCTCAGTATCCGGTGGCCGCATCCGAAGTTGCAAGAACAATGTGGCCCGGGAAACGAGGGAAGATGGTAGCAGAGAATATACTTGTGACCCAGGTGCGGGCAAGGAATAAAACTCAAAAGAGACATAGCCCCCTTCTGAAAGACTAAATGACGGCTGATAAGTTGGGCAACCATAAAATGTACTCACTGATTGGAGTGGGAATAGTCAAATGTATCTTGCCACGATCCAACACTTTCCCAACTGTTGCACTCACTGGAGTGGGAATGCGTCCATTACTATTGATAATGGCATTACTCCTAGTCCTACTCCCTCGCCTTCCTTCAGCACAAGTGAGGCCCCGCCTCCCAACTAGACCTACCTCCAGCCCATAAAAACTCTGCCCGCCCCCACCTCCACCTGTACATAAACAAGCCGAGCTAGCACTCAGATGTACCGCACCGGGAGGGAGGGTCCTAGAAGGAAGGCGAGGGAGTAGGACTAGGAGTAATGCCATTATCAATAGTAATGGATGCATTACCTCCCGTCCCTCCCTCGTCTTCCTTCAGCACAAGTGAGGACAGCAAGCAGAAGAAAATGGAGACGGACAACTGAGTGATAAAGAACACCAAAATTAAATAACATGCCCCAAACACAGCAGATCAACATCTCTAGTCCCTCATAGAGGACAAGACCCAGTGGCCCAGAACAGTATCCAAACGCTCCAGACCAGCAATCCAATACTGATGGACAAACGTAGAAGGGGAAGACCAGGTCGCAGCCCAACAGATCGCCACCACAGAGGTACCCTGCAACTCCGCAACCGTAGCAGCCATACTGCGAGTAGAACAGCCTTGAACCCCAACCGGGGGATCCACCCAACGCAGCAAGTAAGCAAGCAAAACCGTGGACTGAATCCAACGACTCAACGTGACCGTGGAAGGTTTCACAACTTCCTCAGCAGGACCAAAAGTAACAAACAAAGCATCCCCCTTCCGGAAGGACTCCACAACCAGCAGGAATCACAGCAAAGCACGTCGCACAACCAGACAGACAGCGCAACCGAGACTCCGCAGCCGAGGAAGGAGCAGGACAGAACCCAGGCAAAATCACCCCCAGACAGAGATGAAAAGCCGAATTGACTGTAGGGACAAAGGATAGAAACGACACCAAAACGACCCAATCCGAAAAGATCACGCATAAGGGATACTTACAAGACAAAGCCCCCAACTCACCCAAGCGCCTAGCTGAGGTGATGGCCACCAAAAAACAAGGTTTAAAAGCCAAGAGCTGCAACTCAAGACCTGGAAGGGGCTCAAGGGAGGACCAGAAAGGATATCCAACACCAGCTGCAAATTCCAAGAAGGAAAGGAACCGACAGGGCGAGGAAAAAGTCAACCGACCCTGAAAAAACAAACGAGGCAACAGGCCCTCGTCATCCCTCAAATAACCCCAGGAGCCCCGAAAAGCCGGAATGGCCACCCATAGCACCTGCAGGGAAGCCACAGACAACCCCAGACGAGCCCCATCCTGAAGAAACCGGAGCACACAAAAAAACAGGTCCGCCACCGTGGGATCAACCCCCCTACCAGCACACCAGGCAGAAAAGGCCCTCCAACGCCTAGCACAAGACAGAAGGGTGGAGGACCTCCGAGAAGCCTGCAAAGTAACAGCCAGAGGGTCAGGGACCCCCAAAACAGCAAAGCCCCGCCGACCACCCGCCAGGCCGTCAGGTGTAACCTCCGCAAGGAGCACAGGAGAAGGGCCGGAAACACCAAGGGAGACGGAACCACCGGAAAGAGCCACTCCCGGTCGCAACACAACACGGACAGGAGAGGAAACCAATTCGCCCGAGGCCAACGGGGCGCAACCAACCCCACCCGAGCCCGGTCCCTCCGGACCCGAACCAGAAAGGCCCGGAGCAGCGGAAAAAGGGGGGGGGGGGAGGCATACAGAAGACCCCGAGGTTAAAGAGAGGACAAGCCGGCGACTCCCAGAGCCCTGGGACACCAGCCCAGAGAACAAAACCGGCCCACCTTGGCACGGTCTGGGACCACCACAGGGAGGCCCCACCGACACACCAACGGGTTGAACAAACAGGGAAGGAGGGAAAATCACCCAACACCCAAAGGCCCCGCAGAGAGTCCTGAAAAGGGAACCAGGGCCAGCCAAATCGCCCCCAACTCCCACCCGTTAAAATACCTCCGGGAGTCCAGCAGGGACCAGGATCCCCGAACCGGCCCCGACCCCAGCCAAGCCACCCAACCCGGACTTGCAGGCGTCCGAAGTCAACACAAGAGGAGCCGGAGGAACCAAGGAAATCCGTGCCAGAAGATGGCGCCGGCAGAGCCACCAGGAGAGCTCCAGACGCATCCGGACAGACATGTGCAATGGAGACAAGAGACTCCGAGATCCCGGGGACCAACACAACAGGATCCAGTAGGCCAGGCGAAGAAGGTGAAAACAAGCCGAGGGAACCAGCAACACCACAGAAGCCAGATGCCCCTGCCCCCGCAGCCACAGCACCGCCATAGGAGCTTCCCGGGACAACAAGGCCAGAACCTGCGACTGAAGCGAGACCAGGCGCTCATCGGACAGACTAACAGGGCCGACCAGAATCAGAAAACGAGCCCGATGAACACCATGACTCGAGAAGGGGCCAAAGAAGAGATGCCCCAGCGCACCAAAAAGCCCTGAACTTGAAGAACCTCCAAGGCCCACCGACCCGAGCGAGCAAAAGAGACTCCTTGGCAGCATGCAGCAACAGGTCGCCCAAAGAAGGATGAATGAATACCCCTTCCGAATGAAGGAGAGCCATGAGGGGCACCTGGACCGTCGTGAAGACCCTGGGCGAGGACTTAAGGCCGAAGGGAAGCACGCAAAACTGTAAATTGGAGACCCCCACAGCAAACCGCAGGAAACGCAGAGAAGAAGTGGCGACAGGGACGAGGAGGTAGGCGTCCTCGAGATCCACGGATCCAGGTCCTCGAGATCCAAAAACTCGCCTGGACGAATCAGCGGGATGAGCGCCCGAAGGGACAACATACGGAAGTGAACAGTCCGGATCCAGGAGGTGACCCACTGGAGATCCAGAACTGGCCGAAAACCGCCCGACACCTTGTGCACCAGGAACAGAATGGAGTAGGTCCCGGGACCGACTACCTCGATAGGAACCCGACAGAAGGCCCCCCATCATGGCATGCAAACTGGACACCCCGTCCAGCAGAGCCACTCTGCAAGGACCGGAGACAGGCACCAGAGTCAGCCGCTCCCCAGTATCCGGTGGAACTTGCCAAAAGTCGATCATGGAACCATGATCCACAGTGCACAGGACCCAGCCAACCGAAACGTCCAGCCGCCACCGAGGAAGAAAAGGCCGAAGACGACCTCCAACCGGCAGTGAATCGCCCAGACAGTAGCCGGCATACATGGCAGAGCCCGCAGGAGCGGAGGCAGCGTGTACGGGAGAAAAACGGGGCAGAAAACGCCGCCGGAAAGAGTGATGAGAATCACGCATTGGGGAAGACCGAGACGCCCTAGACCAAGGCCCACCAGACGGAGACGAACCCCCTCATAGGGCAAAGCATGTTTCCGCTCCCTGAAAGCCACAGAAAGCATGGCCGGTAATAGGGCCCCAAACAGAGCCTGTGCATCAAAGGGCAACTTCAACAAAGCCACCTCCTCCCCAGGAGCAGCCTTCCAGTTCCGGAGCCAAAGGGAACGACGCGCAGCCACCAAGGCCCCAGAGGACATAGCAGACGATTGAATAACGGCAGAGGAAATGTCAGCCAACAGCGCAGCCTGCTGCACCAGTGCAGCCAGAAGATCCGAACCCACAGAGCTCTCCTGAACAGCCGCTGCCAACTTCTCAAAATCCTGCACCAAAGCCTGTGCCGAATAAGCCGAGAAAAGGCTGGCCCTCAGCGCCCAGTTCCCAGCCACAAAACACTACATAAGGCCGGAGTCCACCAAAGTGTCGTCCCCTCCCAATAGGTAAAGGTTCTGGAGGAAGCGAGGGACCTGCAACTTGGTCCCCTCATGCCATTCCCTCCTCACCATATCTTTCACAGGGCCTGGAAAGGGCATGCCCAATCCGGAAGGCGTAGCATATTGAGGAAAAAGAGTCCCACCGGCATCACCCAGCTGGAACGGAGGGAACCCCAAATCGCCTCGTACATGAGCCAAACGTCCCACATCCCAACCCCGGAGACATACACGCCGCCAGAGGAGGCAGAGGGACCCCCGCCATCCGACTGGGAGAAATCCCCCACAGGATCCAGAGCACGAGTACGAAAAGGACCAGAAGGCACCGGACGAGCCTGCAGAGCCCCAGTCACAGCAGCCTCAAGCATGCCCGCACGGCGTCCTCGGACATGAGAGGCACATCACCCCTGGAAAGGCCCTGGGTCCCAGGGCGTCGAGGGGGAACGGGAGAATCCTCGGGAGAGGAAGCGGAGGAAGAGGACTCCAGGTCGTACTGTTTAAACAACCTCATGCGACCCATGGTTGCCTCAGAACGGAGAAGCCACCCACCAGCGCCTCCCTATAAAGAGGAAAATCCAGCCAGCCGACAACCAAGAAAAAGAAAGGCCAGAAACCACATCAAACTCAGGAAAAAGACAAGAAAGGGCACAAAGCCCTCCTACCAAGTCTCCACGACGCGTGCAGTACCGGGAGCAGAGGCTGCTTCGCAAGCCGGACCCGGAAACACAGCCCCAGCCACAGGAGGCCCGCCGAACACCGTCGCGGCATCCTGAGCAACCGCTCCGCCCCCAAACCACGAGGGGAACGAGGAGAGGAAGCATCACCGGGAGAACGCTGCCGAGGGCTCCGCCGCCGCAGAGAACTAGACCGAAGACTCCCTGGCACCGCCACAGGGAGGAACTGATAAGGTAAGTCTCACTAGGGAGACAGACAAAAACAGGTGGAGGTGGGGGCGGGCAGAGTTTTTATGGGCTGGTGGGGGTAGGTCTGGTTGGGAGGCGGGGCCTCACTTGTGCTGAAGGAAGGCGAGGGAGGGACGGACGGGAGGTAATAGTAAGTTTTACCTCTCCGCTATCCAACACTTTCCCTACTGTTACACTCACTAGAGTGGGAATAGTAAGTTTTACCCCTCCGCTGTCGAACACTTTCCCTACTGTTGTACTTGACAGAGTGGGAGTAGTAGGTTTTACCCCCCCTTCTATCCAACACTTTCCCTTCTGTTGCACTCATTGGAGTGGGAATAGTAATTTTTACCTCTCCACTATCCAACACTTTCCCTACTGTTGCACTCACTGGAGTGGAAATAGTAATTTTTATCCCTCCGCTATCCAACACTTTCCTTACTGTTGCACTGACTGGAGTGGTAAGTTTAAGTTTAAAGATTGTTAAATAGTTTAATGTTTTAATTTATAATAGAATGGTTTTTTTTAATAGATGTTATGTTATTGATATATATATATATTTATATATATAAATATATATATATATATACACACACAAAATATATATATTTATATATATGTGTGTATATATTTATATAATTTTAAAATTATAAAATAAATTAAAATGAATAGTCTAATTGTTTTAAAGTAAATATGTATATATTGATTATTATGTATGTTGAATTTTTGTTAAGTTTGTTATATTTGTTAAAATGTATATTAAATCCACTGTATTTGTTTCAAATTAATTTTATTATTTAATATTATTTCATATATACATATATAAAAATCGATATTTTGTACAACTATATTTTTAACATCGAATTTTTTTTCCTGATATTTTTGTACTTACTGAAGTATAGGGAGTCGATATTTTTGCATCGATATTCTGTCAGTGAACCGTTACAGATTTTGCAACCAAGACATTTCAAATTAGACAATTGTTGAAAAATGTAAAACTTTTGTTTAAAAGACATTTATCAATGCTGTTTTAGCAGCATGAAAACATAATTGCGATACCATTCCCCTACAATGTTTTGACCCACAGGATGCAACTATTATCACTACAGATGCCAGTGGGAGGGTACTCTGACTGTGTTGTCTGAGAGGGATCGAGATAATGTGGAAATCACTATTTCTTATGCATCACGTTCCCTCACTCCAGCTGGAGAGAAGTTTTCCACTATTGATAGGGGAAAGTTAGCATGTGCTTGGGGACTTGGTAATTTCGGCCATATGTGTTGTGGGGATCTCGTTTTGTAATGCTTATCGATCTTAAACCACGTACCAAAGTGCTGACCACCTCGGCATGGACAAGATTCCACCCAAGTTAGCGAGTGTGCCTCTGCAATGGTTGAATTATAAACTGAAAAGTTGAGTATTTACCAAGGAGTAAAGAATAAACTGGCTGATTTGTTGAGTGGAACTCCATTATAAAGCGTGCCACACCCTACACAGGAATGGTGAACTGAGTGCTGGGTGGCAGTTGTGGAAAAGATTGAGCGCAAAGTGATTTGTAAAGTTGATTGTGGAGAAGGTTATGATTTGGACCCAGGATTAACTGAATTTTTAAAAAATGACATAACCATGGCACAACATTACACACCAAGCGCGTGCAAGGACGCAACATATCTTCCTTAATAATTAAAAAAAAAAAAAAATCTAAGTCATGGCACTGGGCTTCTGGCTTCCTAGCAAAAGGCTCCCTCAGTCCTGTTACTGGGCACATTGGTACCCAGGTTGCCTATACATCTGCTGCACCCAAGCTTAGTGCTGTGGGGGAGCGTGGGGGTAAAGGAAAAGAAATATCACCCTTGCTCATCTTTTCTGCCACGCATCTTTCCTGCCATGCATATTCCCCCAAGTTTGAAGTCACTCTTCTGTGCGCTATTTTATTACAGATGAGCATTGTGTACAAGGTGGAGGCTCAGTGAGCATGAACTGATTCTTTGTTTTATGTGAAGCCTGTATGTTTCCCTTTATGTTTATATGTCCATTTTATTTACTCAAATTAAGCACATTTCACTTACTAAAAATTCACATCTACCAAATCTTAAAATATTTTTTCTATATTCTGAATCTGCTCCGTGTGTCTTTATCTAACTTTGTTCTGTCGTCTGACTTTGGCCATGACCTTTTGATTTTACTACAACTATATGTATAATATACGTGGAGGCTTTCAGTCCGCCCTGTTCATCCTTCGGCCTGTTATTGTGTCATTCATATTTTAGTTCTGCTCACTAAAGCCCACTACAGCGTGGGGCCGGGGATCAGCGCACTTCAGCCATTGCCTTACTTCACCGTGAGTGACGGCAAAGTAGCTGCCTTCGGTGTCGGGGACTACGATGGCAAATGTGTGGTTTATGAGACAATAAAATATTTTTGCTTTTAGCCAGTGTTTTAAATGGGCCGGTACGGTGTACCGGCACTTTTTTATTTTGAGACGGAGAGTGCCGGCACTAATCGAAAGAAATGTAATCCTTTTAATTGGAGAGTACTGGCACTTCTCAATAACAAGCACGTACTCTATCTAGTACAGAGTACCTGCACTTATATTTTTCCATTTCAAGCACTGCTTTTAGCCACCGTTTTTTTAGATTGCAGGGAGCCCCTCAATAAAGCTTAGGAAAAGCCGTGACAAAACAACAAAACCAGTATCGACAAAGGTTGGCAGCCCACGCCAGACAGGTTGGCTTTACCAGTGCTTGTTATCTTCTGCAACTTGTTCCCGCTGTTCCTTGCGAAGCATCCCAGTGTTTTAAACACAGGATCGCTGTGTAGTAAAACCTTTTATTAAAATAAATACAATCCGCACTGAATATAATGTAACGGGCAATAAGACGGCAGTGCAAAGTTAAATGTTACTTGTAGTGCGTAGCTTTCTTAAAGCTCGAGGTGGGCACTGTATTCTACTTGGTTAAATTAGCCTAGTCATTCTGTTATGTGAGCTGTTGGACCTAGGCAAAGCTTTTTAGCCGTTACACGGATGCTTCATTCTAAGGTACAATGCTCAGAACACGGTTAAGCCACATGGGGGCGCTCAGTACTATCAAATAATCGAGTGTCTGGAGAGCGATCGCGTTGTTTTTTAAAGTCGTAGTTAAACAGAAACGTGAATAATGTCCAAGTTATTATTTGATGTACTTATAATTGGCGTTTTGCAGGTAGGAGACTTAATTTCACCCTTTAAAATTAAACATGAAGATTTAAGAGGAGATAAAATATTCATTAATGTTGAGTGATTATAAAGTAGTAGCACATATTTATTCAGCCTTTATTACTGTTTCGATGGACCGGATACAGCAAACATTTCTGAAATCGAGTTAGCCATACTGACAAGTCCCAATGTTTAAGCAGTATTAATGCAGTCTACACGCCGCTGATGCTCTGTGCAGAGGCATTCAGAATGCCTGCATCAATTATTAAAATACTTTTTTTATTTTATTTCCGTGACTTTGGTTTTACTTGTATGATAAATGCAACTGTCTCTTTGGAGCTTGCTGTTTGGATTGTAAATCCATGTTAAAGGTTCACTGACACAAAAGCAACAAGTATATTTTGGTTTTTCCAGGAAGGCCTTTTTCAAGGTTGTGGGCATCCCGAGTAATTTCTTTTCGTGAATGTCATTTTTTTCTTAACTGTTTTTTTACGTGATTTTCATGTTTTTCTTTCTGAAGTTAACGCATCTTGTTTTGTTTTTTTAGTACTCATTTTTCTAGAATACCCCAGCCGAAGCGTGATCATGGGTAGACTTTATTATAGTTGCCTCCGAGTAGACATCCGCAGGACTCTCCTGCCACGCTGAGCAAGGTTCTCAACTTCACCAGGCAAACCCATGTAAGCTCCTAAAGCACAGCGAGAACCTCTTATTGCCATGAGCTGGCCGACCGGCTGACCGTGAATTACCAAGGCCTCTCCGACAGATGAACTCCAGCTCACTGGCTGCAATCGGCCACTCTACATTTTCTTGGGTGGATGGTGTGGTGTAGTGGGCCCTGGGCCCACATGCTACTAATGAGGGACACAGACACACAGTGGTTAGGTACTGGAACTGGCCCAGGGCACGTGAGCCCGGCCCCTTTTATTAACAGGGTCACCTGACAGGTGACGCCTGTGATGGGTGGGTGTGCAATGTGGGGTTCGACAGAGATGGAACACGAGAACGTGTCCAGCAGGACACTACATCCCTCCCAAACTTTAATGAAAAAGAAAATAAACAAACGTCCAACGTATGAAGAGAACAAACAACAATACACAGCACCAAGGAGTCTCTTCAGGCCGTCTGCTGGGCAGTGCTGGAGTTCTGGACTACACGATCAGGAAGCTTTGGTCCGCCTCGGCGATGAAGTTCAGACCGACCTGGTCTTACGGTGTTGGAGTCTATTTACAAAGTTCCAATATCGGTGCATCTGGAGCGGTGGTGGAGTCCACTTTGGAGATCTTGCAGGCGCTCAGGTTCCGGTGGATGACAAACCAACAGCTATTGAGGATGATCTTGGTGGATGAGGCCTTTCCTTGGAGGCAACGTACTTGATGATCTTTCCAGCTCCTGACAGCCGAGCAACTTCAGCCTTGCCTCTCTTGCCTGGACTCCTCTCTCACTGGAGTTTCCTGGAGGGCCTTCCTGCCGGGCTGCCATGGGACCGTGTGGACTTCGTGTAGGCGTCGCTGAGGAACTGCCAACAGGACCACAGCCAAGTCGCTCATGTAGCCGCAGAGGGTGGTGTCTCAGTCTGGGTGTTCTCGCAGTCCGGCCTCAGGTTCTGTGCCTTCCTCAGATGGTCTTTGGGTGACCAGTCTTCATCTGTGACCTCCGTGCTTCCTGGTGCCTGTCGTGGAGCTGCTGCCGACGCATCTCTCCGATCCGGATTCCCCTCTCACAGGAATTCCGTTGAGGCCCTTGCCCCTGGATTGCCACGTGCCTTTTGTAGGCCGCACCGAGGAGTCGCTGCGGAACTCCCAACAGGGCCACGGCCAATCCTCGTGTAACCCCAAGGGTGGATGGTCCAATAGCTGGGCATGCTCTTCTTCGGCAGGCTTCAGGTTTACAGAGGCACACAGAGGGTTCCTGGGTGGCTAGCATCCCACAGCACCAGAAACTCCTCGTTGAACTCCGGCTGTCTCGAGTGGTTGGATCCACTCTGGTTGTACGATGCTCCTTTGATGTTCTTGGTGATGATGCACCTGGGTGATGGACATGATGATATTTGTTTCAGTTGGGCAAACAGGCAGTTATCTTTTGCTGGAGGTGATCTTGTGGATTGAGGAGGACTGGAGGGACTTCGTGGCCACTTGCAGTTGTCTTCCAGCCGGTGCACTTGCTAGGCGTTGTGCTATCGATGCCAAGCAGCCGGTGACAGGTGAGAGGACGGTCGAACTGCGAAGCGTGGGGCCTGGACGCAGATCGCGCTTGCTAGCGGCTTACGGTTGGTCCTCCCACGAAGCTGTCTCCAGTGACGTCTCTGCACCCCGGTGGCTGACTTGTGCTGATGAACACCTTCTCCAGTGCTGGCACGAGTCCTAAGTCCTGTCGCTCTTCTCTGTTCCTCCTTGCGCGCCTGTGGTGGTTGTTTGCCCTCTTTCGTCGTGCCACTGTTCTTTCTTCCTTCGCGGAGTGGCGTACTGCCACTCGCTTTTCCTCCTTCTGACCAGGTCCTCACTTGGATGTGGCGACCTGCCACATGTCTCATGTTTGCACCACATGGACATCTCGCTGGTCGCGTCCAGTTCTTGGGACGGTCTTCACTTTGCTGCTGACCTGTCGCAGGTCTGTCCTGTTGGTAGGACGTGCTTCTCCTTGAGGACCTCTTGCAGGCCCCTTCCCCTCCTCAGGGGTTTTCGTGATGTTCCCCTGCTCTTCACTCGAGGGTGTCATGCTTGCGCCTCGAGGCTGCGCCGTCCTGGCGCTTGATCCTGCCTCCGTTCAGGCATGTGTGGTCACTTTGAGTGACGTGCTCCTTCCTTGCTGTACGAATGTGGCGTCTGGCCACATGTTGCGTGTCTTCAGAGCACGTGTTGCAGTGGAAGTTTGCCACGTGGAGTGTGCAACTCTCCTCTTGCCTGTCTTGGGCCACTGGCGACTCCGTCTTGAGGCAGTGTGAGGGAAGACACTGTGCTGTCCTTGGCCCACTGCGGTGCTCCGCTGGTGCAGTGGAGATGTAGAGGATCTCCCTGTCTTCAGCAGTGCTTCTCTGTGGAGATGTCTCTATCTCCCGGGCGCCTGTCTTTGCTGTCACATTCGCAGGTGCAGCCTTCTGCGCACCTCGTGTACTCCGCCCTCTTCTGTCACTTGTGTGCCCGTTCTTCTGGCTTGCCGGTGTGGTTACACACCGCTGGGGGTTGATGGTGCACTCTTCTTGCTTGCGGTGGCGTAAGACGGCTACTGAGGTTTGCACGTTCGGCGCGTGTCTCTCTTGCGTCTTCACGGGGCTTGGCTGTCCTCGGTCTTATTGCCTTCTCTGGACCTTGCTTGGTCACTTGATGCGTCTCTTGGCTGGGGGAACTGTGAGCGTCTTGTAGGGGTCTTAGTTGAGGCACGGAAACATTAGCACAGTAGCTTACTACTTCTACTATGCCGCCTTAGCTCGTCTGATGCTGCAGGTGATTTCACTGAGCCACAGCAGTTTTCCTCATGCTGCTGGCGTGTTGCAAGTTGTGTTGTGGTGCGGTGTCGTGCATCACCACTAGGGGCGCTGTGGCTGCTGTTCAGGTGCTGGCCCGGCTTACTACCACTGTGGAGCCATGCTGGGGTGACGACACAACAAAATCCTTGCAAACTCCACCAACTCCAAAGAACTCTTCACCATCATGCGGGAACTCACCAACCCCCGCAGCAAAGCCACAGACATCACCCCGTCCCAAGACCTCTGCAACAAGCTTGGAACCTTCTTCCACCTCCAGATCAAAAACCTCTACGACAACTTCGCCAACCACCCATCAGATGCCACAGCCGGCCCGTCCCCCACACACACCAGCCAGCCCACCTTCACCACATAGACTCCAATCACAACCGAAGACACCACCCCGACCATGAAAGGCATCCACCCTGGAGCCCCCACAGACCCCTGCCCCCCCCCCCATCTACCACAGAGCCACCACCGCCATCTCACCCAAACTACAACACATCAACACCTCCTTCAAAACAGGCACCTTCCCAGACGACTGGAAACGCGCAAAAGTCAGGCATCTGCTCAAGAAGCCCACAGCCGACCCCACCGACCTCAAGAACTACCGGCCCATCTCGCTCCTCCCCTTCGCAGCCAAAGTTGCAGAAAAAACAGTCAACAAGGAACTAACACGATTCATCGAAGACAGCGCCGTCCTCGACCCGTCCCAATCCGGATTCCGGAGCAACCACAGCACCGAAACCGCCCTACTCGCCGCCACAGACAACATCTGCATACTCCTGGACCAAGGACACTCCGCCGCCCTCATCCTACTCGACCTATCAGCAGCCTTCGACACCGTCTCCCACCGTACACTCATCGCCAGACTACATGACGCCGGCATACAGGAACAGCCCTAGACTGGATCCGATCATTCCTCACCGCAAGAAGCCAAAGAATCAGACTGCCACCCTTCCTCTCCGACCCCACGATCATCACATGCGGAGTCCCACAGGGGTCGTCACTGAGCCCAACCCTCTTCAACGTCTACATGGCCCCCCTCGCAGCCATCGTCCGACAACACGGCCTCAACATCGTATCCTACGCCGACGACACCCAGCTCATCCTCTCCCTCACCAAAGACACCGCCAGACTCCACTTCCAAAAAGGGATGCAGGAAGTAGCAATCTGGATGACCAACAGCTGCCTTAAGCTCAGCGCCGAGAAAACGGAAGTCCTCGTCCTTGGAACCACCCCCTCGGCATGGTACAACACCTGGTGGCCATCCGCCCTCGGAAGCCCACCGACCCCCTCAGACCAAAAAAAAACCTCTGCATCGTACTCGACTCATCCCTCACCATGAACCGACAGGTCAACGCCTTCACCTCCAGCTGCTTCAACACCCTCCGAATCCTCCGCAAGACTTTCAAGTGGATCCCCCCGGAGTCAAGAAAGACAGTCACCCACGCACTCATCACTAGCAGACTGGACTATGGAAACGCACTCTACGCGGGCATCAACAAGTCCCTACTCCGCAAACTCCAGATGATACAGAACACCGCCGCCAGACTCGTCCTCGACATCCCCCGGCACGAACACATGAGCCCACACCTATGTAGGCTCCACTGGCTCCCCGTGGAGAAAAGAGTCCCCTTCAAAATCCTAACCCACGCCTACAAATGCCTGCACAACACCGGACCTGAATGCCTCAACGACAGAATCAACTTCCACGTACCCAAAAGGAACCTCCAATCTTCCAACCTCGCACTGGCAGAAACCCCGCGCATCCACAGAGCCAAAGCAGGCGGAAGATCTTTCTCCCACATCGCGGCCAAAACATGGAACAAACTCCCGGCAGACATCAGGCATGCCCCCTCCCTGAACACCTTCAGAAAGACTCTCAAGACCTGGCTCTTCGGCTGAACGGATCTGCTGCCCTCCCTCCCCCCGCCCCCCTCAGCGCCTTGAGACCCTCACGGGTGAGTAGCGCGCTTCACAAATCCTTATTGACTGATTGATTGATTGATTGATGCAGATGTGGGACCATGTGCAGTGCTGGTGGGCCCCAGTCTTCACAGGATGCTTAGTCTGGCTTTCCCCTCCGAAAGTGGCATTGCCTCTTTGATGTTGGATGCCATTCCTTTCTTTTACTGCACCAATGGGCATATTTCAATTTGCTGTGGAGGCGACATCCCACTGGGGGCACGCAGCGCTCACTCAAATACTGCTTGTCATTGAGCCCCGGGGGGTTTGCTACCTGCACTGTAGATTCTGTGTTTTAGGGGCAGTGGAGCCTCTCCTACTGTCTTAGTGTTACAGCATATATGCTGGGTTTCCTGCCGGGGTGCAGTGCAGTAGAATGGCCGCTAGGAGGCACTGTTGCATCAGGCTGTAGCAATCTTCTTTGAAGCCTCGGGCCACGCAGAGCTGTAGTTGCAGGTGCGAGGGAAGCAGAGAGCAGCTTCCGATTCTGTGGACCTTCGGCGAGTGGCTTCCGCGGGGGTAGGCAAAACTCTTACACTTGGTCCCCGTTTTCATTACCGCCAGAGCCTCGTCTGGCAGTCTTGTTTTCTCCTTTACGGTGGTGACGAGGACTTCTCATGCAAAGTGAGGCAAGGGTGCAGGAGCTTTTTTTTTTTTTTTTTTCCGGGGGACCCCCTTTGGTCAAGTTCTTCGCATAGGATAGCATTGAAATCTCCCCCCCAAATAACGGTATTGCAGCCCATGGCCGTGACTGCAGCCTCTACCTCGTAGAAAAAGTCAGGACTGTCGGTGTTGGGTCCGTATATGGCAGCTAGTACCAGCGTGCTCCCACTAAGGGATCCCTTCAATACTACGTACCTGCCCTCAGGGTCAATATGTGAATGTATTAACGAACAGTCTATACCACGTCGTATGAGTATGGCTACGCCTCTAGAGTAACTAGAATAGGTGGAGGAGTATGTTGCCCCCCAGTGTTGGTGTAATAGTCGGTTGCTTTCTGTTGGCAGGACGTGGGTTTCCTGGAGGAAGCAGATGTCTACTTGCTGGCGGACTAGATATGCGTGTACCAGTCGAGCTTTCCTGTGATTATTCAAGCCACGGACATTCCAAGTTAAGAAATGGTGGGGAGCTGACGTGGGAGCTAGTGGCATGTGTATACTAGGTTTCGTGTGTTCTTAATGTCCTCCGCTATGTGCGGGATGTGTAAAAGTATGAACAGTTCCCGGATGTAGTCATTAAGTGTCCTCAGTATGTGCAAGTAGACGTAGCAACGGTGGTACCTGCAATGTGCCAGTTGTATGCGTGCCTCTGGGAAAACAAAACAATAACGAACCCCAATTATCCTCCCTCCTCCACACCAACCCCCAATCAGGTTGTGAAACCCCCCCCCCCACCCCCACCCAAGCAATCTCACAACTAAGACAAACAAATCAAACCATGGGAGCTCTATCAGTGGGAGCATGGGTTACCGGCGTACACCCCTGTTAATGTGGCAGGGAGGCTGGGCTACAATGTATTCCAGATAGCATATAAAAGGTATGTGTAAAACTGCAGAGCAGGATGAACCATCAATATTGCTAGTGTAAATAGAGTTTGTAACTCAAATATTGTCAACAAGTGCATAAGTGGTGTGACGCACTGCACCAAGTTTACATTGTGTTCAGTCATTGTCGCTTAGGTTAGTGTCTTTCTCGGCGACCCGCGACAAGCGGGGCGATTTTTGCCCAGTGCAAATGTGCTTGGCATATTTATGGGCTGATTTGGCATCGGTATAAAAGTGAGCCTGGCCATCGTAGGAGATCTTGAGTTTGGCCGGGTATAACATTGCGTAGGGAATCTCTGCTTTCTGTAATAAGCGCTTGATGGGGAGGAACTCCCTACGTGCGGCCTGCACCAAGGGAGTAAAGTCGGGAAAGATGGAGATGTTGTTACCCTGATGGTTATTGGGGCCATGTTCCCTGGCCGCTTTCAGTATGGAGTCTGTCTTGATAATTCAAGATACGTGCGATAATGGGTCGTGGCGTCCCCCCAACTGGAGGCCTGGGGCCCAGTGAACGGTGGGCTCTCTCTACCACGAAGACAGGTGATAGGGCCAGGGGGAAAAGGTCACGTAGTAATGTCTCAATATAGGGCTCCATTTTGGAGATGGCAGTAGTTTCCGGTATCCCCGCGATGCGGAGGTTATTGCGCCGAGAGCGCGCCTCCAAATCATCATTCTTGGCCTGTATGACTGATAGGACTTTCTCCATGCTGAGGAGATGTTGTTTGGATTCGACTTGAAATTCGTTAGCTTCTGTCGCGCGGTTATCTAGGGAGTCCAGTCTGGTCTCATGTACGTCTATCTGTCGTTTCACAGAGTCTAATCTAGCTGTGAGAGCATCTAATTTCGTATCAATGGATTTGAGGTTAGATCGTACATCTAGCATGATGGAACGTAGGTCTTCCTCCTGTGAGTCTCCCTGCGATTGGGAATCCAAGTCCAGTTCTGAAGTAGGATCCATGATGCGGGTGTGTCGCTTGCCTTTGAAAGTGAGTTTGGGCGGTTTTGGGTCGTTTTTCCCCATAATGCCTGCCTGAAGTGTTGCCTGCTGTAGTATGATGAGTCGTGGGATTGCCACATATATCTGGTAATCTTCAAGTTAATGCGGCGGCCTGTCAAGTGGGTCCCCAGGTGTGGCGAGTGTGAGCACCAGCCCAGTGGTAGCGCGATGTGCGATCGAGCACAGACCCTGCTTGGTGAGAGGGTGGGGATACGCTGGGTTGTGCTACGATGTCCACCCCGCACCTCGAGCCAGCACCCACCTATAACCCACCTAGGTTCCGGAGTGCCCTCAAGTAAGCAGGCCCCGCCACCTAACGTGCCCCGCGTTTCACCCACCCTTCCCCACTGGGTCTAGCGCTAGGCCCAGAGGGGGTCGGAGGGCGAGCACGCACTAGCACCAGGCTACAAACCCTTACAGACTTATGTGGGTACTCACTGTTTTGGCCGGGCGTGTCTTCGTCGTGGCTCCGATTCGCACCAGCGTCTGTGGTCTTCTGTTGCTGTCCTGTTGCTGGGCTATGGCCGCCGATGCTGGTTGGTGTCTTGCCGGTTGTCGTAGTCCCCGCTCCACCGCAGGCGCTGAGGCAGCTCAGGCGATGTATAACACACGGGCCCGGTGGTTTCGCTGTAGACCTCAAAGGAGGCGAGGGCCCAAGTATCGCCACTTCTTTCCCAGGATAATAGTGTGCCGTGTGGCCCCGGTTTGTCCCTTGCCGGCGTCAGCACCGTCCCAGAGGCAGGTGGAGGTGATGGTGTTCGCCCAGGGGGTTTAATATTGGTTTGGCAGTTTGTCTCCCCCTCGGGTCAAATACGAGGGAGCGGCCACCTGGCCGGTATCGGTCTATGTGCCCCTCGGGCGTCAGCACTCGGCAGCCGCGCTCCGAGGTCGTGCAGGCTTATGACGCATGTAGGCTCTGTACAGCGGCAGTGTCAATTAGGACCCGCGGTGGCCGGATCACCACCACAGCGGCCCCCGCGCAGTATCTGTGGCAAATATGGCAATCAGGGATGGGGACCCCGCTTCGGTGTCGGCGCCGTCCGAATCAGGCCGCAGGCTTCTGTGTCTGACTTAGTTGGCGTCACGAACCTGCTGGGCTTGCTCGGGATGTTGCGTGGGGCTCACCGTTCGTTCTCGCGGCGTCTCCGTTGCACCTTCGGACCTCCGATTGCCTACGGAACGGTCCCGCAATCTCTATAGTCCCTCTCTCCTCAGCGACGCCGTTCTCAGTTCCATAGATGCGGCAGTAGCAGTCGCAGGCCGCGGGGTTCTTGGCCTGTTCATGGGTCGTTGTCCGCCATGTTCCCTCTCGATGTATTGCGGCCGCGGACACAGCTCGCTTCGCAGGCGCCCCCGCAGCACCGGGGCAGGCGTGAGCGGTGCGGCGCAGTCCGGCAAGTATGGGTGCAGTTTCCAGGATCACCAATGATCCGTATGCATTAGGATGTTGTAGGATAGAGAGCCCAGCCGGCGAAGCTCGCTCAGCAAGCGGCCATCTCGCTACTCAGCTAAGCCACGCCCCCCGAGGGTGCAGGAGCTTTGCTGGCTGGTGCGCCCCTCGTGCCTGTGACACATTTCTGCTTCCAGGGGCTGGCAGCGTTAAGAGAGGGGGGCACAGCCTGTTCAGTTCAGCACGTAATCTCAAAGCGGCGGCATTACCGCCACTGCTCATCTCCGTCTGCAGTCTCTCAGGGTGAGGTGCCAGGAACAGCCACACCTCTCTCACGCCAGTCGGCAGCTTCTCCTCGAGGCTTCTGACCTCTGGACCAGGTAACTGCCGCAGGGGTTGGGAAACTTCACAGCGGTGCTTCCGCTACTTCTTCCCCGCTGTGGCAGTCATTGTGAACCACACGGGGTCTGGCAGCATTGCGGCGCTTTAGCCGCTTCTCTTCACAAGGCCACAGGCCTCCCCTCATGCTGCGGGCCTCTGGGGATGCCGGTGCAGGGCACTTTGCGCTGGCGCCGGAGTTCTAGTGCCCTTAATAAGCTTCCATCATGGTGTTAGGAGAGGCCTTAGAGTGCTGGGGCTGCCTGTGTAAAGCTCCGCTCTCGGTGCAGACTCAGTCCTCTCCTTCGCACAAACTGTAGGAGTTGGGTGTCACCCGAGCCAGTGCCACCGCATTCACGTTACTCCGCTGAGAAGTGCCTCTCTGGATATTGTGATGGCAGGCTTCCCTGTGTTGCAGGCCGTGCTTTACTACGCGGGCGCACTCACTGCGGTCTGTCCGCAGTACCCTCACCTGCGGGGCATTTTCTCATTGGGCCAGGCGGCTATGCCCAGGCACTTGGGACCAGTCTCTCTTCTTCTGCTGCATACGGTCCTACCTGCGGGGCTCACCTTATGCCCAGCGGGTCGTTGGACACAGCCTCCGGTTAGCTTCAGCCTTATCGGAGTCACGACAGGCGGGTGACAGCAGGGCAGGGAGGCCCCATGTCGTTCTCGTGGGCCGTCACGCTGGTAGCAGGTGGGGGGGGTGCCTTAGGCACGGGCTACACTTCCCCCCCGCACCCCCCCCCACGACAAACCATGTAACAGCTGCCAGCTCAGACGCGGGGGCCAACCCCCTCGTCGCCATTGTGGTGTTGTGGGCCCTGGGCCCACATGCTACTAATGAGGGACACCGACACAAAGTGGTTTGGAACTGGCCTAGGGCACGTGCGCCCGGCCCCTTTTATTAACAGGGTCACCTGACCGGTAACGCCTGTGATGGGTGGGTGTGCAGTGTGGGGTGCGACAGAGATGGAACACTAGAACGTGTCCAGCAGGACACTACAGATGGATCATTATGCTCTCAGCATCTTTTAAACCTGAGCGAATTGCCTTTGAGAGCACTTGCGCAACGAATATCATTGATCCTTCTTTCACAAAGGTGCCCTTTTTTTATTTGAACCCAAACTGGTGTTGTGTCTGGCAAAGGTCATCTTTGACGTATTTTTATCCCGAAGCTGTCAGAAGACGATAGGTTTTGTTTTTTCACAATGCGTGTCTCGTTACTTCTTTAAATCATTCTGCGCCTTGTACTGGCTCAGCTACCAAGATGGTGGCGCCCCAGACCAGGGATTAGGATCCGTGGGACCAAGAGCAGGGAACTTGCAGCACAGCGATCAAGCAGTGGAGACACACACTGTAGTGAATGGGAGAGGCTAGGATAGTGAACCTGGAATGGAGTGAGTGCTGAAAGTAGAGTCACACTGTGGTTGAAGAAGTGAGGAGGGTGAAAGACAAAAAAAGGAATCTTGTGGCGTCCCAGATGACAGTGGGTCTGCTGCTCCAGTTCCAAATGAACCCAAGCACTCGTGGAACGACAACCGTGCATGTGGTAGTGATCAGATACTGGAACTCTGTGGTTCCCCACTCCTGGCCCACCTGGGAAATACTGAGGGTGAACTTTTGTTGTTGTTGTCTGAGAGGAGTAACTACTGCTTCTCTACACCAAGACTGAACAGGCTAATCTTTAACAATCTCTCTGAGAAAGGCGACAAGGAAGGTAGAAATTATGTAAACTAAGAATACCATCTCGATGTGGAAAGATGAGGAAGTGTGAGGATGATGCCGCTAGAGAGGAACACAAATTCACAAGTACAGCAAGCCCTTAAATGCGAATAGCAAAACTGAAAAAATGAATTAGCAATTCAAACAATTAAAGTTTGTGACTTGAATGGTAGGATAGTGGGGCTGGAACGGCACAATGAAAGCTGGAGTCCAGATTTGGAGTCCAAAAAAAACCATAAGATTACAGTGGAATCTTTCCTGCATCAACCAGAGAACTTCAGCATATGCAGTTGGAAATATCTTTAAATTAAAGGCCAGTGTGAGATATGAGGATCCCCCTCCTTAGTACCAGATGGGGAGTTGCAAAGAGTGATAGAGGGAATCCTCAGCAACAGAAGTGAAGTAAGTAGGATGCTATACTTGACGCTTAGAGTATGGTGACATTTTAGTCTATTGATAATTGAGATGGCATATTGCCAGCGGCTATCCAAAAGAAAAATGTGAGATTAAAGGGGCAAATGTTTCGTTCTTTCCCTAATTGGAGCCCTGAGACACCGAGGAGAGAGAAGGTGCTGTTGACTGTCAAAACGGATCAACCTGGAAATTACAGGTTCTCTCTAGTATACCATGCTAGGTTGAAGCTGTAGTGTGTGACCAAAATGTTTGTTTACCTGAAGGGAACCTTCTGAAGTCTTCCTTGAAGTGAAATCGAAAAGAATTTGAAGAAATGTTTTAGACACCAAGTTGGTTCATTTGGAGCTGTTGAGAGCACTTGGTGTGATCTGTTGGGATCTTTGCATGAAGCACTTATACCCCCAAACAAATGCCTACACCAGTGAGGCTGTGGTCAATCCACGCAGCCCTCAGCCTGTCAGTGTTGCAATGACTCAAATACTGAATCAGCTTTAATTTTCCAATATTTCTTTTAAATGACCCGATGACATAAATTACTTCTTTAGTCAGTCTTGCCCTTTGAGCAGACAGCAGCACTTGGCCTTGTAAACCGATCCATTTGAAATCTTTATTGCACTTAACAAACATATTTTTATGCATGCTTTATTAACAGTCGCGGCCGGCACGACTCGCAGGTGGGGCGGGCCGGGGTCGCGCGGCAAGGGTGGGGTCGCGCGGGGAGGGGGAAGCAGCGTTGTGATTGGTCGGGACGCTTACCAGCCAGGGACTTATGAGTAGGCCATTTTCTCCATTTAGGCTGCCCAGAGGGCCGACCAAACAATCTTTGCGCACTTGCGATTGGGCAGGCACACCACTCCTCTCCTCCCCTGCTCTCAGAGCAGCTCCGCCTGCCACCAAACATAAAATGGTAATAACGGAAAGTTATTAAGAATTTACGTTTCTGCTTCTCGCACTGCGAGAAGCAGTGGGGCGACGCTCCTCGGCCCTAGTGGAGGAGCCGCCCCTGTTTATTAAAATACAACATTAGATAAAATATACATCGTTCATGAAAACACATAATAAAAAGCTTGTTATAAACCGGTCTAAAATACAAAAACTTAAATCGTGATTAATTACTGCTATGATACTTCACATTATACCATTCCTTAGACTTGGTCCAGCCATTTATCATTTCTGAGCGACTTTACGCAAGAATAAATGTGATCTTGCACACTCATTGTTCCTGTTTCCCTGTAAGGCATATCAAATAAGCAGACTCCAATGTAAAACATTATAAGGTTTAAAATCTTCCCTGGGTGGCTTACACGGCTGATTATTGTTTGCTTCTTAGTCAGCATATCCTGCAGATCCTAGCAGAAGAAAGTAAACTCAGTTTTTTCCGATTTTGGCACTAGACTGCTTTATCTTTCTATAAGTAGATCCATTGTTTTCAATACATAACATATACTTTGAGAGGGCTTTGTGTCAGAACCTTGTTCATGATTGGATTGTGGCTTTGTTGTGTATCTCAAATGCCTGCTCTTGATTTGATGGCTTTCCTCCCTATTCTTCTGTCTCTTACCCAGTAGCTTTTCGGTCTTTTTGGAAATCTGATTGGATGAGATGTATGCTTCCACAGCATACTTGAGAGAAATCTTTTATTATTTGGCATGCAGCACTCAATGGGAGTGCATGTTTCTCCTTGCTCTCTCTCCTTATTAGTGCGGTGTGTTGGTCTTCTCCCTACTCATTCATCCACATGTTCTGCCTCCGCCATTCGTCCTCCTTCAGTACTTTGTCGCCCCATCCTCAACACCCACTGTCCTCTCTGAGTTTTCTTTTCTCACTTTAGTTTAAAATACTGTATTGGTGGAGCTCTGTTTGTTTCTTGTAGGGAAATTAACATTACACACTGAGCTAGCTGTTAACACGTTCCTTTTTACCCAAAATGTTGATTGTTCGAACACCCCCATCACAGACCATTTTTCTTTGCAAAGCGGTCACTGCCGTTATAACATGAAAAATCATTCTTTCTCATTAATTTTGACTGATGCCCATTAGATACCTTTTCCTCATTTGAAATCAAGTGAGGAAATATGTGGAGGCCAGTGCCTTTCTAAGCTATGTTCCATATCCAAACATTGCCTCTTTGAGATCTGTCCATTTGGCACAGTTCAAAGCTTTTTCCGCATCCAAATAACTTCAATGTAGAAGCAAATGTAAATTGTCTTTTGCTAGTCTCCCTTTGATACCGAGGAGATAAGATGTCCCCTACTGTGATTGGGAATCATAGAGTCCAAATAGAGGATAGAACAGTGGATAAAATCAGTGCTCCGTTGATAATTTCAAAAGCGTTGTTTTAATCTGAACTGGTTACAATATCGGTTGCAAAAATCATGTAGAATGGAGTCAGATACTTAACCAGGCCTAGTGCTTTCATTTTCTGATTGAGGCTGTTGCGTTTAGAGTGAGTGGATATTTTAGTATAGCATAAATAATTTGCAGAAAAACATTTATTACACCAAAATAATGGTGTTTGCTTTAAAAACAAATCGGGACCCATTCTGGTTCTTTGAATTCAAAGATAATGAAAGAATTGTCACATGCAAATATCTTGGCTACACTTGGCACAACTCTAAATTTAAGGCGCGATCCACATGTTGTTCGGAAACAATTAACGTCATTAAATTAATCTGCAAATCTGACAATGCTTATGATAGCTTTTTAATAACCCCAAACCTGAAGACCTATAATAGCAAGATTATCTCTTCTGTAACCTTTGGAGCCGACAATTGGGTAGGATCTGACTTTACGCTGCTGAATGTGACAGAAATGATCTGGTGCCGAATTTGAATAGTTCTGACCCCATGATTGCAGTCCTGTTCTCTCTGTAGTGTTTGGACCTAGTCCTGATATAACTATTAGCTTCCGAGTCCTTCAGCCTATGTACAGGATCTTAATCTAAAAGAAAACCCGCAACCCGAGCAGAGAGCCTTTTTGGAATAGGTGGCTGCTCAGTTGATTGTTTCAGGTAGGGCATAGTAATAAAAAAAATAAAAAATTGCTGTTTGCTGCCCATTAGTTCTTGGAGCTATGCTTCTCATCTAACATATCGGGGTGCATGTTTAAGAAATGTTACTATCTACCTTTGTGGTTTCTGCCCTGCTCCTGATTAAAGAAATTCCTTGAGAAAACAAGGGGCAACCATTATTCAGTGTGAACAAGGGCGTAAAGTACTTTCAAAGAACAGAGGTTCTCATTAGTGCTATGAGTACTGAAAGAATAAAAGTAGTTTTGAAATGCAACAATGACCGGTGTATACGATTATTAAGTTCACAATTCAATTCACAAAAGGGAAATAAAGCCAATTATGAGAAAGAACCATCACCCAATAGAAGTAATCATTGTTACTTTTATAATGAATCTCAAGCAAGTGCAGTGTCCAACGTGAAAAAAGGAACCAACAAATCTAAATAATACACAATTCATACATATACAACAAAGAAAAAAACAACATAACAATATGGGTTCCATAGAACAACAAACAACCATGTACATCAATTCATATCGGGGATTTTAATATATCCACACCTTTTTTAAATTAAGTCTTCAAAGTTGATTTGTATGTGTGTTAAATGTCAACGTTTCGACCCGGTTATGAATATAGGGTCTCTTTAGGGCCACCAGTTATAGGGACACCTTGCTATGTAGCCTTCAATCGTGTACATAGAGTTTATATCTGTTTAAAACACTCAAGGTGCAAAGGAGCAAGGAAGTTACTTACTCGGGGAACCCGAGGTATTTAACACAGACGAATGGCCATAATAGGTCAGTGACTCGGACACCGAAGGAGACAATGGTTGCCGAGCGGACTTTTGTGGTTCGCACAAGGATTACCTTAGCTGAAAAGTTGTTGGTTTTTCCCACCCCATCCCGATAGCTGGTGATTTGAAGACATATTTTTGCATTAATTCTGACCTCTTATGCCCATTCGTCCATGTTAAATATCTCAGGGACTCCCACACCAGTTACTTACTCGGCGAACCCGGTGTGGGGGGGCCCCCCAAGGCAATCCTTGTGCCAGCCACAAAAGTCAGCTTGGCAGCCAGTGTCTGTCGGTGTCCGCGAGTCACTGACCTATTAGCCCATGTTAAATACCTCGGGGACCCCGACACCGGGTTCTGCGAGTAAGTAACTTCCTTGTTACTTTGCACCGTAGGTGATTTTCACAGATATAAACTCTATGTACAAGATTGAAGAGGACATAGTAAGGTGTTCCTGTAACTGTTGGTCCTGATGAGACCCTATATCCATAACAGGGTCGAAACGTGGTCGACATTTAACACCCAAACAAACTAACTTTGAAGCTTAATTAAAAACAGGGGTGAATTTATTACAATCCCCGATTTGGATTGATGTACATGGTTGTATGTTGTTCTATGGAACATGTATATTTATGTTGTTTTTTCTTTGTTGTATGTGTTGTGTATTATTTAAATTTGTTGTTTTACATGGAACACAGTCCACTTGCTTGAGATTCATACTAAAAGTAACAATGATTACATCTATTCAGTAGTGGTCCATTCCCTGAAAAAGTGACAGGGCGGGCCGGAGGAGGGAGGGGGGTTCGGAGATAAAAAGATACAAAAAATTTTTAAAGTACCTTGCTGCTGCTGCTTCCCGCTGCATCATGCTCTTCCTGCATCGTGCGCTTCCTGCTTCTGGCCACAGGCTCCCAGACTCCACTGCGGCCAATCCTGACGCTGTATGAAAGCAGCGTCGGAATTGGCCTGAGCGCTGTCAACTTGCATTCCCAGGCAGATTTGGAGCCTGTGCCTGCTCTCTCCAGCCCCAGCAAAGCAGTTGGGGCTGGAGAGAGCTTCACTGCGCATGATGGTTTTATTTTCCTTTTGTTAATTGAATTGTGAACATAACAATCTTATATGGCCATTGTTGCATTTCAAAACTACTTTTATTCTTTCAATAATCATATCACTAATAAGAACCTCTGTTCTTTGAAATACCTGATTAAAGAAAAGCAGAGGATTCTCCATCTATTTTTCCATGGTGAGTGCCCATGGGTTGCATCCATATCTTGAAAATTAGCCTGATGTCTCCTGTAGAAAATACAATACTCTAGAAACTTCTTACTTAAGACTAGTCGTGTTATATCCAGTGGCTTAATATGATTTGCGTTTGTGGAACTCATGCCTTGGAATGTTAGCACCCTTGACTTTGGAATGCCACATTTTTATTCACGAGGTTGAGTGAACAATATTTGGTAATTTTATTAGATATGAGCATATATTCTGTTGATGAAAAATTGACGATTTTGTTTTGTGCAGGATAGAAGATGAGACTGAAATGTATTTTTAACACACTTAAATTGATTGTGTATATTTACGTGTCGCTGCTTTATGAGATTTTATTCAGTGTTACATAAATTGAAGTTTTAAAAAAGCTGTAGAATATACTTTTATATTAAAGTATAATGCTTACTGCATATATAGTCTTTCTGAATGAATCAATGTCAACATCAGAGTTTTAGGATTTGAAACTCGTTGAAATAATTTCACTTTTCTTTATTCTAAACTGTTGCCATTATATGACAGTTAAACAAATTAAATTCGTTTTGTTTCCTTTTCATATGTATTGTCTTATATGTTTGTAAAATGGTAAGTGATATGGTGTATGTTTAACCTTGCTGTTGTGCCGCTTTCTGTTTGCATGACTTATTTAGTAGCCCTTCTTGAGTATGAACAGCCTACCACTTTTTCACGTTAAAGAGTTTTAAAAAAATTGACGTGATTTCCCATTCATAAATTTGATAATTAAGGCGTAGTTAGGCAATTGCAAGATGAAGGGTCCGTTTGGTGAGGCAGCACTTCAAGTCCACTTCTAACTACAGACCTTAGTCACGTGTTGACAATTCTCTTTATGGAGGGATTAAAAGCGCCTGCTCGTAGACACCTGGGGTCTGAGCGCTGCTCCATGAAGCGAGTTGAGGTAATTCGGTCGGTGGTGTAAAGTTAGAATTGTCCCTCTGGACACTGAATTTTTGTGATGGTTACTGGGCGGTAAGCAGTGAACGCAGAACGTCTCTTATTGGGCCTTCCATCCCCAGGGACTACGAGCATACAGTCCTTCGTTCTGAAGCGAGATAATATAATTAACTAGACCGCTTTAACTTCCTTTATTTTAAACGCCACCTTGTGCCGATGTAAGTCAGGTAACAGTTTTAAGGCGACGCCACATTCCACACGTCGGAAGACAAACAGATGACCGTGTCAGAGCTCTCAGTTCCCGCGCTGTTTTCAGATATGTTTGCAGTGTAATGTTTTGGGTAGCGTTAATGTGGCGTCGCAGAGTGACGCTGCCAGGAAGCCCGTAGTTTTAGCGCCGCCTGAAACGATTGATTTTAGAAGCAGCAGAAGGGATCACCCCGCCTCTCCTGATCGAGAGCCTGGCTGTGGTTCGTAACCTGTAATCTGAGTTTTGGCTGATCGGGTTCCACCGTGAAGGTGTCGGGTTATGAGCAGCTAACATGGGCAATTTTAGGAGCAAGAAAAGGCAGAGAGTAAATAATTGCACCGGTGACCAATACTGTAATAATCCTGTTTTATAATATGCACTTGACAGGTTGTAATAGTGCTAATTGAAGAGACTAATTCACACTTGCTTCATTCTATTCAGAGGCAAGATCAGCAGCTTGTTTTGCTTTTGACCAGATGGTGCTGATGAACACCTACTGTGCACTTTAAGTGCTTTACTAGAGTTACAAAGGCCGAGGGCTGTGTTCAACTCCAAATGATTTGAGAGCAGAGCGAAAACCTGTGCTCAATGGATTTGGTGGAAGTAAATTAATTCTAGTGGAGCCATTACACACTGAGCCCCTTTTCAAAGTGCTGAGCCTCCTTGTTTGTTCTGTAGCAATGAGAAAGTGAAAGGCAGATTACTGCAAACAGAAATAAAAAAAAAAACGCAGTGAAAGGGAGAAAAGAGGCCTTGAAGCCTTTCATACCATTTGAAGTTTTTCTTCAAGTGCGTTATTTTTGAGGAGGGCGATTGTATAAAAAGCCAATTGGAGTTTTTTTCAAGTGCGCTATTTAACCAGTATGAATATAAAAAAGCAAGAGGCAACAGTTGACTGAGTTTACTATGGTGTAAAAGCTTTGTTTCCAGGCGCTGAATCGCATTCCCCTGGTTTTTCGCGGCGCCAGATTTTCATATCAATGTAGGAGCAGCCCTGCTCGTTAGCTTCTGTTTAAGTTAATTATAATATACATTTTCATTTAATCTTACTGCTGATGTTGGAGCGCAGTCTCTGGAGTCAAGTGGGCCCGTTGTTTATAAACGACCTAGAATGTAATATCTCGACAGCTCTGATGCTGTAACTATTCAGACACACTCAGCCAGTGAATTATCTGTACGCCTTTAAGTGTAGTCCTATACTTGGTGTTTTTAACTGAGGCGACGAAAGCTCGTTTTCTGCGTGCGTTTCTTGTACCCACAGTGCTACTCGTGTGTTTTGTTATTTGTGTAATTAATTCTTTGGGTTAGGATTTGATAGAGTTGCCTGTATGTATGCCTTTCATTTAATTCTTACGGGTTTTTATGTATACACCTAATTAAAGTATACACCTTATTATTCCAGACAATATATCTGACCGTTTCCCATACTATTTTTTTGGGTGGACGTGTAGGCGTGCATGTGGAAATAATCCAGCGTGGCATTTGCGTCCCCAGTTCTGGAACAGTGATCGTGTAAAGGGTATTTAGAACCATTTCATTAAACATATTCCTCTGGCAATATTTTGGGCTACTCTTGATTTTGGCTACGATATTGAAATATTTGGTAAATATTTAACCGAAAGGAATACTTATTTTACAATTTATATCATCGTTTTTTTCTCTGCCTATGTATGATCTTTTGTTTGTTAACCTTCAAATGTATTAGAAAAAGCCAACCACCAAAGCTCATGCATGGCAACAGAAATGCGTATTGGTACAGAGTACATAACCTATTCTTACAAAAGCAAATGTAATCTTTTGCAAAACTCTGGGGCTGAATACACCATACATGCAAAAGTATGTGCAGTTTTCATATGTGGGTATGGAGTAATATTAGACACCATATTTATTATTTTTGTAGTTGTGCTTTTCACCAAATTGCTGAACGAGTTTTATGCTCTTAACTTAAGAACATGCAAATATATCTGAATCAGGGAATAGTTGCGGGCATGTACAATTTTATGTTTAAAAGGTGGCAAACCTAGAGTAAGGCTAAAATTTCGGATTAATAGAATTCAAAAATTTCGCAATCTTTAGTATTAAAAAGGAATGTTGCTGCGCGAAGTCATTCAGGCATTTTGGCGAGTGGAAGATAGTGATTACAAATGGATACCTCTCGAGGTGGTAAGGCCAATCAGCCCACAGTGGCAAAGCATCCCAGAGTTAGGCATAGTGTATAAGGTCTGAATATAAGTCAGTAGGTGGACTAAGACATTTCTACATTTCACTAGAACTTTAAAATTCTGATAGGTCAAAAACAAGGGAATCAAATTGGTCATAGAGGAAAACTGGGACGCATAAGTTTCTGTAAGAGCTGGTTGGAGAATCAGGGTTACTTTGAGAAGAGAAATTGAGTGTTGCAGAAGTTATACTAAAATATGCCACAGAAGCTATGTAAACCCTGGAAGGAATAATAGGTTGACTGATATGCTTACACAAGGGATAATAGTGAGGGTGACTTGTGGGAACATAACATGGATGTGGTGCTCTATGGGGTGAAATAGGAAGGAGAAAAGTAAGAGTAAAACTGAAGTATATTGGAAGAAGATAGCCAACATACAAAGCCTTTGAGGAGTGGAAAAAGATGCTCTCTAATTTTAAATGTACTTGGGTGTAGTTAAGACTAGTCTGTTTTCGTGTCGTATTGAGATGACCAGTCAATTGAATAGTGGCATAAGGAAAAAAAGTTTATAAAGATGTTGGAATTGTATCCTAATTCAGATTAGAAGCCATGATAACATACTATGCGCTGAAAATACAGGCAACAGTTGAGAAAAGAACCACTTTGTCGAGTAGTTGAGAACTTTTAGCTTGACAGACCACATACATTTGAATGGTAAGTTGTTAGCTAAACCAACAAAGGAAAGAATAAGAATTACTAAAGGGCAGAATTGGAAATAAAAAATGGAGAGTTTGAAGTATGATAGTTATCTGTAGACCGTGTCACACACTAAGCTTGAAAAGTCTTCAAGAAAAAGGATGGCTTAATGATACTACGCTGAGTGGGAAGAGTGGTTTTCATTGAGTGTCCATTCAGACGAAACAGAATTCAAGAATTGTTTGCTGGAGAGAGATGATTATGAGAAAGATGTTTGAATAATTTTGAGCTAACGGAAAAGAGTGAGAGGAGTTAGGTGGGCTAGTAAATACGGTTTCCACTTATGTTTTAATAAGCACAAGGGTAAACATGTGTAACAGAATCTGAAATGATGGGACGTGGAATGAACAGTTTTTTTTTTAAACAAAGATTTATCTTGCATAAACGATTAGTCTAGGACGATGCATATTTTTAGATGCTAGCTTTCAAGAACAAATAAGCCACTTCGGAAGATAGTACTGTATGCATTTCCGTTTTTAGTGTTTTGTTTAGGTTTCAATGCAAACAACTCCGAGGCAAAAGAATAACTATGAGCTACGTAAAAGAAACCGGCATGCATTCACCTTAATAGGGCAGCTGGCTAGGAGATCTAGGGTGAAGGCTGAACTCTGAAACCCTGACCACTGTAGACTAGACTTGCTAGTTGCTTTTCTGCTGCACACTGCGTATGGCCTTTTCCTAAGTTCCCAAAAGCCCAGCCACGTCTGGAAATGAGTAGCCATCCCTCATACCGCCATTCCCACCTGGTACATCGCCCACTTCACCTCTGAGCTCACCTTTACTTTTCTTAATTAAGAAGAAGCCTGGTTGTCTACATTGTGTAGAAGAAGTTAGGAGGATATTACTTGATCCTTGATCGATTGCCAGACATTAGGATCTGTAGCCTAGTATTGGACTTCTTCACCTCCTTAGAAGGAGGATGTCCAACCACTCCCCCTTCCTCCCTTTGTTTCAAGAAGGTTTGCTGTTCACTGTGGGCTGCCTCAAGGCTGTTCATCTATCATTGACTTGTATTCTCAAATACATACTAAACAATCTGATCAGGCCCTTCATTTGCTGTGCCCCGTCATAGGCTCACGATAATCCAGATGGATAAACAGGTTCCTAACAGTATATCTAGGTAGTGAGTGACTGACCGCTGTACAATGGATGCATCACACCTTTTACAAGTAAATACTAACAATATTGAGTATCTTGTGATTAGCAAAAGACTCACATTAACAGAGTAACACCTGGACCAGCACGGTCTATCCCCCTCCGGCGGATTTGATGGGAGCACATTCCCCATGGAATACACACGTACAGGAAAACTTACTGAAGCATGAAATGACAGATACCAAGATACTGATGAGCCCTGAGGAAGTTTGGAAAAATGTCTTTTTTTCGTGAACGAAACGCGTTGGATGGATGTTTGTTTATATGTTGGTGTCAGAGGAGAAAATACGAAGAAGATAAAGGATTGAATCTGTTTCTAAAGAGATGCATCGTTTTGAATTTCGTTGGAAAGTGGCATTTCTTCCTGGTGCACCATTCCACTCAAATTAAGAGTAACATGCTTTGGCACATTTCATTGGATTTCCTGTCTCTACCAGTCCCTAAGGCTAATACTCCGGGCATAACTTTAGATGTTTACTTGTCCTTCAAGTCTCAAATAAACTCAGTTTCGGTAGCGGGATTCTTTTTGCAACTTTTAGTAGGGAAGATTCAGATTTTTATTCCTCTGTATTATACAGTAAGTGAAGGGGTCCTGTGTTCTCTTCCCTCTCCATACCTGTAACATTCTGTACTTGGGACTTTGGGAATATGCTTTGGAAAAGTTACAGTGCGTCCAAAACTTTACTGCATAGACAGTTGCAATGTTAAAAAAAAAATATGGCTGTTTCTTCGGGACAAACAGCTTTTCATTGCTGCCCAGTACAAAGATTGGTCTTTGAAGAAGCCCGTTCGTGATTCACAAGGCTTATTATTGTCTTGCTCCCTTTGTCTTTGTAGAGTACTTTGCCTCGGGTCTTCCAGCTTTTTGTGATCTTTGCAGGATGGTTTAATTATGCAGACCTGGACCCTGTTTCTCCTGTGTCCAATTACCCCTTGGGTGGAGAGGAGGGTGCAGCCTTGGCTTGCTTCTGACACTAGATATAGCTGCCATAACTCCATCTCTGCTCTCAGAAGGAGCCTGGAAGTGATGGAAACAATCGATTTACTCACAGTTATTTAGCCACACACAAATGTAAGATGGCGCCTACCATCATTGGACATTAAGAGGTCAGCACCTATGAGAGGGACCAGACAGGCAAACTGCAAGTCAGCATTCCTAGTTTGAGAAAGGATACTCCTACAGAGATCGGTGGCAGAATTGGAACTGCTCCTGACAGAGGTGAGTCCTTGGTTTTGAGGCAAGCATCGGGGGTAAGCCATCACCCCTAGGTCAGAACGTACTTGCCTGCCCTCTACTATCCTGAGTGGTCTGATGGGCTTCTGCCTCAGAGAAGCAGGGGACAAATGCTTTAGAGGCTTGTTTGAAATAGAAAGGCAATATCCAGGCCAATCCTGAGAGCACTTACTGTAAGTGCTAAGCCTTGTTTTTGGATGTTTGGTGCATCTTATGGTAAGCCATCACCCCTAGGTCAGAACATACTTGCCTGCCCTTTACTATCCTGAGTGGTCTGATGGGCTTCTGCCACAGAGAAGCAGGGGACAAATGCTTTAGAGGCTTGTTTGAAATAGAAAGGCAATATCCAGGCCAATCCTGAGGGCACTTAATGTAAGTGCTAAGCCTTTTTTTTGGATGTTTGGTGCATCTTATGGTTAAGCCTTCATAATGTTTTTCCACAGGATATATCCGAGTCAAATTTTGGTGAACCCAGAAAGCTATACAGTTCAAAGAAGAAGAAGAAAAACAAAAACAGAGTTCAACAAAGGGTCATGATGTAGATTACTTATGGTTTTCACAAAGAAACTAATTGTTGAAATAACGAAAATAAGTAGGACAAATAGTCATTGGTGACAAAAGTTTTATCTGTCATTTGTTTGCCGAGTGGCCAATTTCTAAAAGTAATACACCATTACGTCCATCAGACCATTATGTTCGCAGGGATATATTGTGTTTCCTGGTTGTCCAAAAACACTCGATACGTAGCACCAACAACTGAGCTGGAGCTTATAATGAGTTTTCACTGTTTTCCACCATGCAGCAATTCATGTGGTAAAAACTAATGAATGAAAAATGGATATGAAGGAAACCTACACGTTTTTAAAGGTGCCCAAGATATGAGGTGAGGAATAGTGGTTCTCTCCCAGGGGATACTCATCAATAGTCATAAGCACTGAATAGTCCCACCCATGCGCGGGGACCCCATACCTCATATTAAATGTAATATATATGTATGTTTAGCCTCATTCATTCAGAAAAATAATTTAAAATACACAAGGTGCTTAAAACCACAGAGTGAGGACCAAATCTTCTGTTTTTGAAGAGATTTTTCTGACAAGAATGTCAAACTGTAGAGCTCAGTGCTCCAGGCTCCTCACTGAAAAAGCCAGAAAAAAGACCTGGCCTAACTGTCACCTGTGGGGCATGATGGGATGCAGGAGGTCCTGTGAGGTCTTAAAGGCACTGTGCTGGTTTTCTCTGTTATGTTTTCAATGAAGCCTATTGGCTAACAATGCCTTCCATTCCATTGCTTGTTCCTTTTGAATAAAGGCTATGTTTTACACTTTAAAGTCTCATTTCCTGTATTACAGAAATGTTGAATGGTTGTGGGTCATTTTAAATGATAAACTCAATGTAATTTGTGTGCATATATATATATGCACACACATGCATCCTTCATAAAAGGCTAAAAATTCCCAAATTACTTTGAGTTTCTCATTTATAATGCCCCACAACCATTTAATATTTTTGTAATACAGGAAATGAGACCTATATATGTGTATGGGTTTTTTGGGGGCGGGGGGGACAGCGTACTTTAATGAGGCTCAACATACATATATATTTAATATGTGCCTGTACATTGGCCGGACTATTCATTGCTTATGACTTTGATGAGTATTCCCCTGGAAGAGAACTAGGATTACAGGCAAGCAATTTATCCTTATTTGTAGAACTTGAATTACTTATACTGTCAAATTATTCAGAGAGCATTCTGTAAAATGTGTTCTTTCTTGCACGGTGGCTTTCAATTGGAAGCCAAAAATGGCGAGAATTTCAATTGATAATAACTGTTCTACTGATTAAAAATGGTATTCCACTTGTGTGGCTGAAACCTGCAGGGGCACGGCAAGTGAGCACTTTCTTAGATCTCCACGCGGTACCTGCTTCCACTCTGGATTGGAATACGCTGCCACTGTCAATCAGCTGCACAGATTGTGTAGCTGTACTCATCGGATAAAACTGCTCGGACTGAAATATCACTTCTAGATTTTGATCTATTATCCCTTCCGTTAGATGCTGTCATCTTCAGGACCTGGCTAAGAGCTATTTATTCTGTGTTATTTGAGTTCAGGCCTGGACAGCAGACATCCTGTGAGACACCTTCTGTTAACTATCTAAAGCGTTTTTTTCTCAAATACTGTGCCCCAGGTAGGATGCTGAAGTACTCTTAGAAATGAGTTTTGTGTTTGTGATATGAGCTGAAAGTGAGATTACAATGCCATGCTGTACAGGTGAGAGTGTATTAAAGGAGTTAAGAGGCAAGAAAACCAGTTGGCTCAATAAATCAAAACCACAGCTCTTTCACCACCTTGCAAATGACTTCTTCAAAGAAGCTTAAAAGGAAGAAAAGTACAGTACTTCAAATTGCAACACACGCAGCAAGGCAGACTAAAATACATTTAAAAAAGCAAATATTGCTACAATAGTCACTAGCACCGAAAGGAACTATTTTGTGTGAAAATGTGCTGCTTATGAAAGGGCAGAATGCCCTCACTCACAGTGAAGGTAGTCAATCGCTGTCCCATGGCAACATGCTGTGTGCTATAGTGGGCAGAAAAAAGTGTGAATGACACTAACTTTTTATTTTTTATTTTTTTATTTAAATTTCTTTATTGACATTTTCAAAATGCAGTTCAACACGTCCCCTCCAACATGGAGGAAACGCCATAGTACAACGACAAAACATCATACAAATGTGCAATTAATCATGAATCCTACAGCCAGACACCACCATTCTTGTAGCGACTTCATTGGTTGTGATCAATGCTTACAATTATAGATTATCATCACTCAGTCCCAACATTTACAGTTTCCTGAGTTTGCGAGCTAAGTAATTGGCGCAGAGGTTCCCATATGTCTTTCGGCTTGGAGGAAGTAGGGAGTTCCTCCGCATACAGATCCAGGTTTTCCCTACAGTAAACCAGATCTTTAAGCCAGTGTTCAGCCCGTGGTGCCAGTGCGCTCTCCCAAGTCATTGCCACTCGCCGCTTTGCCATCAGCAGCGCTATGCGAACAAACTTTCCCATAGCTCCTTTCAGCTGTGGTACATAGCTCAATAGGCCAACCTGTGGTAGGCATTGTAGGGGGGTACCCCTGTCATGGTGTGCAGGTGTTGAATAACTGAGGTCCAATATTTATACACCAGCGCACATTCCCATGCCAAATGCCAGAAATCAGCCTCATGTTGACCACATCTTTTACATTGGCTTGTGTCACGTAATCCCAGTCTATGTAGTCTAAGAGGAGTGTGGTATACCTGGTGGAGAAACTTAAAATGGATAATTCTTAAATTGCCATTGGGTGAGAGGGAGCCAGTGAGTTTACATATGTGTTCCCACTGTGGCAGTGTAAGTGGGGGGAGAAGTCTATCATTCCATCTCGCTAACCCTTTGTCACCATCATAGTGTTTCTCTTCCCGTACTGTTCTATACAGTTTCGTTATTAATTTGTGGCGTGAGGGCGCTACTAATAGCAATTGCAGAGCTTGCAGAGTAGGAGGTTCAGCGGGGAACATGGGATAGTGTGCCTTCACCGCTATCTTTAGTCTATGAAATGTAAAGTTAAACAGCATGGTGGGATTGGATATGTATTGAAGCTCTTCGGATGTAATAAATTCCCCCCCCCGGATAAATGTCGTGCATCTCCTCAATGCCCGCTTCCTTCAGTGCTCTCACCGGAACCGCTTCCTGCATCACCGAGAGTGCCGCGTGATAAGTCAGCGGCAGCGCAGGTGCATAAATTGGGAGTTTGGCTGTTAATTTTCCAATGGCCTGCCACGCAGAGACTGTGGAATCAATTGAGTTAATTTCTTGTCGTGGTGTGCCCCTTTTCGAGTGCGTTATAATGCCAGCAAGTGGGATGGGATGTGCATCCCCGTCCTCCACTGCCACGTGCGGTGTGAAAACATGTGGCCTAAACCAATAATACGCATATTGCGCCTGAGCACAAAGGTAATAAACATAAAAATCTGGAGCGCAAAACCCCCCTCTGGCATAGTCCAGAGTCAACGTGTTCCAGCTAACCCTTGCTTGCTTTCTGCCCCATATCAGCTTCAGCAAGAGCGAGCGAAGAGAGACGAAGAACTGTGCGGTAAGTTTTATAGGGATATTGCTAAACAGATACAAAAAACGAGGCAAAATTATCATTTTGATGAGAGCGATACGGTCTGCCAGGGATAAGGGCAATGTCATCCATCTCTCTACCTTCTGCTCTAAAGCGGTGCAGGCCTGCCCATAGTTTTCTCTTACAACAATCGCTGGATCCCAATGCACCCACACCCCCAGATATTTAACCGGGTCAGTAGACCATATCAGAGGGTACTCCGTGGCTGGAGGTGTAGTCATCTCGGTTAACGGTATGATCACTGATTTCCCCCAGTTAATAGACAACCCTGAAAAAAACCCGAAACGAATGTATTCCCGGAGTACTGGAGCTAGATGTCGTCGGGGGTCTCGTATAAACAACACCATGTCGTCGGCGTACAGTGAAATACCGACAGGGCTGTGCAGAAAGTTTAAGGCCGTGTCCCTATGTCGCTGTCGAATTATACAAGCTAATGGCTCCAACACCAGAGCGAACAGCAATGGCGATAGGGGGCAGCCCTGCTGTGTGCCTCGTCCTATAGTGAATGGTTCGGAAGTATAGCCGCCAATGCGCACTCTCGCCGATGGGTCAGTGTACAGGAGTGTTATCCACTATATGTAGACCGCAGGGAACCCCATAATCTGCAGTATCTTAAACATGTATCCCCATTCAATGGAATCGAATGCTTTCGCAGCATCTAATAGAACCGCCGCTGCTTGTAGTGTGGGATCTAGCACATGAAACCTAGAGAATATGGTGCGCAAATTATGAGAAGTAGAGCGCTCCGGTATGAAACCAGATTGGTCGGGTAGCACCAAACTGGTCATCAGGGGCTAAAGTCGCGTGGCGAGTATTTTTGCTATTTTTTTCGCGTCTGTATTAATCAGGGAAAGGGGGCGGTGGGATTCACACTCCGTAGGTGTTTTATCTTTTTTAAGAAGCGCAATAAGCATTGCCTGTTGAAGTGATGGGGGCAAACTTCCAGATTCATGGGCCTCGCCATACACCTCTAATAAATAAGGGGTCAGAAAATCCGCATATTCTTTGTAAAATTCGGCCGATAAGCCATCTGGGCCCGGAGCCTTTTTATTTGGTAGAGAGCGGATAGCTGCCAGTATGTCAGATGCTTCTATCGGCTGGCTAAGGTATTCGCGATGACCGTCTGCCAGCCATGCACAGGCAATGTCTGCTAAATAGTCCACAAGTTCGTCTGCCCTGCTGGTACCCCTGGACGTGTACACATCAGCGTAGTATACCCGAAATTGTTCAGCAATGGCCTGAGGCATGTAGTGTTCCTCTCCCTGTGCATCTATTATTTTCTCTATATGCTGGTGGTCTGAACGGAATCTAAGCTTCTCATCAAGGTTGCGCCCCGGTCTCCCCCCCCCTCACCATAAGCGCGTGCTATGTACCTCCTAGCAATATATCTCGTTTCCTTTTCGGCTAATTCATTGTATTGTCGTATACGTTCGTGGATACGTGCCAGAGTGTCGCTGCCGGGGGCTGCAGCGTATTCACGCTCAAGGCCAGCTAATTCCTGCTCTGTTTTTGTGAGCTGCCCTCTTAGGTCTTTCAGAATGCCCGCTGTAGTGCCTATACATACCCCCCTGATAGTAACCTTAAAGGCTTCCCATAGCACAGCGGCGCTGTCTACTGTGCCCACATTCTTGTCAAAATACTGTATTATTTCATTCCTGACCGTGTCAGTATACACAGGATCCAGCAGTGCCTCTGATCTGAATCTCCAAGTAAATGGGCGATGCTTAACAGTAGGGATGGAGATTACAAGTCGTACCGGATTATGGTCTGATAAGGTGCGGGGAAGGAAGTCTATCTCTGTAACCCAGTCATTTGCCCCTTCACTCAGCAGCCAGTAATCTAATCTGGACCAGCTGCCATACGCTGGTGTCACGTGCGTGCCCACCCGAGCCCCACAGTTACGAAGTCGCCACGCGTCCACCAGCCCAAATTCAATCATCGCATCTCTTATACTTTTTGCCACTCGAGGGGTACGACCACTGCTGACCGGATTTATCTTTGCCTGGGTCCAAATGCGTATTGAGGTCACCACCCCACAGCAGCTCTGCCTCTGGCCATCCCCGCAGCACATTAAACATTTTAGTAAAGCATTCAGAATCGTGAGCTATAGGACCATACATGTTCACAATTGACAATAATGTTAAACCCAGTGTACCCTGCACCATGGCACAGCGTCCCTCATCTATGTATGTGTTAACTGGGGTAAATCTCAATCCACGTTTTATCAATATCAGCACCCCCCTCGCATAGGAAGAGTAAGACGAGGCAAGTTTGTATCCAGCCCTTTTAGCCGCGATCTTGACATCCGATTGCTTTGTGAGGTGCGTTTCCTGTAGTAGCGCTATTTGAATATTATGCCTGTCTAAGTAGGCAAAAACCTGTCTAATTTTCTTAGGTGAGTTGAGCCCTCGTACATTCCAAGTTAAGCAGGCAAACTTGTCATTGTTTATCGCCATTCCAAGTGAAGACACCTGTGTATTTCCGCTACACAACCTTCAAATTGAGTGTCAAGGCCTATCCATCTTCTGATCAGAACAAGCACATAAAAAAAACAGTCTCCCAACTGACAATCCCCCTCCCCCACCCACTTCTGCATACCCAACGTGCCAAAGCCATCCCTCAAAAAAACACAATTTCCGATTAAGGAAAACATAACTCCAAAACAGTGCGGGGGATACCCAAGGGGGAACGCAGTGGCGCTTCTCACTCCCTTGATACGGGAGGTGACCGACCACTACAGCAGTTTACCTCCCCCCCCCCCGCCTCCATCGGTTTGTAACTTCATATAGTCTTGGTGGCAGTATTTAACACATCTCCTAGTCAAGGGGGAATTCTATTATTATAGCAAGTATATAGGGAATAGTCAATCCCATGAGTAAATTACTAGTCCCGGCCAAGTGGAACAGCTCTACAATAATCGTATTAGTCACGGAACCACAGCCCCATCGACTTCTGATTAGAAGCCCAAACAATTAGCAACATATAGTATGTATAACAATATATCTTAGCTGTCATCATCAGATTCGTCCTGATCCGGCGTCTTCTGTCGACGAAGCGATTTAGCAAAGTTCATGGCTTGCTTTGGGCTGGTGAATATCTTGGCTTTGTCATCAGTCCCAATACGGAGACGTGCAGGGTATAGCATGGCGTATGGGACTTTTTCTGCGATCAATATCTTCTTCACTGTCTGATACTCCTTTCTGGCAGCCTGAACCGCCGCCGTGAAGTCAGGGAAAAAGGCCAAGGCGTTGTTCTGATACGTGACCGTGCCCTTCTGTCTGGTGATGCGAAGAACTGCGTCCCGGTCTCTAAAGTTAAGCAGTTACGCAATAATCGGGCGTGGGGGCGCCCCAGGCGGCGGTCGATTCGCTAAGGATCGATGGGCCCGTTCCACAATCAATAGTTGTGATAGATTCTCAGTACCACATATTTCTCGGAGCATGTTCTCTACATAGGTCTCCAAGCGGCCCACGTTAGTTGATTCGGGAAGGCCCGTAATTGTAGATTATTGCGCCTCGAGCGCGCCTCAAGGTCCTCATTCTTGGCCTGAATCACTGCCAGAACTTTATCCATGTTCGTTACTCTAGCCGCCATCTACTGAAGACCGTCCTCTGTGTTTGAGATGCGTTGTTCCGCTTCGCCAATTCTGATGGCTTGGTTATCTAATTTGGCCGACATGTGCTCCATGCGTGTTAAGGGTTTCAATTTTTCCGTCAATAGATTGAAGACTGGTCTGTATGGCCATTAGTGTCTTTTCCATGGCGGAGGTGGGCTCCGCTGGTGCATCCAGCTCTGAATCGGAGGTGGCACCGCGACCAGTTCTGCTAGGCCTTTTTTGCTCAAATGTGAGCCGAGATTGGGATTTATCAGGTTTCCCCATGTCCAATGTGGTAATGTCAGTGTTACTCTCTGCGTATCACACCAAGTAGTAGACCTACGTTAATCAGCACAGCGCTGGACCCTCGTGCACTGCACCCCTCCTCACCCTGCGACCGAGGTGCAGGCCTCAGTTCCCAACAGTGACCGCTGCACAATCGAAACGCCGCAGCAGACTGGAGGCCCGGTGGTGTAATGGACGATATTCACCTCGGGCAGGCGGTACTTATAGATCAGCAATGGGCCGTATAATCCTCGCACACCGCCCCGGCGGGCATCCTAGTTCCACTAGTGTGCACAGCCCTCTGCCGGCAATTCCCCCATGCCAGAAGCCAAGTCTGAGCTCCCACCTGCGGGAATATCTTCAGTGCCTGTACTGCAGGAGCGGCCGGCGTGCCGATCAGGTCGCGAGGAATGGGGGGGGCGAGATGACGCTCTTTCACCGCGCGTGGGTTCCCCCAAGTCGGCCCCGGTAATCAGAGGTATGTCGATGGTGCTGATATTCAGAGGGGCAACCAGGCGCCCCAGCACGACAGGGATCCACAACAGGCTCGCAGCGGCATTCGCCGGCCCCCACCACAACGCCCTCACCGTCCACCTCAGCTGGGCCCAGACATCGGCGTTCTGTGTTCAGGCGGTGCAACACGCTACCTCCGAGGTGCACTTCAGCTCCTCCGACCCTCCACACCCGGCGCGGTCATGCAGTCGACCCCCGGTCTCCCGCACGCCACCCCGAGGCCGGATGCTCCAAGCGCCGCACTCACTGTGTTGCCGGGAGGGGGGGTATGTCGCTGTGTCCGGTGTCCACTCTCTAATCAATACGGCCGCTGCCGCCCGTGGTCTGGAATCAGCTCGCCCTCGAACGAGGGCGCTCACACTCCCTGGCGTTCCAGCTACCGCTCCGCGGCAGAAGGCAGCAGCACCGAAGGGCTCCCAGGCTCAGCGGTAGGAGAACCCGGTGTGCGCCGCCATTTTGTCTCGACAGCGTCCGTCAGGCACTCCACGCTGCGTTAGCGCTCACCACCTTCAGGCGCTGCCACAAGCCAGCCAGCTGTTCCTCCCGGCTCCGGGAGGCAGATCCGCCACAATGCAAGCCCCGATGGCGATGCGGGGGTTAGGATATTGTAGGATGTTTAGCGTCGGTTGGCAGAGCCGCTCTACAGCGCAGCCATCTTGCCGCGCGCCAAGCCACGCCCCGAATGACACAATAACTTGTTGATAGATGAAGTGAGCTGACCCACGGACCCCATGCTGTATGCTTGGGTGGACAAAAGTAAAATGTGCATGACAGACTAACAGACCTTAACAAGGTAGGCATGTGCTCTAAGGCCTAGGCCTGCCCTTGACATATGGCTGGCCCTAAAGCTAGTGGGACACGCCAAGCAGACCCTCTGCAGTGACAAGAGCACTATCGTCCCTGCCACAGTTTCACATGTTATTGCAGTAGTGGCAGCATAGCAGTGATTACAGTATGACTAGGCCTTTTTATCGGTTTCATGTACATTGTAGCTTTCTGGCCCATTCACCTCAAGTTCCACTGCTGATGTAGAACCTTTATTCTTATCGCCTGGATGTGTGCATGTTGTGTAGTGAAGCGTGTGTGAGTGCATCAGATTGACACAGACTTGTGGGTTTCATTTTAGAAGCTCCTAGCATGTCATGCACACAATATGGAGGTGAGGTTGCTTTCCCAGACAGTGGAAGTGTCCTTAGTGTGGAGGGAGGGAACTCGGACACCAAAGTGTGAAACCAAGAGACCGGCTTCCCCTTAAAAATTTGATTAGAACCATTCTGATACAGCAGGCTTATGATTAATCTTCCAGAGAATGCCATTTAGTGGATGGGCAGGAGTGAGTGGTGCGACTGTAGTTTTTCTGTCAGGCTGTGAAGGGTCCTTTAGCATTGGAGTTACCTTTTGTCTCTCATGCTGATCACTATCAAGTGTGGTTGTTGATAGGTACAGGCTGCTCATTTCTCTGGAGATGACTGTATTGTTTAGAGCATTAGTCAAGATAAAGCATGAGGCTGGAGGACATCCAGAGAAATGTATATTGAAAAGAGAACCGACTGAAACTAGTTGTGCTAAGACCGATGGAGAATCCACATACCCTGTTTACAAATTCTAAATATAAGTGTGAGCTGCTGACCCACTTATTGTTCCAGTTCCAAGTTCTCTCTTACCAAAGAGTGCCTCAAAGTACCCCATTGTCACGTAACTGAAGCTCCGCATATGAAGACTGTCAAACTGCCTTCTCCCTGGAAGTTCCCAGCACGACTGACTGGATACTCACGAGAGGATTCAGGCCCTCTGAGTCTGCATGTCTCGTCTACACTGACAGCCCTCGGGAACCTGAAAGAGGATCAGTGCCAGAAACTGCTGCTCCTGAAGCCCCCCCTCCAAAGACTCACTGCACGACTTGCAGCTGCCTTACCTAAGCAGGACTGACACGAGCCGTGTGCTTGATACTGTGCCCCCAGTACTTAATTTGTTGGCCTAACGACTAGGGCGGTCGACCATCTGGGGAACCGGGTTCGAGTCTCGGCAAGGACGCACAACATCATGTGATTCTGGGCTAATCACTTAATCTCCCCGTGCCTAACAAAAATGAATGTGTCCTCATGTAATGCAACTGGTGCTCATGTAAAGCGCTCTGATACCCGATACCTTCGGGTCAAATTCTCGCTATATAAAACTCTGTAAAATAAAAAATTAAAGCGTGTCGGTGCTCGAAGCTCATCCTCCAAGGTCTACGGTCAATGCAGCCAGCCTCTTTAGTTCACTACCGGACACTCCATGCACCTTTTCTCTGACTTTTGCATGTTCCTGCTTTCTCCTTTGGTGATGATTTTTCTGTTTTTTCGATTTGTGTGTTTTTCTCTTTTGCTCTCAGGGAATATCTGATGTGGAATAATAAGTGCCGGTCCCCAAAAATAAGTGCAAGATGGCCCCCAACCACAAGCTCAAATTAAGCACTGTGTGTACCACTGTTAATGTCTGTGTCCGTATGAGTCGCATAGAGGCTGTACTCTGCCAGAAGTATGGAACCGGCTATTTAGTCCCAAAAAGTGACTGTGTGCTAAGAGGGGGGAAATAGTGCTGCACCGACTCTAGAAGTTACATTACTAAAGCCCCAACCCGATGGAGTGGAAAGAGGAGGAGTTGAGTAGTGCATCTAATAGGGGCCCCACCTTGAAGATCATGTAGCTCTCAACCAAGAACCTGGTATCTAATACATTATTGTAGTGTGCAGTATTGTACATTATGTAAATTAAAATAAAGAACGTTTTTTTTTTTTAATTTAAAGAGCAGCACCGGGCTGGACAGTGATCTTATTAAGCTGCTGGCTGCAGTGGTGAGTATTGAGCACAAATACCCCCCCATACTCATCTCCTTGAGAAGTCTGTGACTGTTCGCCAGCGCTACGACTGTGAGTCAAGTGCTGAAATGGCTGTACTTGGCCCAGTGTGGAGAGTGGACAGTAGAGGCAAAAGACCACAGCCTCCAAGGATGTGGGCCAGTAACCATTGCCTGCCCTGTGGCCACCTGAATGGGGTCTGAACCTCTCATGTAAAAGTTGCTGACCGGGTGAGTGAGGGGGGACAGCAGAGAGGCTCCGGGCAGGCACTACCAGATTCAAAATGGTAGCTATATTTTCTCTTCCCTAGGTGGCTATCACACCCTCCTTGGGGTCCAGTAACTTCCAATGGAAAGGAAAATATTTAATTTTAATATTACACCCTGCTGAGGAGGCAGTCGGCCACCCCCAAACAAGACATCCCTGGTGTCTTGTAGTAGTCTTTCTTGTGATTTGTGGTGCATGCACAATCCACAAGTAGTAATCCTTTTGATGCAGGCATCACTAGAAATGGGAGATGCTCCACTTTCCAGTGATGCCTATCACAAAAAAGAGGTCCACTAGGTGGGGGAATCCCATAAGATGTGTGCAAAGTTGTGCTAACCTGTTTGTTGGTACACCGTCTTGTGAAATTAAGGACGTCTGCGCGCTCCATATGGAAACAACCCTTGCACACTCCCCATCACCCGTACCATGCAGTAAATTAAGCCCCAACCTGGCACTCCAAAAATTATTTACTCAGATGCATTTACCCAAGCTACAGTTCATTGCCAATCCGAGAGAGGTCTTACCCAATTCCTTTGGAGAGCAGGCCTATCTGAAAAGACCCACCATAAAAGCTTGCTCGATACTCAAGAAGGAAATTCACGTCTAGCATATGAGGAGAGTGTTGCTTCTGCCATGCCATCCACCACTTCCTCCATATCATTAATTGTTGATCACTTGTGGGAGGATATACAAGAGATCATACCAGTGCTTAGTTTCACAATAAATGTTAAAAACAATGTGACAGCACAGTGAGTGTGTGGTGAGAAACATGCTCGGTACTCTCATTCAAGTGATACACATATTTGACAATATGTGGTTAAGAGGGTGTATCAAGTAAGAACTATACAGCCATTTTGTTCTTCTAAATAATCAAATTGGGTCCGTAGAACTAGTTGAAGTTTTGGTTCTTTGGACAGATAGAAGAATGATCATCCGGTCGCAATGGGCTCAATTGAGCTACACCTGTGCTAGGATTATATAGACTCCCAAAGTCATAATAAATTGGCAGTGTAGTTCAGGTGGGGTCCAGGGTGATCTGATAAAGTGAGCAGGGCAGAGAGGGCTGCTTCTAGAATGTAAACAGGCCTCCAGAGGAGTACAGTGAGATCTTCCTAGACAGCAGACAATGCTGCTTGAAAGGAGAGCTGAGAGAAGTCTTCCCTTTGTGATGGTTTTTCTGTCTTTGTTGTTCTTAGTCTTTCCAATTTGTGTGTTTTTATTTCTTTTGCTGTTGGAGAATAGTTGATGCGGAAAAATGTGCCGGTGGCCCCCATCGACAACCACCTGCTGAAATTAAGCACTGTGTGCACCACTGTTAATGTCCCTGCCCACATGAGTCTCATCGCAGCTGTACTCTTCCAGGAATAAAGAACAGGCTCTTTTGGTCCCAAGAAGTGACTGTGCGCTAGGAGAGGGGAGATAGCGCTGCTCCTGATCTAGAAGTTATATAACTCCGCTCTTCTTTCAAGCAGTAAGTATTGTCTGCTGTCCAGGTCAGAAGGTGTGGGTATTGGAGCATGAGACTCCCAGGACCCTCCAGGACTAGTGTACTGGGCCCTACCAGATACTGGAACAGAAGAGGGAGGTCACTTAGTGGACCTGGACACCCCCAGACACCCTCATAGGGTGGTCCAAGTAAACCGGATTGAAATACCATGATGACAGGGCTGACATGACTATGCTTATGATGACCGATGCAGGAGAGGAAGAGGAAAGCAAGCTCCTCCCACAGCTCCTGTCACATAATGCCAAGGATGGCTCAGTGGAAGTAGTGCTGTCCTCCACACTGACAGAACAGCAGCAGTGGGACCGTCACAACTTAAGGCAGTTTGCTGATTTGCTCTCTGTAACACCAGGTCAGACCCAGTGGTGTGTCCATGATGTGGACACAGGTGACAGCTTACCTGTCTAGAGCAAAATCTACAGGTATTCTGACCAGGTAAAGGCCAGCATCAAAGCTGAGAGTGCTAAGATACTAGTGCTGGAGTTAGGGCTGATTGAGTCCTTTGGCCAGCCCAGTGGTGCTGGCACCTAAACATAACCCAAAAGGCAGGAAGTCTGAGCTAAGATTTTGTGTGGACTGCAGGGGACTCAGTGCATCAACCAAGGTTGATGTTCACCACATCCCAAGAGCTGATGAGCTCATAGACCAACTTGAGGCTGCCAAATACCTGAGCACATTTGATCTCACTAAGCTAAGGAGAGGTATACATTCTCCACACCAGAAGATCACTTGCAATTTAAAGTGATGCCCTTTGGGTTGACATGCCCCTGACAGAGTTCTGTCTGGATTAGAAGCATTTAGTGCAGTTTATCTGGATGATGTTGCTGTATTTAGCTTTACCTGGCAGAATCCCTTCACTCATCTGAAGGAAGTGCGTCAGGCCCTGCAGCAGGCAGACATAACTACTAAGACAAGCAAGTGCCAAATAGGGCAAAGGACTGCTGTGTACCTGGACCGCCTTGTTAGAGGAGGCCACATGCAGTCTCTCCAGGCCAAGATGCAGACAATTCTGGCTTGAGAAACTTCCAAAACTTAAACGGTTTGTGAAAAGATATAGCTCAATTGTAGCACCCTTGACAGAACTCACGTGCTAGAAAAAGTCAAGGAAAGTTATTTGGACTCTAGTGTCAGAAGTCCTCTGACACACTGAAAGAAGCAATGTGCTCAGCACTTGTCCTAAAAGCAGCTGGCTATAGCAGAGAGTTTAATGTCCAGACAGACGCTTCAGAATATGGTTTTGGGGCAGTGTTGGCTCGGGTAAATGATGACCAGTATCAACCAGTTGCCTCCATTAGTTGGCAACTCCTCCTCAGACGGTAGCGTTTTAGTGCCATTGAGAGTGAAGCATTTGCTGTGGTCTGACCCCAAGGGCTGGACCCACTTGTGCCACGGACCAGTGAGTGGACTCCAAAGGCTAGTTGTCTAGGTTCCTTTTAAGCTTTAGGGGCAGAAAAGCTAAGGAAGACTGCACCTTCACAGTGCTCAGCGAGCGGACTAGTAGCCAGTGGACATGCCCTGGAATGCTCTGGTGTAGCCTGTGAGATCAAATCCCCCCAGTGGTGTCTCCGAGGACCTGAACCCTTGGAGGGTGCTAGAGTGTACTCTTTCTCTCCACAGAACTGCAACTTGCTAGCCAAAGGCAAATGATAATGGATTTAGGGCACAGTGTCTGAGACTACCCCTACTCACTGCTTTGTGCGTAGCCTTAAGTGCCATCAAGAACCAAGGCTCATCACCAGACCGCTGGACTTCACCTATCTGTCAACGTTGAGCCCAATGCTGAAATCAAACTTCAGAGGGCTCTGCTGACCACAGTCGGCGAGAAAAAGAACCCAAAAAGTTTCTAAGTTCAAAGGTAAAATGTTGACCGGGACTAATCCAGACCCACATCTGATCCAGCCTTCCATTGTGGTCGGTATGAAACTTTGACTTTGCCCCGGACTCTCGCTTTCGAAGCTCATAGACTACTGCTAAGAGTGAAAAGCAGCGATTTACAAACTTAAAAAAAAACTTTTTAGAGTAAAACGCTGTATTTATTGAAAATCTTGCAAAAATGGTAGGTTCGGTTCCTTGATTTTTGACATTTTGGTTTCTATTTAAAGATAATTAAACTATTTTTTTAAATTGGTTTCACATTTTTTTATTGTCGTGTTTCTTACTTATTGACTGTTTTGGTACTGGTAAATGCTTACACTTGTTTTCATTTGAGTTAATCCTGACTGCTCTATGTCACAGCTATCCAGGACTGAGCTAAGGTTTGATTAAAAGAAACCTACCTGGACCTGATACCAAAAACTAACATTAATATTTGGTGAGGTCTAACAACCACCCCAGCTAATAATCCACTTTTCCAACATTCACGCATTGCAAACGAAGCACTTCCTGAAAGGTGGAATGATACACCAAGCAACTGGTAATATGAGGTGAAACAGTGATGCTCTTCTTGCTGAGGCCATAGTATTCTACGTGCATTTTAAAGCATTTGTAACTGTACATTATGCAGAAAGGTGCCCTAAACACAACTGTGAGAGTCTACTGTAAGGGTAAAACGTGTTGAGTATTCTCTTGTAACGGGTAACATTTAAGAAAATCTTATTTCTTTTGTTGTAGTGAAACTGACTTAGTTGCATGTGTCTATTTTTGTGAGGCTAGTAACTGAACGATGAGTAACTCCAAGAAGTCACATCTTTGTACTGCTATTTTAAAACCCAAATACACGTTTAACCGGTTGAGAATAAACCATATAACCTTATTACAGTTTCTACCTCACATAATTGTAGCATGGGAATTTTCCGAAGTAGGGACCCATTTCTTATTTGAAAAGGTGGAAATTAAGTGGAGAGAGACTAATTTACAACAGATAACATAATGGTTTCTCTAGATTATTGGGAAGATTATTACTATAATTTACATTTGTGAGGAGATAAATCTAATTAATAAAAAAATGTTTTTAAGAATATGAAAAACAACACTTGGAATATCCAAAAGAAGAGAAAAACATAAATGAGGCTGACAGTGTTATGTTATGCTATGGTATGCTATGTTATGATATGTCTAGTTGTAAAGTGCACTATCACCCGTGAGGGTACCCTGGCTCTGAGTAAGTGTCTGTGCCTAGCCCTGCCTGTGGTAGGTCAGTTAACTAAATAGCTTGGTCTTCAGCTTTTTACAGAATTCAAGAAGAAAGGAGGTGGCTCTGATGTGGAAGACGTTCCATGCTTTAGGAACATTATAAGAGAAGGCCCGTCCTCCTAATCTGGTTCGGTTTATGCGTAGGATATGTGCAATTAGGGGTCCTGCAGAGGTGTCTTGGTGGTTGATGGTGAGAGATGCCCCTGTTCTGGTAGATGGGGCCTAAGTTGTGTAGTGTCTTGAATGTGTGTGTGTCAGGAGATGGAAATGAGCACGTTTGTGTATGGGGGGGACAGCGGAGCTCCCTGAGATGTGGTATGATGTGAGTTCTGTTTGAGAGCTTGAGGATGACTCTCGCGGATGAGTTCTGGATGGTTTGTACTCTTCTAGTGAGTTGCTTGCTGATCCCGGAATAGAGGGTGTTTCCATAGTTCAACTTGCTGGTGACTAGGGCGTGAGTGACAGTTTGACAGAGATTTGAATCCGGATGCAGTGACTGCATTGACTTGTGCAGTGATGTCCAGTTTGCTGTTGATGATTATTCCACGGTTAATGGCATTGATGCTTGGTGTGGGTATGGGTCCGAGTTCTGCTGGCCACCAGTTGGAGACTCTTGATGAGGTGGTGTTGCGGAAGATCACTACTTATGTCTTGCCAGACTTTTTGCTTTCATCCAATTAGTGATTTTGGTCATGCAGGCGGTGAACTTGTTTCTTGCATTGTTTGTTGTATTGGTGAACTTGTCTGAGAGGGAGAGTATGAGTTGCATGTCGAAGGCGTAGGAGAGGATGTCTATGTCGTGAGCGCGGAAGACATTTACCAGAGGGATTATGTATGTGTTGAAGAGGGTGGGACTGAACTATGAACCTTGAAGCACTTTGCACATGAGTTTGCAGGCTTCTGAGGAATAAGGTGCTAGGCGGATATCTTGTGTTCTATTAGTTAAGAAGGGGCAAATCCAGTGGCGAGCTGGTCCTTGGATGGCAGTCTCGTGCAGGTGCCTGATCAGATGGGATGTTCGACTGTGTCACATGCTGCAGAGAGGTCCAGGAGAATGAGGGCTGCTGGTTCCCCTCTGTCAAGGACCATGCAGCTGTCTGTGACAGAAATGACAGCTGTTTCTGTACTGTGTTTAGGCCTGAATCCAGACTGCGTAGTGTTGAGGAGCTGGTGGTTGCTGAGATAGTCGGTGAGATGTCGGTTGAATAATTTCTCGAAAACCTTAGCCGGGTATGATAGGAGAAAGATGGGTTTGTATTTGGAAAACGTGACTTGGTCAGCAGAAGCTTTCTTAAGCAGAAGCATGACAGTGGCATATTTCCGGGTGTCCAGGAATGCGGCTGAGTTGTTGGAGGCGTTGAAGATGGGTGCTAGTGCTTCGCTGATCGGTAGGAGTCCTTTGGTGAAGTTGGGGTGGCTTTAAGGATTCAGATGGGGTCTTAAGGGTAGAAACGATTTCGACAGTGGTGATGGTGGGCCATAAGGTCAGGGTTCGTTTTTCGACCGTGGTGGGAAGTTGAGTTTTGATGGTGACAGGGTCTGATTGAGGGTCAAAGTATTTGTTTTAATCCAGATTTCACACACAGTACAATTCACAAGTAATTTTAATGTTCTTGTTATTGGCACTGGGTATTTCCTGAAAGAGTGCTTGTCTGTGTCTTCTACTCTTTAAATATTTCTATTGAACACAGGTGCTAATCCTACTTGCCTTTGTCTCTAAACATTCAAGTTTCTCATGTTTTAATTTAGCCTGTTTTCCTTGCTTTTGAGATCTTCCACATCTTACAATTTGGATTATTTAGTTATCACCCTTCTTTGCAGTTGTCATATACAATCTCTTAAAATTCCATTTATCACCTGTGAACCTTGCCCCCGACGAAAGTGATAGGAAATTATGTAATGTTACCAGACTGACAAAGGTTTCGCTGAGTTGTAATATTTATTTGTTTGCATAGACTAATAGCAATAATCTTATTAAAGTTGAATCATGATCTGTTGCAATCATTATTTAAAGGGTACTAGTAAATGAAAGTCTGCTATAATGCCTTGTCACATGCACATTTAGAGTATAGTTTGCATGAATACCTCAAGAAACAGTAACTTTACTTCGCTTGATTCAGGAGATGGAAGTATTGTAAAGCAATTATCGAGTTTCTTGAAGGGAAACCATGCACAGTAATCACTGTTTTTAGTTGCTCGGGGAAGACTTTTTGAGGTCCATTAGAAACCCTGTTGGTTAACTACACACTCAGTACATGAAATAGGCACAGTGACTTCATCTAAGGTTTGCTCATGCTGGCTCACGCAAGGAAAGGTATGAAGGGACTGGGTTGCTTAAATTTCTGGCAATTTGATCAAAAGTTTGATGCAGGCTTTCAGCATAAACTGTTATGCAGTTTCATTCTGTTTACAATTCTAATAATGTCATGTACTACTGTTGTCGAATCCTTATAACTTGGTGTCTAGGTTATTGTTACATAAGGATTTAGAAGAATATTTAGTTGTGATTGTTTGTGACTTTTCAAATAAGGTGGGTGAATCCTTTGTTATACAAATACCCAACAAGAGAACTGAGGTATTCCTAGACTACAAACAATTGTCGGAGGGTGAAGGGACATTTTGCTGTGGGAGGAAGGGTTAGTCTTACTTCAACGCACTTCACTGTTCTCATTGGAGATGTGGCAAACAATTTGTTAAGCCATTTATTAATATCAAAATGCCCTATTCTCAGCCATCATTGCTGTTCTTTTTGTGGGTTATTTTGTTCTTTTGTTTTCTTGACGGTAGCGGTGATGCAACTCTGGATCTTGCCATGTCCACTTAGCTTCATCCTCTTTCATGGGTAGAAACCTGTTGAGGTGTTATAATTGTTCCATGATTTTTCTTTTATAGGTCTTACCAGCAATCTTTGTAATCAGGAACAACTTTCTAATGCTTCTTTACCTGGCCCTGTGCCATGCGGAGATATCTGCATTTCAATACACCACTTAGAGATTTACATTGGTAGTGGTACGCCTCAACCACTACCCTCATCGAGTACACTGCCTAGTAGTTGCTTCATCCCTAATAACCATTTTCTTTATCTAATATGCCTACCTAGTTTTCCAGCTTAAACTCTGCACGAGTGCATACATTTGGTCTGCATTTGGACCACTTCCAATGTTTTTTTTTGTAATCTCTTGTGGGGCTTTGGTCTTCATTATATATTCTTGTTTGTCCATTAGTTCATTTCTTGTTATTGATTCCCCTAAAGCACCCACCACAATAATTGATAACTCCATGTCACCTCACTGACATGCTTGGCTCCTCTTGAATCATGGTTAAATACTGTCGACACACTTCTCTTATCAGATAAGATGTATTTCGGAGGTGCTTTCTTCCAGCACTTTTTTCGGTATTGCTGCTGTTCTATTTTCAAAGGTTGAGTATGCACTTTGAACCTTTAGGCAGTAGACCATAGGCTTTATTTATGTAGCAAGTCTAACAAAAGGAATTTCCTTGCCAATTTAGTTATTTAGCAACTAGATTCTCTGCATTCTAATTGTTACACCACCTCATGTCACACTTGCCTGATAACGTCCTTGACCAAGTCTTTTAGGTCTCTGGAGTACTGAGGAAGTTTTCATAGCCTACCTCTACTAATTGGATCTGTGCTAACTACACTTCCTGGTCCTTTGGCTGTAGTTTCCCATCTTCAGCATCCTTTTCCCATATCCCTTTCTTCAACATCTTACAGGCAACCACCTGTAGGCACAAACTTAGCTTTTCAATTTGCCGCTGCTTCTCAGGATCTCTGTGCTGCCTCCTGGGCTGCTGCAGCAACTCGGGGATCTGTCCTTTTTCTGCAGGCTCCAGAGCCCACCACTTCTTCTTTGCTGTTAACTTATGTGCACCCTGCAAGTCTTCTCCTACCTCCTACCTCCTAAACTAGCTTGCTGTCTGCTTACTCCACATGGACAGGATCTCAAAGCAGAGAAGTTCCTTGCAGCCTGTGGGTGCTATTTCAAAGAGCTTGAATTGGGAAAGTCCCGCCCAGTGGGCCGTGGCAATGTAGGCAGATGACAAAGCCAGTTTAGCATCTACTGGTTGATGACCATTCACATTTGTAGAGGAGTACATTTAATCAGGGTGTCCAGTTTGATTGGGTACAACTGAATATCAATCCTATAGGAACAGGTGTTAATGATGAGTCCACAAATAATATTGGTCTGGCTGAAGAAAGCAGTTGACAAGTGTTGAAAGTTGAAATCCAACATTCATGTGTAAATAGATATTGTATGTAAGCAGTATAAAAAAACTCACAGCATAAAGGTTTTCAAGTGCACTGTGTGTGTCTATGAATATATATTGGTGGGTGAATGGATATGCAAAATAAGGATAAGAACGCTGGGTAGTTCAGCTAAGTTGCGGTAGAGAAATGCTCCTGTTTCAGTGCATCTACAACACCAGCAACACTCTAAATCTGCCCACTTGAATTGCCTGTTTTCCTAGTTTTTAGGTCTCGCCTACGCAGCGCGCATGCGCTGCATAGGCAAAAAGACCTTTTGGAATCGCTTCGGCTTTTCAGCCAAAAAAGTGCACGTGTTCCATTGCCTTCAATGGCAACGCGTGCACGTTTGGCGATTCACTTGCGGGAGCGAGCGGCGCCATATGGTAGCAATTATCGCGCCTTGCTGCTCGCTCCCGCAAGGGAAACACTTTCACTTTTGCCGACAGCGCGCACGCTTGTTTCTACTGTAAGTGAAGTCATAATGCAGAGTGTTTGTACCTCAGGGAGATTCCTGTGTGATGTCTTGACTTGAACCCACAGCGAAAACTCTGACATCTTCTTCCATTAAATAGTCACGTGGCTGACTGTGTTTAGGCCACAGTGCACACCCTAAAATATTTATCACTCTTGCTCCTGGTCATATCTGTGACCACAATAGAAAGGACTGCGCAAATCACGGAGAGCCCCTGTGAACCCACGGCCACCCCTAGTCATGATTCACAGGGAGCAGGAGTGGTTAATGGCAGCGTCATGTGACGTGTCGTTCTGCTGCCTCTGCAGACCCTTATCCCAGGGGCTAAAGTTCCACGCACTTAGCCAGCTCCTGAACTTCAGTCCCGGTTTATAACCATCAATTGCAACAAGGAACAGCAGTCGCGAGGCCCGTCAACGGGAGCGTGCTGTGGGCCTATCAGGGGAGAGAGTAAAAAAGGTATTTCGTACAGCAGCGTCCCAGCCTGGAATATTGGCACCAGCTGAGGGAACCGTCATTATGAAGAGGTACAGTATCATCCAGGGGGGTACCTATCATCAATAGTGTATGCAGTGGCACCGGCGCCTCGGAGTGTGCAAGGCTCACTATACCCCAAATATAGTTGCTTTCTACTGCTGAACCAAGAAATGGGGCCCATTTCAATTTTGCTGCGCCACGGGTATCCGTCGCCTCAGTCTGAAGATCTTTCGGGCTTTTTAAACCAACAATGGTTAGGGGAGGAAGGCCTGACAAATGCATGAGCACAGTGTTCGTGACATACTACTTGCAAGTATGTTGTGCCCGTGCCCTGGTCTGTTTGTATTTTACACTCTGAAGGAAGCAAGTATGTGGAGGTGTGTGGCGCGCGAGACGGTTCTTAAAGCATTAAGCAGGAACGTCATCTCACTCTGTTTGACCTTATAACGCGAAGTGAGAGTTGTCCCTTGCAGTGCATTGCGTCCTAATAAACATAAGAGATGAAATGTGTACGTCGTCTTATCACAGCAGAGCGTGATATACCCCACAGCTCTAGATATGAATAAAGGCTGCTGCGCAGAGCAAAGGAAGTAAAGTATCCTTCGGTATAATGCTGGTTTGCCTACTATAGCGCTCATACACCCAAAGTACCTCTTAGCACTGTACAATAAGTGAGATTAGTGCTGTAAAAATATAAGTAAGTGTTTCGTTGTTGCCAAAACGTAGCCTTGCATCTATCTGTGAGAACGTGATGTTTTTCAATAAAAATCGAATGAGTATGTAGGGTTAAATCTAGAAGAAATTGAATGAGTTATACCAATAAATTTGTTTCCCGCTATTGTTATAATTATATTATTGCTATTATCAATTGTTGTAAATAATAATAATAAATAATATTAACAACAAGAATTATAGACACGCTATTGTTATTTTTTTATATATATTTATACTATTTGTAACGTTTATATATTTGTTTTCTCTTTCCCCTCCCCACCGTAACCCTTTATCGCGTATTCCTACGATGGGTCTAAGAATTAGAAAATAATTGTAATTGTATCTTTACTGGTCTTTGTTGCTTTAATATTCTTGATGTATTCTTAAGTAATAGTGTAGTACATTCTTGTAGGTTTTGTCTCCTGCTAATTTTAGAATCTAATAAAATATGATTTAAAAGTAGCTTTGCTCTGGGTGAAACGGATGCCACCTCGAGCTTGAAGCTTTCATGGTTCTTGGTAGGCCTGACTCTGTGTGGCGACGCCTATTTCTCATTTTTGAAGTTGGTGTTGCTCTTTCCTCTCTTCATAGTGTTTAGCATCTTCTACGTACTTACAGCTCACCCCTGGATATAATCAATGCTCTTATCTCGAGGTTTAAATGTTTATGATCTTTGTTGTGTTCTTTTAATGATTTTATTGTTATGCAATGGTTTTAATTAACTTATGCAATAAATAAATTTACCATTTACCTTACCATTTACCTCACCCCTGGTGTGATAGTCGGCACGGGGGCTGGGTCAGGCTTTTAGATGTATGAAAAGCTCGGGTGAATATTTTTATGATGTCACAAAGTGCCGAAGAGCACCCGTGCGGTGGGGTTGCTCCTGGTTCATTAGCTGGCTTTGTGAGCGCCTCGTGCCATAGAAATAAAAATATCGAATGATACGATGACGTAGGCTGTAGTGGCAGAGCTCGGTTTTGGTGCCTGAGTCGAAAGCATCCCCGGGAGACCCCCTGCGACTCCCTCCGTGTTTAAACGCGCATTTACAATGCAATCGGTCTCGCATTTGCGAGAGTTTACGCTATTAGTATTGTAAATGACGATGCATTTTATTTATGTTTTAAAACCCAAAACATAAATAAAAGGCATTGTCATTTACAATGCCAATAGCTCAAACTCACGTGAATGCGAGACCTATTGCATTGCAAATGCTTGTTTTTGGTAGGCACGGGAGAAGGAGATTAAGATGTGCTCCCCCTTGTGTGCTTCCTCCCCACTTCCCTCCGTGATGTGCTCACCCTGTGTGCTTCCTCCCCACTTCCCTCTGTGATGTGCTCACCCTTGTTTGCTTCCTCCCCACTTCCCTCCGTGATGTGCTCACCCTTGTGTGCTTCTTCCCACTTCCCTCTGTGATGTGCTCACCCATGTGTGCTTCCTCCCGACTTCCCTCCGTGATGTGCTCACCTTGTATGCTTCCTCCCCACTTCCCTCCGTGATGTGCTCACCCTTGTTTGCTTCCTCCCCACTTCCCTCCATGATGTGCTCACCCTTGCTTGCTCCCCACTTCCCTCCGTGATGTGCTCACCCTTGTGTGCTTCTTCCCACTTCCCTCCGTGATGTGCTCACCCTTGTGTGCTTCTTCCCACTTCCTTCTGTGATGTGCTTGCCCTGTGTGCTTCCTCCCCACTTCCCTCCGTGATGTGCTCAACCTTGTGTGCTTCCTCCCCACTTCCCTCCGTGATGTGCTCACCCTTGTGTGCTTCCTCCCCACTTCCCTCCGTGATGTGCTCACCCATGTGTGCTTCCTCCCCACTTCCCTCTGTGATGTGCTCACCCATGTGTGCTTCCTCCCCACTTCCCTCCGTGATGTGCTCACCCTTGTGTGCTTCTTCCCACTTCCCTCTGTGATGTGCTCGCCCTGTGTGCTTCCTCCCCACTTCCCTCTGTGATGTGCTCCCCCTTGTGTGCTTCCTCCCACTTCCCTCCGTGATGTGCTCAACCTTGTGTGCTTCCTCCCCACTTCCCTCTGTGATGTGCTCACCCTTGTGTGCTTCCTCCCCACTTCCCTCCGTGATGTGCTCACCCTGTGTGCTTCCTCTCACTTCCCTCCGTGATGTGCTCACCCTGTGTGCTTCCTCCCACTTCCCTCCGTGATGTGCTCACCCTGTGTGCTTCCTCCCACTTCCCTCCGTGATGTGCTCACCCTGTGTGCTTCCTCCCACTTCTCTCTGGGATGTGCTCTCCCTTGTGTGCTTCCTCCCACTTCCCTCCGTGATGTGCTCACCCTGTGTGCTTCCTCCCACTTCCCTCCGTGATGTGCTCACCCTGTGTGCTTCCTCCCACTTCCCTCCGTGATGTGCACACCCTGTGTGCTTCCTCCCCACTTTTCTCTGTGATGTGCTCACCCTGTGTGCTTCCTCCCCACTTTTCTCTGTGATGTGCTCACCCTGTGTGCTTCCTCCCCACTTCCCTCCGTGATGTGCTCACCCTGTGTGCTTCCTCCCACTTCCCTCCGTGATGTGCTCACCCTGTGTGCTTCCTCCCACTTCCCTCCGTGATGTGCACACCCTGTGTGCTTCCTCCCACTTCCCTCCGTGATGTGCACACCCTGTGTGCTTCCTCCCACTTCCCTCCGTGATGTGCTCACCCTGTGTGCTTCCTCCCACTTCTCTCTGTGATGTGCTCTCCCTTGTGTGCTTCCTCCCACTTCCCTCCGTGATGTGCTCACCCTGTGTGCTTCCTCCCCACTTCCCTCCGTGATGTACTCACCCTGTGTGCTTCCTCCCCACTTCCCTCCGTGATGTGCACACCCTGTGTGCTTCCTCCCCACTTCCCTCCGTGATGTGCACACCCTGTGTACTTCCTCCCCACTTCCCTCCGTGATGTGCACACCCTGTGTGCTTCCTCCCCACTTCCCTCTGTGATGTGCTCACCCTGTGTGCTTCTTCCCTCCTGCTCCAAATACTCTTCGATGCTTGTTTGCTTTTCTCCTCTGCACTTCACGTCCCTCTCTCACCCCGTTTGCTTTCCCATCTCCTCCACCCACCCTCTGAGGTGGTTCTCTATGCATGCTCTACCCAGGCCTCCTGTGTTGTTCCCACCCTCATGCTGTTTCGCCTCAACTGCTTTAAAAACCAGCATTGGCATAGCCAATAGGTCTCGCCTTTGGGACCTTATCAGTGTTTAGTTATCCAGCACAATATCCTTGGTGCAACAACATCAACTGTTGCATGGCTAAACACTTATAAGGTCCCAAAGGCGAGACCTATTGGCTATGCCAATGCTTGTTATAGATATGATTAGCACAGTGCTAGCCATTCCAAACTGAAAAATGACAAAAGCCCTTTACTACTCCAGACGCAGTACCACAACTTAGGATTAGTAGAATACCACCCAAGCCAACCTGGAATTATTAAAATCAGCTTCCTGACACGTTTCACTCTCATTAGCACTCATCAGAGAATCATAGATTTGTCTCACCACAAGGGGACACCCAGTAAAGGTCAAAACCAAACACTCGCAAGTTTAGAGTACTGCACATATTATGCAAACCAAGGATAGGAACTCCAAGCAGTTCGCAAGTGTAGGTGAAGAGCTATTCCTGTTAGAACACATGTACGACACTAGCACACTCTAAATCTGCCTGCCCTATATATCTGTGTGAAAGTATGTCTATACATATATATATATATGTGTGTGTGCGCACGTGTGTATATGTATGTGTATATATATATATATATATATATATATATATCCCATACAAAAAACACGCACTATTTAGTGACGTGAGAAAGGCCACACCAACAGTGATGCAGCAATCCTTTATTCTGAGGTTTAAACAGGCATGTCTGTTTAAACCTCAGAATAAAGGATTGATGCAGCACTGTTGGTGTGGCCTTTCTCACGTCACTAAATAGTGCGTGTTTTTCGTATGGGATATTTCGAGATGTCTGAGACGCATATATATATATATATATCTATATCTCCAAACAAAAGAGTAGCCCTCAACGAAGGAAACCAGCCAGCAGTTTGGTAAGTTCACTTTTAATAGCATGGTTTAGCTTACAGGCAGCCGAGGTTTAAAAGCATCCCTTCATCACCAAGCCAGACGCGTTTCGGGAACTCCGGTTCCCTTCTTCAATGGCGTGATTCCTGCATTCGAAAAGGACAACGGACACTGCGCAATTTAAATTCCAGGATACGGCCCCAGTGGGCGTGGCAATCACCGTTGCACTCTGGTTCCTGTAGTGCAGTGTTGTAACCTCAAGTGAGTCCATCACCGTTGCAGCAGGTTATACAAACAATAAAAACCCCAGTGGGTTGATGCAAAGTCCTCTGCGCCACCTGCACTGCTTTACAAAAGATGCTTGGAACACTGCTCCCGCAGCGCTGAACCCAACTTGGCGTCAACACGGGCCCGCCCTCGGGCAGTGGGCTTCCCTCCGTGGCTGGGCTCAGCCGCTATATGTCCAAACAAAAGAGTAGCCCTCAAGGAAGGAAACCAGCCAGCAGTTTGGTAAGTTCACTTTTAATAGCATGGTTTGGCTTACAGGCAGCCGAGGGTTAACGCCAAGTTGGGGTCAGCGCTGCGGGAGCAGTGTTCCAAGCATCTTTTGTAAAGCAGTGCAGGTGGCGCAGAGGACTTTGCATCAACCCACTGGGGTTTTTATTGTTTGTATAACCTGCTGCAACGGCGATGGACTCACTTGAGGTTACAACACTGCACTACAGGAACCAGAGTGCAACGGTGATTGCCACGCCCACTGGGGCCGTATCCTGGAATTTAAATTGTGCAGTGTCCGTTGTCCTTTTCGAATGCAGGAATCACGCCATTGAAGAAGGGAACCGGAGTTCCCGAAACGCGCCTGGCTTGGTGATGAAGGGATGCTCTTAACCCTCGGCTGCCTGTAAGCCAAACCATGCTATTAAAAGTGAACTTACCAAACTGCTGGCTGGTTTCCTTCCTTGAGGGCTACTCTTTTGTTTGGATATATATATATATATATATATATAAGAAAATCCTCTTCCAACGAATTTCGGTAAGGAAGGAGCCACTCCAGATTTAGATGCTTCAAAAGTTAGGTTTATTTGGCAGAGAAACAAGACGCGTTTCGACCTCACACGGGGTCTTGGTCACATGACCTTGTTTACACAGCTGTGGTCTTTTAAGCCCGTTTAACATCACGGACGTGTCATAGACCTAGACAAAAGGTGCATTAAATATTTACAAGTGAAAAAGAGTTACATTTGAATTAAAATATTTTTTTATATACTTTTTACCATTTTCTTTAAAAGAAATTCAAGTAAGAATGTGTACGTCTCATGTATCTCAAATTAAACACTTTGTGTCGCACGTTGTTTTTAAGTTGGAAAACATGTATGCGAAAATTAAGTTACATTGTTTGTACTTGATGATTTTACTTTTCATGATTAATTAAATTGTTACATTGTTATTCATCACCCTCATTACAGTTTTTAATCATTTAGAATACGTCCATTGCGTTTGTGTGTATCACACTGGTTCAAATGAGTAAAGTACTTCAAAATTTAATGGACATGATTTGTACATGCATCTTATATCGAATTTCAAGGCGATATTGTGAAGCTTTGGGTATAGTACCCCTAAGAGACAATTTTTATGTCTAGGTTATAATTCATGATCACACGACAAAGACATTACGATATAGTACCAATATTAAACGATTAACATATTGATATTTCCATTCTGATCAAGGAGTGACGGTCGTTACCAAGTAACATCCACGTTCTCCGGTGCTTCTATGTTAAACGTGACTTAGTCATGAAATAACCAACGCCATTGAGATTTGCCTGTATGCAAAAAGAGGGGGAGAAAATTATAATATATATCAAAGTACAATTTGTACATTTATTTTAAACAAGACACATAAAACATGACTTTTTTTTTTTTAAACACTAGGGTTTGAGATCTTATGATAATGTGGTATTTGGGGTGTGCATCTGGATAAGAGGTTACATGAGACCTTGACTAAAATATATATAGATATAGATATAGATATATATATATATATAGATAGATATATATATAGATATATATATATATAGATATATAGATATATATATATCCCAAAAGCTCTTCCGAGGGCACACAGCAGCTTGCCCACCCTCCGGCGTGTCTTCATGCTACTTGCTCCTTTATCCTGGAATTCATTAACTGCCGACGCGGTTCAAGGCATTACGCCTCTTCTTCATGGGCTTTGTTTTGTAAAGAGCAACACGGACTCTCTTGATTGCACTTCCGGCATATTTATTTGTTTTCCAATGGCCCCCTAGTGGGCCTCACTCATACCGCATTAGTTGCAAAACAAAGCCCATGAAGAAGAGGCGTAATGCCTTGAAACGCGTCTGCAGTTAATGAATTCCAGGCTAAAGGAGCAAGTAGCATGAAGACACGCCGGAGGGTGGGCAAGTTGCGGTGTGCCCTCGGAAGAGCTTTCGGGCACTTTGTTGAGATATATATATATATATATATATATTCTCTAAAATAACAAAGTCAGCGCGCTCTCAGTAACACACGACTCCGTAAAATTGCCAAACCACCGTTTAATCCACAACGCGTTTCGATTCCGTAGAACCTTGATCACGTGTTCTACGGAATCGAAACGCGTTGTGGATTAAACGGTGGTTTGGCAATTTTACGGAGTCGTGTGTTACTGAGAGCGCGCTGACTTTGTTATTTTAGAGAATTGGACTACCGGTGTGCTCCGCCGGTGTGTGCGCCACTCTCCAGGGGTCTCAGCAGTCCGGAAGGAGCGGCTTTAGTTGGATATATATATATGGAGAGGTGTGGTGCAGCGGCCAGGGCAGCTGACTTCGGAGCACAGGGGTCACGGTTCGATCCCTGGCTCCGGCGGCAGCTCAGCTCAGCACCCTGTGACTCTGGGCAATAGCTCACTTAATTTCCACAACGGCCCCCAGCGCCTTGAGACCCGTAAGGGTGAGTAGTTCGCGCTTTACAAATACGGATTTAGTTAGTTTATATATATATATATTCAAACCAATTCTGAACTCCGTACAGATCAGACACCGACACAGGGGAAGCATTGCTATTCCATCCTTCCATTTATTACGAAATTCTCGCTATGACGCGTTTCGGCATACCTGCCTTGTTCACATGGGCAAGTTGCTTTGTGCCCTCGGAAGAGCTTTCGGGCACTTTGTTGATATATATATATCTCCTACTGGTGGTCGCCAGTAGGTAGTTATAGTTAGGACCCAGTTTCCATAGGAAAAGCATTTTTTGACTTGCCTATAACTTTGGCGTTGTTTGACCAATTTTCATGAAATTTTTCCAAGAAAGTGTCAAAGTAGTTTTTGTGTGTCATGAAAGTTTGGGGGTGAACCGTGCAGTGGGGACCAAGAAAGTAGGGACTTGAATAAAGGGTGCGTTAGTAATGTTAATTCCCATAGGAACGCGTTGTCGAACCTACAGCCCGAACCACTGGATGGAATTACACCAAATTTGGCGTAAAGTAGATGTGTTTTAAAAAAAAAAAATATTTATAGAGTTTTATATAGCACAAACTAGACCCGAGAAATCGGGTATCAGAGCGCTTTACATGAGCACCAGTTTCGTTACAGGAGGACACTTTCATTTTTGTTAGTCACGGGGAGATTAAGTGATTTGTCCAGAATCACAGGATGTTTTAGCGTCGTTGCCGATACTCGAACCTGGTTCCCAGGCTTCGAGGTCGACCGCTCTAGCCGTAAGGCTGCATCCTCTCTCCGATGTTGTTACGCAGATTGTGCTTTTTGTTATTTGGTGCAAATCCATCCAGTAGTTTTTGAGAAATTTAAACCGAAAATTATAGCTATATCTCTGGCCGCGGATATTTCGGTGGTTTTGCGATTAATCGCAGATGCGCACGCCTAGAGGAATACTCTGATTGGCCGGACGCAACCTGAATAAAAAGTTGCGGCTGCCATTTTATCGTCTGGGAACGGTTCCCGAGGCTGAAAATGTATGTGAAAGCTTACATAATGGGTCCTGGGGTCCCGGTGTAGATCTCTGACCCCCTGTTAGAGAAATTGGTGTGTTAGTCCTATACGTTGTGTCCAAAATGTTTTTTATCGGGCCTGATATTCGCGATGACACCGTGATCGCCAGTGTGGCCCTGCCCCGTGTACCATCGCGGAGACATCACGAATATCGCTGCGACACTGTGTATATTGGTAAAAATATATATCAGTGAATCATTAATGCACATTGTTATAGAGGTCTTGAGATCTGAAAACTGTTTTTATAGAGTTATTTAGATAGTGATTTATCTAGTGGGATGGTTAGAATTAATTATATAGTTATGATTTTTTAATGTGGTGGTTGCTATTGAATTCCTGCTTTTGCTTTCCACTTTCGTGACGTTGATCTCCGGCCTCACTGCGAAAACGGAAAATAGGTTTTAGAGATGGTTGTTATAGAAATACACTAGAAAATCATGAGTTTGAAGTGTACAGTAATAAACCCCAAGTGTGTAAAATCTGTATATGTGTGCATATGTGGTTTTCACTTTATGGAAAAAGCGCGATCGTCACGGATAACAGCGTGGTAGCGAGTTCCAGAATAACTGCGAAAACGGAAAAGGTCTTAAAGGTGGATTTTAAAGAAACTTGGTACAAAAATGAGTTTAAACATGTTTAAAGAAGTATTGTGTTGCACAATGTTTAGAATGGATTTTTGTTATTATTATTTTTGGATATGCTGGTGGCCATTGAATGTCTGCTTATGTTTTCCATTTTCGCGATGTATTCGCAGCAATCGCGACGTTGTCGCTAAGATTCCCAAAAACTTTTTAAAAGGATCTTTTTAAAGGAAATAAACAATATTTCGGGTACTAGGGTGGCTCTGAACAGAGCCTTTGTGTTGATTGTGTGTATATGACAACTAATCATAAGACCGGATGCAGAGTTTCAGGTTATTTAGAAACACCCTTATTTATTTATTTTATTTAAAATGTTTTATATAGCGCTGGCTGGACCCGAGGGTGTCAGAGCGCTTTACATGGGTATTCATTGCGATATAACAAAATTTACAATGAGGTAGAAATTCCGAACCATACAAGCGATATAAAGCAGCTAAAATATTATACAGTCTGAATACACAAGTTGCGATGGGTTACAGCAAATCATGAGAGATTAGGTTAGTGAGAGAGGGAAAGGATGGTAAAGAGGGAGGTAGGGTATAGGAATGGTGAGAGGTTAGGGAGTGGGGTAGGTTAAGGCAAGATCAAACCGCTATACATAGATACTTAATTGTAATGTAACAGACTTACAATGAGGTAGTACTCAAACGATCCAGACAGTAAGAACAGCTCCAGTTTAACACAATCAATTACATGTATTGCAATGTGCCATATCGAGTCATGTGAAATTGGCTTAGCGTGGGAGGGAAAAGGGTAGAGAAGAGGGGGAAGGGTATGAGAATGGGGAAGAGGATTAAGGAGGGGGGTGGTTAGGGCACTACCAAGAGTGATGAGCAGGTTCTATGGGAAAGGCATGGAGGGAGGAGTTAATGGGCGAAGGAAGATGGGGGAGAGGGAGGAGAACAGTAGGAGGTCGAGGTGGGATGAGTGCCTAGGGGAGGGATTAAGGACCCCAGTATTTGTTGAGCAGGAGAAGTTTGAGGTCTTTTTGAAGCTGATGTAAGAGGGGTTGCAACGAAGATCTTTAGGGAGGGAGTTCCAGATGTTAGGCGCGTTCCCAGAGAAGGAGCGAGATTGTGTGGTTTTCTTGTTTAACAGAGGAGGGACAAGAGCGAGGGTGTTGGAGCTCCTCAATGATCTAGAGCAGCCAGCTTTGTGAAGTTTGTCTGAGAGGTACTGCGGGGAGCGTTGATGCAGGGCTTTGTGCGTAATGCAAGCTGTCTTGTAGGAGGTTCTTCCTTCAACGGGAAGCCACTTGAGGTCTTTAAGGACAGGGGAGATGTGATCGAACCGTTTGAGGTCGGTAATGACCCTAGCGGCCAAGTTCAGAACAGATTTGATTGGGGCTAGGTGGGCTTTAGGGGTTCCAGAGAGGATGGCGTTACCATAGTCGATTTTCGATAGGACCAGCGATTGGACAACTAATTTAAAGTCGTCTGCAGGAATGAAGGGTTTTATTTTCTTGAGGTGATGGAGTGTGAAGAGAGCGCTTTTGGCCGATTGTTTTATGTGGGGGATAAGAGTAAGGTTTTGGTCAATGTTAAAACCGAGGGATTTAACTGAGTTAGATACAGTGAGAGAGCAGTTGAGTGCGGTAAGGTCAGAGATCCAGGATAGAATGGGGAGCGAGTTGTTCTTAGGGGAGAAAAGAATGATTTCGGTCTTTTTTGGGTTGAGTTTGAGGTGGTTGTAGTGGAACCAGGATTGGATCTTACTCAAGGCATCATTGAGGTGAAGAACATCCGAGCTGGATTGAATCTTATAGTAAAGTTGGGTGTCATAGGCGTATAGGTGGTAATTGATTCCTGCTTGTTTGAGGATAAGGGTGAGGGGTTCCATGAAGAGATTAAATAGAGTGGGGGAGAGGATAGAGCCCTGTGGGACCCCTAGGGAGACGGGCAATGGTTTGGAAAGGCAGTTATGGATTTTGATTTGCTGCATTCTGTGTTGGAAAAAGGAGGTGAACCATTTGAGGACTGTACCGTTGAGGCCGAAACGATCTTTAAGTGTGTAAAGTAGAGCAGAGTGGTTAACAGTGTCAAAGGCAGCGGAGAGATCAAGGAGAATGAGAAGGAAGGATTCGCCTTTGTCGAGAGCGTGATGAATGTCATCAATAATGTTAAGCATTGCCGTTTCGGTACTGCAACCCTTTCTGAAGCCTGACTGGAAAGAGTCTAGAAGATTGAATGAGTCAATGTGTCTATCTAGTTGGAGCAGGGCACATTTTTCAAGGGCTTTTGAGAGAAGAGGAAGGTTAGAGATAGGACGAAGGTTATTTAGGTCATTAGGGTCACCAGCAGGATTTTTGAGGATGGGAGTGATTTGTCCCAATTGGAGGGAAGCTGGTACACAACCTGAGGTAAAGGAGGAGTTGATGATGGAGGTCCAATAGGGGCAATGATATGTTTTAGATCTTGGACAAGGTTGGAAGGGAGAGGGTCTTTAGTGTGCGATGACGGTTTAAGTCTTGAGATGACGTTAAGGACATCAAGTTCAGTGACTGGTTGGAAGTCAAGCCAAGAAGCATTATTTTTTTGCTCAAGTAAGATGGGGCCGGGATCAGGAATCTGGATGGTAGGGGGGAAAGAAGAGGAGTCATGAGGAAGTGTAGAGAGTGACGGAGAATTGGAGGAGATGTCCGGTGAGGGAAGTAGGTTAAGAGAGAGGGGAGTGAGGGCGAAAGATTGATCAATTTTGGAGATTTTTTCGGCGAAGTAGCTGGCAATTTCTTCGCATTTCTCGGTGGTGGCAATCACCTTGGGGGGTGCAGGGGCTGTTTGGTTTTTGACAATGTTGAAGAGTTCCCTAGGTCTGTTCTTGGCCCGGTCGAGTTGGGAGCGGAAGAAGGAAGTCTTAGCATTGAGGATGTGTTTTTTATATTTGGATCTAGCGGATCTGAGGAGAGAGAGATTAGAAGGGGAAGGGTTTTGCCTCCATATGCGTTCAGTCGATCTAAGTGTACGTCTCTCATTGTTGAGATCAGAATTGAACCAGGATTTGGAGGTGGAGTTTTTTTGTCGTTTTAGTCTGGCAGGGGCAATTTGATCCAGGACATGAATAATGGAATTATTAAAGTGTTCGGTGAGGTCATTGGCATTTTGGGAGGGAGGAGAGAGTCGAAGTTGAGCTTTAACTTTGGACTCAAGTTCGCCTGGGGGGATAAGATGAAGATTCCTGGTCAGTTTCATCTGATTGATGGTTTTAGGAGGAGGGGGTAGCACGGTGTTAGTGATCGTGAAAAGGATGAGGTGGTGGTCGGACCAGTCGATGGGAACGATGGAGGAAAGGGAGGCCAGCTCATTGCTAGTAATGATAGCGTCAAGAGTGGCTCCTTTGGAGTGAGTAGGAGAGTGGCATAGTTGTTTAAGGTCATAGATGTCAAGTAGATCGGTGAGGAGGTTAACCATAGGATCGTCTTTTTTGTTCCAATGAAGGTTAAAATCTCCGAGGACGAGGTTTTTAGAGTTGGAAAGTGCGGATTGGGAAAGAAGGTCAGACAATTCTTCTACAAAAGGGAGAGGGTCACCGGGAGGATGGTAGATATTGTGAAGTCGAATTGGAGGGGAGCCCTTCACTTTAAGTTCCGCTCCGAGGTATTCAAAAGTAGAATAATCGGAGTTTGGCACAGGGGAGAGTTGGAGTTCGTTTTTAAAGATTATTGCAAGACCGCCTCCAATTTTGATAGGTCTATCTTTTCTGAGGATGGAGTAGCCAGGGGGAGAGAGCATATCGAGAATGGAAGAGGAGTGATCTTTAAGCCAAGTTTCGGTAAGAAAGGCAATGTCAATGGATTCACTAAGGATGGTTTCCGAAATTTCAGTCGCATGTTGGACAGCCGAGCGACAGTTAACCAGCATGCATGTCAGGGGAATAGGGTTGGTTGTAGGGGGGGGCAGGAGTGGATAGTGGTGAATTGCGGAGGAAGTCTTGGAGAAGCTGGGGAATTTGGAATTCTGCTAGTCCCTAGGATCACAGGAATAGGTGCCTGAGTGGTCAGAGGGTCAGTAGTCAAAGAGCAGGGGGAGAAAGGATTACAGAGGTCAGGGAGTTCAGAGGCGGGGAGGAGGTTTGAGGCGCGGAGTGTTCTAGGTGAATCGTTACCGAGGGGGTAGTATCCCATTGCTGGGGGAATGTGGTGTTGATTTGTTCAGTACACCGGGCAATAGAGTGATTGGGGCAGTTAAGAGAGGAGATGGAGTTAACATCATTTCTGAGAGAGGTGAGTTCAAGCGCTAGGTTAGCGAGATGGAGTTCTATATTAAAAAGCGTCTGGGGAATAAGGGAGAAGGGGATGGAGGTTGGGAGTTCATGGGGACACGGAGGATGTTCAGCATTAGTCAAGGTGAGAGGTCTGTGGAGAGGGAGGGGCGGGAGTCCAGGTGGGGGTGGAGAGGGGCGATCCGATTGATGGCCGAAGGGAGGGAGGTGATGTGGAATTGGGCAGTCACTGGAGACTGTAGAGAGTCAGGGGAAGGAAAGGGTGCTCGGGGAGAGTGAGGAGGGTTGGTATTCTGGTTATGGAGGGGAAGGACAATTGGGGGGGAAGAAGTTAGAGTAAGGGATTGGGTCAAAGTTAGGTCGAATAGGGAGGGCTGGGAGGAGGGAGAAGATAGAAGGGAGGAGCTGGTGTGAGTAGTTGGAGCCTCAAGAGGTGGAGAAAGAGTTTGGGTGGTTGAGTAGGCCGTCGGTGAATCAGTAGGAGGGAGAGTTGTTAAGGCGGGGGAGAGATTGAGAATCTGTGCTTGTGAGACTTCTAGGGTGTTTTCAATGTCTGTATGAGGAGGGGTTAGAGTAGGTGAAAGAGGAGGTGTGTGGTCAGACTGTGATTGGGGGGCTGAAGGGTTAGAGTAGGGTATCGAGACTAGATTGGATAAGGTGCTGAAATGGTGTTCAAAGATGGTGAGGTGTTTTTCAGAGGCTTGAATGAGGATGTTTCCTGATTTAAAAATGGAGATGTCTATTTCACCAAGAAAAGTAGGGGAAGGGGTGGTGGATAGCTTCAAACCATATGGGATTTTGCATGATTTTGTGATAGGAAGGTGGTGGAGGAAGGTGCTTTTCCATTTGGAGGGGCGCTTGGAGTAGAAGATATAGTTGGTTTTTACAATCGAGGTGAGACTTCGGTAGTTATCTACAAATAGCGTTTCTTGGTGACGAATTAGTAGTTTGTGTTTAAAGTTTTTCTTAGCATTTTTGGAGAGGTTGGGGGGATAAAGGATGGTCCAAGAGTTTGGGCCATGTCTAGTGATAGGTGCATCCAGTGTAGGGGGGTGAGTGAAGGGGGGCATTGTTGTTCCGTTGCCTTCGTCTGTAAAGTGCACTCCATCATTTCTATAAATTCCATGCATGACAAAACACAGATTGTTGTTATAGATACAGCCCATTCGATGGTATCTGAGGAATGCAGAAACCGTTTTATTAACATGTTTCATGGCTTTGTCAGTTTGTGGACCGAATTGATTTGACCACTTCCATTTCTGTCTTCGGCATATATTAGAGTACACAAAGACCGCGTGAGGGAAAAGCAACATCAGTTCTGCAAAGGTATCTTTGATTAGGATTTCCAGCCCTACCACAGTCAATGTGCCTAGGTCGATTGCCACCACAGTGCACAATCATGAGGTGAGGAGCTCTGCAATCCACAAGATATTTAACCAAAGCCAGAAACTGATGAAACTTCAACCCTCTCTGGCCAAACCAAGTAATATCCATATTTGGCAAACCCAATTCCCTGTCAATACCTCTCTTTTTTGCAGCCTCTTTAGGCCATTAGACATAGCTGTGGCCCACAGTCCACACTCTAAGCATTTTCAAGTGAAGGAGCAATAGCAGTCAGGAAAAGGCTGGAGCTGAAGGAGTTGTTTTCCAAATGAAAGGCAGTTAAAATGAAGGTGTTTTAAAAAAAAAAATATATATATTGTATTGAATGCTGTCAGCATGAAAGTGAATCAAATTAGGCAGTGTGTTGGATGCCTTAGCAACAAGTCCTATTATTGGCTGCTGTTTAAAAAATAGAAATGTAATTCAGACATGGATATGCTTTTGAATCTGTGGAGTAAACCACACCTGCTGTATCTTATTTGGAAGTAGCATGTTCCTTCTAGAATGTGCTCTGAACTTGTGACCTACTGGTTCCACTGGGTTGCTAGGTACACTGAGCTAAGAGTGTATTGAGGGAAAGCGTGTTAAAGAGACAGAACATTTTTTTTAAAGTTGAGGAGTTATGACGGAATTTAAGTAATGGCAATCTTTAATTTCCAACTCAGGACTATGTAATAAAATGTTGTTCAGAATTTAAATTTAAAAAAACTGAAGCTAAATATCGGTTTGAACTCCCTTTTTTTCGCGATTATAATGCAATGACTGTGAAAACATCGCGAACACACGGCAACAGGAACCTCGTTTTGAAAGAGAGGGAAAGGGTTAACAGACGCTAACCATTTACAAGGGGAGATGCAGTAGTCTAAAATGAAAGACATGATTTAATTTGCTGCCTTTCTCATGATCATAGAGTGGAAAGTTGAAAAGGTTGCCATTTTATAGTTGCTTTCTATGAGAGTGGTGTACCATTCTTGTGCTTAGTTTTTGCACATCCTAAGTGTCAAAACTATCCAGATAGAGCTAAAACAACAATATAATCTACAAACTCAATGCACTGGTATGTATATAGCTTTTTAATTATTTAATAAATGTACATTAGAGATAAAGATGTATATGGGACTTTGATTAAAAGGACTATCACAGTGATGTGAAAAAAATATATCAGATGAACTGTATCTGGCAGAGGGTATGTGTTTAAGATGTTCGTACTGTTGAAAGTTACCATGAGCAATTCCGTTAAAAATTACAATGTTTTAAATGACTAAGCATCATGTGCAGAACAGACAGATCTCTTATTTGCATTCTGGGAACTGTAATACTTTTAGTCACATTAAATAGAAGTAGTGTAGTCCTGAATAAAACATACGAAATTGTGCTGTGCCTGTATATAAATTATAAAGTAGTAATACTTGTTAGGTATGTATTAGGAAGTGTTTGTCAATGTGGTTTTTAACTTGTATGACCGGTTTGCATATGTTTAGATGGTCCGATATGGTTTTTCTGGTTGCAGATAGTTATATGTACAATGAGACTCTTGAGTTTACTTAAAGATGCAGAGAACTATATATTTTCGGAAAGATGGCCTGAAGGTGTATATCTATTTTGAGATAACATATATGTTTACATGGTGATCTATGTTCTTTAAGGCTGTTGAAAATTTCATGTATGGTGAGGGTGGTGTATTTCTTTAAACATGCTATGTTTAAAATTGAGGAGCGTTAATAGTGCAGAATATCTCTTGCGAGTTCTTGTGCTAGCTTGACTTTTTGTGTAACTTTTCTTTGAGAAATGCTGAATATATGTTTTAAAGACACAAGAAATATTTGTGAAATGATGTAGGTATGCCATTAAGAAAAGGTTTTGTGCTTTGAAAAAGTGAGAATTGTTGTTTACAGTTTTAGAAACTTACTGATGTATGTGCACGCTTAGTAACAGAGCAATGTACGCTCTTAGAGAGCCATGTAGGCAATTATATATCAAGTGTGATATCTAGACTTAATCAATCACCCAGGCACTACACATGCACTCTTACAATCACACAGGCACTAATTATGTACTCATTAATTACACTGGCAACACCCATGCATTCATTGAGTCGCCCAGATGGTAGCATAGCAATATAATCATGTGAATGCACAGGCTCTAACTATGCAGATATAGAACCACCGATGTAGTTCCTGCATACTCAGGAAATCATTCAGGCACTACATATATTCTGAGGGAATCGCCTAGGTACTATCTATGCACTCATTCAAACATCCAGGGAGTATTGTTGTACTCAACCAGAAATACATGTATTTACAAGTTTTAGTGAGGAATATGTACTCTTTTAGAACCATCTGGTGAATTATATATGTAACCTATCACACACTGTTTGCATGTAGAATTAGAGAGCTATATGCTGTGATACAGATTAATGTGGCATCTGCACATTAATCTGTATCACAGCATATAGCTTTAGTTATAGTTTTTATATGCAGTGTTTCTCAAAATTTAAATCTGATACATCCAAGTAGAAAAGTATTAAACCACTAAATGTTCCAGTGACACACTGTAGAGACAGAGAAATAGCTCTTATGTTGTGTTTTTGGATTTACAGTATTGAGACACTGTATGCACTTTTATACTTTGGTTGATGTTTATTTTAAAACTGAGTACATAAGGTATAAAGAGGTCTTTTAATGTGTACAAGCGAGAACTGACATATGGTGCAGCTGTGTTGTAGGAGAGGGTGCTATAATATTAAAAGGTAAGTAATAAATTAAGTTTTGTGTTTTGGTTTGGTACATTGAAGTAAGTGCTTGTAGTTATGTAGGTAGGTTGATATGTAGATTTAAAACGGCAACATAACATAAACATTGTTTTTGTATTATGTGTAAGCCAGTAATAAAAATGTTTGTACATTGGCTAGAAACAAAATACAAATATAGTTTTTTTTTTTTTTTTACAGACCAATATATGCATAATTACGGACAGGTTGCCTTCAAAAGCTCGGAGGAAAAAGGAACAGAAGCAAGTACAGTATCTACGCAGAACTGAGACTCAAAAGGGGCAAAATGAAGAAAAAGTGGTGAACAAAAAAAGCTATTGATAAGAGGACAGCCAGCCATTTCTTTAAAATATATGTGGACATTTCTAAAGATTATGAAATAATGAAAATAAAATTCAAACTATGAGAAAGATTAACAATGGACAAAATCCATATAACAAGAACAGGAAAGAATGTAGCAAAGATGGATACACCTCAACCAGGAGACAGAAGCAGTTTAAGGAAATTAGAGCCATGATGTTTCATAGTAGAGTAGTTATAAATCTACTGAGAAATATGAAGAAGGATAGAAGAAGGAGAGATGCAGTGAAACAGAAAGAACGAGTTGAAAGAGTAGTTAATAAGGCCTTTGCTTTGAAGGTGAAGCTTTTTATTTTGATTTATAAATAGAATGAAGAATCTTGATAAAATGGTGCTGTGCATGAGGAGACAAAACCAGAAAAAAAGATTTGTGAATAGAAGTAATGTTTGTATACTTTTTAGTGGATAATGCATAAATACTTCTAGTACAGAGTCTTTCTTTAATGAAGAAAGCTATGTCGAGGATGATAGATTAGTTCATGCCATTGATTACAGAGGACGATGTTATGAAAAGAAGAATGGCACTCCTATAGCGAAAGAGGTGGTGGTACCTACAAATGTAGAACAAGTTATTGTAGAACAGGTACAAGGAAGGCTGAGTCAGGCGCCTGTATAGAAATGAAATTGCAGTAGTATTTGTAGTATTCAACAGCAATCCATTGATATGTTAAGTACATTTCTACATATCTTTCCAAGGCAAAGTTTAAAACAGAAAATAAGTACTTTACAAGGATTGGATCCTTGCAGGATTAGAAAGCATACAAATTTGCAGGGACACTAACTACCATGTTTGACAAACAAAGTGTGCCAAAGCACCTTTCATCATTTCAGGATGTTAGCTGTACACCACTCAACAATGCGAACTTTAGTTAGGAGGCTGTACTATGTGAAAACACCTGCTTTATGTTTAGGAGAAATTGATAGAACACTTTTGCATGGTACTGTGGCAGATGTAGAAAAGGTTTGTGGTTATGTGCAGTTTTGTTTCTTTGGTCCTGAGCAGGATTCTAGGGAAAATGAAGAGTTTAAGAGGAGGATTTGCAGAACAGGACACAGATATTACAGGTGATAGTTTTGAAGATGATTACAAAATTTAACACAGTGTGGTCTAAAAAAAAACATAGTATATTTGTTTATGTTGTAGATGCACTCACTTGAAGATTTAAACACATACTGTTGACTTGTATTTAAACAGTGAAAGAGTAAATAATAACAACTGGCAAAACTTAGCTGTGTATTTAATTGTAGAGGAACGCTTTGACTTGTCCAAATGGCAAGTTATATGTAAGTAGTTTTACAATAAATTAGAAAATAATAAAATGAGCAACACATAGATATTAGATACCAATTTTGTAAGATAATAAAATGCCTGCTAATGTAGAAAAACTATGAAGGGCCAAAAATAAAAAAAATAAAAATGTATGATTCTTTGCAACATTGTGAAGGGCTGTAAGGACTGCTCTCCAGCACTCAGTACAAATCCATAATCCATGAAGTATGATGCCATCCGGGAAAACTGTGGAGCCAAATCTTGAAGTTCAGATTGGACCGCTGAAGGGACTCTCTGCCCCGGTGTTGTTGTGGCTGCTATTGAAGTTGAGGGTCCTTTAGCCTTGCATTACCTCCTTGCTGCTTCTACACTAATGCTTTGGTATGTTTTTAGATGGTAAAGCATGGACTTAGTCCTGAAAGAATATTTTTTATTTGTACCCCTTGACTATGTCTTGTGACATATCGTGCATTTCACAAATCTGCTCACTATGAACTCCTGTTAAAGAATGTTCAAGATAGATAAATGGTTGTGTTCTTATTGTTTTAGTTGAAAAGTGTATTATCCAATGACATTCCTTTATTTCCCAGTGACATGATTTTCTTTTTTTCTTTTTTTTCTTTTTTATAGTGGTTTTGTAAAGTTGTAAAAAAACAAAAGAGCAACGGGGACACGAGGAATTTGAAAAATGTGCACTGAGAAATGTGCAAAAAATATAAAAGGGAAAGAAATTAGCATGTATGATTTATTGCAGCATTGTGAATAGCTGTAACACACGGCTCACCAGCAGTTATAACAACACTGCAGTTCATGCCAGTCAGTCAGTCAGTCAGTCAATTATCTTTATTTCGCAGTATTTTTACTGCATAAAAAGTGCACAGAGTAAAAAGGAAGACATTAAAAACAATCTAAAAACAATTACATTAATAAAACAATGTTACAATCAGTTTAAAATACATTAAAAACAATTACTAGTTCCTTTAAAATTCCAAATAAATCTTGTAATATTTCACCACAAGGAACCTGGAAAGATAGGTGTAATAAAGCGCTAAGTGGTGACTAATATAAATATATTCACATCTTAAGTGTACTCAGGGTTCCCAAGCTAGGCAAGCTTGCCTCCATTTCATACAGGACCAAAGAAATTAAGCTAACGCACTTTTTAAAGAAATAAAGTTCTGGGCGACAGTGGCTAAAATTATATCGACGCAAAAAAGGCAGGATGTACCTTGACCTTTGTTCTGTATAAAAACAACAAGAGAAGATTAAATGAAGATCAGACTGCTTAGAACCACAATTACAAGGGCATGCTGTGAAATCACTAAGCGAATACCTCTTTGGTGGGAAACCCATCATCAGGGGGATTAGATTAAGTCGGAACCTCACCAAGATAAATCTATGTTGAAAATTCCCCACCCTATCGAAATACGAGTAGTCCCCCTCCATAGTAGACGAGTTCATTTGATATAACCTTACCGAAGATTTAAAATAGTTTTCTTCTTTTCTCTCATCTGCTTTTAATGCAAAAATTGCATTTAATCTCATATTAGGGAATTTCAAGCAGCTACTAGGGTTTATATACAACTCGGCCAGACCTAGAGAAGTCAATATGGACTTTACATACTGCAATCATATGATCTAATGTGCGTTATCCAGCGATAAACAACCTTTTTTATCGTTTGTGTTAGATTGACAGTATCCCTCCTCCAGAACGAGTGCCATAGTAGGATGGGGGCAAGCCTAATACTATCCGACACATATGGTGAACCTAGTTCGATATGGCAATTGTAATTCGAACAGGCGCGATGAAGGGCCAATAACCTCTGCCCCATGCGTAACAGCAGGAATAGTCTTTGCACTGTATACCTTTTTTATTATCTTGATGGGTTTTGACCCTAACTTTTTGATGAAATTAAAAATGGCTGTAACACTTCTCTCCATTACAAGAGCCCTATTTGCCACCATATTTAGCCAAGAGTGCTTTTTGTCAAACAAAACCCCTAAATAGGGAAAAGTGTCCATCACTTCCAGCTTTCTATTCCCCATGTAGAAGGCTGGAAGTTTCTTAACAGAGGATGTCCCTGTCACCAGTACAAAAGATTTTGATGCATTCACTCTCAGATCCAGACTTTTCATAAAATCCACATAGGCCGCTATAAGACTTTGTAATGCCATAGTTTATGCAATACATGGCCATTCTTGAAAACTCTGGAACCATATATGTTGTAGTATTCTGCACCTCTGAAGGGACTTTCTGGCTGGGAATTGTTTTTGCTGCCACTGATGTAGATGGTCCTCCAGCTTCCCTCTGCTTGATAGCCAGTTGGTGACATTTTCTATGTTAGGTTTTAAGATGATAGAACATGAACGTCATCCCACATGAATATTTTTGGTTCGTTCCTCTAGCGAAGGTCTAGTCACAGATTATGCATTGCACTAGTTTTGCAGACGTTTCTGATTCCCCATGAGTTAGGGTAACAATGGTTAGTTTGATGGGTGGATGGTAGTTATGTTCTATTCATGAGTTCAGATGTTGAAAGTAAATTTTTTTAATTGTTGTTTTTGTCAAATGTGTTGTGAAAATAAAATTAAATCATTGTTACTAAACAGCTAGACTCAAACTTAGTGTAAAATGTTTATATATCTGTTTTACATTTTGTCATTTGTATTTGTGACTGCTTGATGTCATTGCGACCTTCGGTGTTGCTGTGAAGAAGGAAAATGCATTTTTGGTGTAGTTATTTCAACAGATGAATACAAAGGCGAAAGTTAAATTCGAATCTTACTAAATAGCTACATTGAAACTTTATGTAAAATATGTCTATATGTGTGTTTTACACTTTGTCAAAAACACCCATTATTCGAAGTGTCCTTGGAAATTGCACTCATAGAATCACACAGGCACTACCTGTGCAATCATCAAGGACGTAATTTCTCCACCACTCTGCAAACTACTTGTTGGGGAATGAAGTCCCCTTGGCTATTGAGGGTTGTTGGGAGCTAACCACCCCTCCTGTTACCTCCAGCAAGTCCCAGACAGTGAGTTTGCTAAGAGGTCTTAAGAGGCCACGCCCCCTTTCTTCACCACTCTCCAAACACGTCTCATGGCACAATACTGGTTGGGGAATAAAGTTCTCTTGGATGCTAAGGGAGCTTGGGGACCAAGAAGCCCTCCTGGTACTTTCTGGAAGTCCTACAGAGCGGGATTCCTGAGAGCTGGTCAGTCGCCCCCACCCCCTCAGCAAACACCATTGCTTCTTAAAAAACCATAGAAATTCATTGAAAAAACCAAAGGTTACAGGGACGTTATAGTTAGACTCACATTTACAAAACCAGAGAAATTAAATGTCCAGTATTTGTAAAGCGCGAACAATTACCCCCGAAGGCGTCAAGGCGCTGGGGGCCGTCGGGAAGATTGAGCGAGCTATTGCCCAGAGTCACATGGTGCTGGGCTGATCTGCCGCCGGTGCCGGGGATCGAACCGTGAGGCCCCGGGTTCTGGAGTCAGCCGCCCTGGTCGCTGCGCCACATCTCAATTAAGCACTTCTAGTTAGCTGATATATATATATCCTGGGCATAAATTTTGCTCGTGGAGTTTGCGGAATTTGGGAACTCCGCAGAGAACGCGGAGTTACCATTAAACTCTGCAATGGAGCAGATTTTTTTTGTGCCATAGGCGAGAGCCATTAAGCTTGAGCGACCTCGGCTGCAACCTGTAGTGCACCAGGAGGCCCCTTTGCAGAGTGGTTGAAAAAGGGGGCGGGCCTCCGACAACATCTCTGCAATCCGGCTGTGGGGAACTTACTTGTGGCAACAAAAGGGGTCCTTGGCCCCCCAACGACCCTCATCAGCCAAGGGGACTTCATCCCCCAACCAGTAGTGTTGCAGGAGGCCCCTTTGCATAGTGGTTGAGAAAGGGGACGGGGCCTCCGACGGCGTCTCAGCAGTCCGGCTGTGGGGGACTTACTTGTGGCAGCAATAGGGGTTCTTGGCCCCCCGACAACCTTCAGCAGTCAAGGGGACTTGATTAGTGAAGGCCGAGCAATACTCCGCCTGCTCACGGAACTCTGCTCAGAATTTGTTGCAGTTTTTCTGCAACTCCACAAGCTCTGCCCAGGAGATATGATATATATATATATATATATATATATATATATATATATATATATATATATATATATATATATATATATAACACACACACACACACACACCTGAGAAGCTCCAACTCACTCCTTCTTATCCCTCCGAAACTGAAAAAGAAAACCACCCAATACCGATCGTTTTCTGGCAACGCTCCCAGGATGTGGAACGCTCTTCCTAGAGTCCTCAGATGCAACCCCTCCTTCTCCTGTTTCAAAAGGGACCTGAAACTCCATCTCCTTAACAAATACTTTCCTGACCAACGTCAACTAACCTAGACTTCAATATCCGAGTTGACTCCTCTCTCTCTTGACATTCAAGGATAGTTGGTGACCGGACTGCGTTAACCACCTTCGTTTGTTCTCTCTCCCTCCGCTGCACTGTTTACCTATTTTTCATGTTGTATTTTTCTTTCTCTGTTTTGCTTCCTTACTGCCTTCCTACTATGTAATGCAATTTCCTTCTGTTTATAGTGTGTATGTAAAGCGCTCTGATACCTATGGGTCAAGCTAGCGCTCTATAAAACTTTTTAAATAAATAAAAAAAACAAATAGTTTTGGGACCCCCCCTTTTTTTTTTTTTTTGGCCCCTGCTTGACGGATCACCCCGAAACTTTCCATGCACAAACTAGGCGAAAAAGAGCACTTTTTGGAAAGTTTTGTGGAAATTCGTCAAACGGCACTTAAGTTATTAGGAACACAAAAATTGTATTTCTTATGGAAACAATCCTAACTATAACTACCCAGCGGCTACCGTAACAGGGTGATATATATAATATCGAGAGAGATATTTATATAGAGAGATTTAGATGTATAAATAAATATGGGCTCCACAGCAGAAACCCATTCTCCTCTCCATCCCACTTTGACTCTAAGCTTTCCTCTTTTCAAGCCCCATCTAACATTCTGACAGCTTCTCCTGTCACATCTCTTGTTTTGCTGCCTCCTGATAGCATGTGTGTGTCTCAGTTTTAGTTAATCAGAATTGGTGACTCTGTGGACTAATGCGTCCACTGCAGGAATATATGCTTCACCTGATGGCACTGATTTAAATCCCAGAAGTTCCACTCAGACTTTCATCCTCCAGAGGTCCATGAAACGAATACTGTTGAGATGGGGGACAATAAATATTTCTTATTCAGTGTCGAGGTGCCAATGGGGGTGACTGTACACTTTACTATTTATTACATGTTATATTCCTGTATGAATGTATGTTCTCTGGCATAATGGTTCTCCTGGCATAGTTGCACCCCTTACCCCACTTTGGCTTTTCATATGGTTCCAAGGACAATGATGCATATCGTGGACATTTTTGGACAAACTATATCTAATTGCGTATATTACTTCCATAATGCTGTGGCATTCTTGAAATAATTTTGGATATATTTGACACCATGATCGACTAGCGTAATGGGGTCCACCTTTTACATGTTGTGGGCAGTTTTGAGATTTGTGTGGCTATGCCTATCATAATGGTTGCAGTTATGATTAAAGGGATTGCCCTGTATTCCTCAGAACCTGGGCTTTTAGCACTGTGGCTTGGAGCAAGTCAGTGAATAGACTCTAGTGTAAGAATATTTTGGGTGCCTTTCAATCCTGAAAGGTGTGTTGTACGAATTTGATCGGGAATTCTTTGGTCCCTTTGTCTCGTACTGTTTGATTATCTATTTGCGCCTTTCTGTATCCTCCGCAAGTGGTAGTTTCCACCACCTTGAGGGTGCATCTATCCGTTTGCTCCTCTTGAAGACCCGGTTTCATATATTATTGCTACAGGTCGACCTGTAAGTGCTCTATCCTTATCTGCTTTAACTGTACTATAACTGCAACGCCTATCGCGATTGTGCAGAGTGGTAAAAGTTGAGAATTGCAAATGTAGCGTCCACTATTAGGGTCCGTTCCCCCTAGCACTGCGTTGCCCCGTCGTCCTGGGGTTGTTCAATAATCAAATTTTCAACATAAATTTATACAAAGAATGTTTCTTATAGTAAGGCGATATTTATTTATCTGCCATCTTCAGTTTGAATTCATCAACATCACTTGGTTTCAACAGTGATATGTATGTCAGACCGCACTGTTAGATACAATCATCAATTCCTCCTCCATCCCGATGCATTTCGGGCAAAGAGCCCTTCGTCAGGGGATATCAGTTCCATAGCAATACATATATAACAAGACATGAGAAAACCATCCTATCATAGAATCCATGGGCAACCGACACCCACGGGTGTAGTGACTATTCAACAGGTCGAACGGGTAACATGCTTATGACCGACCTAACAATACTGGTGTCTAAAAACATAAGTGAAATGATTGACCTCGAGCTCAGAATACATGCAGTGAACATGCCTAATCATCCTCTAAAAGTGCTAATCATCATAACGCTAGCCATGAAGAACCGTCGGGTTTGCGTTCTTATGTATGTCAATCCAATTGACAAAAGATGATAAAGAAGTCGTGCATAAACAAACATAAAAAACAAAACGCATGCAGTCAAATATCAATGCCAGTCCCTAGGTTTCTCAGGTATAAGCTTTTCGTCGTGCTGTGTACTCGTAGTAGATAGAAAACAACCAAGATGGATTCAAGGTGACTCTCAGACTAAGCTGAAACATGCAGGCGATTCGTGTAACGTGACTCATAAAAACGAGTGGAAACATGTTGCCAAAAGTGCCCATTATGTTGAAAAGTTTGGTACACATTACTCATGCAAACTAAAACACATTTCTCAACTAGCTAGTGTTTAATCACTGGAAAGTGCGGCATAGCAACCCCCAGTGCCTCTCAACGCGTGCTTAAACGTGCAGACTAAATGTCACTCAAAGCCCCACTGGTAACGACTTTACGTCTTCGCGGAATAACCGAGAGTGCCTTTCTCCTGCTGCTTACTTCAAAAGTTGAGAATTGCCCATTGTATCTATTTAGCCAAACATCACATGGTATTTTCTGATCGCACTACTTTCACCTTTCACGAGCACTGCGCCGTTTCACATTTTTATGGAGCACCTGTTTGTAAATAGGTTTATATGCTAATGTCGTTTGATATTCTTCAATTAATACATAATTTACCGTTTGAGAGAACATATAAACATAGTGTGTGTGAGTTTTTTCAGGGATTTATCACAGCGTGAGTAGATTATAAATGGCCTCTGTAAAATGTACAAAGGTTCTTGGCAGTAGATCTGACAGAGCCATTGTTGTCTCTATATTGTAGCATAATGATAGGTCAAAACAAAAGGTCCCCACCTTGACATATTATGAGCATGTGTGACGTGGTTATTTGGGACACAAAGGGGGCCCTGTCCTAATGGTTCTTGCCCCGACTTATTGTGGGCGTTCTTGACATATTGATGCTTGATGTTTTGTGGCATTATTGACTTAATTGTGACTTTCTTTATAAAGTGGCCTCATCCCAACATGTCCAGGTTCACTATGTAACCGATTACAAAAATAATGGTGGTCCTGGCATTCTGATTCCATCCTTAACTTATTAAGGGCAATTTTGACACATTGGTGATGAAAATCTCTGCCTTAAGATGGACCCCGTGGTATTTAATTATTATAAACGGGTTTGAATCCCTGACTCTGTTTGGCAGTAATACAAGAGAGTACCTAATGAAAATTAAAAGATGGTGTTGCCGTACCAAACGTATTTAATAAAAATGAAAAATCAGCTATTCCACTACAAAAGTATTGTTTTGTTCTTGAAAAAGACAAATCTTCATTTATGGATTGTAATTTATTTGTCCAGAATAAAAAGTCTGTATTTGATAGGAAAAATTGCGGCTTTTCAGAAACATGTAAGGAAATGTTTGGCGTTCAATTATTGCTATTCTGGCATCTACTTAAAGATGATATTTGTGTGGAAATTCATCTTGAGGTTGTTGGATTATCGCTAGTCTCATTTAGTGGTGTGGTTGTTATTTCATGACTCGTTTGGACATTTCATCATCTGTTTGAGTTCTTCAGTACTGTCTGAGCCCGAGCCTGTATGATTACTGTAAACTGATTGATCATGTAAGAGCTTCGTAAGAAAGCATTCCCATATGAGACTGTGAGAAGTGTTCTGCTGTCTATTCCTTGTGAGTAAGGAGGCATGATGAAAAAATCAAGTTTTAGAAATGTTACAAAGTAGATAATAGGTAATACATATTTAACATGCGACTCTACTATGAAGAGGTCAAGTGAAAAATTGAAAGTAAGTGTAATGTAGTAGTGAAGAAGTGGCTGCGTACATTCTGAAAAATGTTTCTGTGAAATTGCGTGCCTAGTTTTTGTTTTATTCTGCCTTTCATACCTGCGGGATGGTATCTTTGCCAATTCTTAGGGCTCATTCTGCCACCATTTTTTTTTTTATTTAAAGTTTGCTTGTGGATGGGGCACAACATCCCTCGTGAGGGTACGGCTCGACTATCACACTATGAAAGTTTGGGAATATTTCATTACTGCTCACTCAGAATCTTAGACGTTTTAGTCAATTTATGCAAAACAAAATGTGGTTTTACAATCTACCGTTGCTCCCTACTCTTTAAAGTTGGGGTCCCCGACTTCAGATTCTTCCTAGAGGTCTGGGGAACGAACCCCTTGCAGCTAAGGCAAGACCCGATTTTGTCCGGATCTCTTCAGTGAGGGGGAGGGGTTGGGGCGGTGGCATTCCTGTTTTTTTGGTGATTCTAGTATCTCCGACACGAGGCCTTCCTTCCCTTGGCGCCAGGAGAAAAGTGTTCATAACGTGCAATCTGTGGGAAGACGATGTATCCACCATATATATAGTAACAGAGGGAAAGTATCCTTTATATGTTGCCCATCGTTGGAAGTACAAGTGAGGCATGCAGACGTTCATTCTTTTTGCGTGGTTATTCTCCTGAGCACGCTGCATAAGTTTAATTGAAACTTTGAAACTCATTAACACTTTTTTACAGTTACAGACGTTGTTAGCAATTTATGCCACTTATCTGCATTACACTTTTAAATCCCCCATGAAAGAGAACATCTGTATGGGTAGAATAAATATACTCATGCAGGTTTATGATAGACGTATTTTTGTGTAGGCCCAAATTAATTTGTTGCCCAATTAACACTATTAATCATGTTAAAATGTTCTTGCACTCCACAAGCATTGCTCTTTGAAAGTGTGACCCTGACGCCTCTGTGGGACTCTGGATATTAAATTGGGTCAGTGAATTGGTGCCGCGTCCTAGTCTATAGGACAGTCGCATACTATTACATGGGGTGAAGTGAAACGGTATGCTTCTGATTTCTGGCGAGGTCGAGAAACTTAACCCTTTGCAAAAATAAAGTACAAAGTGTTCTGACTTAGTTTCATGGAACCTGACCCAATCCCTGCAAACAGATATTCCTCCCAAGATGAATGGGCTTTCAAGCTGAGGGTCATTGTTTCCCCACTGTCAGTCATGGTTGCACTAGCTTTGAGGCTGCAGGTCATTTGGTTTTCCTGTTGTCACTTAGGACTGAAGTAGCCCTGAGTAGCAGAGGGGAAGCTCAGTAGTCACCACTTAGTAGTGGCATGCAGCGGTGGCTCATCCATTAAGGCCGAGGAGCGCCAGCCCACGGCTCTTTCAGCAGTGCAAAAAGGAAAAATAAAATTATAATAAAACAATGTTATTATCGTTTTATTTTTCTGTACTGAAGAAGTTTACGGGGCGGGGCTGGGCTGTCGTCACAGCCAGCAGGGGGAGGAGACACTGGTACACTTAAGTGCGCATGGTGGTTTGTCCGGCCGTCTTGGGCTGGCTAAACAGTCATGCACACATAGCATGTTCTCCACATAGCTGAAGTGCACAGCCTGGGTGGAGAACATGCACAGGTTCCCACTCCCTGTCAGAGTGCTCAACAGGGCCGCTCAGACCAATCACGGCGCTCCTGTCATGCTGGTGACCGACAGTGTCGTGATTGGCTAGGGGAGTCTGGGACCTGCCGGGGGGCAGGAACAGAGGTAGGATGGAGAAGCAGCAGCCCCCCCACCACCCCCCTGCCACCATTCCCTAGTAGCCGCCACTGGTGGCATGCCTTGCAATCCCAGATTCCGAGCTTCCTGCCCTAGGTCTTTCAGCAGTTGGGAATGAGATTGTGTGAAGCAACACCAGCAGTCAAACAGCAAGTGGTGGGATAGGTTTGCACACTCCTCTGTGCACCAGGAGGAGAATTCTCATTTTCACCACAGCCCTTTTATTTTTTCAAGCTAGCCTACTTTATGAGGTCTTGCATTTCAGGACATAGTACATCCTTAGTAATTGTAGTTTCTGTTGAAGAATGCGTTTTCCATCTTTCCTTGAGATATCCGATTGGTGATATCAACAGTATTTAACAGCTGTACATTTCTGAGAAATGCCCCACTTTTTCCCACATTTGTATCGAAATGCTGTTGACTTTGTAGTTCGCTATTGTTTGTTAAATAAGTGTTGCTGATGAAATTGTAAATACTACTTAAACATTCCCCAATGGGTATTCATTATTGTGGACTGATCACTCCATTGTTCACAGTTCAGTTACCGATGTATATTTTACATTAAATGTATATGAATTAACACCAATCCCAGAGCCTTTGTGTCTTTTTTTTTAAAAAATGTTTCTGAATTACTTAAATTACAGGAGCAGAGATTTCAATCAAATCCTTAGGGACATTGTCTCTTTTCCCAGCCTAGGTCCCTTGTAGAATTAGATTTCTTCAAAGTAAGACTGAGACCCCAGCACATTGTTGGAGTTTTTATTCCTTATGTCTGGTCATGACCTGTCACATAACATTTAATCCAGATATTTGAAAAACTATGCTTTGAAGTACACTACTGGATTCCATTACTAAACAAGCATTGGCAAATCCAATTGGTCTCGGTAATGTCCATAGTCTTTTAGCCATGTGGTCTAGCAGCACATCTGCTGTTCAGCATGGCTAAAAGTTACTGAAAGTCCAGAATCGCAGTATATTGACCTGATGCTGAGTCTCTGCGCCCCCAGTATTGAGGTAATTGTCCTGCCCCTCCTAACACAAAAAAGTGCTATGACGTGGCCTGCGCTGGCTGCATCATAGTGCTTTTTTTAGTGACTTTCAGCCATGCAGAACATCATGGCTAAAATACATCCACATTACCAAGGGCAATAGTTTGGCCATTGCCAAGATCTATTGGCTTTGCCAGTGCTTGTTTGGTGTTGAAGGGGTCTTGCTGAACAAATGTGGAAGTGATAGTGAGAAACAGTTGACCTATGAAGTGAAACGAGGATGTGCCGTAACTACCAGAGCTGTCGACGGGGAAATAATGAACCAGGTTCAGATCTTGGGGTTGGCTGAACAATTTGTGATTCTGGGCAAATCACTTACACTTCCCCCTGCCTACGACAGTGAATGTTTCAATTGTGTAATGTAACTGGTGAGCACTGAAAGCGCTCCAATACCATCAGCTGGTGTTAGCTCAATGGCAAGATGAAGGATGGAGCAAGCACTCCAGTACACATGGCTCGTGCATAAAAAAAAAAAGCGAGGAAGGAGCTAGAGGGGGGACAGGTCAAGCAGGGAAGCAGCAGGGTATGGGGAGATGGGCAAGCAACAACGGGGAAAAAACCTTAATTGAGGCAGGATCAGCGATAAAAATGAATGTGCCTTTGTGTAATGTAACTGGAGAGCACTTAAAGCGCTCCATTACCATTGGCTTGCGTTCGCTCTATGACAATTCCGACTACGGAGCGAGCGCTCCAATACCATCGTATCATGTAAAAAAATAAAATAAAATAAACAAGTGCTGTTTATGTTTTAACAACTTTTTAATAAATGCATTAGTTTATGCAGCCATGCATGTATTTTAGTGGTATGTGAGTATGTGTAAAAGGGAGATGGCCTGAAAACACAAGTACTTCTACGGAGAGCTTGAAAACAAAGAGAGAAATAGCTCCGCAAACTGAGAGGAGTGTAAAGAGACATGTACTTGGTCCATGAGCTATGTGAGAGCCAAACACAAGAAGAGGGCATGACGCCCGCATGCCATGACGAATGGCATCAAAGACAATGAGAGCGACGCTGAAGTTTACCAGTGGTAGGAGATGGGCGGCCTGCAAGTCCACAGATAGAACACAACACGTCTCTTGGAGACAGCGCATGCGTGGTCTAGCCGAGACCTAAAAATGGACTTGTGTAGGTTTGCAGATTCTTACCCATTGCCTAAACATAACTCCAGCAGAAAATGTTTGTCAGTTGCTTGTGAAGTGACACCAGGGTATTTCATAGTTCCTATGATTTTGCTGAAAGGACGCCACTGAACAGCACGTCTTTATTCAAACCTGTTCCAGCACTAAATCGAGGATGGTAATTATGCCCTGCCACTTTAAAAGATTACTAGGAGACTCTACCTCCTGCCTACCACTTCGTCCCTCCTTTTCTCCCCGACACTTCTCAAGACGTGCCAGAGCTCTGGTGCTGCTCCCTATTCCATTCAGTTATATCCCTGTGCTGTTTAGGATGCAGGTGACACCGAGTCGAGAAGTCTGCGCTATTTTAAATCCTGTGTTAGCACTTTTCTCAGCTGCTTTCAGACTCCCAACATGAGATACCCGTTCGGTTGAGAACAAATACGTGTGTGAATTTGCTCTTCCTGTTCAAGGAATAAAGTAACCCAGACTATATCCTGTATTAAATCTCTTAAACCAGCTACCCTGTCTCGCTGCATGATGTCACGGTCCACTGTGTTCAATGTTGCTAACAAATACATGAAAACGCACATACGAGCATTTGCTTGACACCTGCCACAAGGCTGTACTAGCTCTCGCTCCATGGTTTGGGCAGACTGTAACAGCTGCCACAAGGCTGTACTAGCTCTCGCTCCATGGTTTGGGCTGACTGTAACATCTAACACAAGGCTGTACTAGCTCTCGCTCCGTGGTTTGGGCAGACTGTCTAACAGCTGCCACAAGGCTGTACTAGCTCTCGCTCCATGGTTTGGGCAGACTGTAACAGCTGCCACAAGGCTGTACTAGCTCTCGCGCCGTGGTTTGGGCAGCCTGTCTAACATCTAACACAAGGCTGTACTAGCTCTCGCTCCATGGTTTGGGCAGACTGTAACAGCTGCCACAAGGCTGTACTAGCTCTCGCGCCGTGGTTTGGGCAGACTGTCTAACAGCTGCCACAAGGCTGTACTAGCTCTCGCTCCATGGTTTGTGCAGCCTGTCTAACAGCTGCCACAAGGCTGTACTAGCTCTCGCTCCATGGTTTGGGCAGCCTGTCTAACATCTAACACAAGGCTGTACTAGCTCTCGCTCCATGGTTTGGGCAGACTGTCTAACAGCTGCCACAAGGCTGTAGTAGCTCTCGCTCCGTGGTTTGGGCAGCCTGTCTGACAGCTGAGACAAGGCTGTACTAGCTCTCGCTCCGTGGTTTGGGCAGCCTGTCTAACATCTAACACAAGGCTGTACTAGCTCTCGCTCCATGGTTTGGGCAGCCTGTCTAACATCTAACACAAGGCTGTACTAGCTCTCGCTCCGTGGTTTGGGCAGCCTGTCTGACATCTGACACAAGGCTGTACTAGCTCTCGCTCTGTGGTTTGGGCAGACTGTAACAGCTGCCACAAGGCTGTACTAGCTCTCGCTCTGTGGTTTGGGCAGACTGTCTAACATCTAACACAAGGCTGTACTAGCTCTCGCTCCATGGTTTGGGCAGCCTGTCTAACATCTAACACAAGGCTGTACTAGCTCTCGCTCCGTGGTTTGGGCAGCCTGTCTGACATCTGACACAAGGCTGTACTAGCTCTCGCTCCGTGGTTTGGGCAGACTGTCTAACAGCTGACACAAGGCTGTACTATCTAGCTCAAAATGTATCTTCGCACATTGCTCCAACTAACAGGACTTCAGTTTTATTATGGTCGGATTGAACCTCAGTTATTTATTCAGAGGATGCATCATTTTCTGCATTTTTGCTTTCTGCTAATGGAGTGAATGTATGGTGGGTAGTTAGAAAATTCTGCCAGGACATAGTTTCATATTTTGGTTACTAAGTCGTACTTTGTGCGCTACTTTTTTTAGTTTCATTGCCATACTTAAGTTTTCTTGCCTGAAGCAATTTAATGTGTATGGCTCTGAGTACATAAAAATAACGACTCTTAGCAGTTTGTCAGTTTGTTTGTGGAGTGTTTTCATAAACAAACACTTCAAGCAATTTTTCATACCTTGAGATCCAAATATTCCTCTGAGACAAGAGGTGCTAATTAATATTGAAATAAATCTGTCCTCTTCTGTTAAAAAAATAAGTGTTTTCAAAGAAAAAGGGCAGAAGGGTGAGTCTATTCTGCCTTTTTGTTTGTCTATTTGATGTGAATGTTCTGACAACAGTATTTGCTAGGTTAATGAGCAAATGAGAATAATAACAGATTTGTTAAGCTGATGAAACAAGTTGTTTACGGGAAGCTGTTGGCAATTGGAACTGCCTTCAGTATTTTCAAGGCAGGTGGCTGTTATTGAGGCTCTAAGTAGTGAGGGATGAGGATTTTCAAGCGAAAGATGTTTCGAGTTAAGTAATGCCCTGATTACTTACTATTAATCTTTTTTATAATGTGACCTGCTCTTCATCCTACAGTTTTTATATTGATGTGGTTGTTTCTCTCCACTGGCATAGGCAACCTCTTTACACAATAGCTTGGAGTCCATTCTGGCTTTTCCCCGTCAGGGGTTTTCGAAGCCCTCACCTCACCTCACTACCAGTGTGGACTACCCAAGATCTGACTCATTGAACAGCACCACGCCAGGGTGGCATCATACGGACTTATGAGGAAGGGTACTATTCGATGTAATTATCACCTGCAAGTAATCATTGCAATGCAGTGGCATTCTTTATTCTCTTTTAATACTACTTGACTGATTATCAACAACACACGTGTCAGACCTTGAGCACAGCCGTTTTCTAGTGATTATTAATTTAATTAAAGTGAGCGCTGCAGACAAAGCCTTGCAACTGATATCCCCGTGTGCACACTCCAGTAACAGTTGGTAATTCCGTTTGAAAGGTGTAGGGGAATGCCCATGTGGCATGCTTGCAAATATCAGTACCGTTCAGCCTAGAGGAATGCAGTGCTATGCTTAACGTGGTCTGAAATCCCAGAGGTGGGTCTATGTTCACCAATTTAAAAAAAACAAAAAAAAAAACGTTAATTCACTCATTCAACTTAAGGTCTAGCCCAAGAGTTTCAGATCCTCGGGTGAGGAACCAAAAATAATGAACAAGGATTCTGAACTCCTGAAATATGCTGCCCATGAGATTTGGATACTCCGGTCCCTGTGGCCATCAAGCCTGTTGGTCAAAATATGTTAGTAGGACATATCTGGACTCTGAACTGCACAGACAATTTCTGTGTTATAATAAAATGCCATTATGGCCTTCAAAATGAAAGGCGAGACAGGGTTGTAAATGGCTTTGTCAGGGAACAGTTTTAAGTGCAGCAAGGACCAACCAACAACCCCAATCCCCCTCCTATTCACCAGGCATGATGGCTATTGGCAGAGAAGCGGTATTGTAAAGATGTTTACAGCCCCCTCTTTCAGCTGCTCATATGGCGAGCTTGATGTGGCCCAAGGAGCATGGTTCTGTAATTGTTGTCATTTAAAACTCTGTAGGAGATGGAGAGAGGAAGATTCTCTTGTGCATTTCCTCCCATCCACCCGCAAAAATGCCCTTTTGGCCATCAACCGTACCTTCAGGCAGAATATGAAAGCCCCATCATCAACCACTTCTTTAGGAACTCCAAGAATGAATCTTATGGCTTGGGGTGCAAATTGTAATTAAGTGCACACCTTTCCATGTCATTCAATGGGTGGCATGGGTTATAAGTGTACCATCTTGAATTCTCTTCTCCTCCAGAAATCTTTAGCCCCATATACTCCTTCAGAGATGAAGGTGTATAGGTGGTGCCTCACTGTTAGAAGCATCCGAGGGAACCATGTGGGAGGTGCATGAAAAGAAGCATCCTGAAGAGAAGGCCATTAGAAACATTCCATGATATGATCGCTACTTTGGCCAGGTGGGAACCACCAGTAGTAATTCTTTTTTGCCCTATGATTTGTGATACTCCGCATCTATCATAGGGGATCAGTGCAAAAGCCTAGAGCTATCTGGTGGCCTTTTCATGGTCCATGAACTCCTAATGGATTTGCCCATGGTTTGTCCAGGTATTCTGAACTGATTGGTTTCAAAGAAAATTTCCTTCAGCCAGTTCTAAAAATACATTTTGTTAGTTATGTTTTTATATGCCTGAATTAGAACAACTTTGACTCCTAATTTTTAATAGAGTGCACAACTAAACTCATATTGTAGTAACTATTCCTCAAGACAATATACGCCCATCTTTGGTCCCCCATCAAGAACTCCCCATCACTCATGCCTCATGGGAATTATTGTGTGTGATGCGGGGAGGCTCCTTAGTTGTTTGAATGGGAATCGCTGGGCCTGAGGAATATTAAGAAAACAGCTTATCAAGTGCTAAAGAGCCAGTTGCCTTTGGACCCTTGTCTTGAAACCTTTCTCTTTGCCTTGTGCCCTTTTCTCTTTGCCCCGGCACTTGCATCCTCTTTTGAACCATCCCATATCCTCCCTGTAACTATTTTCACCTGGCAAATGTATCCAGTTTCTGTGGTGTATGTCTGAAACTTCATTGTTTGGCCTTCCCATCCTCAATATTTCTGAATGTAGTTTTAGTGCTTTAGACTATGTTAATAACTCTTTTGGTGGTGGTTACAGTAAAGAAAGCGTTAGCATTATAAAGACTGTCAATGTCCTTGTCTACTGAAAATCATAACTGCGACTGACAAGCTTATAGATGCACGCCTTTAAGTTTCGTAACCCCATGTAGTGATCTAGTAAGGTGTCTTTGGCTTGCCAGTACCAGTTGCTCCTGTACAGGCCTCCTCTAGAACTGTGGCCAGTGCTCCCAGATGTCATCTATTGATTCTCTGTTATTTGATCACTTAGACTCATGATTTTAGTAACTAGCCCATAGCAATTTGAAAACATTGCCTTAGGCTTGTCTTGTATTACTGTTTTTGGGTGGCTTTTCTTTTGGGACTGGTTTTATGGATAATCACATCACCTGTGTTCTAGCCCATTGTGAGAGGCTGACCCAGTATATGGTGTACACTTATGTTAGTGGACACCTTGCTCTGATCCAGACAACCCTTATGGTGATTTTAGTGTTCTTGGACAACCTTACAAAGCTCTCTAAGTGGTAGCTGTGGAGAGCAGCCTTCAGTCTTAGTCCAGAAGGAGTGTAAAGCAGCTTGTTTTACCAGAACACAATCTTCTAGGTATAGATTAAGTGGAAAAGAACCACACAGTTTATTTATAAAAATATGTATTTATTATAAGACACTCACTAACACATACAGATATCTCCTAGCCGGAGATATACACAATCCACACAATACTTTTCAATAGAAACCGGTAAGTAGCACAGAATACACAGTGGTCACCAGGGGGAGACCAAACCATATACTAAAATAGTGGTATGCAAACCACGACTCGGGTCACGACAATAGTCAGAGGACGTAGAAGTGCCGGGGACCCAAGGAACCACCCAAGGTGAGTATCTAGGAGCCCCACGGAGGTCGTGTGCAGTGTAGGAACACGACCGTGTTCTCTGTACAAATCAATGTGTAAGTCGCGGTTGCAATTTTAAAGAAAGAGGACCCTTCCCAGTGGACCCTGAAGAAACCCTGTGGAAGACAGAAGGTTGGAGAGCCACCCCACCCGTGGATACCTTAGGAACCAGGATACCTGCCCCAGGGGAGCCAGGTACATAGGTGTTAAGTGGCGTCTGAAACCGTCGTTGAACTCAATGGGAGTCTTCAGAAAGATGCCGCTGCTGGAAAAGGTGAAAGTGTCCGGTGGAACCCAAAGGTGGACTCAAGTCGAGAAGTACCTGAAAGCAGAGGGGACAGAGTCTATGCCACTTGGAAGTGACCAGGAGGCACGGAAGACGAATGCCCACCAATGTCGGGTGTTGTGAGAGTTGACGGTGCCCTTGGAACTGCAGCTGTGAGGACCAGGCGACGCTGTGGAAGACCAGGAGCCGTACACAAGCTGTCCCACGTCGGATGACGTGAGTTGAGGGGTCGGTGTCCGGTGGGAGCACCAACAAGCCTTGGCAACTGCATCCAACGAAGGAGTAGAAGAAAGTGCAATGTCGTGACCAGCAAGGTCCAGGAGACTCACCACAAGCAGGGGAGTCAGGGCAGGCCCCGAGCAATCAGGGGAGCCCAAAAGAATTCAAATGTGATCCTTGACAGGATCCACAGGCGGAAGGCACTGGAGTCGCAAGAGGACCTTGAGCAGCTACCAAAGAAGCAGGCCCACGGTGCAAGCAATGCGGTGTGGTCGAAGATTCTGATCACTGGAGATGCTTGAGTTTGAGGCTATTGGAGCCTGAAGATCTTGGTGGAAGGAAGCCAACAAGCCTTTGCAACTGCAAGTCGACGCAGAGCACAGGGGTTCGGTTCCTGCGGCTCCGACGAGGGATACTGGCCTCAAACTTCGTGAGAGGACAGGGCAGGCCTCGAGGGATGTGGAGAACCACCACCTGTGTTGCTGAGCCTTTCGGAGTCCGTAGGAGCCCAGGATCAGCAGACCGTTCAGCTTAGTTGCGGTGCCTGCAGATGCAGGGAAGTGACTCCTTCACTTCAAGGGAGATTCCTTCAAGTGTCTTGGATGTCCACAGGCCCTGAACAGGTTCCTGTATGGAGCACAGGCACGGATGTTGCAGCAGACGAGCAGGGCGAAGAGATCAGGAGCAGCAGGAGTCTTCCCGGTTGCAGCCTTGATGCCCAGAGCGAAGACTAGAGTGCCCAGACGGTCGAAGTTGAAGTGGTGTCTGAATTGTATCATGTCCCATGACGAATCTAGGGACCCACCCACAGGTAAGCCCTTATATACCCTAAGGAAAGGGTTGGGATGATACAGGAGTCCCTCCCTAAGGATGGGCTGGACAAGGGGGAGGATACTCCCCTGTCATTTGTCTAGGTTCACGCCAGAGCGGGAGCCAATGGCTCCCTGAACTGGTTTGAACTGGACCATGCATGAAGAGCACCAAGTGTGCCCTGCACGCAGACTATGTGGCGCTGGCAAGCGCTCCCACCCTGCCCCAATACACTAAACCCTGTCTGGGAGGTGGTCACACCTCTCTGTGACAGGATGCCTATTGTTCTGCCTTCCCCTGCTCGAGCTTGGCTCAGCAGCAGGAGGGCAGAATTGTGTCCCTGGTCGGCAGCAGCCATGTTGTGCTGTCCGGGTCTAGAAGACTGGTGCCGGGAGTACTGAGGGCCTAACGGAGGGCCTTTACAGTATGATTTCTACATGTTTGATACCAAACATGACCGGGTTCGTTACAGCCAGTTTCGAGATGGTCTTCGCGTAATGACGCGGTGCCCCTCTATATGTTATATGGCTGTCTCACAACCCGGGAGAATGGACTCCGAAGGCTGTAGGGGTGTCCTGCTCATGCAGGGGCACCCTCACACTTAGAACCAAGCACCCTGCCTTGAGGATTGAAAAGGCCTGCTGTAGGGGTGACTTATAGGTTTTAAGTGCAGTGACCTTAGATATAGGGAAACCTATATCTTTCGTAATTTGGTGCTAGCACCAGCTCACGCAGGCTGCAATGGCAGGCCTGTAGAGATAGTTTGAATGGTCTCCCATATGTGGCATAATACGTGCTTCAGCCTATGGGGGACCTCTGGGGTACCTATGCCCTGGGTACCTTAGTACCATAAACTAGTGACTGATAAGGGCACCCAGTATCCAATCTGGGATGTACCCAAGTACTTACCATAACAATTTAGGGAGAAAGCCGAGAGGCTGCGGTCCTGATGAGCAGGATCCCAGTCAGACTAGTCAGAAACAGTATTACAACAAGCAAAAAGTGGGAGTAACCATAGAAGCAGATCCTACTTTCCTACACCCATGGTCATGCTCTGTCCTGTGTTGTACCCAATGCTGTTGAGAAATGAGGGCATAGGGCAGTACACAGTGATACTCAGTATTCCACACACTCCTCGAGTCATGAATGCATGTTCAGGCCTCCAATTGATTGCACAATGCAAAGAGCAAATGCTCCATAATATAACACTCTGTGTGGCACCTTCACTCCATTTTCTGGAACGTGTACACAATGAAAGTCCATATCAAAGAACAGAGAGTAAAGACCGAAGAGGTTCTAGAGCTAAACCAGGTCGCCCAAAGATCAACATTGGCCTTGGGCACCAATGCAGTTTTTTCATATCAGCTCTGTACTTGTGGTCAGAGTTTATTTCTGCCCTTGAAGTTGCTAGATCCTTTGTTTTGTTCTGGTGTGACAGTACCACTGTTTGGAAGACCTATTGTTGCCAATCTTGCCAATATACACGGAGTAGGAGTATTTTTCCCTCACTTCATGCTATCAGCTTTTTGGTGGATCAGTGTATTGGAGTGCAGTGCATGAGGGGGTAATTTTACATCTCAAAAGTGCACTGAATTATCGTTCATTGTTTTTTTATTTTTTTTTATCACAGATGTATACAGAAAACTGTCTTTTTTTTTTTTTTTTTTTTTACTGCAATAGGCTTGTTCTTTATTGTTATAGTCAGGAATGAAAATGGAGGCCAGCCCTGTTGTTGTCTTTGTTAGTGCTTGTTTGTGTTGTTCCCTATTATAGCTGGTCTACTTTCTTGTATGTTTATAAAATAATTATAATTACTTGTGCTTCACAGTATCTGAATGCCAAATCCTTTTAACACCTTGACAGTTTTCCCTCATTACCGTCTGGGAGCCGGGCAAAAATTTGGTTATCCACGTAGACTTCAGGTCTTGGAAAATAATATCGGTTTATTTAATACTTATGTGGTAAATAACTGTAAGGATTTTGGGTGTGTGGAAGGGAGAGGTGGTTGAAGGGGAGTGAGGCTTGTTCTAGGTTTTGTATGCCTCGCAGATCCGAAAAAGAATGGAGGACCATAGCAGTGAAAGTAGTGAAAGAAAAACACATACATGGTTACAAAGTAAATATAAAAAAAATGTTTAACCTATGTTTTACTCACCTTCCCTGAAATAACTGCTAGGTAGAAAGTTAATAATGCAACCAACACTTATTGTATAGCTTTATTAGATATGAGTTTAGAGAAGAGATTTGGATTTCGAAGGTAATTCCTGTTTCATAATTAAAGTGGATTTGAGCATAATACATAAAACATTGTCTTTATTTTTTCTTCTATTATGGTAACGGCTCGATCAAGCGGCCCAATTCACACGGTATACAAATCGCTGTGTGCTAAAAGCAGGGTAGCAATGCTCGCAGTAAACATTTGTAATAAGTTGCAAAATTTATGCCAGCTTTGTGGTGGGTCCGTGACCAGACAGAGAGGTACAGGATTTTTAAAAGGTTTTTACAGCTGCAAGGAAAAAGCATCTGTTCCCTCCCAAAGGCTGTATTGTTTGACTGTGACACTGACTCTAACATGCTTCTTGTACCAGGCCCTGGATTAGATGCCACCAGGACGAAATTTGTTTTAGATTGCTCTCTAGTGCAGCTGTTCCCATATATGGCCTAATAGCTTAAGCAAAGCAGACATGGCCAAAACAAGCAGCTTTGATCAGGGTCATCTCACTAGACCAGCGAGGCTTAGAGGAGGGACATGAATAACATTGAACGTTGTGAATAATGCGGGCATATACATCTTTTATGGTGATTTCTATTCATAAAGAACGGCATTTACATAGTCCTTTCCTTTGAAACGGCTGTGCCTCGGCTGTGCTGATCACACACTGCTTGAAACAGGGGGGATGACATATTTCACCAGGCATTCTTTTCTTTTATTTAGTACTTCCTTTTCTTCGTCGGTAAACAGATTGTTGAAATGTAATACTTTTGGGATTGTCCAAATTTAATACTATTGGGCTGTCTTAAAATTCTGATTTGAAAAAATTGGAGCATGTAATAAATATTGCAAAAGAAATTATTCAAAGCGCCAATCTAGTGTTTGTCTTGAATGTCGTTTTTTGTTATTCAGAAAATCAAGAGCGCAGACTTCATTTGGTCTTCGATTTCGCACAGTGGCAGTTTAAGATGATGCGTTTTGCCTCTAATCTTGTTTGTCTTGTTTTTATTCTGTAGCCTCTTCTGTAGGTCGCTGCATCTTACGTTTGGAACTGGCACAAGAGTGTTTGAGAAAATAAAAGCTGTACATCTGTTTGTACAAAGAAAAACAAAGCATACCCTTCTGAGCCACAGGCATGGGCGGCTTCCTCAGAAAAGACACCAGAGGCCTTTACTTACTGACCAATAGAGCAGCCTCGTGTGCTTAAACTGAGGTAATCTGACCCTTTCTAACCAGACGTTCACAGAGTTCAATAATGAAGTCATTTCGAAATCGAATATACGAGGATATTTTAGGTTTGATGATCTGAGGACGATTGAGCACGATTGTAGGTAGTAAAGGAAGACTTTTATTACCATTTTGTTACAAAACGCAGGCTGTTATTTAAAGGGTCACAGATGCTACTGACAGAACATCTTTACCATGCTTTACATGAATGTTCTGTACTATAGAGATATACTTTATTATGATATAAATTTATTTTAAATGCAGAAGAGAACTGGATAAATGAAAGAAAGTCAACAATCCAGAACAGCACAATAATGCATAGCTCTGAATATGAACAGGCTATTTATCGCAAGAGCTTCACAGTTATGTGAATATATCAGTGAAAGGGCATAGATCAGTACTATGGGCAGGCAGAATAGTATTTTTTTTAAATAGTCAAAGAAAGCTTTATCAGTTGCTTATTTCTCTCAGTTGCGAAATGAACAGCAGACTGGGCCTCTTCATCTATGTTACCACTTAGAGTGCGACTCCTTGAGTTTTTCTTGTTTTTCTTTTCTAGCCCAATATAACTATGCCGTCCTTGCATTTGCCCATTCCTGGGCATTTGAGGTCTGACTTGACGACAGGGCATTGGTATCTGAGGCGGTATCTGGGCATATCATGACAGTAACTGGATCTCTGAGACTGAACCTGAATATATGGAGCTTTCCCAGGGCATTGAATGTGAATATCCGGCCACTGAGATTGTAGCCAACATATGGCTTTATCTTGACAAACAGGGCCGCTCCTGGTACATTATGGAAGTACCTGAATACGTGAGTTTGAACCTGGCATGCAATCTTACCATTGAGGCTTGTGAAACTGTCCGTAGTGTCTGAGTATGTTTAGTTTTATCACCGTAGAGCTGTACTTGCCCTTATGATTGCTGTACTTGGCATATGATGATGTACCTGGCGTATCTGATGACAGTACACTGTCATACAAGTTTGCGCTCAGCATAAGATAGCAGTACCTAAATTGATGCACCTGGAAAATAAAGGTAGAGACTGGGCATGTGGTGCCTGTGGCCAGTGAATAATTAGTGAAAGAAAGAGTGTCAGTGTCCAAAGCTCTGCTTAGAAGCCGGCAGCCAGAACAATTAAACATCAGTGTGCCAAATACCAAGGCTGGTAGCCTTACATTGACCTCATGCATCTTTAATCCACTGCAGACAATCCCTACCTCTTTATCTCACTTTTTCAGGTTCCTGCCTTCTCCGTATTTGATGGTTTTTGCCATCTTTCTCTTACCCCGTCTTCCCAATCTGTGTGTTTTTCTCTCTTGTACATTTGGTAATTATCTGACGCAGAAAAATAAGTGCCAGTCCCCAAAAACAAGTGACAGTGTCAACCGTCGACTCAAATTAAGCCCTGGCTGTAGCCAAGCACTTGTGGCTTAAGATTAAGTCAGAACTATTGGCTTTATGACTGCTTATTTTTGATAGCTTGAAGGCAATTTATCTAGGGTAATTTTCTTTCACATTATTATGTCAACTCTTTTTGTATTTTTTGACTCATTGACTTGCCTTAAATGTTAAGAAATATATATTATAAATAGAACATCAAAGTTCTGTGTGCCAGTTATGTAGTGGTCATAAAGGACAAATAGATGTTCCATAAAGCAGTTTCTTCAGGATCTATAACACAATTATTCTAATATTGGTATTAAATCCTTCTCTGGCTCAATGTACTTACAGGTTTAAAGGAATGATGCAGACCATTCCCTTGCTCTCACCAGCATCGCAGCTATCACAGACAATCTGAAAGGGTGATCTAAACCATTGAGAAGTTAAAAATGGTCTGCACTCAAACATGTCCTATATTCCCTCTTTTAGTATATTGTCTACCACATCGGAGGGAGAGGAATCTTTTGCTTTTTATTGTCTTGAATTTATTTTCTTCTTAGCGGACTCAAGATTTTCCTCTTCATATAAAGAACAATTTAATAAATAGAAAATAACTTTCAAAATCCAGTAATTAAATTCACACATTACAAAGAGTAAATAATAGTATGCAAGGAATATGGCAGGTTGTATTTCTATTGTCACATTTACTATGTGTTTATTATGCTGTACTTAATTGCACCAAGATAAATACTCTTGAAATGATATTGTGTATTATAATATGTTATTGTGCATTCTCTCAAAATTCTCCCTGTTGCACAGTCTTAGTGTTTGTCTGGAGTAGACACTGCTTGTAAATTCTTTCCCTTACTTGTCCATTGTCCTGTCTTTCTCTTCTCGCACTGTCTTTCTGTAGCCTACCATTTCCCCTGCAGCACTGGTTTCTTAATAGAACTAAATTAAAGGTTCTTTGAGCAGGCACATCAGTGCCCGAGATTAGTTCAAATGCATTCTGCACTGAAATGTAGCTGTTGTAGCAGAAAACAACTTCTTAGATCTCAATTTTAGTATTGGTGCAGCAAAGTACTACTGACCTTTTCAGCAATGCTTCTTTTACCAGTGGTATCTTTCCAGGGCCGCCTCCTGCTTGCTTAGGTGGAAAATCCTCCAACTATATGCACCCTCAAGATCCTCTTGTTTGCAAAGCACCAACGTACAATTCCACAGTACCAGACATTCTATTTAAGCTTGTGGTAGGGGTTTTAAGATACTGCAGTGGGCTCCACCTTTTTCGCAATATTACCAAACCAATTCAGAGCTTTCAGTTTACTCCTGAAAGTATCTCCACCTACCATTCTAGGTTTCATATAAAAGTATCTGAATTTAGACCGTCTGGGATGGGTGCTTTAAGATTCTGAATCAGCTTCTACTTTCATCAGCTGTGGGTGCTCCTCTTTGCGCTCTGTATAGAAACTGTGGCGTGTTGGGTCAGATCACTTGAAGATATCAATTGTTCTGCACAGAGGTGAGCTCCCCTAGGGAGAAGATTTCGCTATACGTGATGACATCCTGCTGTATGCAGAAAACCCCAATTAAACCATACCAAACATTTTCCAAGTGTTTGACTAACATGGCAATTATGCTTGATGGCAAAATTAACTTCGAAAAATTGATTAGCTATAAAACCAATGGCTGGAACAAAAAGTGAGAACTGGTCCCTGCAAATAACCCCAAGAGCTGGTCTGTATCTAGAGAGAAACTTTAAGAAGATACTAGTTGACTTCAAGGGGGATGTAGGTCTGCTGGAGATTTTCAAACTGATCACTTAGATAAAACTATTTTACGCAATGCCGAATACACTCTTCCCCATAGCAGAATTTTTTTTCTTCTCATATTCGACCGGGAACTGCATGCTTTATTATTAGAAGAGGGCGGTCCAAGAATATTAATGAAAACCCTCTGTAGATCAATATAGAATTACGGAATCACTTAACCTGATCTAATAGCCTAGTATTGGGTTTCCAAGCTATTCCAAATAAATAACAGGATATATGCCTGGTGAAATGACCCGTTTGTTAAATTAGATAGCTCTATGATTGAGGCACTCTCCTGTTTTTTTTAAATAAACACACACACACACACACACACACACTTACACACACACTTACACACACACTTACACACACACTTACACACACACTTACACACACACACTTACACACACACACTTACACACACACACTTACACACACACACTTACACACACACACACTTACACACACACACTTACACACACACACTTACACACACACACTTACACACACACACTTACACACACACACTTACACACACACACTTACACACACACACTTACACACACACACTTACACACACACACACTTACACACACACACTTACACACACACACTTACACACACACACTTACTTACACACACTTGTTTCACTTATATACAAAACAGCGCTGGCACTCAGATCCTTCGTTTTAAGAATTTATTAAAGCACAGTTAAATGAAAGCGTCACGCGTTCCGGCTGCCTCACGCAGTCTTGCTCGTGATTTCGAGCGCCATCTTGTTTTTACTTTATATACTTTTGTTTACACATTAGACATAAAAAATAAAAAAAAGGAAAACTTAGTGTTGTAGGAGTTTTACTAGTGGGGTTGCCATTTTTTAACACGGTCTCTTTATAAAAGCTTTCACTTAATACATGTACTAATATATATTGGCTATTGTAGAAAACCACTATAAAGTGCACAGTGCAGGTTTAAAATACAAAGTCAATATTTTATATATGAATTAATTTATTTGGCAAGTGCCATAGAAAACTTTCAATAAACGCATAACATTTATGCATTTGACTTCTTTTAAATACCCAATAAAGTGCACGATGTTAATAGTGGAAAACATTTTATTTGGATTCAATAATATATATATATGGTTTTGGACAAGTGCCGTATTATTGGCCTAACAGCGGAAGTCCTAAATGAAACCTAACAAATTAAATATCACTCCTAAAAAAGAGAATTTATAATATATAATATTAAGGGCCAGGGCATACAACAAATGTTGTTTGGTACTATAAATGTATCGTATTCATATATACGCACATGTATAATTCCATCATTTTGTATAAACCAAATCTTCTCATATACGATAAAACATCTGAATATTTCATTGTTACAAGATTCAATGGATTAGAAATGTACATATCTTAAATTATATAGGCATATCAACATTGTTACATTTGCAGCATTATGAAGTGCTGATCAGTCTCCGATACATCTCTAGCCACAAGGCATTTTTTAGAGGGATGCGTGTATGTGTTTACTGTAAATTCATTTGGCCAAACACAATCGCTACAAAAATCCTCTTGATTCAAAATACCCATTTCCCCCAAGTGATTAAATATCAAAAAAATCCAATCAGTAATAATGCTCTGTGTGTGTGTATGTATATATATGTATGTGTGTGTGTGTATATATATATATGTGTCTCTCTCTGCAAGAAACTTTTACTGAATGCCACTCAGATGACCCTTGCATCCTGGGACAGATCAACAAGTTGCCTGGGGTGGAAGGTGTTGGGGAAACACCACTGTTGCTGACGGGTATGCTGAAATTAGTGTTGACCCTTGGAAGGAGAGTCCAAGAGCGTTGGTGGCCAGCGATGGTAGGAATATGAACTCCGCCACTTCCCTTAAACTTATTTCTTGGAACGTTGCACGTCTTCAATCAAAACTTTCCATTCTTGAGTGGTGTAAATTCATTGACTCCTATGACATATGCCCGTTTCAAGCGACCTGGTCTGCCACTCCCTTCTATTGCTTATGGTTTGCTAACTTTAGTGAGGTGGCTATCTATTCAGGGAGAGGTAGGCCCTCTGGGGTGTTTCAGTATGGGGCAAGACTACTCTCACCGGCACTATTAAAGATGTCAAGCTGAGTTTGCCAGACATAGTGGGCATCAGCCTTGTAACTCCAGGCTACGTAACCTGCCATATTTATAATATCTATTGCATGCCTATTGGAGGTAAACCCGAATTGGGCGTGATTAGCCTGTTATCCTCACATATGGCTGCACTCCCAATTGAGGTTGTTAAAATTGTGGGGTGTGACCTTAATTGTCAGTTTGAGCCGTTAGATGCTCATTTTAGATTCCATTCCTCTGAGGAAGACCAAGCATGGTCTATACCTGAGCTGGCAATCGCAACAACAATCAAATGGTCCCCTCTGGCAGTCCAGTTAAACACCTTCACTTCAAAAGTGGGCCTTTGAGCATGCAACGGCAGGTCAAAGTCAGCTAGGAAGGGGAAACATACATTCAGCCAACTCCAGGGATCTTGTCTTTTGGACTATCTTCTCCTGGACATTCGGCTGTGATCTGTTTTCTTAGACCTGACTGTGACATCCCGCACTGACAGCGACCATAATGGGCTTTCCTTAGAGCTGAAGACGCTAACACCCATAACACGATTAAATTGTGATGAACCCTTTGACAGAAGGCTGGCCCTAACTACTAATCGGCGTAGGGTCAAATGGAGTGCCATTTCACCCTCAGTAGAGCTAATTGGTAGAATATGTAATTATCTTGCTGGCGGAATAGGTGATCTCTTGTCATTATTAGAGCAGCCTCAGCAGGAGTTTGGTAATTGGACTAATTTTACCAATGTATACGTGCAGTTGTTCCATAATTTAGGAGAGCTGTTTTATGTAGAATCCTACTGTTTGGGAAAGAGGCGGAAACCTCCTACGTGGTACAATATGCAGTGTAGATTGGCAAGAGTGGAGTTGTCCTGTGCCATTAAGCAGCAAGAACGATCTAAGATTCAGGGGTCCAGAAAGGCATATGAAGCTAGCATTCGAGAGGCTAATAGAGACTGTGAAACAAAGAAGTGGAAATCTTTGCTAGCAGCAGTAAAACAAGGTGCTTCACGCTCTTTTTGGAGTATAGTTGCCACTCGTAGCATGACGGGACATATCCCGATTGAAAACCATATACCTATGGCAGCCTGGGCTGCTAATTTTTCTAATTTATACTCTGCTTGTGAAGCTAGTGTACTATCTGATCTCGATCCTTTTTATGCCTTACAGTAGTGTTACCATCGAGTTTAGTTCTAAGGAAGTGCCACAGGTTTTATTTGATGACCCTCTTGACAGCTTAGTAATTACTTTTAAGAAGGTTGAACTGGCAAAAAGCAAAATTGTTCCCCAAAAAGCCCCAGGACTGGATAAGGTCCCAGGAGATCTTTTTCTAGATAAACCTGAGGTGTGGAGTCCTTATTTTTATTTTGTTTTTAGTGCCATAATGAGGGGTGCGCCTATTTCTCCTCCTTGGTCTGGGGCCGAGATCATCCCCTATTTTTAAAAAGGGAGCCCGTGGTCTCTCGACTAATTATAGGCCCATAAGCCTAATTTATTGCACTCTTTGCAAGAATCATCTTGAATAGGCCCCAAGAGTAGATGTCTGCCACCTAGATGCTTTCTTCCCTACAGGCTGGGTTTAGTGAACAGACTAGCACACTAGATCAGGTGTTGCGATTCCAGTTATACTAAAAAAAGTTTAATAGGGCGGGGACGTTTATATGTTGTGTTCGTGGATCTTAGATCAGCCTTTAATTTCTCATACCAAGTTATGGCAGGTTTTGGCCGACCTGGGGATACCACACCACTTATTCAATATGATTGTGCGGTTGCATGAAGATAACTTTGCCCAAGTAAGATGCGGCCGTAAGGGAGAAATGATAGAACCATTCCCTGTTAAAAGTGGGGTGAGACAGGGGTACATTCTGTCCAACTCTCTTCTGGCTTTTTATTAATGATCTAGTGACCTTTGTGGATCATTGTGAACATCAGGATACCCACCCTGATGTTTGCTGACTATACGTTTCTTATTTCAAAATCACCTATGGGACTCCAAAAAATCTTAGATAGATTTGAAACCTTCTGCAGTTTTAGAGGTTTGGACATCAACATCGCTAAATATAAATATATGGTTTTTAATCCTTGTAACACTACACGCCCAAATCCTATTCTTAGAGGGTCCTTCTTGGAACGTGTTTCCACCTTTGAATGTTTGGGAGTCACCATTACTGAATATTTTAATTGGCAACCACATATAACAAGCATTGGCAAAGCCAATAGGTCTCGCCGTTGGGACCTCATAAGTGTATAGCCAGAGCTATTGCTTTGCTAATGTCTTTGAGCTATGTTGTAGAGCATTGTGGCTGCCGTGCAGCATGTTGAAAAGTTATAATAAAAAAGTGTTATAACCATTTTTGTTACCTAATATATAACGAAGAAAACAACAGGAGAGTGAACTTTGGGAAATTGTACCTGAATTGCGAGTAGTGGACGGACACTAGAGGAAAAGGAGGCAATAGACTGCTGGAGAGAAAAAGAACGGCAGAGGCAGGAAAAAAGAGGGGGTGAGCGGGTGATAAAAACAAGAGGGAGGTAGAGAGGGGGCCGAACATGAAAAAAGAGCGACGTATTATAAGCTTTACGTGAGACACCTGTTAAAATTAAGCCCCTGGAAAGGGGGGGGGTTAAGAGTGGGAGAGAAGAGAAGAGGCAGCTAGGGGAAAGAGCAGGATAAACGAAAGAAGGGGGAAGGAAAGCGTGGGAAAAGTTAGTGTGGCGTCTCCGCCCGCCACACTTTCACTGCTCCCACAAAGCGGGGTCCTAACCTGCACCAGCTCTCTCCCTGCTGTTATGGTTTTTAATCCCAGCTATTGGAATCCGACAGTCCCTGGAGACTGCAGCCTACTCGCCTCGGTGACAGTGAAGCATTCAGGCAGAGAGGGGAGAGTGAGCGTGGGGGAGGAAAGCAGAGAGGGAAACAAGCTGAGAGACACCCAAGGGTCACAGTATGCAGGGAGGCAGGAGAGGGAGGGCAGAGCGAAGGAGAGAGTGAGGGGCAGAGAAAGAGAGTGAAAGGCCGCGAGAGAAGGTGAGATGCTCCCTGGTAACGATGTCTACAGAGGGGCGAAGGGAGGGGGGAGAGGGGGTTAGAGAGAGAAAGCGAAAGAATGTGAGATGGTTTACAGAGGGGCACGAGGGAAGGGGAGGAGAGAGGGGGTGAAATAGAGTGAAAGGAGGTGAGATGTCCCTTGGTAAAGACATGCATGCAGAGGGAGGGGCAAGAGGAGAAAAAGATTGAGAGAGTAAAAACAGAAAAAAAGAAAGATGTTTAGAGGTAAGAACATGCATCGAGAGGGGCAGGAGGAGATGGTGGGGTCAGAGAGGATGGAGAGAGAGAAATAGCTAGAGGGGAGTGAAAGAGACTCCCAGAAGGAGAGATGTTCAAGGGGTAATAGCATGCATGCAGAGGGAAAGGTAGAGGAGGGGGCGAGAGGCAGGAATAGAGAACAGCAGAGGGAAAGGGACAGATGAAAAGAAAGACAGCGAAAGAGAACAAGAAAAGGAGGGATGTCCGGGGGTAGCAGCATGCATGCAGAGGAGAGGGAAAAGGAGTGGGGGGCAGCGAGCAGGAGAAAGAGAGACTGGGAGAGAGACAGAAGGTGAAAGAAAGCGAGAGCATGAGAGATGTTCGGGGCTAACAGCATACACAAATGGGCAGGAGAGAGGGGAAGAATCAGACGACGGGGAGAAAAGGATAGAGAAAAGCGGGAAGAACGGGAAGATGGAAGATGTTCAGGGGAAACAGCATGCACACAGAGGACAGGAGTGAGAAAAAAGTGTGAGAGCGAGAAAAGGAAAGATGTTTAGGGGCAGCAGCAGGGGATAGCGGCGGGGAAGAGAGAGAGAGAGAATGCTATATACACGGGTCCCAGCATGCTTGCAGGGGCCGGAGAAGAAGAGGTGCGGGGGGGCGGCGGACACCAGTAAACGGAGACAGAATCATAGCCAGATATGTTATGGGGTAGCAGCACGTATGGAGAGGGGTGAATAGGCAAAAGAGGGGAAGGCAAAGAAAGCAGGCGAGAAGGAGAAAGGAAGAGAGAAGGAAAGAGAGGAAGAGATAAAATGAAAACCAGCATTGGCCGCGCAGCCGTGAAAGTGACGCGGCCGCGCGGCCCTGAAAGTGAAAGTGGCCAGATGGCGCCGGGAGCAGCAGCAGCCAGCGGGAGGAGCGGGATGCGCTCTGTGGTGGGGGAGGAGCGTTCAAAAGGAAAGCCAGATGGCGCCTGATCGAGCGATGCGAGAAATGTGCGTGCACGCGCGCGTAACCGCACGCTCTAGGCCAGCAAAAGCTTATGGTGGGATTTCTAAAGCCCACTCACTAAATGTCTCGCCAGACCAGCGCATGCGCTGGCTCAAGCGAGACCTAAAAAGGAGTAGTCGTAGGTTAGAGCAAACTTCTAGGGGTATCTTAAAAATGCTCAAGGGGCTCACCCTTTTGTCCCATTTCACCTTCATTAAAAGTTTATAACTATCAGACACTTGGCTCAGCCTTATATGGTGCAGAGCTATGGGGGCATAGGAATGTGGGCTAGTGGAAAATCGCTTTATGCAAGAGTTAACAGGTCTTCCCATTAGCACCCTTCTGCTTCCCGCAAGGCTGGATATGGGGCAACAAAATATAACGCATCTGATTGGCCTAAGACCTATTTTACATTGGAAGAGATTTTGGTCTACCCCTGAACTGGCTGTTTATCAGTCGGGTATGTTGGAGATATTACACAGTGCGGGTGCCAATGCTATTCCGTGGTTGAAGTATGTGAAAAGACTCTCTAAAACATTGATTTAAGCCAGTTATGAGATGCCCCCCTAGAGACTAGTTTGGTTTCCAAGGCCCAAACTAAGAATGCATATTGGCAACATAAGTTGAGTTTGTTGTATAGTCAGTCTAACGTAGGATCTTTGACCATGGCATCCCTCCAACAGAAAGACAGCTGTGAGTTAGAGCAGTTTTTGGATGGAATACAGCCCGGAACTGCTAGGAAACTTTATTTGCAGTTTAGATATGGGTCCCTCTCTCTTTCCTCTTTTACATCCAGATTGGGGGGGGCGGGGTGCATCAAGGCCCTGTGCTGAGCAATGCATATCTTGTTCTGAAGTCAACGAAACAATTGAGCATGTTTTGTTCTTTTGCCCAGTGTGTTTAGGTGCCAGGATTAGAACACATAGAGAGGCCTTGAGAATTTTAAAAAGCGGCACTAGCCAATGTGTAGTGTTTGTGGTCGCACGCTATCTGTTGACTATGTGGATGGTTAGGCAAAGTTTTTATAGCATCATTACATTTTTATCATACTGGTTTTAATGATGTATTTGTGTTTTATGACATATAACTATTTTATCTTGATTTTAAATTTGATTATTGCTATCGCATGGAATTTTTTATCTAATTGTAATGAGTTTGAACTTTAATGGCATAATGCCAAATAAAGTTTTGTAAATCAAGTAGTCAATTTAAAATGCTTTAGAGCATTGATCTCATTGGAATATCCAAGTTAAGAAACCTACTGGAAGAAAGAAGTATAAAACCATTTTCGTGTCTGCAAGATGAATATATTTTGACCCAGACTCAGGCTTAGATGTGCATGCAGCTTAGACATGCTCTTTCTGCCGAGCCTCTAGATTTGCTTGAGGTCCCAGAGTGCGGCCCACTAGAGAGGAGAGTGCTGCTAGGAGAATTTGGAAAAGGGACAGTTTCTCTCATCTAAAGATCTGCATAAAAACATGCCAGATGGCTGCGGAAACTGAGTTGCGAATTATTTGGGAGCCATGGATGCTATAGATTGTGAAGCCAGAGTAATGCATCGAAGACGGGGTAGCTATTAGCACATGGTGGCACCTGATTTAATTAAAATTTCTACACAGGGTGTATTGTAATAGAAGCACACTTCATAAAATGGGACATGCCCAAACTCTCAAATGCCTGTAGTGTAATAAAAGTCTGCTTCACATAACTAAACCAAGGAATTGCAGTCGCACTATCTAAGTCTCAAGTCATTAAGCAATAGCATAGAAACCCCAGCTTCAGGAATTTGCAAATTCGTATGCCATAAAATTAAAGGACCACACCTCTCGCATCCCTAAGTAATTCACCCCATTCTCATTAAGGCATATCATGGTGGCAGTACACTGGGGGATTGAGAGCAGCCTACGTAAAAAGCTGTTCTCGAATCTCTGAAGCGATTCAGTGTTTGTATACCTCCAGACTCCTGTCCTATACAGTCCAACTGGAGTAGATGCATGTGCAAACGTTCTCTAACTGGCTTATGGCGCAGACTCGAGGCAGCTCTAAAAACAGCATCAATCACTCTGAAATTGCATATCTCTCTGATTAAGTAGATGATCCAATGTCAGAGCATCAATAAACGAAATGCCCAAATGGTAAAAATTTCTAACCATTTCAATAAAGGGGGCCAGGATACATCCCTGATGCACCCCACAGGTTGATCTAGTTGAAGGAGTACAATCCCCATCCCCCCCCCTTTGCCATGATGAATTAGGACTCACTTACCTGGAGGACCTTATAAAGCTTTCACCTCTGATGTTGTGAATGTCAATATGGCAATTTTTAATCAGCTAGTGATTGCAGGCTGCCTTTAATGTGGGCCGAAGATGATCATTCCCTGCCTTTCCTATGTCAAAATGAGTTTTAACTTTTGGGTAGGTTTTTATAACCCTGACAATATCTCTAAACCTGATAAAATTTGAGTGAAGCATGTTTTTAGAGAAGCTAAGCTTTCTCAAAAAGAACTTAGGGAACTTAATAATTAAGTAAATAAAGAGTATCTTTCCATACGAACTACCATTGGTATTGAACCTTATTTGCTATATACCTCTAGCCAATGGGAGAGGTCTCTATTGTTGAGGGTCACCTTGTTTGTCCGTGTGACGATGTCTCTAATCCAACTTTAATACAATGCACTTTCTTTTGTTAATTTTCATGTCAAGTTGACTAAAACATATCTACTCCCACTGTGAAAAGCTTATAATTTTAGACAATTTAGGCCTTGGGTCTCTTGTGGTTCCAGCAATATGCTTTGCTGTTTCCTTTTAAAAAAAAACATTCTTTGATGCCACAAATCTATGGATTTTTAAATATCTATTTTAATTTTTATCTTTGTGATTGCAATGTAATTTGTGGTTTTTAAATGTATTTTATCTCTGTGAGAACTAATGTTGTGTGCTTTATGGTTGAATTTCTTAATCAAATAAAGTAATTTGACTGGCTAATGCATCACCATAAAGGGAATGTTTAAAATCAGTAATGCTAACCTAAAACAGGTCAGTAAGACCGCATACCGACTGGCATTATGTTTGCTTAAAGGAATTTTAAGATCACTAGCTCAAATAGTTAGGGGTTGAATCTTTGATTTCTTGACGTAATTAACAATAAAACTATCCTCAACTGATCAAAAATATTATAGTAATAACTTATAAGGAAAAGATTATGCAAGCCTTCACTCGAGACAGATAAAATGTGGTACCAGGTAGTACAATCAATAACTTCTACCTTAATAGAGGTCAAAGTGACTTAGATCAAGACTGCTAAGGCCCCCTTAACCCGCCCTGCATGGGATGGTATAGCAGGGTTACAAACTGATACATAACCATCGATCTCGAAGTTCTCTTTCATCCATGTTTCCTGACAACAAATTGGATCGTACTCTGAAATAAACTCCAGCCAGTCATTATTTGATCATTTAGAACGCGCACCAGCTATAGTACATGAAAGAATTTTGAGGCCTCGAGGATCTGAGACCGTCGTAGGTGGAGAATGATGGACGGGACATATAATGGGTGATCAGGTCTCACAAGTTAGATCTGCAGCTGGCAGATTGGAAATTGGCAAAGGATATTTGATTAAGTTGGCAGTGGGAAGTCAATCCGTATCGACCACAGAGTTCAGAGGGGCAAACCAATTCCCTATTTGAACATTATACACTGTGGGGGATACTGTTCGCATCGTGATGAGTAGGACAAATAAAGGAATTTGTGTCAAAATGCATGGCGCTTGAATGGTAAAAGAAACCCATAGGATTAGCTTGGAAACTTCCAGAAAATCTTGTCAAATAATTCCAACTCTGCAATAAGCCCTTAAAACATAGGGTTTTCTCAAATTTATCACCCCACAGTCACCCAAAAACATTTAGGGCCGTAGCCGATCCAGTCAATCCTTCTCACAGGGATATTCTATACAAAAAGATCATCTTTCAGCCCAGAATTAGATTTCAACCAATAACCCACCTTCTACTTCAAATCTCGCAAGTGTTTTTTTAAAAATTTTTTTTAGCTTAAGTGAAAGTTGGAACAGCTGTTAAAATAATAACATAGGGTGTACTGTCTAGAGGGAGTTGAAGGGTAACCTTATGATTAACGTCTGGTGCACCTTCCATGCTCAGACCAGGCCCATGTGTCTGATGTGTACCCTCTTGATTTGACCCACTGGGAAACTGGGAAAGGCTCAATCTGCCCCCACCGTCTGATTAGCACGGTCTCTTCCTCCCCCTGCGATCAAATTGGCTGGTCTAGTGACTAATAAAGCTTCTTGTGTGAGGATTAGAAGTATCCGTCAGTAAAATTTAAGCAATCGGTGTTGGCGGTACCGCCACATTATTGTGAGCGTTACCTGTGCTAACTGGCTGATTAGTATGCCCGATTTGACAGGTACATACTGATTTCACATAAAATGAGAGCTACATTTTCCAAAGAACCAAGTCTCTCGAGTAGGTCATTATGGAAGTCTTCCAACATATTGTCAGGTTTATCAAACAAATCTGTGCAGCAGGCCCCCTCTTTCTTTAGTAAGGCACTAGTAGTGGAGGCATCCGTGAGGTGCTTAAAAACTTCATAGGTTGATGCATGTGTTCTCACCCAAGTTCAACTCTGGACTGGAATGCAAGTTTTCACTCTAGCCACCTAACTTAATCCCACCTTTGTGTGTACCTTTACCTTTCCTTTTCCTTGGTCTTCCCCATGGGGCCTAGAGGGTCAGGGTATCCCTACCCTGCCCCCTTTAATTTGTATTTTTTTAAAAAAGTTTTCCATGTTCAGGACAGGGGACTAAGTCCCCAAGTCCTGTAATGGCTGGCAGCCAATCAGAGAGCTCGCTTCCTCAGGAGTCGGGCCATTTTTCCCCTAGAGGGCCAATCAGAATGCTCTATTTTTGAATTGGGGCTACCATGAGAGTCTCTGGAGCCTTTCGCGGACCCCACCGTCCAAATAGCTATATTTCTTTTAACCTTAATTTCTCATAAACTACTGAATGGATTTACACCAAATGACAAAACGCACAATCTGCATACCAAGATCTAGCTTCCTGACAAATATTATGTAATTCCTTTCAGCAGTTTTTGCTGTAGCCCTTCTTAAAGAAGTCTATGGAAAATGCATGGGGATTTTGCGTTTTGAGACCCCCCCTTTTTTCTTGGCCCCCTGCTTGATGGATCACCCCTAAGTTTCCATGCACAAACTAGTCCAAGAGTAGCACCCTGTTCAAAGATTTTGTGGACATCAAACTGTGCCAAAGTTTTTAGCAACACAAAAAACGCTTTTCGTATGGAACAGCTGACCTAATAACTTCCCACTGGTAATCGCTACTGATGTATGTATGTGTGTGTGTGTATGTGAATATATATATATTCACTGAAAAAAAACAGAGGTAACAGGGACGTTATGGTTAGGGTCCGATATTGCACTCGTACAAAACCAGTGAAATTCTGCAGTTATAGTTACCTGAGCTAACTATAACTTACGCCCGCAATGCACTGCTTATGACCTCGCATATTACATCACTCATGACATGGTCAATGACCTCACTCATGACATCTCAGATGACATCACTCATGACACAAACCTGTGAGTGTAAGTATTTTGTAACGGTCTGTTTGCAATACATATATACTAAAGTACTGCAAAACTTAAAGTAGTATACTAGGTGTACTACTGAGTGATACTACTTTTAATATATATCGTGAGTGGCTATGTGACTGTATGTATCCTTGTGGGTATGGGTGTGTGAGTGGCTGTATGGGTGATAAGTGGTTGTGTAAGTAGGTGTGTGGGTGAGAGATGCTGTATGAGTGGCTGTATTGGTGAGTGAGTGGGTGTGTCAGTAAATGTATAGGTGGGTGAGTGACGGTGTAAGTGGATGTGTAGTAATTGTATGGGTAGGTGAGTGGGTGTCTGAATGACTGTATGAGTAAGTGACTGGGTGTTTAAGCGGCTGTAAGGGTGAGTGAGTGGCTGTTTGAGTAGGTGTTTTGTTAAGTGACTTCCTGTGTGAGTGACTGTATTGGACCGTGAGTGTCTGTGTGAGTGACTGTATGGGTGAGTACAGGAATGTGTGAGTGCTATTATGGATGTGTGAATGCGTATGTAAGTGGTTGTGTGAGTGAGTGTATGAGGGCTTCTATGGGTGAGTGAGTGGCTGTGTTGAGAGGCTGATTGAGTGAGTGGGTATGTGACTTTGTAGGTAAATAAGTGAGTGTGTGAGTAGCTGTATGGGCAAGTGTGTGATTATGTGGCAGGCTGTATGGATGAGTAACTGTTTGTATGAGTGGCTGTTTGAGTGAGTGAATGGTTGTGAGATTGGGTGTACGAGTGAGTAAGTGGGTGTGTGATTGGCTCTTTGGAGGTGTGAGTGGGTGTGTGAGTACTGGTATAAGTTTGTGAATGGTTGCCAAAATAAACCAGCATGGCCTGTGGCCAATCTGAGGTTTTAGGGGCATGTTTGGACAGCATTAAGGGGAACCTATGAGCCCGCTGGACTTCCTTGTCCCAGTCCCATGTAGCTAGCTCAGGAAAAGCACCACTTAACAGGGAAACCATATACTTTCTGGCATGGTTTCCCTCAACCCCTTCTGGAGCCCCCGAGAAACGCAAGTTGTTACGCCTTTGCCGGTCTTATTTTTCCTCCATTTTCACATCATATCCTTGATTAGCCCCTCGTGAGTTAGACTCAGATTTTAGGGCCCCCACTTCAGTTTCAAGGATCTCTGTCCGGGTTTCGACCGCAGCCATTCTCTTGGCAATGTCGGAGCAGGTTCTGCCCACCTTCCTAACGGCGCCCTGCCGCTTTTTATCAGCTAGTCGAGCTCTACGATTATTGCTTTTGACTTCCTCCTGAAACCTTTTGATGAATTGCAGGACCATAGCGAGAGAGGGGTCTCTCAGATTTCCAGTCTCCAATGTACCACTGGCATTTGCCATTACAGAGCCTGCCAGGTCTCCTCTGTTTACCCCCTACATCCTCTGGGGCAGCAAGCTGTATGGCGTAATAATTCCATTTCAAATCCCCCGTGCTGCCTTCTTCGGACTTTTCCCGTAGACTCTTCTCCTTCTTTTTTGCTTTTTTAGAGAGAGATGTTTTTTTTCTCCTGAGCACCAGAAAGCAGGCACCCAGCACCAGAGGCACAAAATAACGTAGTAATTAGGGGCTGGGATACAATAGCAAAACCGGTTTTGGTTATAGAATTCGCCTGCACACCGTTTGTCCCTGCTAATCTTCAGTACAATGCTCACTCTTCTGGGTCAACCGAAAAACCCCAATCTATTCATCCAAGTTTACAATTTAGAGGAGCACTGTATCTATACCTTTCTCAATTAACTAGACATTCATGGTTAGTCAACAGTACCTTAAAAATTGTGTAATATTAACATTCAAGCAAATGACAGCAAGTGTCTTACTCTCCACTCAATTAAATGTTAACAGGAAAAACATGTACTAATTACATAACACTCCAAATGTCGAATTGTTTTCCATCTTCTTTATTCTTTCAAAATATATTCTGTTACAAAAAAGAAAGACAAGTGTACGTTGTGAACAGCCTACGCGTTTCGTCCCTGTTCTCCTTGGACTTCTTCAGGGCGCTAGTCCAATTTGCAGAAAGTCTTGTGAGCATTCAATTTATGTGAATCCAAGACCGGACCTTTAGTATAATGTTATAACCTTCAGTGAGTCCCCTGTCACCTCTACAGTTGGTGAGTTGTTCTACTACACCACTGAGTACAAAGCAGGTTTCACTGTTGTTGAATTCTCCCTACAGGTTCTGTGTTCAGTAACCAGGTGAAGAGAGCATATAACAAACCGCTAGGTATCAAAGCTTCAAGACCGGCATCAATTACTACCGGCCCCTTTCCAATTTTTCAAACAAATGGGCATGTGATGCTCCCTGCTTCGTGTCGGCGTCCCTCGTAAGTAGTGTCCGGAGCAAAAAAAAGCTCAACAACAGTGAAACCTGCTTTGTACTCAGTGGTGTAGTAGAACAACTCACCAACTGTAGAGGTGACGGGGGACTCACTGAAGGTTATAACATTATACTAAAGGTCCGGTCTTGGATTCACATAAATTGAATGCTCACAAGACTTTCTGCAAATTGGACTAGTGCCATGAAGAAGTCCCAGGTGAACAGGGACGAAACGCGTAGGCTGTTCACAACGTACACTTGTCTTTCTTTTTTGTAACAGAATATATTTCGAAAGAATAAAGAAGATGGAAAACAATTCGACATTTGGAGTGTTATGTAATTAGTACATGTTTTTCCTGTTAACATTTAATTGAGTGGAGAGTAAGACACTTGCTGTCATTTTGCTTGAATGTTAATATTACACAATTTTTGAGGTACTGTTGACTAACCATGAATGTCTAGTTAATTGAGAAAAGTATAGATACAGTGCTCCTCTAAATTGTAAATTAGGGGCTGGGACCCTTCCAAATCCCAGGAGAGCTTCTAGGGCGCTTTTTTGACAGTCTCCACCTTATCCTTCTTACCGGTTCGGCCGTCACTGTTCTTGCCGCCGGTCTGACTCTCTGCCACTGTCTCACGCCGAGAGAGGGGCTGTGCCGCTGTCACCGATGAAGGAGGAGCCGGGAGGGCAGCCCGTTGCTTAGAACCTTTACGGACGCGTCCCGCTATTACCGTCAAAGGGTGCCCCACTGAGAGACCGGAGGTAAGGCAGTCGGTCTCCTGCGATCAGCCAGCGCCGCAGGTCCGCTGAGGCAGCCGGGAGCAGAAGCTGACTTTTAACACACCACCTAGCCCAGCTTGCTCCGAAAATCCTCCCACGGTACTGACTGCGATGACCCGCCTCCAGGGTCCTAGTGCTGGGATGGATTCCGTGGTGCATGTCCTCCCGTCAACTATTGACCAAGTCGGGGCTGGAGGCTGCGGGAGTGGTTCGAGTTGGGAGCTCACTCGGACGCCATCTTGCCGTCCTTGTGAATGGTATGTGAGTGGTTGTACGGGTATGTGAGTGGGCATACAAGAGGTTGTAAGGGGTGTGAGTGGTTCTTTGGATGATGTCATCAATGATGTCATTTGAGATGTCGTCAGTGATGTCAATGACCATGTCATGAGTGATGTAATATGTGAGGTCATAAGCAGTGCATTGCTGGGGCGTAAGTTATAGTTAGCTCAGGTAACTATAAGTGCCGAATTCAACTGGTTTTGTATGAGTGAAATCTGACCCTAACTAGAAAGTCCCTGTAACCTTTGTTTTTTTCAGTGGATTTGTAAGGTTTTTTTTTCATTCTATTTGCTAACTATGACCTCCTTGTAACCTTTGTTTTTTTCAGTGGATTTCTATGTTTTTTTAACTAGTAATCACGATTGCACAGTGGTGGAGAAATGGGGCTGGCACTCCAACCAGCTCATATGAATCCCTCTATGTAGGACTTACATGAGGTACCAGGAGGGCTTCTTGGCCTCCAAAGTCCCTCAGGAGTAAAGTGGATTTCATCCCCCAACCAGAAGTGCATCATGAGCCGCGTTTGCCGAGTGGTGGAGAAAGGAGGCGTGGCTTCCAAAGACCTCTTAGCAATCCCGCTGTGTGGGACTTAATGGAGGTGAAATGAAGTAAATACCTCTATGCTGACCTATTTAGTTTAACAAGCGACCTAACAAGGTTAAAAAATAATGGAATCTCACGCCCATTATATGCTGGAATATCTGAAGGCAGGAGCAATCCCTTCTGGTCTGAGAGTCAGAAATATACCAGCTCTATTTGTGGAGGTCCGTCAGTTCCTGGAGCGGTGGTCACATATTGCTAACCGCTGCTCCAGGGACTGGATGATTCTAATTATAGAGACAGTTAAGGAGATGATCCTAATACTTAATAAAGAAATTCTAGAATTGGAAGAAAAGCTCAAAAACAATACCAGCGTAGAAGAAGGGAAGAACAAACTCCTTAATATAAACCAAGAACTACAGGAGTTTGAAGATTATCTTTTTAAGAAAAAAACTGAAAAATTAAAAAAAGATGTGCGGTGGTTCTCACAAGAAAAAATATACCCATACCTACAAAGTAACTTTTATCAAGAGGAACGCTATGAGGCAGGACAGATTAACACCTACCCGCAAAAAAGACAAAAAACTTTAACTTTCTCAGACACTAATTCCTCAGATTCAGACTATGAAGGCCCTACAACCAATGAAGGACAGGGATATAACCCAAGAAACCGTAGAGGACAAGCCTATAATCCACAACAGTTTGGCCAGACGTCTTTTTTAGAACAAGGCAGGGGCAGAGGACGGGTGAGATTTCAGAGGCAGGACAGGAACAATTTCCACCAGACAGAGCAAGTACATCCACAGCCCTACATGAGAACAAGGAACAATCAATACTGGAAGTCTTAGATAATAATACCTCAAATCGAGATAGTATTCCTATTTTCAATCTATCTAGTCACCAACTTGCCTCAGAAGAGATCACATTACTCAGTAAAGGTTTATTCTTTGTCCCGAGTAATTCTCCTGACATTTTTGCTATAAACAGAGATGTATTTTCTTTCTTTCGAAAAATTCGCTTACAAAAATATATGTCTGAAAAACACCTACAGAAGAAGATGTCAACTACTCAGGTTGCAAGCCTCCGTCCAAGTTTACACCTACCTTGGATATGGTAGGCCCTGAAGTAGCAGTATTTGAAAAAACAGTGATCAAAGAACTAGAAAAGATTACTAAATATATCCGCAAACCTCTTCCCAATTTGACTAACTTGAAAACACAGGCACTTAAAAATGTAGAGAACAACAAACACATTATCATCAAGCCTAGTGATAAAGCAGGAGGAATAGTGATCATGGACAGTGAGAAATACTCGCAAAAAATGGAAATCATGCTATCAGTTCCCGAGCATTACCAACCAGCTCGTCGATCAGCCATAGCAGATTTAAAAAATAAAATTGAGGCTATAACAGCGGTAGCATTCAGGGAGGGCTACATCTGTAAAAAAGAGTTGGAATCTTTGAATAAAAGTGACAGTCATCCCCGTCCTATATGGAGTTCCTAAAACGCACAAGAATATACAAGATCCTCCTATGCGTCCGATCATATCGTCTATTAATTCCTGCACGGAGCCAGTTTCACAATATGTGGACTCATTTCTCTACCCTCTTACTAAACTGTATAAATCATACATCAGAGACACAGGGCACATGATAGCAACCATCGAACACACACCATTCAATCGTGATACTCAGTTCCTTGTTACTCTAGACATAGAATCTCTTTAAACTAACATACCCCAGGACCTAGCTATGGAGGCAGTGGCAGCCCTCCTTGCTAGAGTTCCTGGGGAGAGACCTAACCATTTTTATTTTAGAATGTCTAGACATAGTATTACATCATAACTACTTTGAATTCAAGGACAACCTGTATAAACAAACGCAAGGTACTAGTATGGGAGCTTCTATGTGCACAGAGTGTGGCAAATACCTATATGGGAGAATTTGAACGTAAGCATATTTTTAATGAAATAGCTCCCTACTTTGAAAACATCACCACATGGCATAGATTTATAGACGACATATTTTTATCTGGACAGGGGATGAACTAAGTCTCACACAGTTTACTGAGTGGTTAAATCTCAATGAATGTAATCTCAAGTTCACCGCTAATTACTCACAAGACAAGGTGGAATACCTGGATATATGGATCATGAGTGGAGAAGTAGGCATAGAGGTTAGTCTATACAGAAAACCCACGGCGAAGAACACAATCTTACAACACACCAGCTACCATCCATCTTGCCAGAAAGACTCAATTCCCTTTGGGGAATTTCTTAGAATCAAGCGCAACTGTACAAACATGCATGATTTTTTGATACATGCAGAACAACTGAAAAAGAGACTGCTATTCAGGGGTTACCCCAAACGCCTGATAAGGCAATCGATGACACGAGCTAAGTACTATAATCGAGACAGTCTAGTCAGTGGTAAGATAACGCAACCAACAGAAAGACTAGTATGTGTAGTTAATCATACTTGTTACAACAACAAGATACAACAAATCCTACACAAGAATTGGAAGATCTTAAACACCAATGATGACAGTAGGGCTCTGATGAAACCCATTGTGGCTTTCAGAAGAAATACAAACTTAAGAGACAGACTGATACACAGTAGATTGAAACCACCTACTAAGAATAGGGAACAAAAAACAATTGATGGACTTCCACCGATCCTAGGCAACCACAGATGTGGGAACTGCCATGCGTGTCCATCAGCCATCACTACAGAGGTATGGTCATATGGTACAAAAACAGGAAAGCTTAAAAGCCACACTAATTGCAGAAGCTACAATATTATTTATCTTATCCTCTGCCCATGTGGCCTTGGATACATAGGTGAAACTGGCAGAGAATTCCGCCTAAGACTATCTGAGCACAAATCTGCCATCAGAACACACAAAACACAAGCCCCGATGGTCAAACATTACATTGACTATAATCATAGTGAACAGGATTTAAAGTGGCTCATTTTAGAAAAAGTGGATCACAAACAAGGCCAACATGCAGAACAGGTAAGAAAAAAGAGAGAGACTTTTTGGATCTTTCACTGTGACACAGTGCGTAGAGGTCTGAATGAAGAGATCAGCTGGTTCATTACATGACCTCAAAAATGGTAAGAGTGCTTATGTTTGGTAATAAGATCAATTGACAGTGTCGTAAATAGGGAACTCCGCTGATAGGATACAAGCCTCTGTAAGACATATATTATCTTAGGCTTTGATCCAACTCATACCTTCATAAGGTTTTTTTTTGTTGTTGTTTTTTTTTACAATCTTTCCATATCTAGGCATTAGTCAGGGGCATTGTCAGTGAGAGGTTAATAGCCCTATATGAAGCTGATAGCGAGGCATAACTAGCGATTGTGTGTACCCTGTCAAACACCCTCTTTTTTAACAGATTTCACTTCAGCTGTTGAATGAGGAAAAAACCACCTTTTTACATGTAGGCACTAGTCAGCGGCAATGTCACTGAAAGGTGAGTAGCCCCACAATTAGTTACCAGCGAGTTTCAATTAGCGACTCTATAAACTTTATTAATATGCGATTTCCTCTTTATATATACCTTTTCTTCGCAAACATGTCACATCTAAATGCCTCGCACCTAAACTTGACAATTTAAGCAATCACATGGTGTAGTTTTTCAACCATCTATAAGGTACCTCCAAACCACTCAAACATGGCGACCGGAATCGCTAGACTAGCAGCTTGATCAGGGTCATCACCGCGAGACTTGGATTGCGCAATCAGTTACCAGCGAGTTTTAACCAGTGATTCTATAAACTTTATCAACCTGCGATTTTCTCTTCATATATACCTCTTCCTCGTAAACATGCAACATTTATATGCTTCGCATTTAAACTTGACAATCTAAGCAATCACATGTTGTAGTTTTACAACCATCTTTAAGGTACCTTAAACCACTCTAACATGGCGACCGAAATCGCTAGATTAGTAGCTTTATTAGGGTCTTCATCGCGAGATTGGATTGCGGTTTTTTGAAGCCTTTAAATACGATGAGGGTAGGTGGCTTACTCTTGCAGGTTGTGGACACAACGGAACTTGGATCTTCCATATTGAGAGAACACGATACAAGTAAGGCTCATCTGACTTTTGGTGGGACACGCTGTTAGAGGGCACCCTGATTATAAGTAAACGGGCCCCTCTGATATCGCATAGTATAAGGAACTTCACCAGTCTAAAGAGCTGATATTTAGGTAGCCATTCTTTGTAAACGCAGCACTTTAGAGAGGCCCGTCTATCACAGGGCTACTGCAGACAGCTATTGCTTCTAGCGCTATCTTTTTTGCCGTTATCTATCGGTGGCTTGATCATGGCATTTAAATCTCTACTATTATGCAACGCAACCATAATGGTGGTTTATAGGCATTGTAAACCTGATTTATTGCCCCCTATTTTGTCGTTATATGCCCATGGTAGGATTAGGGCCTTGTAATTTAAACCAGCATAGACCGTAACCAAGCTTCTGCACCCCCTTGTTAATAGAGCACATAAACGGGTTAGGTGTAACAAGGCATATGGCATATTGGAGCTGTAACAGGACTAGTCTGCAAGTCCTCTTTATGCGTCATTGGAAGAAACATTATATCTGTCTTTCTCCTTTGCAGATACATGCATAAAAATTTGTGAAGACGCGTAAAACAAGCTGTCACTTCTAAAAACTAGGATTTGTGAAAGAGGGAAATTACCCTATGTGTTCTCTGAACCCACTTCAAGAAATGAGGCTTCATTTCTAAAATATGGGTAATGATAGTATATTAATATCTGATGAATAGTTTTAAAACTCTTATCTAAACAAAGCAACTGCAAGTGTGTATCTATTCATCTTTGTGTTATCTTTACAGCACACTTCTCCCCACTATGACGATCTGATCGCTACCTTTACAGTCTAATTAACTTAACTTCAAGGTACTTTGTACATAATGGGTCTTAAACTAAGATCATAGGTATTCTATTGTGGAACCAATCTATAAATTTAGTATTGTTTATTCACAGAACGAATACATTTATTGATAAGAAAATATAAAATAGAAGGTTCCGTTCCAAGAGAAGATTGTCAACACACTTTTCAAGAAGGTTAGCCTGACATCTAGTAGCTCTATTCGACTTATTCCTCACGGGTTACGGGGAGTTGGTCTATATCACTCATGTTTGTTCATGTACACTCTGTTTTTGACAACTTTGATTCGTTTAACTTTGGGACCTTGGGCAACCTCTATACACCTTTTGCATGTGAAAATAAATTTTAAATTTATTACACAAAATTATAATTCTCTTCCGTTTCACTCTATCTTTCATTTCCTGGCACCTGGTCACCATGATGAGAAAAGAGCTTAAATCTTTCTAAAAAATACTAGTAAGAGGATTTTTCCCTTAGTAAATTATTATAGTCATTACCTTCTCCTAGCTAAATGCCCCTGTTTTTCATTTCAGACATCCCAAGATAATTTTAAATGAATTTTCAGCATATCTGGTCCTGAAGAAGGTGGTTTTCCACTGAAACGTGTGTAGACCGCGAACCATTTTCAGAAGAGTGATTTTGGAGAATCGTTTCTCCTTTTATTGATGTTTTTTGTAATTAATTGTACTAAGTTGTTTAAAAACACTGTGACATTCACCACAGGGTTAAAAGATTTTTCCCTTCCCTTTTTCTTTTAGTATATGTCTTTATAGTTGGTTAGTATGCATGTGAGAGTATGATAGTGATGTGTAATGAATGTAGTTAGTGGACATTTTTATACTGTTTTGTATTTATTGTGGGATGTCTAATGTGATATATTTCTGTTTTCTAAGTAATATGATGAAATATCATGTAAACCAAATGTATTAAATGTCCTAAACCTATATGTAAAGTGTGAATCTTTAAGATAAACATTCATGTTTTCAGAATAAAATATAAAACAATGTAATAAAAAATCATACTGCATTATTTTACGTTTTTTGAGTTAGATGTGGGGTATTTCTAATAATGTATGATGTATAGAGGGTTTTGCTATTTTTGAACCTTGTTAGGTCGCTTGTTAAACTAAATAGGTCAGCATAGAGGTATTTACTTCATTTGGCTCTTTTTCTTCCTCCCTCCTCTTGGACCTAAAAGCAACTCAGGGAGGGCCTTTTTACTTATTTATTTGGACTTAATGTAGGTAACAGGAGGGATAGTTTAACCCATGGACGTCTTTGGGGGCCAACTACCCCTCATGTTACCTCCAGTTAGGCCCACATAGCAGGATTGCTGAGAGGTTGCCAGAGGCCACGCCCCCTTTCTCCACCACTGTGCAGACCCACCTCCTGCCGCACTACTGGTAGGGGAATGAAGTCCCCTTGGCTCCAGAGGATTCTTGGGGGCCAATTACCCCTCCTGTTAACTCCAGTATGTCCCACACAGTGGGTTTGCTTGGAGATGTTCGGTGTCCATGTCCCCTTTCTCCACCACTCTCCAATACCGCTGTCTGGGACTTATTGGAGGTAACAAGAGGGCTTGTTGGCCCCCAAAGACTCAGCATTCAAGGGGACTTCATTCTCTAACCACCTCTGCGCCAGGTGGAGCGTTTGCAGAGTGGTGGTGAAGGGGGCATGGCCACGGCGACTTGCCTGAGGTTTTTTTTTTAAATTAAATACTTTTCTTTTAGGGAAAGGGGTCTGTGTAGCCCCCCCCTTCCCTGTGCCAATTTCGGCCCCGGAGACCCCATCCCCTGGGCCAGTCTTTTAAGAAATGGGGAGGGGGGCCAAGCGGCCTCCCTCCCCGGGCCAATTACGGCCCCAGGGACCCCATGCCCTGGGGCCCGGCGTTTCTTGTTTTAAATGTTCTTTTTTTTTAATTAAAGGAAGGGGGGGGGGCTGTGTGGCGCCCCTTCCCTGGGCCAATCCTGGCGCCGGAGACCGCATCCCCCAGGATCTGCCATTTATTTTATTGGCATGGCAGTTCGGGCTGGACTGTTCCTACTGGAGCAGGACCAAAACTGATTTGCATATGGGCTGGTCTAATCTGAAGTGGCATGCTTGGCAGCAAAACGATGGGTTGGAATGCTACCCCAACCAATTGCCAGTGGTTAGACTTAGTGCAAGCATTCCTCTCGTGAAGGGGCAAGGCAAATAGAGCTGGGCACAGGCCCCAACCTGAAAGAGACAGTTAATTATAGATTCTTTACCTTAGAATTACCCCCAGGCGTCAGACTGGATTCGAAGAATTTTTCTTAGCAGTACCCCTGCGCGTTGGTAGTCAGCGTTGTGGTCGCCTGGATGACATCGCGGTTTCTACTTAGACGCTGCCCCTGTGTGCTGTCAGTTCTTTCTTTTTCCGCACCAGCCTAGCGCAGATCTGGAGAGAGCTACCCCTTTAGTCACTTTTTGACTAAACTTTTTTTCGACTTTTTGACGACTTCTTTTCGAGTCTTCGACTCCTAGTGTGCGAGGGATGTCCCATCGTCGGATTGGCTTCAAGCCTTGCGAGGCCTGTCACAGACTGATGTTGGTGACGGGCCCGCAAATTCGTGTGCCTGTGGTGTCTGGAGCGCGACCACGACCCGAAGTCATGCTCCGACTGCTGGGCCATGAATCATAAGTCTTTGTGGGAGCGGTCCCGACAGCTCTTAGAGTCCCGGCGGTCGGCTCTGCGTCGCTCCAGGTCTTGTTCGAGGGGAAGGTTTTGAGACCGTTCACAGAGCCCCCACACCTTGTCCCATTCAAAGACTTCGAAGTCCTCTGGTATGTCGAAGCACAAGAAGAAGGCGAAGAAGCACCGGCGCTCTTTACCTTCTCCCCATCGGTCGCCTGACTCGACACGGGATCCGGAGCGTCATCGCTCTATGGCTCTGTCTCTGGTGCCTGATTCAGGTACGACTCCGCGCCTCCCCAGTTTCCTAGAGCCGAGGGGTCCCCTGCCCAACTTCGTATCTTTCACGAAGCCCTCCACCGTATCTTTGGGCAGCTCGACTCCGCCGGCGGCCCTCCGGGTCCCGCAGAGTCGGTCGGGAGCCCTGGGCCTTCGATGCCAGTGGCTCCGGCGTCGGAGGGCCCCTGTGGATCCAAGCCTGGATCCGGATAGACGCCGGTCGACTTTACTCGACCTTCCACGGCGCCGATCCCGGTGACGACGCCCCCGGCCGACGCCGTCCCCATCCTCATCCCGGAAATGGAGCCAGAGCCGGACCGACATCGCCCAACTTCGAACCCGACGTTGGAGGGTACTTTTGTTCCCCTGTTAATCCCTGGTGTTCCCTATTGCACAGATGGTGGTGATGAGGACTGGGAGGGGTCATCGGACCCTTTAGCAGACCATCTTGAGTGCCGGACTGGAGAGAGGACCTGGGTGACGCTACTGGTCTGGACACTTCTCCAGACCTTGGCATGCCTTCTCCCCCTACCGTGGCTACGTAGGAGGGAGCGTCCTACGCTGTGGTGGTGCAAAGGGCAGCCGATGCCTTGGGCCTAGAGCTCCCTTCAGTGGCGGTCAGGACTAAACTCCTGACAGAGGTGCTTCAGCCGGCGCCAACCTCCTCTGAACCCCTCCTGCCCTTCAACGAAGCCCTCACTGACATCCTTCTGGGCACCTGGGCCAAGCCCAGCACAGGGGCTCCAGTGGAAAGGACGATTGCCCGCCGCCACTGCCCGCCCCCGGGTGTCCCAGTTTTCCTCACCCAACACCCTATCCCCGAGAGCTTGGTGGTTCAAGCCTCTTCTTCCAAGGGCGCATTCCCTTCTGCTCCCCCAGACAGGGAATCCAAGAAGCTGGATCATCTTGAGAAGCGCATGTTCTCTTTCTCCAGCTTAGCACTGCGGTCCGTGAATACCAAGTGCCTCTTGGGCCGATAATCCCATACTATCTGGGATACGGTCGCACAAGTGCTGCCTCAGTGCCCGGAGGAGGCCTGGGCTGTTATCTCCCAGGCAGTGACAGATGGGAGAGACGCAGCAAAGTTCACGATTCTATGTGGACTGGATACTCACTGGGCAAAACGATTGCCATGTCGGTAGCCCTTCGGCGCTACGCCTGGTTGAGGATGTCTGGCTTTTTGGGGGCTGTCCAGTCAACTTTGTTGGACATGCCCTTCGATGGCTGTCGCCTTTTTGGCGACAAAGCAGACTTGGCACTGGAGCACTTTGAAGATTCTCGGGCTTCGGCCAGATCCTTGGGCCTCGCTGCATCGTCCCGTCCACCCCAGTCTGCTTTTCGCCCCTTTCGTGGCGACGGAAGGGGCACCCCACCACGTCCGTCCCAGTCTAGCCACTGGTTCACGCAAGCTGCCCAGCCTCTGCGTGGCAGCAGACGTGGGACCCAGCAACCTCGCGGGACTGGGAGCCAGCGGGCGGGCCAGCCCCCCCACAGCAGCCTCCAAACCCTCCTAGTCCGGCATTTCAGGGCCATCAACGGCCAGTGGGTGGCAGGATTCGTCATCACCTCCCCCACTTTCAAACCATCACGTCGGACAGGTGGGTTTTGCAAATAGTCTGAAGGGGCTACTCCCTCCCCTTCGAGACTGCCCCTCCCTTCATGCCACCGTCTTTAGATCGCATGTCAGAGGATCATTTGGCGCTTCTCCGCCAGGAAGTCTCAGCTCTCTTGGCCAAGGGAGCTATTGAAAGGGTCCCTTAGCCAGAAGTAGGTGATGGTTGTTATTCCTGCTACTTTCTTTAGCTGTTCTGGACACAGTGCAGTTTAAGACCTATCCCCCCGAGCAGCGAGTCTGGGATATTCGGGCTATGATACCGATGTTTCAGCCTCTATCCCTGATTTCGGTGACAATGACCCTGAGGCTGCTGGGACTCATGGCCTCCTACATCCTGCTGGTGGATCATGCCAGGTGGCATATACAGGCTCTGCAGTGGGACCTGAAGTTCCAGTGGAAAACTGGGCAGGATGGAGTCGGGGACCCTATGTCTTCGGCTTTGACAATGGCTGGAACATCAGGGCATGACCCTGGTGGTTCAACACCTGGCAGGTTCTCTGAATGCCAGGGCGGACGAACTCAGCTGTCGGTACCTGGTAGATCACGAATGGCGTCTTCACTCAGAGGTGGTGCAAGGTCTCTTTCAGCTGTGGGACAGCCTTAGTTAGATCTGTTCGCCACCGAAGAGTACGCACAATGTCAGCAGTTTTGCGCATTGGAGTTTCCAAGGCAGCACTCGCTCGGCGATGCTTTTCGTCGCGAGTGGAACTGTGCGGCCTCCTGTACGCCTTTCCGCCTGTACCACTTCTGCCCAGAGTGCTGAAGAAGATCAAGCGCAACCAGGTCCAAGTCATTTTTGTGGCTCCGGACTGGGCTAGAAGAGTCTGGTACCCCGAGCTCCTGAGCATGGCCATCGATCCTCCGATCAGACTGCCCCTTCGGGAGGATCTTCTGTCGCAGCAACAGGGGACGGTCCTCCACCTGAACCTGTCCATCCTCCACCTCCTTGCGTGGAGATTGAGCGGCGACAGTTGACAGCGTTTGACCTTCCGCCCGAAGTCTGTAACGTCATCTTGGCAGCCAGGCGTCCCTCCACTAAGACGGTATACGCCTGTCGATGGAATACATTTCTGGAATGTTGCACAGTAAAGGCTTGGATCCCCTCTCTGCCCCTCTTTCTGAGGTTCTCTTGTTCATCCTTTCTTTGGCCCAGCAGGGCCCTGCTCCTGGCACTCTTAAAAGCTATTTTGCAGCTATTTCTGCTTTCCTTCGGCTACCAGATCAGCCCTCTTTGTTCAAGTCCCCTATTGTAAACAGATTCTTTAAGGGCATTATTTATCTCTTTCCTCCATCTCCTTTCATAATGCCGCAGTGGGACTTGAACCTAGTCTTAACTTATCTTATGTGCGCGTCTTTCAAGCCTCTTCACAACTGCCATCTTTGGCTCCTCACTCTGAAGACTGCCTTTCTTGTTGCCATCACCTGTGCTCGCAGGGTGAGTGAGCTTCAGGCTCTTTCTTCTAAGCCCCCTTTCTTTTCTGTGCATCCGGACAAAATGATGCTTAGGACGAGACTCTTGTTCCTTCCTAAATTAGTTACGCCTTTTCACATAGGACAAACTATCACTCTGCCCACCTTTTTTCCACCTCCGCACCCTTCCAAGGAGGAGGAGAGACTCCACCCTCTGGACCCAAAACGTGAGCTGTCCTTCTACTTTGACCGAACAAAAGATTTCCTGGGTGGATGATCAACTCTTTGTTGGCTATGTGGGTGCCAAAAAAGGCCGGGCTGTCCAAAAGGGTACCATCTCTCAATGGGTTGTCCTTTGCATTAAAATCGGTTACGCTTTAGTGAAAAAGGAACCTCCAGTAGGGCTGCGTGCTCATTCCACTAGGGCTACGGCAGCAACTACTTCATTGTCACGTGGAGTACCACTCCTTGACATCTGCCAGGCGGCAACGTGGGCATCTCTGCACACTTTCACCAGACATTACTGCCTGGACAGCCAAGTCCAGAGGGACGGCTATTTTGCCCGTTCTGTCCTCCAGGACTTTCTGGTGTGAACTTGGTTCGCAGACCCTCCTCCGGGGTTGGTATTGCTGGGGTATCTATTCTAAAGTAAGGAATCTATAACTAACTGTCTCTTTCAGATGAACAAGTTACTTACCTTCAGTAACGATGTATCTGTAAGAGACATAGGTTAGTTATAGATTCCTTACTGCCCCACCCATCCTCCCCGCTCTGCGAACTGACTTCTAGGGATAGGGACTCCCTTACAGGGCCCTAGTTGTGGCGCACCAGTGGTCCGTGTCTTTCATGGCTCTGTGCTTCTGGCGTGGAAAGTTGTGTCAGAGCGGACGTCAGCGCGCAGAGGTGGCATCTAAGTAGGTATCACAACGTCATCCCAGCGAGCACGACGCCGACGACGGTCGCAGAGTCGACCGACACCACCTACCGACGCGCAGGGGTACTGCTAAGAAAAATTCTCCGGATCAAGTCTGACGCCTGGAGGTAATTCTAAGGTAAGGAATCTATAACTAACCTATGTCTCTTACAGTTACATCGTTACCGAAGGTAAATAACTTGTTCTTCTGGTCCCTTATAGCATGATATGCAGTGGCATTGCTACATTTGTTGTTCAATATTAGGGAACCCTTAGCCATGGATGCCCTCAATATTCCCTCTGTTCCAAGATTCTTCTACTTAAAATATCCAAGTGGCCTCCCATCATTCATTTCAATACTTTACATAGTCCTTATTTTCTTGCACTTTTCAGTAGACTGGTTCTTCATGAACAATACAACAGGAAAGAAACATCCTTCACCCTGCAGCTGGGATCTCAGAGCTAGAACTCAATCAATCAATTAGGCGTTTGTTAAGCGCGACTACTCACCCGTAAGGGTCTCAAGGCGCTGGGGGTGGTGGGGGTGCAGGTTCCAGTCCATCAAGGAGGGGGTCTGTCGAAGAGCCAGGTTTTGAGGTTTCTTGCGAAGATGGGAAGTGATGTTGTCTGTCGGAGGTGGAGCGGAAGGGCGTTCCAGGCTCTGGCCGCGAGGAAGGAGCGGCCTCCCGATCTGGTCTTTCTGGTGCACGGGACCACGGCGTAGGAGAGCTGGGCTGATCGTAGGGTCCTTTGGGGTGCGTAGAAATTGAGTCGGCTGTTCAGGTATGCTGGTCCGGTGTCGTGGAGGGCCTTGTGTGCGTGGGTGAGCATCTTGAAGGTGACTCTGGCCTCAATGGGGAGCCAGTGGAGTGTGCGCAGGTGCTGGGGGATGTGGCAGTGTCTTGGCAGGTTGAGGACCAGTCTTGCGGCAGCGTTCTGGATGTTCTGTAGCTTGCGGGTGAGGTTTTTGTTTATTCCGGCGTAGAGTGCGTTGCCCTAGTCGAGTCTCCTGGTGGCCAGGGCGTGAGTGACGGTCTTTCTGTGTTCGAGGGGGATCCATTTGGAGGTCTTACGTAGGAGGCGGAGGGTGTGGAAGCAGGAGGACGAGTTGGAGTTGATCTGGCGGTCCATTTTGAGCTCGGAGTCCAGGATGATTCCCAGGTTGCGTGCGTGGTCCGTGGGGGTGGGCCGGTTTCCGAGGGCGGGGGCCACCAGGTGTCGTTCCAGGCGTCGGGGTTTGGGCCCATGATGAGTACTTCTGTCTTGTTGGTGTTTAGTTGTGGGTAGCTGTTTTTCATCCATTTGGCGACGGCTTCCATGCCTTCTCGAAAGTTGTGTCTGGCGGTGTTGGGTTCGTTGGATAGGGAGAGGATGAGTTGGGTGTCGTCTGCGTATGACACGATGTTGAGTCCGTAGGTTCTGACTGTGAGAAGTTGGCCTGGTATATGCTGTCCACTAATTCAAGTGGGCACCTTGCACCAGTCCAAACAACCCTTATTGATGATTAGGTTAAAGACAACCTTTATAGAAAGCTATCCTAGTGGTAGCTGTGGAGAGCAGCCTTCAGGCTAAGTCTTGAAGGAATGTAAAGCAGCTTCTTTTGCCAGTATATAACCTCCTGAATGACCAAATGAAAGGAGAACCACACCAGGTGTATATAAAATATATGTATTTATTACTAAACACTCTCTACTAACCTCTTTATGAGATTAGAGAACAAGACACACAATATTAAATCACTAGAACGACAGTAAATAGCAAAATACACATCGGGCTCAGAAAGTGGTATAAGAACCACGACTTGACTAGACACAGTGCCTAGAGCACGTAGAATTGCTGGGACCCCAAGGAACCACCCAAGGTGGTGACACAGGGGACCCACGGAGGACGGGTGCAGTGTGGGAACACAGACGCGAGCTCCGTACAACTCTATGGGAAAGTCGCGGTTGGAATTTTAAAGATTAAGGACACTTAGGAGAGGACTTCAAGCAAACCCAGCTTAACATAGAAGGTTCTAAGGACAGCACCCTTGAGAGTACCGAGGTACCCGTGTTACCTATCCCAGAGGAGCCGGGTGCATAGGGGTCAAGTGGTGTCGGAAACCCTCGTCGTTTTCAATGGCGTGATGCGAGAAAGTACTGCTGCCGTGGAGAAGAAAAGTGTCCGGTGTGATCCAAACCTGGATTGGAGATGAGCAGAACCTGAAAGCAGAGGGGACAAAGTCTGGGTCACTTCACGTGACCAGGAGCGGAGCAATCGAATGCCCACCGATGTCGGTGCTTCAGGTGCGATGAGGTGAAGCTTGACTCTGCAGTCACGGGGACCAGGAGAACTCTGCGATGACCACAGTCTGGATTCGAGCTGTCTCATGAAGGATGTCGAGTGCTTAGGGGTCAGTGTCCGGATTGAACACCAACAAGCCTTGGCAACTGCAAACCACGCGGTCAGAGGAAAGATGCTTCTGTGAGGACCAGCAAGGTCCTGGGGACTCCCAAGCGATGGAGAGTCAGGGCACGCCTGGAGCAACCAGGAAGCCCACTGAAAGTTAAAGTTGCCTTCTCAGGGACCCACAGGCCAACGGACCAGGGATCGCGAAGGGACCTCGAGCTGTATCACCAAATACCAGCCCAGGGAACACTCGTGGAGTGTAGGCCAGTAATCTTCAGTGGAATTGCTGCTCGGGGTCAGGACTACAAGTAGCCCAAAGCACAGCTTATGGGATCGCCGAAAAGCATATGCTGCTGCAAATGTACACGGTGCCCAGGGGTGCGGGTTTCACGGTCCCCACGAGGGATACGGGCCTCAGAATTGCTGAGAGCGCAGATCGACCTCGGAGAACTCGGGAACCCACCTCCTGTGTTGCAGAAATCTTCGGAGTCCTTCGGGAGCTTCGTAGATGCAAACCAGTCAGATGCGTTTAGGTGCCTGCTCAGCAGGGGAGTAACTCCTTTACTCCAAGGAACATTCTTCAGTTGTCCAGCAAAGCGTAGATCGTCGAAGGCTACTTGGTTTCTGTAGCAGAGTGTAGTCCAGGTAATATCTAAAGTCCTGTAGCCAGGGGTTCCTACTTTATATCCAAGGAAGGGGTGGGACAAACTCTGGGGACCCACCTATGGGAGGGTCAGGACAGAGGTGTGGCTACACCCATGTCCTTTGTCCAGTTTCGCGCCAGAGCAGGAGCAAATGGCTCCTGCAACCGGTTTGAGCTGGACTATGCACATGGACACCAAATGTGCCCCTAGTGCAGACATCAAAGCACTCTGAGAGTACACCCACCCAGCCGCAATACACTAAAGCCTGTCTGGGAGGTGGTCACACCTCCCTGTGACAGGAAACCTATTGTCAAGCCTTCCCCTGCCGGAGTTTCGTCCAGCAGCAGGAGGGCAGACTCGTGTCTGTGGCTGGCAGCATCCATTTTGTGATGCCAGGGTTCTGTGAAGCTGGTACCGGGTGTACCGGTGTTGTCATATTTCTCCCTCTAGGAGGGTGGAATCATACCTCCCACACCAGTTACTGGTGTGGAGGTATGATTCCAAGGTGTTTGACACCAAACATGACATGTTTCCATGCAGCCATTTTAAAGTTAGCATTTACCACGAGGTTATAATGCACTTAAGTATATATGGTTGGCTGCATCACAAACAACCCCGGAGAATAGGTTCCGAAGGCTGCAGAGGGGCTCTGCTCATGCATGGGCACCCTCTCACATAAAACCCAGCACCCTTCCTTCAGGATTGATAAGGCCTGCCATAGGGGTGACTGATAGGTTTATATGTGTAGTGATTAGGATAGATATAGTGAACCTATATCTAAGTAAGGGGTGCATGCACCACCTTACACAGGCTGCAGTAGCAGACCTTTGTTGTCAGTTTAAATGGTCTCTCAGGGGTGGCATTATACATGCTGCAGCTCCTGTGAGGCCTCTGGGGTACCTATACCCTGGGTACATAGTATACCATATTCTAGGGACTTATAAGGGTACCCCAGAATCCAATCTGGAGTGTACCTAAAGTACATGCAATCAGTTTAGAGGAGAAAGCAGATAGACTGGGGTCCTGAATAGCAGGATCCCAGTCAGACTAAGTCGAAAACAGTGAAACATCAGCAAAAAGTGGGGGTATCTATAAGAAGCAGATCCTACTCTCCTACACTGACGATGGGGGCGAGTGGAGCCATGTAGACGTTGAAGAGCGTAGGGCTGAGGGAGGACCCCTGAGGGACTCCACAGGTGGTTGGTGTAGGGTCCGAGAGGAAAGGGGGGAGTGTAACCCGCTGCGTTCTGCTGGAGAGGAAGGAGCGGATCCATTCGAGGGCCTTGTCCTGGATCCCTGCGTTGAGGAGTCTGCGTATTAGTGTGCGGTGAGAGGCTGTGTCGAACGCCGCTGAGAGGTCGAGGAGGATGAGGGCTACTGTTTCTCCTTTGTCCAGTAGGGTGCGGATGTCGTCGGTTGCGGCGAGGAGGGCGGTTTCCGTACTGTGGCTTTTTCTGAAGCCGGATTGGGAGGAGTCAAGGATGTTGTGCTCTTCGATGAATGTGGCGAGTTGGCTGTTGATGGCTTTCTCTAACTTCATTTCCCAATGCCAGATTCTCTAGTTATCCACTCTGGAAGTCAGCATTGATGTCATTTGGCACTAAAAACGTGATCCATTTGACCCACCTGCAGGACTAGCTCTTTCTTATTTGCCAGTAACACCCTTGTTTCTATGGAGCCAGACCACTCTTCCAGATCAAACATGTTAACCTGTCAACTTTTTTTTTTTTAATTAAAGATCTTTTTATTAAAGCAAGAAAACAGGTTAATACACCACATCTTGTCATCATCTTGAATGGATCGATACCAAGGAAACTGCAGTACACATTGGATACGTTCCCTCCCTTCCACACCCCAGACCCATAAACTGTGTCAGTAATACAGTTTTAAGGATGAAACCTAGTCACACTCTCCAGAGTATGGGAAGCACAAAGACCCCCTCTATAGTCATTTCATTTACCCCAGATTTTCTCCCATTTTTTGGACAACCCCTGTTCGCATAGACCACTTTTTCAGCCAACATGCACCAGTCCATGTCCCATCTCCAGTCTCTCAGGCTTGGTGTCATCTCCGCCCCCCTACTGACATGCAATATTGCGCTTGACTATCGCCAAACCCAGGGTCATCCATGTGGTTCAGATCAGTTACCTCCCAAATGTTAAGCACTTAGAGTGGCATTTCACTGCTGCACAAGTTGAAACTAATTTGTCAACTTTGAGCTCCATCACGGATTTTGACTGTGATCTGTCCCAGTGCTTCCAGGACTTGGGGCCAAATGTACGAACATTGTATTTGCTAACAGTGGTCACAATTTGCGCACCAGCTTATAGCAAATCCAACAGTATTTGGGAACCGACCTTTATACCAATAAATCAAGTCTCCAAATACCGATTCATAGTGGATCGCAAATAGTTGCACCTCATACATGTCAATGAAATAGGTTGCAAATTGTGACCCACTTCGATTCGCTGCCATCCACGTTTGAGTGGCTTCCTGGGGTCAGCAGACCACCATGTGTACGACTGCTTTTAAATAAAACATTATTTTTTTTAAATGCATCCTGTTTTCTTTAGAGGAAAACGCAATGTTTTAAAAAAAAAAAAACGTTTTACAAACTTTTTTTAAGACTATGTAGTGGTCCACTGTACTCCTAAAAATGTTTTTGTCAACATTCACAGAGGGCAAGATAACCTTGGAGATCTCTTCCCGTTTGTGGATGGGTTACCACTACCTTTATGTAGCTGGTAAAATATTAATTTTTCTTCACTGGATTTTGGTTGCAAATCATTTATACATCCCATTGTGAATGGCTACTTGGAAGGGCTCTAAATATGCCCCTTCCTTATAGTGATGTCGGTATTGTAAGAAATTGGTTTATTAGTTGTGTAGGATGTGAGTCCAGTGCAAGTAAGAGGCCCACAATGGTCTCCTTACTGGGAACCATGTACCCTATTGTAACACTTGACTCTCTCAGGGTAGCAAAGCAGTGCAGTCCACTGCTTTGTCAGAGGAGGTCATGTGGGCAAGTAATCTCCATCCACTGGCATGCAATAACACTCAATAAATGTTTGTCCAGTCAGTGCTTTTTCTTTGAAAAAAATAAAAGTATGTTTATTACACACTACTAAATACTAGACATTAATTTACAAATATATACCTAAGGTAGATTTAAATACTTTTGGTGACATTTTGAAATCACAGTTTAACCCAAGTGGATCATGACCCCCAAATCACAGTACCCTTCCCCCCAGTTATACCATATAGAATATCACTAAATTGGTTGATGTCATTTTAAATAAAACAGGCCTATTATCTATGTCAAGGGGTCACCACATCAACATATAAGGTAAGCCTATTGGCTTTGTCAGGGGTCACAACACCCGTATATAAGACAAGCATATTGGCTATGTCAAGGAGTAATAACATGTTAGTATTAAAAACTGTGGCATTCATTATTAATAAAAAGCATTCACCAACAATCCTAGTTAATAAAGTATTTTGACTAACACATTGCATATGTCTTAGTTTTTCTTTTGCCTCTTCGGGCCATATAAAATGCAGCCATACGCCCACCTCTAGAGTTCCCTGCACTCCTACGCTGTAGAGCAAAAGCTCCAGCACAGGGAGTACTTTAAAAATACAGAAAAGTCTTCCCAGGTCATGCATCCTATGACCTGGAAGACGTAGGACATGTTTTGCCTTAATGTCTCCTGGGGGCTGCTGCACTCCCTGCAACAACCACAAAAGTTGGTGCCCCTGTCCGCCTTTGGAGCACCACAAAGCAGAATAGGAACATATGCAAAGTCCTTGCAGGCCATTATGGGGCGCTCCAGCCGGGAGGTTGTTAATATTATATTAGCGGTTCCTCCCGCTTTAGTTTAGATTTGTTATTTGGCCTTGCCTCATGTCTTTTCTTTTGGGTTGTTTTTTTCAGATGGGTGCCCTGGTCGCACCGGGGGCACCCACATTCATTTTTAGGTCTCGCCTACGCAGCGCGCCTGCGTTGCATAGGAGGGCCTTTAGCCGTCTCTCTGCCCATTTTCAAGCACACACTCGTGCTTGTTGCGGCATCCACCTTGCGGGAGCGAGCAGCACGAGTGCAGTGCTTGAAAATGAGCAGACTGCTCACCACTCGCGGGCTCACCTCCTGCTCTCGCTTAACTTTCGCGGCCGCGGGGCCGCACTTGTTTCCGCGCTTGTTTGGAAGAGGCGTTGCTTTTATAACAGTTTACTTTGCTCATTTGTGTGTGAAAAGGGCCTGGATTGAGTGCGGCATGTATGATGTTCGTAAGTATTCGTTTTTACGTGTTATTTAGTTACCCATGTACTCTGTTTAATGCCGTCTCGAGTTGTCTCATGGTATCTTACCAAATCTCTACTTTCGCTCTGACTTGCTGCAACTCCCTCTCTAATGGCACAAAGTCCCGGCCTCGGGATCCATCGTGTGCTACAGTAGAGTGTTTCCTGTCAGTACACCGACGGGGTGTGAAACTTCCCAAAATCTGCACATGGTTTCCAGTTACCCCGCATCTTCGGGAACATAAATTAGTCCCTTTTTGTGGGGTGTTTTGCGAAAGGTACTCCTAGGAGCAATCGACTAGAATTACTGTCAATTATCTATGGTGGGAGGGGGTGAGGTGGGTGGGGTGGCTAGGGATACACCAGGGCTTTAAGTGGACCGGGTCCTCCTGGTGCTCAGCAGCGGCAGTTCTAAAAGCAAGTGCTGAGACAGGTCTCTATCTTGCTCTCCATTGTTGCCCTTATCCTCAGGGTGAAAAAATATCTTAACTCGGCAGCAGTACCACTCTTCACTGCCTTTGAGGTAACTTCAAAGAGATTCGTTATAGTTGTCATAGTCTCATCATGTCAGAACTGAAGCATTTTCAATGTTCTAAACAAAGAAGCCGTAGTTGTTGCTTATTTATCATGTGCAACTAACAACCATTGACAAAGGCAATAGTCCTGACTTCTTGTAGGTGTAATATTACTTGTTGTTTTCTATATCTAGATGCAATGACAGAAGCAGCAAAATACCAGTTGGGCGGACCACTATGCTAGGCACAGTTTTTTTTTTTAGCTCATTGTGTTTTTAAACCACGCCCTTAATTACATTGTCTGCGCCCCTTTGAGAGAGACACCAGTTTTTTCATCCCACTTAAAGCCTTGATATACTTTATGCATATTTTCGTGTTTTGGTTGTTTATGGGGTCTTATCCTGCAAAGTCCTATACATGTATGTGGGCCACTCCGGCTCTGTTGTTGCAAAAGACCCAATACAATTTGTTAGGAAAAACAAAGGTACTACTAGGACGTAGGTTTTCTGTCTCGGTTATGTCCACGGCGGTGCTACAAAGAAAATGGCACATGCAACTTAACAGACATATCCAGTGTGATAGTGGTGTTTTAGTTTTTGTGTGTGGTAAGTCACAGAGACAGTTTGTTTTTTTGTGACCCTCTGCATGAACCTGGTTAACTGTGGTGTGTTACCCATCACATACTAGGATCTTCATGGACCTCTTACGAGTGACACTGTACTTCTCTACAGACAAGGTCTGTCTTGTTTCAAGGGGTGATTCAAGGAGCGCAAGTGCGATAATCATGCCTGAACTAGTCTACGATGTTTCTTTTGAATGTTGCATTTGGAGGGTGTAGAGCCAGCTGGTGGATTCTTATGAGATTCTTGCACCTAGACAGAATATTATTTTTCCCTGGCTCAAGTCTAGGTCCAAGTTAGGGCTCTATTACGACTTTGGCGGGCCATGGACCGCCAGACTCGTGGGGGTGCAGTGGTGGCAGTCATCAGACCACCCTATTACAATTAGGGTGGTCAGACCGCCATTGCCTCGCCATAGCCGCCAGGGAACGTCGCCATAGCCACCAGAGGACTGCTGTTCCCTGACAGTGTTGCGGTGGTCAGGGAGGCTGCAATATGCTTGGCGGGACTACTGCGGTCCCGCCAAGCATATTACAAGTTTCCTCTCCACCACAGTTTTCATGATGGTTCCTTCTTCATGAAAACTGTGGCGGAGAGGAAACAAAGGGGGCCCTACAGGGCCCCCAGGTTCCTCTGCACCCTGGGGTGCATGCAGTGGGGCACAACATCGGACCCACAGTGTGCATGCTCCACAGTTTCTGCACGGCATGCACTGTACAGTCCATACCGTGCAGGAACTGTTTTTGTGTTCCCAATGTGGTGCCCATTTTCAGGGCAACGCCATGGGAAGATAAAACAAGCATTGGCATAGCCAATAGGTCTCGCCTTTGGGACCTTATAAGTGTTTAGTTATCCAGCACAATATCCTTGGTGCAACAACATCAACTGTTGCATGGCTAAACACTTATAAGGTCCCAAAGGCGAGACCTATTGGCTATGCCAATGCTTGTTAACTTCTGGCAGTGTGTGGGGAGCCACTCCCACGCTGCCCTTCTGGCTCCCCACCCGGCTGACACTGCGTTGCTGGCACGGGGGCCGTCATTTTTGGTCTTTCACCCGCGGTCCATAGGGCGGAAAGGAGGCTGCAGTCTGGCTCTCCCCCCCCCATCTCCAGCCAGCCAGTTCCCCACCCAAAGGCTGTTTTCCTTTTCTTTGCCCCCAGGGAGATGGGGGCCCCACATACACCTTCTCTCTCTAGTAAATAAAATAATAAATAGTAGGCTGACCCCCCTAGCGGCTTGGCCCTTGCTGGGTGAAATCGTGAAAGTGATGACGGAGCCCGAAGCACTCCGTCGCTTGCATTTGGGGGAAGAGGTCAAAGAAGGTAATAATATTTACACGGGCCTAATTCCGGCACCGATGGGCCAATTCTGAAGATCTTTGACGCGTTTTGCTCCCGAGGGTGAGCTGTAGCCGACAGGATCATCATCAAACCCAAATTGCGATTCTGTAACGTAACTGAATCACAACTTAGATTTTGTTCGTACCAAATGGTCTTTTTTTGCGGTCACAAATGCTCTGATTTTGCAAATCAAAGCCTTTGTGTCCACAAAATCAATCCTAGGTTGTGGGCCACCCACCACCTGATGCACCCTTTTTAATGGTCATGGTTCTGTTGCACAAGCTTGTTGATTACCTTTGAACCTTTCAATATTTATTTTCTGATACAGTGTTCACTGTACTAACCTTGTAAGATTAAATGTGGAAAATTGAGATTAAGCACAATAACGTGTGGCAAATAAAAACTGCTCCTGAGTGACACCGCTTTAAGTGAGCGTTTTAAATGAGAATGGAGCATCGTGATTGTATCGGTAGTTCCTAATAAGAAAAAGAAATCAGTCACCAAAATTCATCTTTATTAATTTACATAAAGGACAATTAGCAGTTAATTTACATATTCTATGGTCTGTCTTAAATATCAGCAACGATTTATTTTTGCACGCACTTAGTTTTTTTTTTTTAAGTAGCTGAGCTGAAAATGTAATAATAAATCCCTAATTAAAGCAAAATCATTTTATTTTAGAACATTTTTTTTTTTTAACAACAAATTTTATTTGGTCATTTTTCAATACAGCGGGCGACGGCCCTGTTATGGCACTTTGAATCTTTCGAACAATATGTGCAGCTATAACCATTTCCATAAAAATATATAATCCCAGCCAAACATGCGTGGAAAAGAAAATTAAACAATACAAATAATACAAAATGCAGACAGTGGTCGAAATTCGAGACAGAGCATACAGTGCAGCAGGTGTAAATATACAACTCAGTGAAAGAGTATAACACTCAGCATTAAGAACCTGAGGAACACATGGCAGGGAACGGGGAACTCCACCCATCAGTCCTCCTCGGGTAGGGGGGGCAAGTCCACACCACGGTACGTCGCCCACCGCGACCATATCCTGCGATGTTTCCGTGCACAGCCCCTAGCCTCAAAGACAGCAATCTCGGCTCCCATGCACCTATCCAATTCGGCTTTCCATTTGCCTATGGTTGGGGGAGAGGGTGCCTTCCATCCCTGTGCTGTCACGTTTGGCTATAGTGAGGGCGAGGAACAGCAGATGTTGTTTATAACGATTCCCCCCAATATCGTCAGTCGAATGCAACAGAAACAATCGGGGGTCCAGTGGGAGCACCCACCCCAGCACCTCATTAAGACATATCCGAACCCTACTCCAAAAGGGCTGCAAGGCCGTGCAGGTCCAAATCGTATGGAAGAAGGACCCTTCCTCTCTGCCACACCGCAGACACACTGGGGATTGAATGACCCCCATTCGCCACAATCGTACTCTCGTGTAGTAGACCCTATGCAGGTATTTGAATTGGATGAGCCTATAACGGGTGGAGACTGCCGCACCCCGCGGGCTAGCAAGCGCCTCAGCCCAATCATCATCGGTCAGTTCAGGAATATCTGCCTGCCAGGCGTGTCTGGTCTTGTCCAGAGTGGTGGATGCGTGTGTCGTCAGGGTTTGGTATATCTGCCTAATTTTGTGAAGTCCTAGGTCTCCCATCAACAGGCGGCCGTCCAAAGGCTGATACTCTGGGAGAGTCTCCGTATGTCGGATCTGGGGGGACAGTGCATGTCGGAGCTGTAAAAATTTATAAAATTGAGATTTATGGAGGTCAAAGTCAGTCTGTAGTTGCTGGAATGATTTGAGGGTATCGCCCCTCATTACATCCCCGAGAGTCGAAATCCCCACCAAGTCCCATCCCCGGAACCCGCGCAGAGTGTTTACCGATCCAAGGTATGTGCCATGCCACAAGGGGGTTTGCCGAGTGAGCCGCCCCTTCCATCCCATTTGTCTGGTCATTGCCCTCCATAACTGTATGACTTGCCTGCCGGCTGGTGGTATATGGTCTAGCCTTGTATTGCTATATAGGAGATGTTAGTAGGGGGACTTGTTCCATTGCGGCATGTTCGATAGCGTATTCCGGATCGGTGGGGGAGTTGTACCATAATTCGTTAATTACCAGGATGTGGGACGCCACGTAATATGAGTAAATGTCAGCAGCCGCGATTCCCCCACAATACGTGGATTGTGTGCAGGTGCGGAGCGCCACACGAACTGCTCCGCCACCCCAGAGGAACTTATTTTGTATTGCGTTTACCTGAGCAAACCATGTGCGAGGGATTGGATACGGGAAATTTTGGAGGCGATATATGACACGGGGCAAGGAAACCATCTTAAAGATGGCCGAGCGCCCATAAAGGGAGAGAGGGAGAGCGGACCATATTGTTGTTTCGTTTTTGAGGCGAGCCGTCAATGGGGCGATATTGTGTGCCCATGATATCTTAGGGCACGGGGAAATGAAGATCCCCAGATATATGAAACCGTCTGTGGCCCGGGACAGCTGCGCTGCCCACGACTCACGGCCTTGATGCCCACATACAGGAAAAAGGATGGATTTAGCAGGGTTTGCGTGAAGGCCAGAGGTATCCCCGAATACCCTGAGGATTTGTAATATACGCGGTCCTGAATACCACGGGTCTGTCATAAAAAACAGGACATCATCCGCATACAGTGCTATGCGGTCCGATCTCGAGCGGGTCCAATCGAACCCCCGGAGCACCGGGTCACTTCTGACCCAGGCCGCCAGAGGCTCAATCGCCAGGGCAAACAGCAATGGAGACAGTGGGCAACCCTGGCGGGTGCCCCTCTGAATCGGGAAGGGGCGTGAGCGGTGTCCCGCAATTCGGACGGATGCCGACAGTTCTGTGTATAGCAGGCGTACATACGCCAAGAAACGTGGACCGAAGTTAATGGCCTCGAGCAATTGGAAAAGGTAGACCCAGCTTAGAGAGTCGAATGCTTTGTCAATGTCTGCTAACAACAGGACGGCAGGACGGCCTAAAGCGGGGGCCGCGGCAAGGGCATTATGGACTCTCCGGATGTTAAGCCTAGTGGCCCTCTGTGGCATAAAGCCCGACTGATCAGGATGTATTAGATCAGTAATGCACCCTCTAAGGCGATCGTCCAAGACTTTCCCTAATAATTTGGGTTCGAAATTTATGAGAGAAATGGGACGATAGGAGGATGGGTCTTCAGGGGGTCTGCCGGGTTTGAGAAAGAGCACTATCTCCGCGTGACGCCAGTCACTGGGCAGCCTTGCCTGGTCAGCAGCATCGACAATGGTTGCCAGTAGATGAGGCCCCAGGAGAGACATGTAGGAGCGGAGAAATTCCATGGGGAACCCATTAGGACCCGGGGCGCGACCAGGCCGGATCGCATTGAGGGCGCCAGTCAGTTCTTCCAGGGTTATTGGAGATTCCAGGCGCTCACGAACTGAGTCAGAGAGACTGCGGGGTGGGGTGTAGACAAGGAACTCCGCTATAAGAGCGGCCGAGATCTGTTCCTGCTGGGCATATAGGGACGTAAAGTGTTTTGCGAATTCTTCCGCGACCCCCACTGGCGACGCGTGCAAGGACCCGTCAGATTCACGAATAGTGGGTGTGACGGCCGGGGCTCCATCCGCTTGGCACAATCTGTGAAGCATTTTGCTGGATTTATCCCCCCACTGATATATCCGGTGTTGCGATGCCGCCCAGATCTCCTTGGCTTCGTCCAACAGATATTGACGTAATTCTTGCTGAGCGAGGACTAATTGGCGGCGGAGGATGGGGCAGGGGTTGGCGCTTAGTTGGGAAGAGAAGGACATCTGGCGCGTTTCTAGGGCAACGAGCTGTTCTTGGCGCTTGCGTTTCTCTTGTGTACGGTAGCTAATTTCGGAGCCCCGGACAGTCGGCTTGAGGGCTTCCCACAGATCTGCGTTCGAAGGGGCAGAGGGACCGTTATCGGCTAGATAGTTGGTAATCGCGGTATTGAGCATATCGCGATAGGCCAGACTGCGGAGATGCCAAGGGGACATTCTCCAGCGGAATGGGGGCCTGCGGGAGCACGTGTGAAATTGCATTGTAACCGGGGAATGGTCAGATAGGCCGCGAGGCCGATGTTGTATTTTCGAGAATCGGTGAAGAAAGACCCGGGGGACAAGGAAATAGTCTAGTCGGGACTGTGACCCATGGACCGCCGATATGTATGTATATTCACGTTCAGTGGGGTGAAATTCCCGCCAAATGTCAGCCCAGTCCATTGTCGATGTCAAGGTTAGTAATTTGGTAGGACCCAGTGATTGCGGGGAGTCAGGAATGCGTTGACGGTCTAAGGGGCCCATGGTATCATTCCAATCGCCTCCCATCAGGGTTAATCCAGCTGGAAGGGAGCCCCACACCCTCAACAGGTGTTCAATAAAGGTGGTGCCTAATGGTGGGGGGGCATAAATGCTCCCAAAAGTGATCTGTTCGCCACAAATCTCACCCGTGACGAATAGGAATCGGCCCCCAGGATCCGCCCTATGAGCGATATATTTAAACTGAGCCCTGCGGTGTATAAGGACCGCCACTCCTCTAGAGCCCCTCGTGAACCCTGCGTGATAGATGTGACAGAAACCGAAGCGGGCAAGGCACGGGGCTTTTGTCCCCAGTAAATGGGTTTCTTGTAAAAGGAGGATATCCGCCCCATACCGCTTTGCCTGTCGCAGAACGGCCCCACGCTTTACCTTATTCAGTAGCCCACGGACATTCCAAGATACCGTTGTTATGTCCCCTAGGGGTTTTCGTCACCTGGCATCATGAGGGTCAGAGTAAGAGCTGAGTAGAGCTAGTAGACCTGCTTGAAAAACAAAATGAAAGACATCCCACCGCCTGCAAATACAAAAACATATGAACATTGTAACACAACATATCCAAAGGGATATTCCCCCCACCCGACACCACCAAAAACAAGGAGCATCTGTCGCGGTGTAATGAGCAGCGGACCCCCAACGGGGGGCCCCCAGAAATCACACCAAGGGATCCCTCCCCACCCTACAACCCCAGGAACACCGGGAGTGCAAGAAGCCCGTGGCCACGCAGCTCGTGGTCTAATGCCCACGCCCACCCGGAGAACAACAGAACTAATATTCAGTAACACAGGTGCAGTGTCTTACAGTTCACCATTTGGAGTGTGGAACAGTCCGGATCATTCAAGGCGGTCGCCCAGGGCTCGGTGATGTTCCGCCCGGCCCCCGCCGCTTCTGGGACTTGGCGCGGCCGCTGAGAGCGAGAGTTGCGAGAGGAGTTCGAGTCCCCGGCAGATGGAGAGCCTGCTCGGAACTGTGGACGCTCATCCGACCATGCGAAGACCGCCTCAGGAGTATCAAAAAAGTAAGACTTGGAGTTGTATATTACTCGCATCCGAGCCGGATAGAGCAGCATGTATTGAACATTCAACTCTCTCAGTCTGCGCTTCGCGGCCATGAAGGATTGGCGTTGTTGCTGGACCAGACGTGTGTAGTCCGGGAATATCAAGATCGAACGTGAGTCATGCATAAAGCTATCTTTGTGTAATCTGGCGAATCGCAGAATGGCGTCCCGGTCAGCGAAGTTCATAATTTTTGCAATGACCGGCCTTGGGGCCGCGCCCGGGGGGGGCCGCTGCATCAGGGCCCTGTGCGCCCTCTCAACAACGAAAGAAGAGGACAGGAGGTCGTTAGGCAGGATGTCCGTGAGCCATTTTGTGATAAAGTTTGTCATGGATGTCCCTTCGCATCCCTCAGCCAGACCCACAAAGCGCAGGTTGTTCCTCCGAGCGCGGCCCTCCGCATCCTCCACCCTAGAGGCAAGTTCCTGCGTGACAACAGTTAGTTTGTTGACTTTCTTTTGAAGGGAGGTCACAGAGTCTTCCACCGTTGAGACTCTAGTTTCGGCCTCAGTGATCCGGTCCACTGCCTTACGTAGATCCTGGCGGAGGAATGAGACTTCGGAACCCACCGCGCCGATCTTGGCGTCCAACATATCTCGAGCACTGTTGATTGCCGCCAGGAGGGCTGCGTTGTCCGGGGCCGAGCCTCCCCCATCTCCGCCGGCGGCACCCGCAGCCGCGGTGGTATACTGGTCCATAGTGCCCTGTTTGGGGCCAGCCCCACTCGGCCCGCCCTTGCCCATACGGATGAGTTGTACCGAAGGGGCGACGGGAGAGCGGCCGCGCCGTCCAACGCGCTAAGGCCAACACGCCAGGCCCCGGGGGAGCCAGCCAGGGAAGGGCGTCAGAAGAGATCGTGAGCCACAACAGCTTCGGGAGCCTCCGCTGTGTTAGCGGCCCGTCTCAGTGCGCCAGTGACCTTCTGCAATACAGGCCTGGCTGCGGGGCCTAATGTGGATTAGCCCTGTATCTCAATTAGGGCCGCCTCAGGGCCACCCACGCACCAGTCCAGAGCTGTCGCTGCGGTATATTCACGGTGGGGGAAGGCTGCCTCCAGGGCGTCAGTGGTGCTCCCCGCCAGTCCCGGGCCGGGGGGGGGAGGAGAGGAGTATTGACGGGGTCACTCACCGTCTGGGTCGTGCCCCGACCCCTGTACCCAGCCGGCGTCGCTCTCAGTTCGCCCCGATCGGGCCCGCAGTCATCAGCGGCTGTCAAATCCCCATCGGCGCCGCGGGCAGCAAGGTCCTCGGGTCTCTCACACCATCGAGCCGTCGCACACCAGCACGCCTCTGAGAGATGGCGTCTGCCGAGCAGTGGGGGGAGGGGCCGGTGGCAAACCTCGCACAGTGGCACTGCGCTCTACTGCTGCGTATCGCCCCGGGGCCCAGCGTGTGTCCCAGGCATCAACGAGTCTGTGGGGCTATGGTGGCGGCCAGGCGCTGACGGCGTCTCACTCCCCGCACCGCGCCACCCCGCGGCGGCCGGGAGGCCAAGGGGGGATGGGCCGAGAGCGAGTTCCACTCACCGACGCTGCGCTCCACACCACAGCTGCTAGCCGGAGGCACGGGTCCCCTTCCTCCGAGGCCCGAATCCCTCGCCCCGTCCGGCGCGTGTATCGCAACTCTCCAGCAGTCCCAAGTCGCCCACCGCAGCGGGAACGGCGCTCGGCGGTCCGGCCCTCGGATCCGCGGCACCCCCAGCCTCCGCTCCGCCGATCTGCAAATCAAGGTGGTCGCCACACTCCAGAGCATGTAAGGTGTACGACGGAGCAGGATTTAGGCAGGATAATTAGCGGATTATGGCGTGGGTAGACGGAGCTCAGCTAAGCTGCGTCCGCCATGATGGCTAGTCAAGCCACGCCCCCATTTTAGAACATTTTAGAAGCAACATTATTTGCTGTTTATGAAGCTCCTCTTAGGCAATAGTTAAATTCCTCGATTGTCCAAAGTGCTAGAGCAGCGACCATACAAAGTACTGACTAAACTTGTTCCACATTCACAATTCGATTGCGGAGCTGGTCCGAAAAGCGATTACTCGTATCAGACTGCGGAGAATTGTGAAATATAGAATAAAAACAGAGCCCCTTCGTTTGAAGTGCTGAACAGAAGACCCTCTACTGTGTGTGGATTGCTTGCCACTCCCTGAACGAAATATATTTTTGATTGAAACCCAATTTATCGAAATTTAGAACTCTTTCTTTACGAAGCAGTGGCTTTTAGAAACGTAATTTGAGTTTACCTGCTGCGCCTTGCATGGGATTTGTCCGCAGTGTGGCCAAACACCAGTGTTATTTGCCACCTAAATTAGGGCAGTTTTTCCACCCTCCTGAGGAGTGAAGACTCCATCATAACCATCCATACTCCATGTTATGTTATACTTTATTTTCTATCAATTTTCGCAGATGCAATAAGTAAAATATATCAGAGGATACCTTTAATTCTGACCTTCAGCAGTGTTGCCATCAATCGCAATTTGTTTAGCAATAGTAAAAAAATAAACAATATAAACGTCACGGCCCCATTTTATCTTTGCATTCAGAGGCTAGTGTGGAGACTTGTCCCTTCTGAAAGAGAAATGGAATAAAGTATCAAACAGCAGAAACGCATGTCGGCAGTAAAGCGCAGGCCACGTGTTTCCAAAAACACATATACAATTAGTATTGAAGCCTTTTTGTGACCGAGATCAAACGCATGGAATAAAACAAAGCACAATCACGTCAAAAATGTAATCTGCCAAAAATAACAAGCGAGTAAACGTTTACTCTTTGAAGTAGACCGCGGCTATTCAAAAAAATGCCCTGGACATACAAGGTCTTCGTTCTGCCCGTCACAATTCCATGTCACCGTTCATTACACAAGCTATTTCTGAGCTCATCCCTGCCATAACCCGCTCCATTCAGAAACATATGGGAAAAGACATTAAATAACCAGTGCAGAGCACGGCCTTAGTGCTACACTCTGCACAGACCTATTCATTGCTCCGCCTCCCTTGTGTAGCCGGTCATTAGGATGCGATGACCCTGCACTAACCTTGAAGCAGATCCTTCCTTCCTCCCAGGCCTGCATCACATTCTTGTCTAGCTGGAGATGCTCTGCAGTGTTAGCAGCTCTGCAGGGCTCCTCTAATCTCAGCTCTGAACTACAGTGCTGTTTTGCATCCTTTCCCATCGAGCCTGCTCAAGGAGTGAACCCCTCAGCAAAACTCCTTGCGATAAAAGCTGAGCTTGTCGCTTGCTTTAACAAGGGCTGCGCACTTCCAGAATACTTGGATTACCAAAAAAGAAACGGACGGGATCCTACATATAGTCTAAAAGAGCTCAATCGGATGTTATCGCCGAGCCAAACAGGAAGGCTGTTTCTGGTTATGTCTGAGAAGAAAGCTGCCCAGTTACCTCGCTAATGATATTATAACTGAAAACGGGTAATTTTCTACGAGCTAAAACAAAGATCTCTTTAAGTTGATTCCTCTTGGACTCGATGGGTAGGCAGAGCATTTCGTCACCAAGTCCAGTGGAATCAACTTCTGCTAAGCCTCTCAGGCTATTTAGAATTCTGTAAGGCCATTAAAACTTGTCTGTTCCAATTACTGGGAACTGTGCAGGGCGCCACCAACTCGCACATCATGATACCACTTTAATGCTGAAAGCTGGGCTTCAGAAACCAAGTTAACAGAACAAGTTACACACGTGTTGTATTGGTGCTAGCTAATAGGCAGCACATCATATGTATTTAAAAGATTAGGAAATTTAGCTTGCTTAAGGAAAAGTTCAACGTGCCACACTTAGCGTTACTTAAGCTCAAGAAAAGACACGAGTTTTTTTTAAAATAAAAAGACGCGCAAGTCAATTTTTCCAAGTTATTTTCAGCAGGAAGCCTTTTCTATCTATGCACCCTGGATCTGGAACAATATCCATCAATCCATCAGGGCCACCCCAACGCTGCTCCAATTTAGGAAAGAGTTGAAGACTCACCTCTTTAAAGAACACTACATCACAGTACATTAACAGTCCACAGAGAAGCTACCTCTCCTCTTGTTGACTTTATGCTTGGCGGATTTGACCCATGTACAGCACTTCACTCCCTTTTGGCTAGGTTTCTGCAATTGTTCCAAAATATCTCTAATAGCCAAGCACACTAATATAAAATCACAACTTTGAGCTAGGTAAAGCCAAATAAAAACCATGGTTGTTAATTACTTCATTCCGTTCCCTACATACGATCCTCTTTAAACTAAAATGGTGGCCGTGTCTCAAGCGGATACTGGCCTTTTATTCTTTTGTCAGAATAGAGTTCCATAATTTGGCAGCTTCTATGCAAACGAGTTGGAATCTACGGTCTGTTCGTTTATGGTGGTTTGTTTAAGGAGTGTTAAGTTTTATAAAATCTCTACTTGTCCAAGGAACGAGATGCTTCAAAAATCTACTTGTCCTGAGTTTGGTGTTATGCAGGGTGATGACAAATTATAGCAACATTCTCATAACAGAGCTCTAGCAGTAGCCTCTCCGAGTATGTCATGACTCATAGTAGATCAGGTTTGAATTCTAGCTAGACTTTGATAATGGCACCTTTCTGATTGCTACAAAACAAATATAGAACGGATCAGCCACCTGTTACTGTTACGGTTGCTCCTGTCTTCTTCCTTTTGTCCCTTTAGATGTTTATTATAGGGACATAGGAACCCTCACTCACCTACCTAGTAGGTGACATGCTTCATCATTGGGTTCCCACCCTGGTTGCCGAATGCTTCCAGGGTGTGCTGCAGCGCCAGAATTACTGCAGAGCTGGTTGTTTTTTCAGTGCTTTTTGTGAAAGTGACGTGGTGATTTATTAAAATTGGCTCTGGAAGCCACACAATAGTTTTTTTTAATTAAGAGTTCGAGGGTTCCCGGTCAATGTTAAAAACAATTGGTGGATATATATGGGATGTTAAATTGATCCCATGTATCCTCATTAAGGTCATCCTGGGTGTGGTCTACATGTTTCAGCCACTAGTAGTAGCCCCGGAAGGTCAGTGTGGCTTTCTTCAGGACCAGAAAAATTTGGTGCACGTGTACTAAAGCATGCACGGCGAGGGTATATGTAGAGGGTACTTACAAAATGTTCTTGCGAGTGTTTGATCACAATACGTCTTGTATTGTGTCCTGTGAAGAAAAATTAACGGTGACTAGACCCGGGACGGAGCCGAGCCGAGCTCTGGGGCGTGGCAGCTGCGAGAGGGGAGCACTGTGGAGGTCAGTGGGCTGCCGGATCGCACTGAGGCCCGAGAAGACTGGGGCATGTGGTCGCCTGGCTGCCCGGTGTGCCTCTGCCTTTCCCCCGTATCCCCACCCGGTGGCGGAGGGGCGCCCGGCTGGCCTGGGGGTGAGGGCCCTGCTGATCCGGGCCGACCAAGAAGGCGAGTGAGCTCCATCCCCGGAGCTGCTGAGGCAGGGTGACCCTGCCGCGATCGCAGCGAGCCCTGACGGCTGCCGTCGTCTGACTGGGCGGGCCAGGTGTGGTGAGTCTGGGACCGCCGGCGACAGAGATATCATAACCGGACTTTGAGCACGCCCGGAATCATAGGCAGCGGGATAGTCCCCGTCGGCTGGTGCAGCGAGTGAGGCATTGGAGGGCCCTGTCGGTGCCTGATTGGCACCTGTTGCACCGGTGGCCGTGAGGTGAGGCGAATTTGTCCTGGCTCGAAGAGAACGAAGCGGGACGCCGTGCGACCGGGGCAGCGAAGGTGAGGCCATTTCCTTCGATACTGGGAGACGGACAGCAGCGGGAGCACCCTGCGGGGGTGGACTTGGCGGGTGCTTGCATTGAGGCAATTGGGACCGGCACTAGCCAAACTTGAAGGTGGGGTCGGATTGCTCCCACACTGGTTCTGCCCAAGGGAAATTGGCAGCCTGATGAGGACCCCCTCTCCCACAGCCGGGCCAAGGGAACAGTAGGTGCCTGTAGCAGCTTACAGGGGGGAGCCAGACGGACTTCCTCAAAACAGCCAAACTTCCACCCTGGATTAATGTAAGAGACTATCTCACCCTCACAGAACTGTAAGTGAACACTGGATGGTGTGCGCGATGAGGGTGGAAATGGCATGCTTCCTTTGACCCCTGGCTAATGGATGGTGTGCTGCACACTAGGTGCTCCTTATTACTGGCTGGCACACGTGAAGGGAGCAGAAAGACAGGCTATCGAGCGTACATTGTGTGTCACGATACATTGACTCTCTGGCTGGTGTTAGAGTAGGACACGCTGCAGCGCGGGGGTAACGCGCGGTCCAGCGTAGGTTTGCCCCCACTGGACACTAACATGGGTAAAGATAAAGGCACACGAGCAGGGCCATCTAATACCATCACACAGTATACTACACTGCGCCACCCCCGCAGCGCATTACGTGCCAAACTACTGGAACAGATGGGGGAGGAGACGCAGAACCAACACGGGCGGAGCTACTGGCCATACAGGGGTCCAGAAAGGCGCTGGAGGCCCAGATAAACACTGTCTCCATAGACGTTAATCTCCTGCGGGCCGACCTCCGTAAAGTGGCAGATAAGGTTACAGTGGTGGAGGAGGAAGTATCAGGCCTCAAGGGAGAGTTATCCGCCTTAAAATAACAAGTGTCACAACTATCCTCTACAACGAAAACATTTGAGCGCCGCGCTGAAGACGCAGAGGGCCGCGCCAGACGCAGTAACATTTGCGTGCTTGGCTTTCCCGAGAGAGCTGAGGGGAGAACGGTTGAGCCATTTCTGGAGAAGTGGATTAAAACCCAACTGTGCCCAGCGGGCCTATCAGATATGTTTGCCATCGAGAGGGCACATAGGGCCCTGGTGCCTCCGCCGCCACCGGGGGCTCCACCACGCGCGTTCATTGCAAAAATCCTGAACTATAGAGACAGGGACTGCATCCTTCGGGCCGCTAGAGAGCAACATGACCTCTTCTACGAAGATAACAAGATCTCCATTTATCCTAATTATACCAAGCAGGTCCAGGAACAAAGGAAATTGTTCTTAGGTGCCAAGAGAATGTTAAGGGACTTGCATCTGCAATACATGCTGTTATACCCTGTGAAACTCAAAGTCCTGTCACAGGGTAAGGTGCACTTCTTCGAGAGTCCCGAAGAGGTCTGGGAATGGTTGGAGATTCGGGGGGGAGGCTCTTCCACCGCGAGAGCCCTGGAACCGGAGTAAGAAATGGGGTACCAGACCTACGTAAGGATTGCATAATAGGGGTGGAGAAGAGGGGTCGCTTGTTGTGGGCACAGACACGGACAAAAGGATTACGGTTGGGAGCGATGGAACGATACAAATGAGTAAGGACGCCCCCTTGGTGCTGGCGACGGAGGGGGATGCAGCCAACCTGGGCAATGAACAGTTGCAATGGCCCAATGCATCAGTGGATGTAGTTCCGGAAACGCTTCTCGACCAGAGGGTGGAGGACATGGAGGAGCAGTGAACTTGGGGCAAGTGAAGGCTCCTGGGTCGACCCTGAAGTGAGGGATTGCCGTCAGTCTGAGAACTCCACAAAGACAGGAGTGGTCTGCCTTAATGAATGGGTGGGAGCATGTCGCAAATGCCGGGGTGGGCCTATAGATATAGTTATTGATGTTTCCTTTAATTGGCGACAAGGAGAGCTACACCACGGGGTGCCCTTCTCCTCAGTAGGGCAAATAACTGGACCTGGGGGTCGTTGGATCTGGATTTTTCTACATCGGGTGGCTTGAGAGTGTTTTACCCCAGTTGGGCGGTACAGGGTGATGCGTGCGTACTGGCACGACATAGGGGGAGGCATTTTTTATCCTATTATTGTCTGCATAATGTCCGTGGGTGGGTGGGGGGGGAAGAGATTTGGTGCTATTAGTTTGCATGGCTTGGTTTGCCTAGACGGTGTGCATTGCAGTAGGATCATTTTGGGTGGGCAGGACTTGACTTTGGCGGTTCAGGCGAGTATGCTGCATGATGGGGACTGAGTACAAATTCCTGACCTGGAATGTGCGTGGGTTGGGCTCATGCACCCTCTCCCTTTTCTCAAACAACATCAGATATCAATAGCTTGCCTCCAGGAAACGCGTATGGATGACAGTAGCGCATCTAAAGCGGCTAAAAAGTGGCGAGGCCATATTTATCATTCCTCTTTCTCGACCTATGCCAGGAGAGTCATGATTTGGGTGGCCCCGGGTATCTCATTCACTCCTACATACAGCGAATCTGATGTGAATGGCCGATATGTACTCCTGCGTGGCTCGCTAGATGGTTGGGAAATCGTCATCATTAACACATATGCACCAAATACGGACAACCCCGCATTCTTTCAGGTCATCCAGGAGCTATTGTCCAACAAATTGAATGTCCCATACATATGGATGGGCGATTGTAACTGTGTCTTGGACTCATCCCTTGACAGACATCCCCCCCAAGGCAGGAATGAAACCTAGAATGTCAACAGATGCTCGGGAAGGTCATGAAGGACCTGTGGGCCCGTGACATATGGAGGGAAACGCATTCTACACTCCCACTCTTCACATGCCACTCACTAACACATGGCACACAGGGTAGGCTCGACAGGGTTCTGGTCTCGGGTGTGCCGGCTTTTCCAGAGGTAGAAGTAACTCACTTGGTACGCTTTCTGGCTGACCACTCCCCGGTGCGTTGCTTGGTGAGGGGGGGGTCACCTATACTGGGCCCGAGGCATTGGAGATTCCCTCCCGATTTACTAGAAGATGGATTGGGGAGGGCTGCCCTAGCTCAGACAGTAACAGACTACCTAGAGACGAATTGGGGGGCCCCACCTGGAGGGCCACTGAGTGGGAGGCTTTAAAGGCAGTGGCTCGCGGGGTGAGCATGGGACTTGTGTGTGGGGTGCGGAGACAATTGCTTGGGGAGCTCAACAGAGAGGAAAAAACGCTAACTGCCATTCAGACGGGAAACCTGACAGACTTAGACGTGGACAAGAGGGAAAGGGAGCAGCAGGAGCGCATAGCTGACATATGGGATAGACTGGATAAGTATACTCTGGCGCGTTATCGCCAGGGGCTGCATGCCGAGGGTGAAAAGTCGGGTCACTTATTGGCATGGATTCTCCGAAGGGAGCAGACGCCCCCATTGGTCACCACCTGGAGGGCAGAGGGTGGGAGCCCTGTCCACACCAGGGCCGGGATCCTGGAGGTGTTCCAGCACCACTTACAGCGGGTATACACTGCAGACGGAGTAACAGCAGAGAGGTACGTCCTCATTGTTGAAGATTTGGCGCTTCCACAGCTCTCGCCTATAGGCGTAGATGAGCTTGACGCTAAGATCACCGCTGAGGAAGTGCAGGAGGCACTTCGAACCATGCCGGGAACCAAGGCCCTTGGGGCTGATGGGTTCCCAATGGCTTTTCTGCTGGCCTACTCAAATAAGCTGGTCCAGCTGTTACTACAGGTGTATGAGGAGGCTTTTGAAGAGGAGTTCTCTTTTACATGTCCCCTTGTTGACAGACCTGACATTTATCCTAACATAGCGTTCTCCATTTATTTTATGTTTGGGTGTTAATTGTTATTTTACCCGAGGGCCCTCACCCTACAGTTATGTCAATTATTTTATTTTGTTGTGTCATGCTCACTTTTGCTTGTTTTGCTGAATGTTACAGAAAATATTTTACACCCCAGGAGAAATGGATCTAGTGTGGCCCACTACCAGGTCCCTGATCTTGATTGTGTACTCCTGGTGGTGTCACTGTGCTGACCTCTATTGTACGTTGTTTATTCATGCATTCGCCCGGTGTACAGCGCTCTGATACCCGAAGGGTCATGTTCGTGCTTTATAAAACTTTCTAAATAAATAAATAAGTATTGCCCCCGTCAATGCGTTAGGGGGAAATTGTCATGCTCCTCAAGCCAGGGGGAATGATCAGGACACCTCAGCGTATCGACCCCTCACGATGATAAACTCCGACGTTAACATTTTATGCATGGTTCTGGCCGCGAGACTGGCCCCGCATATGGTGCACCTGATCCACGAAGATCAATGTGGCTTCATACCAACCCGCAATACGGGCATGAACATCAGGCAGTTGTCGCATATTCTTCACGAAGTGCGGCAAAGGGACAAGGATCTTGCCTTGGTCTCCATAGACTTGGAAAAGGCCTTTGATTCAGTGGATTGGGGGTACCTACTGGAGGTGCTCAGGGTGGCCGGATTTAGACCGCGGTTCAGACGATGGATACAGACCTTATACACAGCGCCCAACGCTAGTGTTCGGGTTGGACACAGCAGGTCGAGAGAGTGAAAGCTGGTAAGGGGGACGCGCCAGGGCTGTCCTGTTTCTCCACTTCTCTTTGCTTTAGCAATAGAGCCCCTGGCGATTTGGGTGCGTAGGGACCTGGACCACTGGGGTATCAAAGTAGGTGGAACCTCTCATATTATATCACTGTACGCGGATGATGCGTTATTCTATGTCTCCTCACCACAGGAGACGGTACCAAGGCTACTACAGGTGCTAGAGGAGTTTGGAGGGTGTTCGGGGCTGCGACTTAACAGGTTGAAATCATTGATATTCCCACTGGCTCGTTTGGCGGGTCACTCTGCGGGACCTCTTCCCCAATTGGGCCTGCGGTGGGAGACGGAGCACTTTAGGTACTTGGGCATACAGGTGGCGGGAGAGGACTCACGGATATTACAGCTCAATGTTCAAAGGACGATAAACGCTCTAAAGGGATCAGTGGGATTTTGGAACACTCTTCCGCTCTCCTTAATGGGAAGGCTGGCGATAGCCAAAATGGTGGTACTGCCTCACTGCCTTTACATGTTACAGAATGCTCTGTGTACCATACCCAGGAGAATATTTCGGGCCCTGGACCATTTTGATAGACTTGTACTGGACGGGTCGTCGCAGCAGAGTGGCCCTTGCCACGCTGAATCGCACATATGAGGAGGGCAGACGGGAGGCTCCCAGATTGGAACTCTACTATTACGCAGCACAACTACAGCGAGCCGCGAAATCGTTCGCCGATTGGGACAACTGGGAGAAACTGCTATTCCAGGATAGAGTATCAATCATTGACCTGACGTCTCTGTTTTTGGAGGGCGCAGGCACCTCTGAAGCAATACCATATTTGGTTAGACAGACCGCGTGCATCTGGCAAACATTTGTGGAGCCAATCTTGAGACACGCCTGTTCCATCGGGAGTTGTCTGTGTGAGACCTTGCGCCGGTTAGGAAGGTGATGTCCAGTATGTCGTATCGACTGTGGCGGGAGGAGGGCTGCGACATGCTTGCGGACTTGTACCCAGGCGACAGCTTTATCACATTTGAACAGGCTTGTGGCGACTTTGGACTGGGGCAGGGACTATACCTATAATATGCCGCGTTAGCTAATTTATTTAAAGAAATTTGGTCCACGTATCCTTCGATCCCACAGCTCACACAGACACTAGACATCTTACGTGCGGGGCGGGTAAGCGCACTGTATCATTGTTGTACAGGGCCATGAGGGCTGATGCCAGTGACCCCCTCTCCTGGGGCATTCGCAGCCTGGAATGCGGACATGGAGGAACCTCTGGAGGACAGGGACTGGAGGATGGTAGGCGAGCTCACGCATACGATATCCTGTAATGCCTGTTTCATCCATTACAATTAAACAAATCGCACTTATATGACCCCAGACAGAATACATCGCATGGCCCCCAATAGGCCCAGCTCCTGTCCTGGTGCCACAAAGAAGGAGCTAATTTTGTGCACTTGGCTTGGGAATGTCCTGAGGTCAGTAGCTTCTGGTCGGAATTAGTGGAGCGGATAAGAGGCAGCGTAAGTATACGAGTGCGCTTGACACCCAACCACTGTCTACTAGGGCAGATACGAAAACCCAAAAAGCAGTGTAAGATGGCATTTAGGCTCCTGCAACTACTTTTGGTGCTGGCAAGGCGCAGAATTGCAGTCATTTGGATGGGAGTGAGGGCTCCCGAGATCTCGGCATGGATTCGGGACGTACGTGAGTGGACACTAGCTGAGGAGATGCACATGAAGAGGTGTCGCAGAGATGAAAAATTAGAGTATGACCTAGGGCTCTGAAGGGAGTTTTGTCATGACTTACTTGCCGACGGCCTTCAGGCATGTTCCCCAAGTGCATCGGCTGGGGGAAGCGCCGTGGGTGCTGAAGGGGAGGGGGATTAAATGCCCTTAATACTTGGCTATAGACTTTGGAGCGGGGGGGGCGTGAATAGGCCAATGTCTTGAACTGTAACCGCTACAATGTATGATTACATGATCTTTTTGCCGGTTTCAAAATGCACACCTGTTATGTTATATGTAAAATCTTAAATAAAGTTTTGAAAGAAATTTTTTTTTATATACACAGACTCGGAATGTGGAGAGGCTGTTTATATGACTGGACTCTACCTAGGGTGGTTTTCTGATAATGGTGGGGCTATAAATTGAGCAGCATTTTTATTATTTTGGAGTTTTGATTATAGAGTTCAATATCCATTGCCCAGTCTGACTTGTTCCACGTGACCATATGGTACAATTCATGGGCAGATCATTTCGTCACTCTGTCGCAGTTCTCTTGTTTGCCGTTATGTCAAGCATATACTGAGCTCAATATCAATTACAGGATTTTTGCATTTTATAGATAGTTAAATTGTGCAAAGTCTTGTCAGAGTCCGTGCTATGGGCAACTTCTGCATATGAGTTTGGGTGCAAAAGCTGTTTTTGCACTCATAAAAGGATTTACTTGCATGAAGATTTTCGTGAGCAAATCTACTCAATGGTACCAGGGCTGGAATGCCATGCAAGTTGTGCTCAGGGGCGTAACGCTGGCTCATGCAAACCCTGCAGCACAGGGGGCGATGGGTCCCATTCAGCTAAAGTCCAAGGAATATCTTTGAGATAGGGGAGTCTTGGGGACCTCTCATGACATTCTGCGGTGGGGGAAAGGCCTCATTTTGCGTTACGGCACTGATTGTACTCACTCACAAATGTACTTGTTTAAGATTATTCACCAACTCACCTCCAACCCCTTCCGACCCTGCAACATTTTAGAGATATACTCCTGACCAGAGTAAGAGTGAAACATTTTCCAGGGTGGAAGTGGACACCACCTTCCTCAAAACGAAAGTGGGGGTGTGTGGAAAGGAGTTTCCCCTTAGAGAAAAATATTTTTCCCCTGACGAAAAAATAAATATAAGTTCTAACTAGTGAATTCTAAAATGCTCAGTGTATTTTTATTTACAAATGTATATTTGATTTTGCAAAAAAAGAATTCACAGATGTTTGCTGGAAGAATGCCTAGAAACCTACAACTGTTGAAGGATCCAGGTCTAATTCTGTAAACTATTTTGACTTCTTGAGTCGCAAATCTGCACCCATGCAAGATGATAGGCCTACATGTTTCCTTTAGTGACATTCCTTAAAAATGGAAAGCACCCAGTAGTCTTTTTTTATTTTTTTACTCCTTGCCTTTGGTGGATTTACTTTGATTCTCCATTATTACCTTTATTTTAAACATCGGAATGCATCAAACACGTTTAATTCAATGATGCCTTAAAGAAATGATATTTAAAATGGTCTTTGAACATTGCGCGGCTATTTAGAAAAAACTGTCTGTTACAATCAGCTATCTTTTTTCCAGGTTGCAGACGTTTTTTAAGAACATTTTATGGGAAAGCTAACTGCACAATAGTTAAACTGCAAAATTGTCAACAAACTAAGATGTTTTTTTAAAGTTGTAAAGTAGGAGCTTTGGCGCATTTAATAAACTTTTGTATTAACCTGCAGAAAATTGATTTACTCTCAAATTTATATGTATATACTGATATGGTGATATTGCATTTAAAGAAATTTGTTATGGCTTGTTCAAATGCCTTTTCCTGGCTAACGCTAACTAGGCCTCACTTAGACCTCGACGCCAGCTTGTTCAAAATGGATGTATCCTCATGCAGATTCACTGTTATTATTACTGTAGTGCACAGTCAAGCAGAATCATGTTTATTTCCATTGACGTTGTTCTTGCTGTTCTTGGAAAAAAACTTTTAACAAGAAAACCGTAATGTTGCAGTTACTCAAGGCCCATCTGCTAGCTCACTGTGCTGTATTCATTCACAATAGTTCTCTGTTGTTTTTGTAACTAGTTTGTCCTGCCATCTCTGGATGAAGTTAGCATAGAGTGGTCAGAATCAATATTCTTGTAGTGGGATAGTGCGTAAATGGTAAGGCAATATGACGTTTAATAGATCTGTGCCCCGATTTGCTCAAAATTTTCCTATGCAAGAAAACTGTATATAAACCTTCAAATTTGAAGGGGAGTCAGAACTTTCCTGATGACTGTCTGATGCTCGTAGGTATACTGTCCGATTTCGGATTGATTTTGCTGCTTATTTGTGACATAAAATAATTTTTGACTTGCCTATTTTTCTGTAGTTCTCTATTGCTGTGAGCCTTCATGGCAATGACTTTATACATCTGCTTTTGAAATTTTCTGTATTGTATCTTTTGAATTTTGTAACTCCTACATTTTTCTGAATCTGACCTAGAACTCATTTATTGAGTCTGTCCTTACCCAAGTGTATTTTTGATATGCTGTATGGGGCCCTATCTCAAGGACACATTGCCTCATGAAATTGAGGTTTAACCTCTCCCCCGTTTAATCCACCCATGGTGTGTTGTTGCAGTGTCATTTTTGGGGTGTACAATTCAGGGGTGTCCCTGCACCCACACAAATAATTGTTACTTTGTCTGCTTTTCAAATAAAAATCACCACTCTTCTATTTTTCTACCTCTGTTTGAGCAAGCAATCCGTCAGGTGGCTTAAAGTGCAACTACTCACCCGAAAGGGTCTCAAGGCGCTTGGGGGGGGGGGGGAGGGGGAGGGGGAACAGCTGGTCCATCAAAGGCGCTGTGGTTCAGTCGAAGAGCCAGGTCTTGAGGTCCTTCCTGAATTGAGGCAGTGACGGTGATTGCCTGAGATGGAGAGGCAGGGTGTTCCAGGTCTTTGCTGTGAGGTATGGGAAGTATTTTCCTCTGACCGTGGTCTTGCGGATACGTGGGACGGTAGCCAGGGCCTGTTGGGCGGTGCGCAGGTCTCTGGAGGGAGCATGGAATTTGAGGCGATGGTTGAGGTATGCAGGCCCTGCGTCGTGTAGGGCTTTGTAGGCGTGTGTGAGGAGCTTGAAGGTGATCCTTTTGTTGACCGGGAGCAGGTAGAGGTCTCTCAGGTGGCTGCGGCGGGGGATGTTGAGGATGAGTCTGATGGAGGCGTTCTGAATGTTCTGCAGTTTCTTGGAGTTTCTGGGTGACGCCGGCGTAAAGTGCGTTGCCGTAGCCTATTCTGCTGCTGATGAGTGCGTGGTGCCCGTCCTTCTGTACTCGGTGGGGATCCACTTGAAGATCTTTTGAAGCAGGCATAGCGTGTGGAAGCAGGATGATAAGGCATTGATCTGGCGGCTCATGGTGAGCGAGGAGTCCAAGTTGATGCCGCTGTTCCGTGCGTGATCTGTGGGTGTGGGGGGGGTTCCAAGTGCTGTGGGCCACCAGGAGTCATCCCAAGCGGCGGGGATGGAGCCCATGATGAGTACTTTGGTCTTCTCCGGGTTGAGCTTGCGGCAGCTGTTCTTCATCCAGGTGGCGACAGCCTTCATCCCGTCGTGAAAGTTTTTCTTGGCGACTGTGGGTTCGTTGGTGAAGGAGAGAGTCAGCTGGGTGTCGTCGGTGTAGGAGTTTGAGCATTCTTAGTGCTTTATAAATAGCCACAAATTAAGTTTTGTAAATTTGTATGCGGTTTTATGGCACTTCATTTTAAAGCTTCAAGGTTATTAGGTGTTTTCCAATTTTAAGGTCTATTGTGTATCATATGCCTAGTTATAGCATGTTATGTGAAATGATTTGATGAGTTCTGGTGAAGAGGAGTAGTGAAATTATTGAACTTCGAGATACTCCTCTCTTTGTGTTGTAAAGGAGAAATGAGGTACAGAGAAAGTGCTTAATTTGTCTTTGGGTATAGAATGTAAAATTTCCTAGCCTTCGTGAAGAAAAGTATTAATTTTACTAAGGACACGTAGATGAGGTTTATGCATTTCTCTTTCCTGTTTAATTTGACTCAGCAGCCAATAGAACAACATGTATAACCAGTAACAAGATAATACTACACATCCCATGAGTTTTTGATAGTTTAACATTATCCACCAGAAGCAATACACACAGTCCTTAATAATCACCCACCAGGAAAAAGTACTTCCTCTTTCATAGCCGAGTGAATATTCTGTACCAGAATAGTTGGGTAGGATACTCCTCGCCTCCGTGTCCTTAATAGAATTTAAACTTTCCTTCACGATGGATAGCAAAATATACTTTCTATATCAGGACCGCTGGCTCAGAATATGCAGGTTCAAAGCTGACCAACCACCAGTGAGGCTATTTTGACCACTAGCTTGAAATAATATGTCTTAAAAGTAGAATCTGAGGACCCATCTGCTGTTTAAACAATCTCCCCCAGGCAGCCTCACAGAGAGAAAGCTTTTGATGCCATAGCTCCTCTGGTGGAATGTGCCCCGAATATTGAAGTGTCAATGCCTGCCTTTTGCAAAACCCATTTTACCCACTAAGCAATGGTAGGGGATGAAACCAGTTTAAAGGTTTTTTCAGAGCTATGTGTAATTGAGCTGTGCCTGGAGGGCGTAGCTCCTCCGTCATGGCTTCGTAAGCCCTGTGACATCTTACCACGCCTAGTTTTGGATGATGTTGAAAAGCTGGGTATTGCACCACCCTTATATTTGATGTGGTGCTCCTAGAAATGATGAAAGACACTCCCGTTGGAGTGAACATCCTTGCCATGATGTTCAACGCACAGCAAAATCACCAACTTTCCGAGATAGAAATTCATTGTCCTGCCATGACTCCCAACTGTGTAAGTGCCACATTGATATCCCAGAAAGCAGATTATCTAGGTTCCAGAGGAGTGCACAATCTAATCCCCCGGTGTAGTCTACAGACGAATGGGTGTTCTCCTGCCGGGTTGTCCTGGAAAGCCGTATGGCTTGTCAAAATGTACGACGGACAGGCGTTGATAATTCGGTAAGCCATTCCCGCATTTGCTAATTCAGACAAGAAATTTACTTTGTAAACTACATCTGCCCCCACAGGATCAAAATCCGTTGCGTGCACCGGTGTGACCATCTGCACCATGCTGAACTGTAGCTGTTGATAATAGAATTGTCCCATCCCCTCCTGATGAGGTGAGCAATGTGTCGATAGGCCTGAGATTTCACAGCGTCCCTGTATTCCTTCATGCTTTTAGGAGAGTCTCTCCCTGTACCAACTGATGTTTTTGCCATGAGCATCCCTTAGTAGATTTGGAATCTGGGAAGTGGTATTGGAGAATCCGTCTAAACTTCCAGAAGAACTGGGTACCAAACTTGCGATCTCCACAGTCATGTCATCAGGATCACCTCAGCCGTCTGTCCCCTGACCTGCGGCGCAAGTCTGACAATCATTGGGAAAGTGGGAAGACGTATCCCTGAACCGGACTCCAGTCTTGCATGAATGCGTCCGCCGCCTCCGCCAGAGGGTCAGGGCGCCAATTGAAGAAGAGGGGCAGTTGATGGCCGAGCCACGAGACGAAGAGATCTATCTAGCCCAGGCCCCATTTGAACATCAGCCTCTGGAACAGAGCTGAGTCCTATTTCCATCACTGGAATTGAATCCTTCAGATGTCTGGAATGCCAGTCTGCTGTTTAGTTCAATTGCTCTGGTAGGTACTCCGCCATCATCGATTTTCTGTGTTGTAGACAGTGGTTCCAGACATCCCTGGCCAAGTTCGCTAAGGCTTTGGACTGCCTGCCGCTTAGGTGATTTATGTATCGGACCGCCGATACATTGTCCATCTTTAGAAGTATGGAACAGGACACTTTGTTCATCGTCATGCTCTTCACTGCAAAGAATCCGTCCAGAAGCTCCAGGCAGCTGAAGTGCAGCGCTTCACTTTCTGACCATAGACGACCTGTGGTAATATCCCCACATGGAGCTTCACATCCATGCCGTCTTGTATCTGACTCGATGATGAAATCCAGAGTCAAGCCGAATATGGCCCTGACATTCTAGGTGTGCATGTGATCGAGCCACCACCAGATCTATATCCGCACCTCCTGTGAGAGGGCTACTTCCTGTGCATAAGTCAGCTGCCTTCCGAGATGCATTGCTGGATGCTTCAACAGCTAAAGGCAATGCAGCAGACCTGGAAAAATGGCTTGGGTGGAGGACAGTAGGAGTCCTAAATCTTTCTCTCTCTCTCGCTCTTTTTCTCTCTCTCGTCGCAGCTCCTTGCGTATGAGGATCATCTTCTGAGGCAATCACATGGACTGATAAATTGATTCTGTCTCGAACTCTAAGAACACCAACTTCCAGACGTGTGTGAACTCTGACTTCTGGACTTTTATAACAAACCCCAGGTTCTGAAGGAAGGACTTTGCCAAATGAAGCTGAGCCTGCAGGCTCACTGGGTGCTGATGCATTAAGGGTATGTGATCTAGGTAGACGATGAGTCTGATCCCCAGAGCTTGCAACCATTCGATGCTCGACTGAAGTACCATGGAGAAGCACCAAGATGTGGAGGATAGACCGAACAGAAGACGGGTTGATTCGTAGACTTGTCCCCTCCATTCCAATTGCAGAAAATGCCTGTGTGGAGGAAAAATTGGGATGATTAGGTAAGCGTCCTTCAGAACGACTCTTACCAGCCAAATCGTTTAGGAGTAGAATGTGCCTGAGGAGGTGCATTCCCTCCATTTTTAAGTGCTGATATATTACCCATTAGTTGAAGGTTGTTCAAATTGATCACGGCTCATGGGCCTTGTCCTTCTTTTCTAAGAGAATAATGTTGCTAAGAGTACATCTGGGGTGTAGCGAAGAAAACACAAATGCCCCTTTTGCTAAAAGGGCGTGTACCTCTTGATCCACAACTCCTGTTCCCTCTTGGGAAAAGAACAGGGGTATGGGAAGGGATGTTTTGGCAGGTGTTCCTGTAAATCTCTCATGTGGAAGCCCCTAATGGTTTGGAGCACCCACGCATCCCTATGATCTTCTCCCAATTGTGTAAGAACCCTCTTAACCTTCCCCCACTTCTTGTTGGGAAGAAAGGGTATTGCTTCCCATTGGTTCCACCGGGAGCGTTCCTAGCACCTCAAAAGGCTCCTCTATTGCCAGGGCCCCCACCGTGTCCGCAGAAGGGGAAGAAGCCCTCAAACTTTCTTTGGTCTTGCCACTGTATGGATCGCCTCTATTGGAGTTTATGGGGGGCTGAGTTGAAGGTCTGGCCGGACGAGCGCCCCTTACCTTTACTGGCCCCTCGAAAAATCTATTGGCCAAATACTGCTTGGGCCCTGCATCTGTAGTGACTAATTCACCCAGCTTGGGGTCTCTGTTTATCAAGTAAGATCTTCTGTATTCCATATATAACAGGAAATTTGCATTACCCAAGAAGCAGAGCGCTATTTTGGCCCATCTGGAGAAGATATTTGGGTCCTTTAGGTTGCCAGTCTCACGGGCCTCTTCAGCCATATCTAATATTTTTGTAAGGGGACCCAGGGTGTCCTGTAATTTGTCCTGACAGGACTTTCAGGAACAGTCCAGGCCCTTCTTCGAGTCCTTGATAAATTTAGTGACAAAGTTTGCCATTTTGTTGTCGATCTCTGGAATGCAGGCCTCTTTCCGTGCCAGAGATGGCCTCGGGCAATCTGCCCTCACTCTTCCCCAGACCTCCATATCCAGAGGCTTCCTGATGCGGCTCATATGTATTGGGCTACCTTAGCTTCTGGGATTCAGTCTGCAGAGTGGGGGTGATAAATATCCCAAGAGGAGTCATCACTTTTGTCCTCCACCCTAGGATGTTTGGAGCCATTTTCTGGTTGCCACGGTCTACTGGGACGTGGCTTAGTGCCAGAATTCTCATCTGGATTATCCAAATCCTCTCCGGTATCGGCATCCACTCACAGTGAGGAGTGGGCATCATCATCAAGGGTATTTCCAGAGTGTTCATCAACTCTGTGGTCACCATGGGCCTCCACCCACCTTTTCAGAAGGCCTTGCTCAGTTTTTCGCATGCGTCACATGGTACAGAAATGGCCCTAGCCTTGGTTATGGCTTTGGTAGAGCCCATGCCCCTAAGGGTGTCCTAAGTGTTACCTGGAGGCGAAGGTCCATGATCGTCCCTCCCAGGGGGTTGAATGCTGCGCTGGGCCGTCAGCTGACTGATTTGCCTACTCACGGGCTCCAATGCTGAAGAGAGAGCTCTCTGTAGAGGTGCATCAGTGGCATCTACGTGCTCCTTATGCATGAGGAGAAACATCTGCTCCTCTTCCACGGACTCCATATAATCATTATCTGCACCTGCCATGAGAGCTCAGGTGACTTTTGTGGATTATATTGGCATAGAAGGGTGCAGATTGTTCTACCTGAATATTGGTGCGGTGTTGGAAATGGCCGTTTTTGCAGGGTTACCCCAAACCTTTTGCCTTCCTCCTCCTCTTTTTAGGTCTCGCCTAGGCAGTGCGCATGCGCTGCTCTAGGAGGGCCTTTAGCCATCGGTCTTCACTTTTCAAGCACTGCACTCGTGCTTGTGGCGGCATCCACCTTGCGGGAGCGAGCAGCGGCGCGCCACAAGCACGAGTGCAGTGCTTGAAAAGTGAAGACTGCTCTCCCAAGCGCGCGCGCACCACTCGCGGACTCACCTCCTGCTCCCCCTCTCTCTCACAACCTCATCTTCGTGAGCAGGCAGGCTCACTCGTGTTTATATTTAAACCATTACTCAAGTATCGAAATATCTGCAAGTAACGTAATCAGCAATCACGGTCTCTACTGCAGAATATTCCGTGAAGGATATTTAATTTAACTGTCGCACTTGAAAAGGTATTTATTTTAACAAGAGAAATAATAATTTTGTAGGGAATCGAAAAGCATCACTACAAAAATTGCTAGGTTCACTGAGCGCTGCATCCTTGTCCGTTTTCTATGCTTTTCTCAGCCTAAAACTGTGTCCCTTTTCTCTTTCTATGGCGCTCGCCCTGCCCGACTGCCTCCTGTGCTGTCGCCCAGGGCAGCGGCCGCCGGGCTCGAGGTTAGAGCGGAGGCCGTTGCTTGTTTGCTGCTGGGCTGGTGCCGCCTTCCTGTAGGTGTCACGCGTCAGTACAGGCACCCCTTGTATTTGCAGAGCCGGCACAGAGCCCACCTTCGTTCCCGCCATGGCTGCCAGCGCCAAGCGCAAGCAAGAGGAAAAGCACTTAAAGCTGCTATGGGAGATGACGAGCCTCCCGCACAACCGCAAGTGCTTTGACTGTGACCAGCGTGGACCCACCTATGCCAACATGACTGTGGGCTCCTTCGTTTGCACATCTTGTAAGTGCCTATGGGATGAGGGGGTGGGGATATCTGTAAGCTTTGAAGGGAAAAGCATTAGTACATTTGCCTTTTGGACGATTATTGGGCGTGGGTAGAGTTTAAGAGCATGTGTTCCAAGTTCCAAGATTATACTGAGGTGACGTTGCAGGGGTTTTGACCAACAGTTAATATTACGAATAAGTATCTCGATTTACATGTGTGTGCCCCTTTAAAGTCAATGGGGCAAGTGAAGCCGGACAATAGTGAGACTTTTGGATCACTGGGTGGTACAGTGGTTTGGACGTGGCCATTATTGCCGTCATTACTTGCCGTCCGGATCCGAGTATGAAACTTCTTGTCGGTACCACAGCAATTATGCGACAGCAGTTGATGAAATTATGCGGTAGGATTGAATATGTGGCAAGAAAAAATACATTTTATGCAATACAACCTGGCACATTTTGTGGCAGGTTTATTACACTCTTGTCATTTGAAAGCTGCACTCATAACCTGAAATGTGACAAGATAACCCAAAGGCAGCTCCACGTGTGGTGCATTTTTAGTAACTTTTGATCTCTTTGAACTAGAAACATAGCTTTATTTTTTTGCAATCTACAAGTTGTACAACAGATAATGGGTTATGTAGCAGCTGCAGTCAATTCATAATTATGCAGAAAATCCAGAAGCTGCAGAATTACAAAATTCCAGCACCTTTTTCATCATGTTATCCTTTGGTGGCTCCTGGCTAACAGCAGTAGCTATAAAAAAACCCACACCCCTCAAGGTCATTTCTTTTTAAACAAGCATTGGCATAGCCAATAGGCCTCGCCTTTGGGACCTTATAAGTGTTTAGTTATCCAGCACAATATCCTTGGTGCAACAACATCAACTGTTGCATGGCTAAACACTTATAAGGTCCCAAAGGCGAGACCTATTGGCTATGCCAATGCTTGTTTTGTTGGCTCTAGGACTCTGGGCACTTTACTACTGAAAGTGCATGTGCAAGTGCATGTGCTTCTCTCTAAACATGATGACATTGGTGTATACCAAATTGGCATATTTGATTTACTGGTAAGTCCCTTGTAAAGTGGTATACCCAGGGCCTGTATTTCAAGTGCTGGTAGTGGGCCTGCAGCACTGATTGTGTCACCCACATAAGTAGCTTTTCAAACCGGTCTCAGGCCTGCCATTGCTGGGCCTCTGTGCGCAGTTTACTGCCACTTTGACTTGTCATTTAAAGCTACGTACCAAGCCTTTAAACTCCCCTTTTATTACATATATCACCCCTAAGATAGGCCTTAAGTGACCCCAAGGACAGGGTGCTATGTAAGTAAAAGGTAGGACATATATTTGTGTGTTTTACATGTCCTGGTAGTGACAAACACCCAAATTCGTTTTTCACTACTCTGAGGCCTGAACCTCTCATAGGTTAAAATTGGGGATTCCTTAAAATACTTTAAAGCTGTAATTCCTGATTGCAGAGGAGTAGCTGCTTTCTGTTTTATATCTCTGTATTGGTAATGACAAATCCTCTTTACTGGTAAAGTTGGATATGACATTACTAGTTTAGGCGTGCCACTTTTAGAAAGTGCAAAAAGAACAATTGATGGACAGAATGCAGAACAATGTCATACATTCACCCCAGTACAGAGATCTGGGCCTAAATCCATCGTTTTTTGGCTCACCATGCCATTCCAGTTTGAACCCAGCCATATGCAAATCAGTCTTGACCCTGTGCCCTATGGGAACAGTCCAGCCCAAACTGCCAGGCCAGGTCCTCCCTGGACTGGAACCAAGCATCCTAGGACCGGTTTCGGGGTTTCACCCCTCATCAGCCAGGATAGCTTGACTCCAGTGGCATGGAGAGCACGGGACCCACATCTGGGAATACCCGTCCCACTCGGGGTGACAAATGCAAAAAGAACAATTGATGGACAGAATGCAGAACAATGTCATACATTCACCCCAGTACAGAGATCTGGGCCTAAATCCATCGTTTTTTTGCTCACCATGGCATTCCAGTTTGAACCCAGCCATATGCAAATCAGTCTTGACCCTGTGCCCTATGGGAACAGTCCAGCCCGAACTGCCAGGCCAGGTCCTCCCTGGATTGGAACCAAGCATCCTAGGACCGGTTTCGGGGTTTCACCCCTCATCAGCCAAGATAGCTGGACTCCAGTGGCATGGAGAGCACGGGACCCACTTCTGGGCATACCCGTCCCACTCGGGGTGACAAATGCAAAAAGAACAATTGATGGACAGAATGCAGAACAATGTCATACATTCACCCCAGTTTTAGAAAGTGGGCATTTCTTTGCTCTTAGCGCTTCGTGTGTCTTCCAGCCTGTTTCCAATGCATGTATAGGTATGGCTGACAGCTACACTTTGTGTATTTCCATTAGACAGCCACACACCCAGGACACTCAGCTGCATCTGCATTCATCTGCATACCGATGGGTCTTCCTGGGCAGAAGGAAGGGGAGGAACTGACATGAACACTTCAAACGGTTGTGTCCAACCCTCACACAAAGCACTGATCAACCCCCCAGGGTTAGCATGGCAGACAGGACAGGGCTGAAAGGGGGCTTGTGCACTTCAAAACCTTCCCTTTGAAGACATCTCCACTCAAAGGCACTTTAGGTTATAAGTACTGGGACTCTGACCCCTTCTAATCAGACACTTTTTAGACCTGTAATCCATACATCGCTGGCTTTACATCTGCACATTGCTAGAAGGAACTGCTGTGCTGCCAGGAGGGATTTCCACTTTGCTAACTGCTTTGCTGGCCTACTGCTTGCTGTGTGTAGTCCTGTAGGAGGGACTGCCACTTTGCTATCTGCCTTGTGTTGCTTGCCTGCTGCCTACTGCTGTGCTTTACTCAAGTGTTCTCCAAGGGCTTGCTGGTGTGCCCCCTGTTTTGTGGGAAATCTCAGGGACATCAAAGATTTCCTCCCTGTTCAGCTGCCACTGAACTCTGTCAACTGTGCGTCCTGCAGCTGCACTCTGAGCTTCAGCATTTTACCTTAAAGCGCCCGAGGAGCAGCCCTCTTTCTGACAATCAGCATTTTGAATTCAAGCGAAGCGCTTCCCTGCACGAGCGCCAAAGGAGCAACACTTTCTTTTACACCAGCCTCTAAGTAATCGGAAACGCGCCCCTTTACCCAAGGATTAGCGCTTCCCTCTCAACCAACTTCAGCAATTTACAGCGCTCTTTGTAATTGAAACAGAGTGCTGCCTTTGCCCCCAGCGCCCAAGGAGCAGTGCTTATCAGCTGAGTGTTGCCTTCATCCCGAAGGCCAAAGGAGCAGCGCTTCTCCCTTTAACAAGCGCTCCCAGACCGACGCCCCTCACTGAACGAGTGCAAGCACTCCAACCTACAGCAGCGGCGCATGTGCCCCGACCCTACCTTGGACATGGGAGCACAGCTGGGCTCAACGGCTCTCCACTATCTCCTGGTGCTGAATGACGGCTTCATTCGTCATCCTCAAAGGTACTGTATATAACAGGGCCGTGTGGGCTTCAATGATATCCCTAAACGTTGTGAGCAGCTGGGGGGGAATTATTGGGCAGCATTTCCATACCCCTTGAGACCTCTGAGTCCTGACGCTAACACTGGTGTTGTCGTTCTGCACAGAACCCATTACCGAAAAGCTTCTAAAAGAAGCCGTGAATTCAAACACAATCCTTGCATTTATGATCTGTAAAGTTACAACTTTGAAATTGCTCATCGCTTGAATAACTCAACCGATTTTTAACGTTTTAGGCTTGTTTAGTGCAGGATAGCGAGGGGTATCCTGGTATGCTTATATTGTAAAGTATATACAATATTTGTATCATCTTGGTCTTGTTTTGTTCAGAATATAATAAGCTTTAGCTCTAAACCGGTGTAGAATCTTTTTGTGGTGTATTCATTGTGTGTGTGTGTGTGTGTTGCACAAATGCTTTACACATTGCCTCTTTTGATAAGTCTGTCTGCTCTGCGCCAAGCTGCCAGAGGGTGAGCACAGGTTATCTCAGTTGTGTATCTAGTTTACCCTAGCTAGAGTGGTGGGTTCTGCCTTGCTTGGGTGCATACCTTAGCCAACCAGAAACCCCATTTCTAACATGTGGGTACCAGTGCTTGTTTACTGGAAGCACTTGGCAGGTACAAATGTTTAGTTGCTGTTCCTGTGGCACGTGAAAGCCCTCTGATAATTATGGGCGGGAGAGGGGAAGGAAACTATACTGCTTAATCTGGAGCCCAAATTGATGGAGATCACTGCGCTCTTGTTGCATTTAAAAACCTCCCTTCTCTTCAGAGGAAGAAGAGTCCGGTGAGGCACGTGGAGATAGACTTGTGCACCATGCACCCTCTAGTGGCACCCAAGTAATATTACACCCGCGCTCCTCCCTCTCAGATGGCAGTGGACTCCGCCCCTTTGGGAATATCTTGTTGCATTGCAGCTGTCCGTCTCCAGGGAAGGTGATGAATCAGTGCTTGCCTTTAACCGGTGTCGCACGTGAGGGAATCGCGCGTAACAGGTTAGGAGCATGGTTTCCCTGAGTAATATGGATTTCTCTAGATAAAAGACCTGCAACACATTAAACACTGGAATATAGCAATAACATTGCAATGAAAATATCACAGAAATGAAAATATCACAGAACGCAACATTCACAAAGGAAAAACTCTTATCAGGCTGCTGAGCAGTGAAAAAAGAGGAAGGTGCTGCTTTTTGTGGATGTTTATAAAGCACGGTGTGCATTCCTATTGATGGATAAAAAACTCTCAGACTCATGGGATATGTAGTCTTCTCTTGTTAATGGGTGATACATGTAGTTCTATTGGCTGCTGAGTCGAGCAAACACGAAAGAGAAATGCGTAATCTGAGCCTCCGGTCCTGCCATAGAATTCATATGATTAGTACATAGAGACAGAGGCAGGGTTCCAATGGTATGAAGAACGATTTTCTGTGAAGGAGTACCCAAGCGGCCATTCTTTACCCAGCCAAGTTGAGACTGCCCTCTGTTTATATGAAACATCAAATTTGTAAAAATAATAGTTTTGAAGTAGAAAACAATACTAAATAAAGTAAACGGGTATAGAATATGTAGCGGGTATGGATCCTAATGCAAGGAGTATTATATTGATGGTTCCTTATTTTAAAGAAATAAGCGGCTATTAACTGTGCTAATAACATTGAGTGATGATTAACAATACAACAATGATAATTGTATTAAATGCTAATAAACAATTTCAACACAAAAAAAAACAATGATAATTGTATGTGCCCTGTTTAGAGTGTGGACTATCTATTCCAATACAGGAACAGAGGTTTTTGCAGGGTGCTGTTTGTGATTTATTCATGCCTGCGGAAATTGCAAAACTGTAAAATTAAGTGTGTAGTATTTTTTGATCTGAAGTTTTACACTTTATTTAAATGGGTAAAGCTTGGATACTTTTGAAAGTCAGTCTCTGGTTCCTTCCCTCAGTTATTGTTGCAAGCGTTACCTGCACTGATATTTCATAATAAGTAACTCATATGTGACCGATGTTTAACACCGACTTCAGAGTGTAGACTTGTGAGAGCGATCAGGCACAAGAGGTAGAGTAGCCAATTCAATCAAGTGCATACATTCAGTAACATGTACTTCAGACGTTAATTTTCTTCCCATGAGATTTGCTTTTCCGTGAGTTTAACTCTGTATCTGTGTTTTGATCCCAAAACTGATCTATTTTTATGCTGTCATTGTTGAACCGGACTTCTAACTCCTATTTGCTGGTTTATGCGAAGACATATCTTGCAGCCATCAGTTATTGTGACTAAAACCTGAGAATGTATTGTCAGTTTGTGTTGTACCTGTAATTTATTCAAGCCTCTTTAGCAAAAGAATGCATGCATACCGTACATAATCTCAGCTTTAAAAAAACAAATTTCGACACCTAAAACTCCTTTGGAATTTTAATCTCTTCGACCTTTTTACCTTGTATGCTTCTTCTAGATGGAATGAAGTTGAACAAAAATATTATCCGAGGTTGTGTGCCCATGGCAGCTGAATGGCTTCTGTTGTCAACTAAATAGACATTAAACTGACATATTGATAGCTTGCTTTGATAACTGTTAGAATTTCTTAGCAACTTTGGAGCAATGTTTCTTCTACCAATGACAAATTGAAGCTCTCTTCTCCAAGTGGCAGTTTAAGTTCTAAAAGGGGTTTTCTTCTTAATGCCTTATAATCAAAGCAGATGAAATGCGCATCTGGTGTGTAGGTTGTTACTGAGTTTTTGTTTTAAAATCTGTGTGCAATTGTTTGCCACGAGCCAGAGAAACCATTTGTTGTGTTAAAAAAACGGACTCCTTTCTCTTGGAATAATCATTCAGGTTTATCAGTTCAAAAGACTAACGTGTATTGTTGCAATGTCGGGACATTCTTTAAATTTCTGTAAGCCCACCACATCTTCTTCAAAATTCTGCCTTACTCACAGAACACATCTTCGCTGAATCACATATGAAAGAGGATAACTTCTATCCACCAACTAATTGTTTTATTGCTTGAGCCACAATCAATAAAATGCTGAGGAATTTACTTCTACTTCTACTCTGTTCATAGAACTCCCACCCACACCGTCCATTTTCCCCCTGTGCCTCAGTGGTTAGATCTTCATTTAAATGCAAGCTCAACAATTCTCTGCCATCTGTTTATTTTGGTCTTAATCATTGACCATCATAGAGCCAAACTGAGACGGATGCTTTGTGATAGAAACATGGTTCACTTGAGAGCACTTTCCTGCCATTTTGTGCATCATTCCTCTAGATTATATTTCAAACACCTTAATAGAATTTCAGGAAGGAGGCGGGGACTGTGATTTCTTTAATTTCAGGTTATCTCTATTCATAGCCATCTCTCACTCATGCCCTTCTAATGTAGACTTCGTATCTCCTGGTATCATCATTTTCCCTCTTGACTTGCTAGTTGACTATCCTCACACCAACCCTGCTTCTGACTGCCATGACATCCTCTCTGTCCAAGATAGCTCTCTAGCCCTATCCACTTTGCTTGCTAAAGCTTACTACATAGACATTATACTGTAAAGGAATGTCACCAATATCAATCCTTTGAGCATGAGACCCTTGCCCAGGACTGATCATTGGCTGAGACACTTCACTGTTAGCATGTTACCAACCAACAATCACACCTCTAGTAGTCCACCTATACATGTTTTTAAACCTAGAGCTAAATTATTCCACCCCAAATTTGTGACTCATTTTTTCAAACAAAACTTTAAGTCAATCTCTTAATGTTTTCCACGGTACTGCATACCCCCTAGCTCTGCCAATACACTTACCTCCTTACCTGTTTGTAAATATGACCGTCTGTTCTGCCTTATGGACCTAGGAGCCTTCCAACACTGAAACTGCCCTGTAATTGTCTATAAATTAGAAGAGACCTAACTTCTCTTATAAACACCTCCTCCAACTGCAAAACTCTGTCTTCTATAAAAAAAAAACAATTTTTAAAACACAAACTTGTTTTTGGTAGGATTTTTAATGCCTTAACCTACAAGAGCTCTTCTTTATGAATCAAAATTCCATACAGCTCTTTCTATAAAGACTGCCCTTGTTGCTTATTAAGACTTGTGCTATGATAACAAAATGTTAAACATTCTGAGGGACATTTCCTCTCAGCCGAAGTCGTCCCCTTTATCTGCTAGATTCCCTCCTCCTATTTTCCGATGACAAACCTTTTTAGTTTGCCTCCTTTACTGAGGACAGGGCTACAAACCTTTGTCTGTCCATAGTTTCCAACAATACCATTTGCATTCTGACTCTCAATGTAAGTTCATTCTTGTCATCACTGGGATGCCAGCTCTGTTAGAGAAAACTGTCCTCGTATCCCCTATCAAAGAAACATGATTTGGAGGCAAATGTTTTTTAGCCAATTTACACCCTGTTGCAAGACTTGTCTTGTGGTCTGTGTGATCTCACTTGGCGTTAAAGCTAATAGGCTGTGATATACTTCTTACTTTGGCAGCTCAGTGTGCACAAGTGGCTTCTGATCGTTATACAAATGCCAAGCAACATTAAACATTTAGTCAATATTGGTTAGGCCAGTTCAGCAGTCTGCTTTTCAGTTACCATCATTGGACCGGTAGAGGAACTACCCAGGGCCGAGATGAGCTAGAATTATTTCTCCTTCTTAGACCAAATTCCAAACATAAGAATCAAAGTATTTTAATGGCAGTAATATCATTGACCTGCTAGCCTAACAAAAGAGTTTTTCTTCAATGTTGCCTGGTTAACATCCAATATATGCCCTGCCAGTGGGAATAAATGTGTCCTACTAATACGTTCTATTTAGAACAACTGTACCAATACACACTCATTCACACATTACTAAAGTGCAAACGTCAAAATCCATTTTTTTTTTTTTTTTTTTTTTACCACAGTACAGCTAATTTAACTTATGAAGAACACGGTTTACTGCCTCACAGACTGCATGTCACAAATACTTTACATAGGGAAATAACTCTGTGATACACACGAGGCCTCTTAAATGTGATTTTTACTTCACTGCTCTAATCTAATTCTTTGCATCCTGGTTTTGTTTGAAGTCAGGGATTTCCTCATTCAGAATTAATGAAGTAGGATGGCACTCTTAATCAGGTGAACCATTCACTCCATAACCTGAATCTAATCCTGTTGTATTGTTTGTAAGAGGAAAAATGTTCCATGCCATTCATTTAATGTCAAAAGGTTGACTTCACCCATAGATCAATCTATCTGCAGTTCAAATATCTCAATTTCAGGTCTTTGCTCTGTTTACAAAAACGTGATACTAATGAGCTGATATATTGATACAAATTCTAAAGAGATGATAATGGAGGCATCAAAAGTGTATGCTGTTCTTTGGAGTTTACCATCACCTAGACCTTTTCAAGTGATACCTTCAGGCCAAAGTGACCGACCTTCAAGAATAAGGTTAAACCTATTAAAAGCAAGCACTGCATTGAATTGTTTCTTTCAAGGAGGTTGCTTACTTTGTCCCAGACAGTTACTACTTAATTTCCTCAATGTGATGTTTATTAATAATGGAGGATAAAGGGAAGATTTAAGGTCTATCAATATTCAGTTTATGTCCAGAAACAGATGAATATCACTTAAGCAAATAGTACCAACAGAACCAGGATTGCTTGCTCATCAACAATACTGTATCTTCAAGATAAGTAGCTGCCTTAATCTCCACTCCAACAATGAGAGTCCACTGAACTCCAAGCAATACCTACATTTTTCTAAAAGAGGTTCAAGAGCTGTAGAAAATGGCATGGAGCTCTAATGAACTCCAAGCAATACCTACATTTTTCCAAATGAGGCTCAAGAGCTATAGAAAATACCATGGAGCTCTACCAATAAGTATGATGTACTAACCCGAACAGCAAACACATATAAACCTGCTCTAAATGGCAGTGTTATCAAACATGTCTCTCGAGCGAGTGGAGTACAAATTATCAATTTGGCCTTTTTCGGTTCAAGTACTACATCCCTCCACTCTTTCTCTTCATATCGCATTTGTTCAATACGTCAGACTACCTGTGATTTGTCAAGGCCCTTCCAGTCTGAGATAAAGCTGTTCTGGTCGGCATCAACGATTTCTGGAGGAACCTATCAAACTTTCTAACCAAGATGATATATTTAGTTGTTGCTTTTTATGTATATTTTTCTCATAAGGCGTCTAGTAAAATAATAGTCTGTCACATTTCGCCTAGTAACACAAACATGTCATGCTTAACTCATAACACCTACTATATCGGATTATATCCCACTATATGGCTACATAGGGCCCAATGTAGAAACTATTCAGATTGAGCTCTTTTGATAATCTTCTCTCATCATTTCTTTCAACTATGTTGTCCCAGCCGCACCAAATTAGGCAAAATGTTGTACTGTGAATGATTGTGTGTTTTAATTTGGTAACTCATTTTCGGTTTGTGTCTTGCTCGTTCTGTAAGTGTATGAGCAATTTCCTTTTACGCTGTGCTCCAAGAGTGGCCACAACCCTTTTCTCTGTTTTAATTAAATGAGCAACGTGTGCTCACTGAGTTTTTTTCTCTACTAGTCTCAGAGATTAGGTCTAGAACTTACACTTTTTGTGTGGAAAAACTTGTCTTTACTTACTTTGCTGGCCATATACATTTTGTCCATGGGTGTTTGCATCAGGTGAGATCTAGATCTGTCCTGTTCGCTGCTCAGCATTTTCTTGCTGACAACTCCTGCTTGAAATGGTATATCTATATTCCTGGTTGTCTTTCTTTGGTCAAACTATTGCCAGATCTTTGTCTTGCTGTCCTTCAGCACATTTGGAGCATTCTTCTCTTAATTGTGTTGGGGACCTTTTCTTTCAAGGACCCTATACCGTCTGTTTTTTCAAAGAGCTGAGTCCTGGGACAATAATTGCACTTAATAATTTTAAACTACTCTCTGAGTGTTCAGTGCACACAAGGCTTGATCTTGTCACACCAGCCACGCTCGAACAGCAATAAGTTAAACACAACTCAGTGCCTAAGTAGCTGGTTGCTTCTTGTCCTTGTAATGGGCAAGGGCAAATATTTCCTCTATAATAGTGTAGTCATGTACTGGAAACCAACTCCAGCAAGTAATCACAACTCCATGCCAGTCGTTCTGTTTAACTTCTTCACTTATCATTTGGGGGGGGTTCCAAATATGCATGCGTAAGCTACTCCGCTGTCTGGCCGCTAAGCTGTGGAACTCCCTCCCTGTGCAGACTCGCCGCATAGACTGCCTGTTATCCTTCCGTAAGGCCATCAAAACCTACCTGTTTCCTACAGTCTAGCCCTCGCCCTCTTTGACACTGCTATCAGCGTCGGGACGCCCCTTCGCTGGGGCAGCCGCGCGCTATACAAGATTACTTAACATAACATAACTCCACACTATACAACAATTGGATTAGTGCCATTCCAGATGGCTGTATTTTTTTCGAAGCTTGGGCTCAAGCACCACTTTATGAGCTGGCCACTAGTGTGGAACTTTCTGAATATATAGTAACACCTGGACTGTGAGCTGGGACAATCATGCCTGACACTATGAAGCAGTACACCCATGTGGCCTGTTAGAAGGCACTGGGGTGCCCGTTGGGTAGCCATGCGCTTTAGAAGTGCCAAGAATAGAGCTGAACACAATAGAATAGAAGCAGCAGCATGCTCTACTTCAGACACAGTGGTTGTGAAAAAATGGCACTTTCTTGTAGAGCTGGGCTGCAAGTTTCATCTAAATCAGGGGTCTCCAACCTTTTAAGTAATAAGAGCTACTTATGTTCAATACAAATCATCCTGAACTTCAAACATTATTAGTGTTAATAGTGACTGCATCAGACAAGAAAAAATGAGTGTTCCTTGGCTTTGTCAGGTTGAAGTGTCTAAACATGGATAATACATAACAACCACAGCTTCAATGCCACTGGCACCAAGGTAATATTAATAGTCTCCAATGTTGTATAATTCATCAGTCAAATATTAGATTTAAGTATATTGTGAAAATTATGAGTTCTTAAAATACGCACATTTTCATCTCAAAAACACACTGTTCTATTTTGATCTACATATATTAATTCAACCAAGCAAAAGCTTCTAATTTAGTAGGCTGTACTGCATACAGGAGAGCTACTCCGAAGTAGCTAGAGAGCTACCAGTAGCCCAAGAGCTACTGGTTAGAGAACCCTGATCTAAATTATATGGATGCCTAAGCAAAACCAGGGCTTCAGCTAGGACATCTTAAGGAGGTCATTTGACAGGGAGATGTGAGGACACTGTAAGACTGGTGGAGCATCAGTCGTGCCTCATTCTGCCCCACAGACCCCTTAATTTGATCTTGGTATAAGTGTTATTGGGCTCCTACCACAATAGAGATTCTTTTGCAGACCCAGAGTGAGAAGCTGCCCTCGAGGTTGCCTACCTTGGAAAAACAGTGGCAACAGTAAACACAAGGAAAAGATCTCATTAAATCCAGGTTTCCATTTCAGGGCGGAGAGCACAGAGAGGAAATGAGGACCACTGGTGGAGTATTTACGTAGACGGAGACCTTGTTGATGGAGGTGCGTGACCAGCCTGCAGAGGATTACCCAGACCTATGATGCAAAACATGAGCTAATCAAAACCCATCTTAAAGCAATCTCTACGACCAGCTGAGTTTGAAAAAGACAAAGTATTTGGCATGATCACTGAAGCACTGAGCATAAAAGATGAAAACCTTGAGGAATCCAACCTAGCCTATTTGTGACATTGCATGGTACCATGTATATATGTCTTAAAATTGATGGTAGAAAGGTTGGATAATTAAGCAAAAGGGGCTAACTTCTGGAATTCCATGGGAATTCCATTGATTACACTTATTCAAGAAAGGGATGAGCTGAGGGGGGAGACCTATAGATTCCCAAACAAACAAGTTGCTTGCAATTTCCAAAACTCTAAATTGGTCGTCCTGAAGGCATAGCCTCTCTCTTCCTGAGGTTTTGATAGTATCCAATCTGTTTTGGCTACAGACATAACATAACTGAAAATTTAAGGCAGGGCACGACTGTTCAGTGGGCAGTAGGAAAAGTGAAGTTGGTTGGTGTTCATGTTTCCAGATTGATACAGGTATAGGAAAAAGGAACAGCAAGTTGTGAAAGAGTTATTCAATATACGGGTGGATAACTCAGTAATGCAGCCCATGCATGTCTTATGAATATATAGCAAAAATTGACATTACTGCGGGAAACAATATGCCTCCTTAATAGACAGTGGATTCATTTGTGTTTGCTCTGCTTAGACTTGGATTTATAGTACGGAAAGACTGAAAATGCTCAAAGGTGAAACGTCTTAACGGTTCGAAATGATTTGGAGTGAAAGAGTATCTTGCTTATTCTGTGATTCTCAACCATCAGGACCCCTTTTGTGTAGTAGATGGGACGTGGTCCTAGTGTTAAGTTGCTCAACTGAGAAGAGATAATATAAACACTTCGCTCCAGTTTCAGAACAATGTTTTCATGAGAAGATGAGCAGTCAATATTTTTTCTCTATGAAATAGGACAAATTTGTCAGTTACTAACCTCTAAATAAAGCAATTGAAACAAAAATTGACAATCGAGCATTACCTTGTGTCACAAATTATCTTAAATATAGTGTAATTTAGTTCTTAACGGTCCTTACCTGGACTTGACAGGTCTGCTGCTGTTCAAACTTCAAACCTCTAATCATTGTGCTAAATGAGCATGCATCACCAATTCAAATTTGCCTTCTTAAACAGACGTTATTCCTATGTGAAAAGTGTACTTTAAAAAATTTGTTTTTTATTATTATTAAATTAAAAGGAAAACTGTTATTTATGTACATGCGATGGAAACCAAACAATTTTCCTTTTTACCCTGACCATGTTCTTCTTTTGTTATTAACTTTTTATATCTGTGCCAAAATAGAGCTGTAGGATGACATGGTCAATAGCCGAATTCTTTGCAGGCTAGCTGCCTGTCAACTCGCACTCTATGGCCCGCTGGACATAATGAATAGACTTGGAAGAGATCTACTTGGAATGGCTGAGTGAAGAATTGTGCCAAGATCTATTCAGGACTCACAAAGCCTTAAACTGTTTTATCTCGTCTGAGGGAAGAGTGAAAGAGAAAGAAAGGAAATGATCCTTCCTGAAGCGTACTTTTCACAAGCCTGATTATAGGTTATACTTAATGAGACTGGGCTGAGTACCAACAAGCCTGCGGAAGGCTTGAGATTGTAAGACGGTGAATGCATGTTGACTGCAGGGTCAGTTTCCTACAAAAATAACTCCACACTTACCGCTTCTAAATCAGATGAAACGCACGCCAGCTGCACACTTGATATTATATACAGTTGTGTTTACAGATTGCTCGGACAACTCAACAATGGTCAAATGAGATGCACTCTATAATATTTAAGTATGACTAATTGTACACAAGTACGGTTAATACAAAAAACATTCCAATGCGTTTATCAGCAGAAACCGAAATAAGTTTTTTATTTTCGTTGCATATTTCATATGACCTCATCTTTGTTTACAAGAGTCCGTTTGCTGCACATCATAGTCAGAAATGCTACTACAAGTTTTTTAATCCATGACAATGCACTGTGGTGCGAACTAATCATAAATGTTGGTGAAGAATCAATGATTGGACACCTTACTTTGAATTATTTTCACTAATCACAATTTCTAGTCTGCTGGATTCTGCACCATTAAAGTAAAACAACTGCACAAGACTGGGAAAGTAGTTCACAGAAAGCAAAATAATGGGTTCAGGAAAATAAGAAGTTTAATTTCATCAACCATTTTCTACACTGGCATTGCTTGGGAAGCTCGATGTTATGAAGTTCTGGCAAAGGTTCAGTGGCTTTGCTCACAGGTAAAAATGCAGTAATTCAAGAAATGAAGCAACATTTTTACCCTTTTGTTTCTGTTGTATTGGGCAAGCACCTCTGGAGTCACCATGCCTATTTTTGTTTCTTGGGCTGAGAACAAGATTATAAGGGTTTTGAGCTTGGTGTAGGTCTGTTCTGAATATCCTTTTATGGCACGATTCTCACGATTGTCAAAGTGCAGTTCCTAAGAAGGGCTTTCTAGATATCAGCCATTCTAATCCTGTTTTACTTCCATGATTGTATCCAAAATGTGCAATTCTTCTTCTTAGATTTTTTTTTTCCTGAATGACCCTGAATGTAATATTATTCATTAATTGAGCAGAGACTACACAGTACCCTCTGATCCGTGGAGTATGTTAGAGATGTGGAAAGTCTACATTGTGCACTACAGGTCAAAGAAACAATATATGAGTGTACCTCAGTAGTAACAGACTGGACTGGTATGATACACTATCAGATATCAGGAAGTGCAAGATAGCATCTAAGACCTGTAAATGTGGCCTTTTTACAGCAGGAAAAGCGGAGAAAAAAAATAGTTGAAATTAAATGTTTTCCTTTATTTGCCCAAAATCATTCCACCATTAATGGTAATGAAGAAAGCTGTTTGGGGTGTACTACCCCTTTAAAGGATCGAGGAACACGTGAACACAAAACGGAAGGAAAGAGTGGGCCATTAATCCAGGGCAATTCCAGGAATAAAGCATGTAGAATATGAACACAACAACTGGTGGAGAAATTTGGGCATTAAACGTAAGCAAGATAAAGGGAACAAAGGCATTACCAGGTGAATAATTCCTGCATGGAGATGGGTGAGCACCAGAAATTATTATGTAAGGAGGAGAGAAGCAATGGGGGGGGCACATCTCTAGACATCATGGGCAACAGAAAAGTGAAACACTGCATCATGAGGCAAAATTTAGGAGAGCATTTTATTGGTAGATGGATGAGCCCAGAGTTAATGACACACTAGGTTGGCATGCCACAAAACATATGACTGGCTCGGGATTCAAAGTTGCTTTTGGGAATCTGGCCTGAGGTTCTAGGAATCACTGAGCCAGTGTTGGAAATCTGCTGCTGGTGGGACTCTTGGAACAAACAGAAGTGATGCAACGGCGAGTAGCGGAGCTTCTGTCGGAGAAGAAGCGTCTCTCTTCTCCCCCACCCCCCCTACCCCCTCCCAGAGAGCGGAGTGGGTGGCAAGAGATGGCAAAAGGTGCTCCGTCCGATGTAGGGATTCCGAGCAGCTGCCCCGACGGAGGATTGCCCAGTAAGGGGGTCCTGCAACCTGTAGGAGAGCTGTGGAATAGCTGCAACTAAGGGTCTGTAGCGTAAGGCTGGCTCTAGCATCCGTAGAAGCAGTCCAGCTAGGACTGGGTGAGGCTTGCTGTGCTGTTGTGCCAGTTCGTTCCCAGTTCATTCTTGTTTTCACTCTAGCTGAAGTTTTGCGGTGGGGCCAGTAGTTATTAGCAGTCTTCATCAGTCGTTTGTTTGGATCTGATTCTCCCATTGTTGATTTAGGCATCTTTGCCTCCAGTGGGCCTCTAAGTGCATTAAAGTCTGTGCTGAGAGTTGTCTGCATCTGCTCTTTGCATTTGACAGACACAGGAAGAGGCCCTCAGAGTCCTCCAGTGGTGATGACACTGAAGGAATTACGTTCTGGGTGTGTAATCTTCTCCAATTTAAATCTAAAAACAAAGAAATCCACCAGCGGAAACAGAAGCTCTAAGCTGCAATCTTATAGATCTCTTTCACCTATTTCCATTTTTTTCCAGTAAGATAGATAGTTATGTCTAAAGAACCGGAGGAAGTTCTTCGATCCTCATTTCCTGCAGCTTTGTCTTTGTCTGCATCTTCCACGCCTTTGCTCAATTAAGTATTAATGATTGTAAGCACACCCTTTACTCTCCAGCTGCAAACAAGCTCTCATGACTGGGTAAAATGGGAATGGAGGGGAATATTAAGCTCCCCGGGCTATTGACAAATGTTGGCATACATGAGGGCCTTGTCAACAAGCCTCCGGAGGAGATGTCTGCACCAGTTCCCTCAATTCAGTCATCTGGGGGTACATTTTCTGAAAAGGGTAATGGAAATTGTTTCATTTCGTCCCCCCTATCATGTCAGGAGGAGGGTTTGCTTGTAGATTCGGAGGTCATCACCTTAAGAGCGAACTATGCTAATGACGAAGAGGAGGTTCTTTTTGTGGAGGATTTCACCCTACCGGACATTGATCTTGACTTCCTAGTGGGGGGCGGGGGTTGTGACTTCTGCATGATGTTCCCTCATGAATGCCCAGGGTGATGTGGGTCAATCTAATATAAATCCATTTATCTGCCTTTCTCGTCTTACTCCACCGACATATTGCAGTTCTTCACCTCTAGGGGGAGTGTCCCCCTCTGAACATAAACACGATCATTTTCTATTCCCAAGTACACAGTGGAACATTAATCAGTCCAATAATGGAGGAGGAGGTGTTTCATTAGATATTGCTTTTGTATTGAAAAAAATGTATCTTCTTTCTTGTCTCTATAAGAGAAATCTGTGTCTAGCTCTGATCATGTATTGGAAACGCTGTCATCAATTTTATTGGTGGTGCAGAATGTTAATAAGTGTGGCTTTACTAATACGAATGTATTTAATGATAATGTGACGTATTTGACGTCTGAACCCCCTGGAGGGGTCAGGGAGGGTTTAGTCCAAGTTGGCAAATATGAGATATGAGGTGCCTCTAAAAAATCACTGCACACATGTTGATGAGAACCTCTGCTTAAGTTGGTTGTTTGAGGACCATAGTCAGAAAAATCCCCTCAAATGTATCTGTTGAGATTTTCCCCATGTTTGAAAAAGGGTCCATAAAAGGGGTAAGAAATCTGGTAAAGAGAATGGGAGCGGGGGTAGGTGCTAGTTTAATCCTGATATAAATTCCTTAGAAAAGCAAAATCCTGACCTTGCCACAATTTGTCTAGAGATGGAGTCCATAGAGGAGCCCTCTTCGATGGTTCAGATGGGCGTTATAAAGAAACGTAAAAATAAAAAGGTCTGAAGGTTCACAAAACGTAAAATAAAAACATTGAGTTTCCCCAGCGGACATAAAGTTCTCTTATGAGGTGACGTTAATGACACCGGAGGGTTGTGCTTTCGCTCCTCCTCCAATGAGTACTCATTCTGACCACTGCAACCCCAATTTGGAAGAGAGAGTTGGGGCAAATCCAGTCGAATCTCGCATCCCTCTTGCTGCTTCCCAACCATGCCAGAGTGCTCCAAATATTGTACTGACTTCTTCATAGGCTTAGTAAAGGATGGAGAGGGGTAACTGAAAGTACGGCTCCACTGCTCTCTTTTGATCCTGAGGTGTTGAAGTATACTGTGGTCAATACAAATTCTGTTGGATTGCATAAGGGGGTAGTTTTCCACTAGTGCATGCAAATCCAGGTAGTCGAGTTAATCAAACATTGAGTATTCAAAATGATGAAGAACAAGGAACTGTAACAGGTTCTGATAAAAAATGACTTCTTTGACTCAATCATGGGGCAATATGTTTTTGTTCCGAGAACCATGGAGCCTGTAATGAAGCGTGCAGCTTGTTACTCTCAAGGGGTGTCGCTAGAGCAGAACTTAGTCAACCTATGTAGATTTTATCTTATTATTTGATAGTGAGTCTCTTCCCGTGAATTGAAGTTCTATTCTAAATTCAATTTTGGAGATAGAAGTACTAAGGTTACTAAAAAGTAGTTAAAGTGTTTATTGACTCAATTGCGCTGACTCCATATTCTAGAATCACTTTTTGCCCATTGGTTATGACAAGCCTGGTTTTGCAAAATTGTGATTCGTTTCTAAAAAAGGGTTATTGATCTTGTGCCTGTTGTAAAGCGCTTGGAGACCCCGGTACAACATATTAGTTCACTAAAAGTAAATAAGTCAATGGTGGCTGCTGCAGAGGGGTCTGATAATGATATTAAACAGGAGAATCCTAATGATATAGTTGTCTCACTAGGGCAGAGAGGACGAGTGATTAGAATTCTGATTCCTGCTGTTAACCCACAAGGATGATTCCTTAATAAGAGTTGGGGGGCGGGAGTACTGAATAGTGCCCGCCCCACGCTAAAGAATGGTGATCCTCTGAGGTAGCTCTGGTGGGCTACTCCTGTCGTGGAATATGGCTGTGCTGGGCTGGGACATGATGAAGAAAAAATGAATTATTTTGAAGACTCTCAACCCATTATTTGTTTGCTTACAAGAAACCTGGACATGTACAGATTTCACATTTACTGATTATTTTGTATTTTCTTGAAATGCAAGGCACTCTGAAAGGGGCCATGCATGTGGGGGGTGGTGACTTTACTGAAGAACACGGTGAATTGGAATCAAGAAGTTTTTATTCATCTATCAAATTTGTCTTTGCTTGAAATTGGCATTCCAAGATGTGAGAGGCTGTTCTTCCTTTTTTTCATTTAGTAAACCTATATATCCCTCCAGAAAATTTTTTGATCACCTGGTGAGTTTGTTTTTTACTTTTTGTCTATGATATTAGTATGGCTGAAGACTGTTGTCTGGTAATAATTATGGGTGATTGCAATGCAAAGGTTTTTAATTCTGCTTCCTCGACTTTTGAAATGTCTCAAAAGAAGTGTGGTCTGTTCCGGAGATTTATTTACCGGAAAAAATCTGAACAGATAAAATCGCTTTCCCTTATTGGAAACCCTTAGGAAGTATGATTTTGCTATCTTGAGTGGAAGATCTCCAGCTGGCGAGTCTGCCTCCTATACCTTCCATTCAACTTACACGCAGAGCTTACTTGTCTATGTGATAGTAACCTATCACATTTTTGGGGCTTGTGTGAAATTTACTGTGTCTCCAACTGATAACAGTGATCACAGTTTAGTAGGTATGATTGTGGTTTTTAATCTCCAGGAATTAACACCTCGGAACCTATCAATTGGTAGGTCGGCTTTATAAATCGAATGGACGTACTTATTGGACAGCTAGGAATATGGAGACCTTAAGTTCCAAAATGAATGGTGTTTGTATCAGTTCTAACAAATCTTCATGGGATGACCCTATATCCTTTTTTGAATCCTGCATGGATGGGTTTCGTGATGTAGGTTCTTAGGATGAAGGCCCTTGGTAGCTGGAAAAGTGTAATCCAAAGTTGAAGGTGTTAAACCAGGAAATAAATTACCTGATAGAAACAGTTTCTGTTGTTTTCATCTGCCAACATACGTGAAAAAACATTTAGGAAACACATTTCATAGTGGACTATCAATCTTACATCATTAATATGTAAACACCCAACTACTGTTCAGTATCAAAAATATATATTTTTTATTCATTCAACATTGATTTTTTATATATATATATACACACATTTGTTTTTTTAGTTTTCTATTTAAAAATTGAAATTTAATGCAATTTCATTTATATGTCATCATATGATCAATCTCTGATTCCTAATATATGTATTCAAACATACTATCTCATTCATTCCGTGCCTATCTATTCACAACTTTTGTTAAGATGATGAACAAGAATTATATATAGTTTTTACAATGATACATAGCCTATTCAATAACAATCCTTCATTTGATGTTTTATAAACAAGACCTTCATATAGTTCTATTCGGTCTTTTGGAACTTTCTCGATGTAGAGTATCCAATATTTTCTTTGGTATAGGGTATCCAATGTATTATTTAAGATATTTATATCATAAATCGAAGTCTGAACACAAATTCAATGAAAAGAGGCATTCATATATGCCATGGCTAAAGAAAAAATCATATCCTACGTGCGTTTCGGCTCTAAGCCTTCATCAGGTAGCCATGTATGATATGAAACCTGAAAGAATTATAAAAACATTGGGGTTACATATTATATGTCCTACTTTAATTCATACATAGTTTTAAAAGTGAAAAATTAACTAAACTATTTACAATGTCACAGGAAAAAAGGAGAGAAAAAGGGAAGGAAAATATTTGTAAACGTAGGTCCTCTAGGGCTAGGATGTGAAAAAGACCATGTAGATTTCCAAATGTGTGCTCACCCAAGAGAGACCCACAAAAAGGAGAGAAAAAAGTATTTAAAAAATCAGTATAGAGCCCAAAATAACCCATGCATTGCATGCAGGTGAACTATCATTGGGGCTGCTATGGGAAAGTTGAAGTTTACGCGATTCCCAAATTGCAACCCATGCTCCCAATTTAGTTTCAGCTCACACTATTGAGATATCACAGGCCATTACCTTGTCCATATATGTTGATCCTTTAGTTTTTACGGAGATATAAGACTTGTAGAGTATCCTGGCTGTATTGAATTCCTTTGTAAAAGAAGAGAAAGTTTCCTTTGGACTCAGTTTCATGCATTTGCTAGGAAATAGATGGGAGACCAAAGTTGGAGGGCTTACCCATTACTTGGGGCATAGGGTTACATCCGTCTTATTGGAGACCACATGCAGGTTCGCTATAAAAAAATATATTTTAAAGTGCGTAAGCATACTGCTATCCATTTAGACCTGATTATTTAGTGTGAAACATCTTATGTAATTTTACTCTTTCGCCCTCACATTATTATGTCTTGTTTTTCGGTCCCCATTCGTTTATAGAATAACCGTTTATATGAAACCGCCCCAGTTTTCTATGATATCTCCGCCATAGGCTGTGATATAAAACTTTTAATAGTATGTAATTTCCCTCCAAGATATCGAGATGACACCATATTGATTTAAAGGTAGCAGCCAAAATTTCTAATGTCCCCGCCAAGGGTAACGATATTGTGCTCTTGTCCGTGTATGCACTTCCTCCAATAGTTCATTCATATGTCTCAGCCGCGGAACAGAGTTCAAGATAAAAGGGCACCGATAGCCTGCACACCAAGCGTCTGCAACTGGCAGCCCGGCGATTTCTTCCGCGTCATGCAACGCATGCGCATAAGCTCCTCAAAGTAAACAGCTGACGAGCTGCCCACACGTCCGTTTTATTAAAGTTTTTTCCGCACCAACAGTTGTATTAGTCACGAGGGGCCCTAGATGTGGCCTTGATTGGCCAGTTGATATTGTGGGTTAATCTCAGTACTGCCCGTACAACTCGCAATCTATTCTGTTACTGTGGCGGCCATCTTAGTCAAGTTTACTTGGCACATAATTTTCACTTAGTAAGTTGGAACGTTTCATCTAAAAAGAAAGGTATCTAATGCAAGTTAATATTTGTCAACTATTTGTGCTCAAAAAGATGTATTAGAATGTCTCTCTAGCCATATTGCCCCAAAAGAATACTTAGAAGACATGTATTCTTCACGATCAAGTTCTAGTGTTTTACGTTACTCTGGCATGGATTTACTAAGACATAAGCGTTTCTGTAAATTCTTAAAGGGGAGACTGTATAGAAAAAGATATATATAGATGACAAACCTAAACATCGATATTAATTCCTTTTAGCTTACCGATTCTTTTAGCTTGTTAACAGTTATGGCAGCCATCTTCATCTATATGGCTCTCTTGTCTATGGTTGATAGAGCAGAACATGAAGCGTTCTATCATAAAATATGGTTCAACCAATTACAGTCACTACAATAATATACCTCCGATGTTATTATACCTGATTGCTTGATCCCATGGAATTTCACTGTTCATACCATTATTATATGTGTCCAGTGTAAAGATCCAGTAGACCGCTTTACGTTTACGTATTTCAGTACTCAGACTCGCTGTGTTGGTACGAATTTTCTCACGAATTAGCCATTTCGTATCCTGGGTGGAATGATGAGCCTCCATATAGTGTTTTACTAGTGGGGCATGGAGTTTTTTAGTTCTGATGGCTGACCTATGTTCTGCAAGTCGAGTTGTCATAGAGCGTGAGGTTTCCCCCACATATCCCTGATTACAGGGACACAGGATTAAATATATAATGTTCGTAGTCTTACAGTTAGTTAGGGTTTTGAGCAAGAGACTAATTCCATTCAGGGTATATGTATTGGTTTCTATAGCAAACTGGCATGCAATGCATGCCATGCATTTATAGTTTCCAATTAGAGGTTTACTACCTATTATTGATGTTTGAATAGTGTCTTTTTGTGTACTTGTCATACAGGAATGTACTATGAGATCTTCGTGATTTTTGTTCTTTCTATGTGCAAAAAGGGGTTTTGGTATATGTGTCTCTTTGTCTCTTGTTGCATTTAAAATATGCCAGTTCGAGTTGACAATATGACGGATTTTGTCATTCATAGTTGAATGACGTGTAACAAATACCAATCTTGTATTCTGTTTTGGGTTCTGTTGAGTCAATAGGTGCTGCCTATCGTAGTAACGTGCTCTCTTATAGGAGTCACGTACTAATCGTCTAGGATAACCCCTGGCTACAAACTTTGCTTTCATCTGGACAGCTTGTATATCAAAAACCTTTAAATTGGTGTAGTTCCTGCGAAGACGCAGGAACTGCCCAAAAGGAATACTGGTTTTCTGAGATTGCGGATGGTAGCTGTCGAAATGCAGCAATGTATTGCGAGCCGTGGGCTTTATATAGAGATCCACTTCTAGGTGTTGATCATTGGTCTTAATGACAATATTCAAAAACTCTACACTGCTGTTACTAGAGTTTGCTGTAAAAACAAGACGCCCCCATGCTTACTCCCTTGGTTTGCTTATATAGTGACCCATTGAACTCAAAGGTGTTTTCTTGTAAAATGACTGTCAGACATTCCACAATAAACATCCTTGGACAGTCAATTTGTAAAGTTTCCATGAACCATGTGACTGCCTCTATGGCCCCTATTTGGGGGATATTACTATAGAGGGCTTCTATGTCCATGGTTACCATAGTATGCATCATTGCATTAAATGGAAGATGTTCCACTTTATTAATTATATTGCGTGTGTCCCGCACATATGACTGAATTTTAGGGACATGGGGTCTCAATATGGCATCCACATATTTAGAAAGAGGCTCAGTTATAGACCCAATGGTGGTAACTATGGGCCTATAAGGAGGGTCCGTACTATGTTTATGAATCTTCGGGACCCCATAGATCGCAGCCATTCTCGGTTTGTTAACATTTAAATATTGCCATGCCTTCTCACAAATGTAGTTCTGTTCAAGCGCCTGTGTTGTTATATCTAAAACTAATTTGCGGATCCTTTTTGTGGGGGTCTAATTTTATTGGTGTGTAGTGCTGTCTGTGTTTTCATCTGCCAAGACAGCGTGAAATCGATCGTCTCAAGCATATAAGATCAAGATTAAAAGCGCAGGAGTAAAAGTGATGCTATGTGTATTCATTTAAGGGAGTCATTTAAGGGAGTCCATAAACTCTAGTGACCCAAGGAAATATTGGCCTTTGGTTTCTGAATACTGTAATTGTAGGGTGACAGCGCATGCAGTTCCCGTCCCTTAAAATGCTTGGGTGGATTACAATTCTAAGCTGTATTGTAGCAATGCTGGGGAAACTGATCGTATTGCGCTCAGTATAGATGAAGAGATGTTTGTAGCGTATGGTGCTCCTTCCCTAATTGAGATTGTTTGTTTTATAAAAACGTGAGGACATCTGGAGCTATGGGGCCCGATGAGATTTCTATTGCCCATATTAACAAGCATTTGCAATGCAATAGGTCTCGCATTTGCCAGAGTTTGAGGTATTGGCATTGTAAATAACAATGCCTTTTATTTATGTGTTTTGAAAACCAAATAAAAGGCATTGTCATTTACAATGCCAATACCTCAAACTCTGGCAAATGCGAGACATTTGTGCTATTCGCACTTTTAGCTGTAAACATCGGAAGCTAAAGCGCAGATGCCGCAATTGCTTAAAAGTAAAGAAATAGAAAAAAATGTTTTTCTATTTCTTTACTTTTAAGCAATCGCTGCACCCGCACTTTAGCTTACTAAGTTTACAGCTAAAGCGCAACATTGCTGATTAATTCCTAGAAGAGAGGGGGTGCCTGGCCGTTTTATGGGCACTCATGATGGAACTTTAAGTTCTGTCTTCTTTGCAATCTGCGATTTGTAATTTTACAGCATACATCAGAAATGCAAGTCTAGCAGAACTTCAGATCTCTGTAATAGTAGTTCAGCTGCTAGTTAAAGCACACAACACTAAAGGTGAACAAAGCAAGTACATTGTATTACAGAGATCCAGTGTTTCCCAGATCCCAGGTAGGTGTGGTTGGTTCTTCTAGCCCAGCCTTTCTATTTCTTTGCACTCTGGTAATGTTGGGGGAGAGGGGGATTTGGGATGGCTCAGCGACTCAACACTCACCTCACACATCTGAACGGCAGAGCAGCAGAGTCTGAACCATGGCAAGGCAACCCCCCTTTCTGAGGTCGGTAAAGAGAGTATCATTAAACTGTTATTTACAGAGCCTCAGAGCAGGAGAAGTTGATATGAAAATAGTGTTATTGTTAGTCCGGGGTGTTGAAGGACAACTTCTCTGACAGACAGCAAATGGAGTAGGTAACGGCTCAAACGCTCAACAACGTGAAAGAAAAATAAGTTTAAAATGATGGTTCGCACCAACCTTGGACCGCGAGAGATGTTTTCATGGCGCTGCCTGGGAGACCAATAATAAACCGGCTTTCGTCAACTTTACAAGGGAGGAGGCGCGACGCCAGGGCCCCTCCTTGGATGCCTGGAGCTGTGGGGGGAGCACAGTTGTGGTTTTCGGAGTCCTTGGCCGGGGGTGGGGAGGGAAGGGGGCAGCAGGATCCGAGGGCTGGGTTTACAGAACGCAGAGGTCAGGATCCTAGTCTGTGGCTCGAAACACGGTCCATAGCCATAGAGGACTGGAAAGCACTCCGTGGGTGGAGGAGGAGGCTAAAAATGCGCCCAGGTGCGGTGTGTTTTTAGTGCTGCCTGGAAGTGCAGGAAAAGGGAGAGGGGCGCAGTTGTCGCTGCAGGGTCGTACCTGACGAGGTGGAGCCTGGGAGAGGCGAGGGGAAAAGGGACTGGCGGTAGAGAAGGGAAGACAAGCCAGCACAGACTCCCCCCAACCCCCTCCTCGTCTCCCCTTTGGAGGCAAACTCATGGGGCTGAAGGGGTTTTAACACTGAAGCTGCCCCTTGCTCCCACCCCGACCCCCTGGCCAGCACTCTGGGGCCCGCAGCAAGGGTCCAAGGCTGACTGTCTCTTATTCTCATTTGGGGGCGGGTCATGAGGAATGAAGAGGGGGCTACGCAGTTCCCATCCTCACCACAGACGAAGAGTGGAGGGGGGGGGGGCGAGGAGAGCTTATTTTCACCTTCAGACTCCGGTCCCGGAAGGAGCAAAAACTGAAAACAGGACTGGGGTTCTGTCCTGCCTATTGAACGCTTTGTGTCCGCGCTGCACAGCTCTAAATCTCAAATGCCAGGACACCCACCGCTCTCCGGGAGGAATGCTGGGGCTAAGGGGGCAGGGAATATAACACCACGGAAGTTCCAGCTTTTGGTGACGAATGGGGGGCGCTAGGGGGTCGTGGGGCTTATAATCCCAGGGCAGCCCCCGCTCACGGTGAGGAATTCTAAGGTGGGGGCTAAGGGCACCGAGAGCAGTAATAGGACACCAGCCTTCGGGCGGGAGTTGTGGACTGACAATTGTGTGTGTGTGGGGGGGGTGCGGAGAGGGAGTGAGGAGACAGAGGGGGATACACGATGCCAGAGAAGGTCATTGAAAATAAAAACAACAACCGGCTCAGTCCAGGGTGCCACGGTCTGTTTGCGATGCTGCACCACATTATTACAAGATAAAATAAATAAACGGAGCGCAGTGTCCCTAAAGCGGGCGCCGCGCTCCGATTTAGAGTAAAAATAAATAAATAAACGGAGCGCGGTGTCCCTAAAGCGGGCGCCGCGCTCCGAATTAAAGTAAAAATAAATAAATAAACGGAGGGCGGTGCCCGCGCTCAGCATGAACATACAACTAATAAGCTGTCGCCATTGCCCGAATGAGAAAAAAAGTGCCCACCGACTCATTCAAGGAGACCATGTAACGCCGCAAGTAAACGATTCAGTCCGGATGGGCGGGGCCAGAAGGAGACACGGCGTTAACCAAGAAGCCTCATTTTCAATCGGAGGCCAGTGTTTAGCATAAATGATGACGCCAGCCAATCAAAATGATGGGCGGCGCTTCAAGTCCCCTTTAGAAATCTTATCGATTACAAGACGCCTCGCAGAGACCTAAAAAGGAGGCTGTAGATTGGGAAACTTTTCTCAGACTGCTTTTTGAATATTGCTATTGAACTGGAAAAATCCCTTCATATTGGGAAGGGTAGTGTCACCGTACAACTGTATATAAAGGGTCCCAAATCCTCTCCAACAAGTTTTAGACAGATAGCTTTGCTGTCTGGCAAACTCTTTGCTAGGAGTCTATTTTCCCACTTACAACAATGGGCTCAAGAAAATAACATCATTCCCCCCAAACAAGCTGTCCTTAGGAGGAGTCCTAGCGCTATTGACATTACTGTCCTCCAAGCAATTAGTGAGAAATATCCCTTTTCCCTGGCTATGCCAGTGTACATGGCCTTCATTGACTTCTCCACAGCGTTCGATAGAGTAGATCGACAAACGCTGTGAAGATAGAATCTTTGTTTGGGTGTTCCTCACCACCTCCTAATGCTCATTATAGAATTTCACTCTGATACCTGGTGCAAAGTTCTTATGGGAGAGACGCAGTGTCTATCCCGAAAGGTTAAAACTCAGAAATGGCTTAAAACAAGGCTGCTTGCTGGTCCTCCTGTTGTTTTTCTCTCTCTCTCTCTCTGTGTCTCTCTCTCGAGATGTATATATATATATATAGATATAGATATATAGATATAGATATAGATATATAGATATAGATATATATATAGATATATATTCACTGAAAAAACCATAGGTTTTAGGGACAGTTATAGTTAGTTTGACATTTCACTCGTACAAAACCAGTGAAACTCATGACATGGTCAGTGACATCACTGATGACATCTCAAATGACCACTGATGACATCATCCAGTGACTGTGTGTTCCTATAAAGTTTAAATATGTTTAAGATGTATAGGGAAAGGCGTATTGAAGAATGAGTGGGTGTATAAGTGTCTGAATGGATGATTTAGTAGGTGCGTGACTGACTCTATAAGTGAGTGATTAAACGTATCTTACTGAATGCATGGGTTAGTGACTAAACTGTGTGAATGTCTGTATCCGTCTGTCTGTTGGAGTGTAAGCGGCTGCATGGGTTTGTGAATAGCTACATGTGTGTCTACATGGGTTATTGATTGGTTGTCTGAGTATCTGTATGGGTGCCTGAGTGTTTGTGTGGGTGGGGTGTGTGTGACTCTGTGCATAGATGTGTGAGTGGGTGATTCACTGGGTGCATGGTTTCAAGAGTGCATCTGTGATGGACTGTATGGGTGGGTGAGTGTGTGTATGGGTGTGTTAGTGAGTCAATGTATATCTCAGTGGTACATGTGTGAGTAACTACATATGTGAAAGGCAGTATATATGTGTGTTGGAGTATATAAATGGCTATAAGTGAGAGTGTGTGATTGTGAGAGTGGCTGTATGGATGTGTGTGTACTTGTATCAGTGATTGTATAAGAGCGTAAGAATGTGCTAGTATTTGTATGAGTAAGTGAGCTGGTGTGTGTATAACTGTATAGGTGAGTAAATGGCAGTGTGATTAATTATTTGCATGACTGACTAGGTGTGTGAGTACCTCTATGGATGAGTGGCGGTGTGTGAGTGTCTATGTAGGTGTATGAGTGCATATGATAGTCCTAGTACTGAGTGACCGTAAGTATGAGTGACTGTACGGGTGAGTGAGTGGATGTGTGTGTAGACCTAAGAATCAGTGAGTGGGTATGTAGTTATTGGTGTTGGAGTGTCTATGGTTTTGAGAATGGCAGTCTGTAATTTAGAGTGGGTGTATCAAAGGTTATATTAGGTGTGAGAAGATGCATCAAATTATCACATGGATGATGTCATCAGTGATGTCATCAGTGATGTCACTGACAATGTCATGAGTGATGTAATATTTGACGTCATCAGCAGTGCATTGCGGGGGCGCGAGTTATAGTTAGCTGAACTAACTATAACGGGGGAATTTCACTGGTTTTGTACGAGTGAAATGTCCAACTAACTATAACTGTCCCTAAAACCTATGGTTTTTTCAGTGAATTTCTAAGGTTTTTCAAATGCTAATTTCTAACTATAACTTGCCTGAAACCTATGGTTTTTTCAGTGAATTTCTAAGGTTTTTTAAATGCTAATTTCTAACTATAACGTGTCTGAACCTATGGTTTTTTCAGTTAATTTCAAAGGTTTTTTAAATGCTAATTTCTAACTATAACGTGCCTGAAACCTATGGTTTTTTAAGTGAATTTCAAAGGTTTTTAAATGCTAGTTTCTAACTATGCCTACAGAGGTAGGACATGTGAAGAAAAAACGCACAGAAAGAAGCAAAAGAAATGCAGAAAGAAGCAAAAGAAGTCCACAAAGACGAAGAAAAGAGCAGGAAGAAGCAAGACATGTGCAGAAAGAACCAACAGAGGAGCAGAAAGAGGCCTTGTTGCAAAATCATCCTGTGCCCACAACTTTTAGATGGGTACTGGTGGTAACTGACTCGTACTAACCAGGCCTAGAGCCAGTGCTATGCTAAAAGACACTTAGAATACAGTGAAAACACCTCCATACACTAGGGAACACTATGCGTTGGGGTACCCCTGTCATTAGCATGACCTCCTCTGTAAGGCCCTAGTACATAATAGGGCAGGGGGATTAAAACTTCCTCTTAAAACGCGCCCCGGGGCGCATTTGCACAGTGGTGAAGGGAGGGGGGGGGGCCTGAGGTGACGTGTGCAAACAAGCCCTGTGGCCGTTTTAAGTTGGGAGATTAAGTCCCCTTGAGTCCTGAGGGTCCCTGGGGTCCAACTAGCCCACTAGGTACCTCCAGTAAGCCTGACAGGTACACGATTTAGGTAGTTACCTGGTTGATGTGAGTATGTTGCCACATCGCCAATTTTAAGAGTAGATAGTTTCCACAATATAGGTCCTGATGAATCGCATGTAGACTATTACAGTGAGCGAGAAACATGTTGACCTCATTTGCACCAATAGCGACGCTTAGACCTAAGACATAATACTTAGCCAAGCACCGCATTGTTTATATTTTTAACTAGGGTAGGAGACCCACTGATTAAAAATTGTCTTCACGGATACTCCGAACCTTATTTTAAATCACACACATACATCTACACAGTTCTGGCCCCTCACCCCCACTTCACCATACGGCTATTGGAAAAAGATCTCCGCCAAAGTGCCACTACTACAGGGAGCCCGTTGGGTATTGCCCCGACGAGGAGCAGCCCAGATGATGAAGCATGACACCCGATTGGGTGTGTGAGGGCATTACAATCCAATAAATGGACTCCCAACTCTGAACCCAAACGTTCAGGGTGGTGTCAATTTCCCTTGCTCGTACACTCTTGAGGAACAGCATAACCTTCTTCTTCTAATACCTCCAGAAAGCGCCACACAGCTGCGTTGCACAGAGGTGTAAAAAGGGGCGTGGCCTGGACCACCTCTCTGCAACGCAGCCCTGTGGCGCGCACTGGAGGTACCTGGTGGGCTAGTTGGCCCCCAGGGTCCCTCAGGATTCAAGGGGAATTAATTCCCCAACTTAAAACGCGCCACAGGGCGTGTTTGCACACATGTCACCTGAGGCCCGCCCCATCCCTTCACCACTGTGCAAACTGTGTGGCCCCCCTTCCTTTCCTATTTTATTGGCCCTGGGGACCCCATCCCCCAGGGCCTCACCCCTATTTTTTATTTTATTTTTTAAATGGAAGGGTGCCGCGTGGCCCCCCTCCCGAGGCCATATTCGGCCCCGGGGACCCCATCCCCCGGGGCTGGCCTTTCCATGTTTTTAAAAAAAATATTTGTTTTTTATAATGGGGGAGGGCGGCCGCGTGGCCCCCCTCCCGGGCCACTCATGGCCCCGGGGACCCAATCCCCCGGGGCCTGGCCTCGCGTTGGGGACTGTGGGGGGGGTCCCCAATTCCGCCACGGTCCCGCCGGCTCCCGGCCTCCTGCGGGAGCCGGCATTGCTTTTCCACACGGAGAGCTGCTGACATGCAGCTCCCCGTGTGGAAAAGCAATCTGCTTTGCTTCATTGAAGCGAGAGCAGGTTTCCCTGCTCTCGCTTCAATGAAGCAAAGCAGTTTGCAATGACAGGGCGGGAGCCGCGAGGCTCCCGCCCTGTCATTGCAAACAGCAGTGACCCGGGGGTGGGCACCCCGGGACACTGCAGGAGCCGGCCCTGGGGGGTGGCGGTCCCCAGGGCCATCACAGGCTCCAGGAGGGGGGCCACGCGGCCCCCCTCCCAACATTTTCAAAGCCCCGGGGAGGTGGTGGTCCCCGGGGCTCTGGGGGTCCGTAACGGACCCCCATATTTAAATGCCCCGGGGAGGTGGCGGTCCCCGGGGCGTGTGGGGGGCTCGAGCCCCCCCAGGAATATTATTTTTTAAAAACAAGCCCCGGGGGGTGGCGGTCCCCCTGGGCCCCCGCAATTATGTTGAACATTCCCCCGGGACCAGGCCCACCTGGGGGCTAAATATTAAGAAGCCCGCGTTTCGGGTTTTTTTTTTCACAGCGGGATTCGCGGATCTTACGCGAATTTCGCCGTTTTTAAAAATGCTTTATTCGGCCCTGAGCAGGCCTAGGGGGTCAGGGTGTTTCTACCCTGCCCCCTTTCCTTGTTTTTAGCGTTTGTTTTTCTCTTTTCTTGTGACTCGGTTCTACCGAGTCACAAGATGGCTGCCAACACTTCCTGGTTTGGAGTGTTGACAGCCAATTAGAATAAAGCTTGTGGTCGGGAGGGTGCGCGGATCCTCCGTGCCTCTATATATCGAAACTTTTATTTTTTGATTTTCTCAGCAACTACTGAACGGATTTACACCATTTAAAAAAAAAAAAAGGGCGCTTTCTGAACCAAGCACTACTTTTTTGCCAAATTTGGTGTAATTCCGTTAAGCAGTTCGGGCTGTAGCCATGGCTAAAGTTTCCTATGGGAATTAACATGGAGAAAACACGTTTTGGGACCCCCCTTTTTTCTCGGCCACCGCTTGCCGAATCACCCCGAAACTTTCAAGACAGGAGCTGACCGGAGCGCCCCACTCGTTTTGAAAATTTCGCGATGATTCGTCATCCGGCGCCAAAGTTATTGGGAAAACAAAAAACGCTTTTCCTATGGAAACTAGGTCCTAACTATAACTATCTACTGGCGACCGCCAGTAGATAATATTTATATATATATATATATATATATATATATATATATATATATATATATATTTTTTTATATATATATATATATAATTGTATATATTTATTTATATTCTAGCAGGAATGTTAAGTAAGGTGCAGGGGTACCGCCCAGAAATTGGCAGTATGACCATCAGCCCCTGTTGTATGTTGATGGCGTGGCTATAATGAATTTAACCCACAGTGATTTACAACGTTATCTCTCTGCCTTAATGGAGTATACAGAAGCCCACTTTCTGGAAATAAATATCTCTAAAAGCAAAATTTTGACTTTCCGTAAGAATGCTAGAAGAACAAGGGGGAAGTTTAATTGGCATCTAGGGGAAGATAAATTAGAAAAAGTGGTCTCATATCTTTCTGGGTAAGATTGTTTTCCAGTAGAGTGCGGGATGACGATCATGTAAATCTTTGTTCGAGTAGGCCTCTTTCCCAGGCAAATGCCCTTAATATATTATATAAAATGTGTGGAAGATGTCATTTTGATCACGCTTTGTCGGTCTGCAAGGTTAAAACTCTATTACTATGTTATGCCTGTGACGTGTTGGATAGGAGTTTTTGGCGCTTCATTGAGGTAATAGAAGGACAGATTTTCAATCAGATTTGTGGTTTAAATACTCTAGAAGCCCCTCATATCCTTCTCCAGGTGTTTGGTTTATTGTCAACTTCTACTTTTGCTTTGGCTGCTGTTTTGAGATGGGGGAAACTAGCTTTTGGGCGGAGAGGAGAGAACACTTTGTGCAGCTCTTAAGAGTGAAATCTTTCTTCTTCAAAAAGATAATAGTGCCTTCTTCAGGTCTTTTGAGTTGTGGTTAAAGAAACCTTTGATTGACCTGAATGTAGGCTTTTATGCCTAAATCCCTTCTAAAGAGTCATATAAAAAATACCCCGTATATAAGTCACGATAGAGACAGTGCTTTGTGACAGTTGAATCCGGTAAATCAGGTGGTACAGGAGACCAATCTTGCGAATAAATCTCAGCCTTATTTAACTTGGAATCTTCCTCATGGGATCCGAAGATTGACCCTATTGATGAGAGTGTATTTGCTCCTCCTGCTTACAGGCATTTGGGATAAAGTCCCAAAAAAGGAGAGAATTTGCCAGTTGTATGTTCAAGATCTTAATCATGTAATATCTGCATGTCCTGTTGTTGCACAATGCACATGGTCACTTTCTAGGGCCAGTTTTTTAAAATATAATTTTCAATTTGTATCGAAGTCCCACAAGTACTAAATGTTTCCACCTAATGATATGGCTTGCCACAAGAGTTTTTAATTTTTTAGATGTTTTTTAAATTTGTATTAATGCGTCAGGTTGCTCGCATATATAAAATGTCATTCGTGTAACAATTTCAAGTTGTGCTTTTTTAATGTAGAATGTTATTTTGTAAGGTTTTAATTATAGTAATGAATTGTATCTAAGTATGTTGTATTATAAAATGTGTTTTGTATTGTTGTATGTTGTATTTTCGATACTGAGCTATGTAGATGTCAGTTGGAGTTCCACATAATAAATTGATTTGAATTGGAACTGAATTGAATATGACTGGCAAACAGAAAATGCATTGTAAAGTGTTACTGCCTATAACGGAATGAATGGAAGATGGAAATCCCTAGGAGGCAGCAAACACACAGTTCTGAGCAGTGCTTCAATTTGTGTACATTGACACTGCACTTAATGAAGGAGTAGCACTTCATATGTATCTTTTTTTGATGCACTATTATGATCATTCCCATTTTTCTACTGGGCGGTGTCAATTCCTTAGTGCAGTATACCTAGTAATCTTCCTGTGTGTTTGATGTGGTAGTTCGTACTGTGCTCCTTGATTTAGTTTTCTCACCTTTTGGTTAGTATTCATTTTGTTTTCCAATATTTGATCCTGATGACAAAGCCAGGGTATAGGAGAAGTGTGACAACATTGCTCCAGTTTGTTTCAAGTTGCCTCCACTCTCCTTTTAGTGTTTCTTTTATTTCTACTAACGGAAGGTAGTGGTTCAACTTCTGATAACATGTCCTGCTTCTGAAAATGTCTGGCTTACTATAACTTGGCCAGGCAGCGAATATTCTGTTGAAGCGCCAAAGGGAAGCCCATATGCACCTGTCTGCCACAAAAAACACTTCTGTGATAGTCGAGCCTTACATACTCTAGAGGAAAAAAATGTGTACTTGCTATGCAGGTAAATTGCAAGATTTTAATTGTTTACCTTCTGAAATCCATGGAGACTGTATCCCTGAAGGCAGTGTTGCCTGTGGGGAGTACTTTACCCAACACTGGTAGTGTACACCCTGACTCCAACACAGTTTATTCTCTTGTCAGTTCTTGTACCTCTGTCGAGACTAAAGTTTCTTTCCTGCTGCTTTACTTAGTGTAAGATCGTTGCTTAAGAAATATCTAAATCGATCATTGACCACTAACTTTTTATTTTATTGTACTGCTGCGACATGACAAAGTATACCCCGACCTAACATGGTCTTGACAGTTCCAATTCCTTATAAGAGTCTTCATATGGACCCCCTTGGCAAAATTGGGAGTAGCTATCATTTATCTTGAACATCCAAGGGTGTTGAATGTGTATCTCCTGACACCTGAGAAATGCTGATTTTTGTTGGTGTCACGATGTTTAAATGCCTGTTGTGCCGAATGGACATTTAGGCATTAAGATGCGGTAAGCAGGGGCAGCCCTCTGGTGCTCACAGTTAGTCAGAAAGGCAGACATACATCCCAGCACAGGATGGGGAAGAGGTGTTAGGGGTGGTGGGGGGCAGGGTAGGCTGAATAAGGTGTGGAGACTTGTCTTAGACAGAAGGTCATACCTGGAGGCCATCCTGGGATTGGCTGGGGTTATCCAGAGCCCGCCTAGAGGTAAAAAGTTCTTCCTGCTGGAGAGAAACCTGGGGGTTTTCTCATGGTTGGATCCTGTGTTGCATTTTGCTGTGACAGCATTGTATAGGGAACCACTTGCATGTTCCATGCGGCCAAAACGCAGTGCGCCCATGAAAGCCAGAGAAGCTGCAGCATGAGGGTAAATAATACAGCACAAATCTGTAGAGCGCACATGCACCACTGTCTGGTAAGAGTCTGAAAAACAAGGACTAAAATGGACCTCAGTTCTTTGCTTTCTCCTTGGCCTTCTCATGACTGGCCCTTGGGCCCATCCCATTTTCTTTGCTGCACTATGTCCTCTATATCACCACCCATCAGGCTTCTTTCCTTGCTTTTTGCTGCTGCTTGTCACACACATCTTTTACCTGGCGGCCCTGCACTCAGTTATTTGCTTCCCCCGGTCTCCTGATACGGATGAGTAATCATTCATCTTTGCAAACAGAAGCATAATATTAGGTTTCGTACAAGCCGAATCATTATGATGATCTGTGAATTTATGCTTATGGGGAACCAGTGTTTGTTCACTAAGTGACTGTTATGCAGGAACTGAGCAACGGTGTCAAGAAAAAAGAACACTGTTAAAAATTACATTTTTAGCTTTAGAGGCCCTAATAAGGAGGAATATGAATACCTGCCATGGTAGACCCTCAACCAGCGGAAGACTGTCCCAAAGCCTTTAATAGAGCTGGATGGTCCTGGGTTAGCTACATTAAGTAAAAGGTCAGTCTGTCCTGGGACGCAGAGCACAGAGAACCTCTGTGGAACCTCTTTCTCCCCCAAATATTCAGCCACATTCCTATTCCAACAGGTCAGTTAACTGTCAGCTAGAATATCATAGCAACACTCATTCCACTCTGTGCAACTGACCCTATCCAGACAGCCATCTAACACATAGGGGTGGTAGTTTTGCTGGCAGTTAGGCCTGCTTGAAGTCTGTGTCCTGTAGGAAGTGTGTTCAGTGTGTATGTCTGCAGGATCTGCGTGTCTGTAAGGCATCTCCCTGTTTTGAGTGAGTATGTGCCTTTTCCTGTCTGCAGGAAGGTTGTTGTTCACTGGTAGGTTTGTATGTGTCTGCAAGGGAAAGTATCTATTCAGGGGAGCCTGTTGTCTAGCCTCTTCATTATGTCGGGTAACTTGATTCTATCTGTTCACTGCTTCTGTGCTGATTGTTTTGATGAGTGTATGTATATATGTGTGTATATATATATATCACAGCCCTCTCCTCACGGGAAAGAATTGAGCCGCACTCCCATGGTGAGTAAAACAAATCATTTATTAGGTCGAGCCTCGAGTAGCGCGCAAGCGCTGCTAGGCGAAGACTTTGTTAGGGGGTTTCAAAAGCTGACCACACGCTCGTGCGTCGTGGCCTTTGCCTGTGGTTACGCGCGCGGCAGACATGTGTTTCCACTATCGTGCCCAGACGTGGGCGCGATAATTGAAACACATGCCTGCCGCGCGTGTATCGCAGGCAAAAGGCCACGACGCACGAGCGTCTGGTCAGCTCTGCAGGCTGCCGCGCCGCTCGCCCCCGCTCCTCTCTTGTTTAGCTTTGAAATTCACTTACGGGGTCACTTTTGTTTGTGGCCCAGGCATATTTAATGTCCCAGTCCGAGCCTGAACAGCGACATGGTCATTGACACCAGGGACGCGACGCGAGTACTTACGCTGTCATTTTAGGTCAGAGGACCCACAAGCCCAACGTTTTAGATGCACAGGGCGGCCCCCACGCACTGTACGTACACTCGAAACATCGTCAGTAAGCCCTGAACATGGAAACTGCAGTCTCTTCTGCGGCAGGGGCTGTCGTTCACCTAGAAAGCCTCATTCTTGTTTAATTTCCCACTTCCCTTTTCTAAAATGTTTGCATGTATGGAACCTCTACCCACATTAGGTGACATGGCATATTTTCAGTTTTTTATTTGGGTCAGTCCTCATAAAAGCTGGACTGCTTCAGGATTGGTAGCCTGTATTTATTTATCGTGACACGCCAGCCGTGAGAAATAACGCGTTGGCAAGCACAATCATCACCACCTTTGGCTTTGCTATGCACGCTTACGGTGGAGATTACTGCACGACTCTAAAATATCAGTGCAATACAGCTTGGTAGAAAGTTCCAACACGAGTAGTATTGGAATGTCATAAGACCTCCACAGTCCAACCTCCTCCCCAATTGAAACTTTTGGCAAATTAAATATGTGTTTGCACGCTGCGTTTCGCAAATTGAAAAAGTCAACCCATTTGCCAAAATAAAATAAAATCAGCATTTTGTACACTTTTACTTTTCATATTAAAACGTCTTTCCAAAGCAAGGGTAACGACGAGAACATGGCCCTCATATGCACACTCTTTAACTTGCAGCTTTCTAACGAAGAGGATGAGTCTAAGGACTCGGACTATGAATAGGCGATGGGCCTACTGTGTAGTGGGGCTTCTACCACGGTCCGACAACAACAGACCTAATACCAGCCCTATTGTGATGCGCTAGCCGAAGCACCGTCGCGCTCGAAAGCGAGGCCTATCAGAGTTCTCCACCGGCGACGCCCGCCATCATAAACCCCTTCACCGGTTTGACTCCTTAGGTCCCCCTCCTCTCCTGTGTAAGCACCTCCCTCCCAGTCTGGGCCGCCCCCTGACTGAGCGGGGGAGACGCCGCACATGAGTGTCGTTGTGACAGGTAGCAGTGCGCATGCGCAGCACGGTCGCCATTTTGGCGGCTGAAGAGTAGTCGGGGCGGATAATAGAGCGGCGGAATCAGGCCCCGCACACTGCACCGGGCGCAACAGCGGCAACCGTGCCATAGCGAGCAGGAGGAGGGGCGAGAGGAGGAGCAGCGCCCGGCTCCAGACATGGCCAACATTGCCGTGCAGAGGATCAAGCGCGAGTTTAAGGAAGTGCTCAAGAGCGAGGAGGTGAGTGCTGACAGCTCGCGACCCCACTGGGAAACAACTTGCGTTCCCCCCCGCGGTGACACCTTACTTGGTTCCTCGGCTAGACCCTCTGGGAGACATTCTCCATGTAACGATACCTTACTTCTCTGGCACCCTGCTTCCACTTCCATGGGAGAGAACTTGCTGTGGAGGAGACACTTGCCGCCCCCCTCCCCTCCCTTTTAGGTAAACCTTCTAACCTCACCCCGCAGAGATGTTATTTTGTACCATATCAGGTGTGCGTACTTTGTAAGTCGTGAGTTCTCCTTTGCATTTTGGTTCTTGACATCTCACTTTAGGCTTGATAAATCCCCTTCTCCCAGTAGTGCCTTGTTAAAACAAGCATTGGCATAGCCACAGGTCTCGCTTTGGGACATTATAAGTGTTTAGCCATGCAACGGTTGATGTTGTTGCACCAAGGATATTGTGCTGCATAACTAAATACTTATAAGGTCCCAAAAGCGAGACCTATTGGCTATGCCAATGCTTGTTCTTACATAGGCACAGTCCTGACCCGCTTCGGTCAACTTTGACCTTCTTCATAGGTAAGCCTGTGAGCATCAATTTCCACATATATATATATATATATATATATATTTATTTTTATGCTTCGTTATTGCTCAGACAATAATTAATCACAAAAGGGACTCACTATGAGGAATGACTTTCTTCAAATCGGACTCAATGTCCCAGCATGCAAGCAGGCACTGAGCATGACCCACTGGGGGTTGCTGCATGTATTTAAATCAAGGAATTGGAGCACCTGAGTGATTATGTTGAGCAGCCCAGGAAGAAGAGGCGGTGTCCTCGAAACGCGTAGGCTGAAGAAAATGAAATTTTACCTGAAATGAAATGCCGGTTTCTGAAGTGAATAAAGCCTGTTTGGTGACAGCTGCTGGGAGTGAATCTTTAAGCTTTCGGGTTCTTTGGATAAAATAATTACACGGCTGCCCTGCCGTGAAAGTTTGCACCATCCCTATACTGGAAGGAGAGGCTGCGCGGCAACCAGGAACTGTGCCGAAGCCGCGGTAAGCACAGCAGCTGAGAGTTAATAATACCGGGATGACATTTGGGGGCCCACTGGAGGGTGTTTTAATGCTTCGTTATTGCTCAGACAATAATTAATCACAAAAGGGACTCACTATGAGGAATGACTTTCTTCAAATCGGACTCAATGTCCCAGCATGCAAGCAGGCACTGAGCATGACCCACTGGGGGTTGCTGCATGTATTTAAATCAAGGAATTGGAGCACCTGAGTGATTATGTTGAGCAGCCCAGGAAGAAGAGGCGGTGTCCTCGAAACGCGTAGGCTGAAGAAAATGAAATTTTACCTGAAATGAAATGCCGGTTTCTGAAGTGAATAAAGCCTGTTTGGTGACAGCTGCTGGGAGTGCATCTTTAAGCTTTCGAGTTCTTTGGAATATATATATATATATATATATATATATATACACACTCCACAGAAAGGTTGCCCACTTGTAAAAACGTCCACCTGGAATTTTAATGCCTCTTGCAAAAACAACAGTTGATGGACAGAATGCAGAACAATGTCATACATTCACCCCAGTACAGAGATCTGGGCCTAAATCCATCGTTTTTTTGCTCACCATGCCATTCCAGTTTGAACCCAGCCATATGCAAATCAGTCTTGACCCTGTGCCTCATGGGAAAAGTCCAGCCCGAACTGCCAAGCCAGGTCCTCCCTGGACTAGAAACAAGCATTTTAGGACCGGTTTCGGGGTTTCACCCCTCTTCAGCCAGGATAGCTTCATTCCACTGGCATGGAGAGCACGGGACCCACGTCTGGGCATACCCATCCCACTCGGGGTGACAAATGCAAAAACAACAGTTGAGGGACAGAATGCAGAACAATGTCATACATTCACCCCAGTACAGAGATCTGGGCATAAATCCATCGTTTTTTTGCTCACCATGCTCTTCCAGCGAGGTCAGCAGCCCCCTCAGCATTCGGCTGTCACGTACTTTCTCTGGCACCACGCGTTTTGAAATCTCACTTTCTTGTTACCAAGCCTTACCGAAACAAACACAGCAACTAGATAAGAACGTCTGCATTTATTAGTAAAGAGTCCCGCCCATGTGGGCCCGTTCTCCCGCCTACATCGGCGTATGCTGCACCAACAGCATTCTGGTAATTGCAGTCTCTTAGTACTACCCCAGTGGGTTTAACAGTTGCTTGTCAGTTCCTTATTACGTAAATAAAATCCCTCAGTAGGTTGGTGACAGTCACAGAGGCTGCAGGCGACTGTCTCTTCATAACACACTCGCTATCGAGTCAATTCCATCCCAGCATCGGCCCTTGTATTTCCAACTGCCGTGGGTCCGCTATTACGCGGCGGGTCGTTCTTGTGGCTCAGACACAGCCGCTGAATATCCACAGAAAGGTTGTCCACTTGTAAGAACGTCCACCTGGAATTTTAATGCCTTTTCCAGCGAGGTCAGCAGCCCCCTCAGCATTCGGCTGTCACGTACTTTCTCTGGCTCAACGCGTTTCGAAATCTCACTTTCTTGTTCACGAGCCTTACCGAAACAAACACAGCAACCAGGTAAGAACGTCTGCATTTATTAGTAAAGAGTCCCGCCCATGTGGGCCCGTTCTCCCGCCTACATCGGCGTATGCTGCACCAACAGCATTCTGGTAATTGCAGTCTCTTAGTACTACCCCAGTGGGTTTAACAGTTGCTTGTCAGTTCCTTATTACGTAAATAAAATCCCTCAGTAGGTTGGTGACAGTCACAGATATATATATATATATATATATATATATATATATATATATATATATATATATATTTATTACCTACTGGGGGTCGCCAGTAGGTAGTTATAGTTAGGACCTCGTTTCTATTAAAAAAGCGTTTTTTGTTTTCCCAATAACTTCGGCGTCGTTTGACGAATCTTCGTGAAATTTTCAAAACTAGTGGGGTGCTCCGGTCAGGTCCTGTCTTGAAAGTTTCGGGGTGATTCGTCAAGCGGGGGCTGAGAAAAAAGGGGGGTCCCAAAACGCGTACAGCCCCAACTGCTGAACGGAATTACACCAAATTTGGCAAAAAGGTAGGTGTTGGTTCAGAAAGAGCCCTTTTTAGCTCTCGCCTACGCAGCGCGCAAGCGCTGCTTTGGAGTGACCTCTTGGAATCACTCTGGACTTTTTCGGAAACTCGTGTATGTACTGCACTGTTTCCAATGAGCACTCGTGCATATACGGCATTCACCTTGCGGGAGCGAGCAGCAGCGCCATCTGTTTGCAATTATCGTGCCCGCGCTTTGGAAACAGATGGCGCCGCTGCTCGCTCCCGCAAGGTAAACGCTGTACATGGACTGAGCCTCGAAGCCGCGCCCCCGTTCCCCACCGTAGCGTTGCCGGCCCCGCTCCACTCAAACCCGGTTCATGATTTCGGCCTTGTGTCCTGTTACCAGATCTGAAATCACCCCTTTCCTGGTGCCTTTATAATTTGTAATGCTTCCCATTAACCTCTAATGGCATTCATGCCACACACATCACTCTGATGCCCTAAATCCCCTTATCAATGGTTTTGCATAGAAAATACATTGTCTGCTAGTTGGGGTTTTGTGGCCCATTTCAATGATTCGAGGTTCGCGACTTTGTTGACCCGCTTTTGCACAGTTGCCAGTCCCCTAGTTCTGCACCTGAGGCGCTGATCCAATGAATGGATTCCAGTACTTTTTGTCTTGAATTTATAACGGGGTGAATAGGAACCAGAACACAAAGAGACGTTCCCCTTAAAGTGACATCGGTCGCATATTTTCTTTGGGTCATTAAAGGTTGGAAGTGGGCGTTTCTCGCAGATGTTTAGCCTGCGCGTTGATCGTGCTTTGAATCTGGGGTGAGCTGCCGCAGCAAGAGGAGGTGGCCAGGGGGTGTCCTTCATTGAGACATAAGAAGGCTGTGTTTTTTTTGTTTTCTTCAGTGACCTCACGGCCGTTTGGCAGCAGTTTGTCGCTGGTTGCTGGGGCCAGATGGAGTGTGTTCAGGGGAAGCTCAGCGGGTTTTGTAGAAGAGGCCATGGAATTTTCATCAAGCGACGCCTTTTGTTTCTCTTCAGTCCCGTACAAAAGGCTCAAAATGAAACTGCCCCTTCACCCCTGTCCTTTCATTTCTGACTGATCTGTTCCAAGCGGGCCATTGCGTTTTCAAATTATGGGTGACAAATGAGTGCGTATTTCATGGAGAAGTTAGGGGAGGGCGGCAGCCCCCAAGGGAACAGATTGTTTTAGAACATGGTGCCGGCTGCAGCAGGCCGGAGACCTTGAAGCTGCTGGCCCAGCCGTGCCCGGCCTTGTTCACTAGCCTTTTGATCTGGGGAGAGCAGCACACTGGCACTTGCTATCTTTTTATTTTGCATCTAAATTGTCTGTCATGCCCTGGATCTTCTGGGGAACGGAGGGGAGGGGGTGGGGGGAGCTTGGGACGGGCAGTCAAATGTAGCACTTAAAAAAACAAAAAAACACATAGGGGCAGATTTACAAGAAACTGACACATCTCTGCGTTAGAGCAGTGATGCGTCAGTTTTCCTGTGCTGTGTGCGAAACCCCTGCGCCACCATGGATTTACAATACTACCCTCCATGGCGCTAAGGTCCTATATTCACCCCACTTATCTTTCACTCTTTAATAACTACCATCCTTCTCTTGTATTTCAGCTTTCTATTTCTGACATTACCTACACTTTTAGTTCTCAAACATTCTGTTTATTTTGTTTCGAAACAATACGTTCACAATTAGTTTCACAATAACTTTTTACATTCTCCTCCCCACTACTTTGCCTTTCTCCCTAATTTTCATATATTTTCCTACAATTCACAATATCATTAATATTCATTTCTATCCTTTTTGCACTTGCTCTATCGCCCTTTCTCTTCCTCCACTTTTTCTCCTCTGTTTCTCTCTTTCCAATATTCCTCTCTCGGTTCCCACCGACTCTTTTGCTCTTTTTTTTTCTCTGTTTCTTCTTTTCTACCTTCTTTCTTTCTATATCTCACATTTACCCACACACTCATCCTCTATTTCAATTAATATCCCCTACATTCACTCTCAATATAACACACACTATCTATTCCTCCTCTTTCATTTTCACTAATTCTCGCTGTTGCTTACTTCAGTGACCTCAACTTCCATCTCGCCATCAACAACACACACAGACACACAATTTCTTACTCTTTCTCTCTCGTTTCAAAACAGGCTGACATAATTGCCAGCTGCCACACTGCTCTACAACATAGCTTAAACACGCTGGCTAAGCCAATAACTCTAGCTAAACACTTATAAGGACCCAAAGGCGAGACCTATTGGCTATGCCATTGCTTGTTGTTAAATGGTGTAAATCCGTTCAGTAGTTCCTGAGAAATTTAAAAAAGAAAAAGTTTCGATATCTGAGCACCGAGGAGGGTTCGCGAACCCTCCCGGGCACGAGCTTCACTCTGAGTGGCTGCCAACACTCCAAACCAGGAAGTGTTGGCAGCCATCTTGTGACTCGGTAGAACCGAGTCACAAGAAAAAGGGTGAAAGAAAGTGAAAAATGAAGACAAGGGGGCAGGGTAGAAACACCCTGACCCCCTAGGCCTGCTCAGGGGGTCCCACAAGGACCCCCAGGCCCAAAAAAAGCATTGAAAAAAAAAAAAATCGGCCGAATTCGCGCTGGGGTCGCGAATCCGGCCGAGAAAATTAAAAAAAACAAAGCGCGGGCTCCCGATCTGCATTATTGTTAAGCCCCCGTGTGGGCCAGGTCCCGGGGGCATGCCCAAATTATATTGCGGGGGCCCCCGCAGCCCCGGGGACCGCCACCTCCCCGGAGCTTTATTGATGATTTGCGGGGGGCACGCAGCCCTGGGGACCACCACCTCCCCGGGGCTCTTATTTTTAAAAAAGTGTGTGCCCCCACACGCCCCGGGGACTACCACCTCCCCGGGGCTTTGTCAATTAAACGCGGGGCACGCGGTCCCCCCGGAGCCCCGGGGACCGCCACCTCCCGGGGCTCTGTTTATTTTTTTTTTTAAATGTGCGTGGGGGGCTTGAGCCCCCCCACACACCCCGGGAACCCACACCTCCCTGAGGCACCAAATATTCAAATTTGGGGGGTCTGTAACGGCCCCCCTCCCTAAAAATAAATAGAATAAAAAGGCTGGCCAGGCCCCGGGGGATGGGGTCCCCGTGCTATAATTGACCTCTGGAGGGGGGCCACGCGGTCCCCCTCCCCCAATTTTTTTTTTTTTTTTAAAGAGGCTGCCAGGCCCTGGGGGATGGGGTCCCCGGGGCCAAAAGTGGCCCAGGGAAGGAGGGCCACGCAGCCCCCCTCCCATAACAGACAAAAAAAAAAAAAGGAACCGGCAACTCGCCGGAGGCCCCACCCCCTCCCTGCAGCACTCTGCAAACGCGTCCCCTGGCGCGATCTAAGTTGGAGGATTAAGTCCCCTTGAATACTGAGGGTCCCTGGGGGCCAACTAGCCCACCAGGTACCTCCAGTAAGCTCCACAGAGCTGCGTTGCAGAGAGGTGGTCTGAGGCCACGCCCCTTTTTACACCTCTCTGCAACGCAGCTCTGTGGGGCTTACTAGAGGTACCTGGTGGGCTAGTTGGCCCCCAGGACCCTCAGGATTCAAGGGGACTTAATCCCTTAACTTACAACGCACCCGGGGGCTCGTTTGCACAGTGGTGCAGGGAGGGGGCTGGGCCTGATATAACAAGTTAGCAATCTTGCTGTGTGGGACTTACTGGAGGTAATAAAAGGGGTAGTTTGCCCCCAAGGCTGACGTTGGGGGCTAACTACCCCTCCTGTTACCTCCAGTAAATCCCACACAGTGGGATTGCTCAAAGATGTTTGGAGGCCACGCTCACCTTTCTCCACCACTCTGAAAACGAGACTGCTATGTTATAGTTAGAAATTAGCATTTAAAAACCTTTGAAATTCACTGAAAAAACCATAGGTTTCAGGCACGTTAGTTAGAAATTAGCATTTAAAAACCTTAGCAATTCACTGAAAAAACCATAGGTTTCAGGGACGTTATAGTTAGTTGGACATTTCACTCGTACAAAACCAGAGAAATTCCGCCGTTATAGTTAGTTCAGCTAACTATAACTCGCGCCCCTGCAATGCACTGCTGATTTCGTCACATATTACATCATTCATGACATGGTCAGTGACATCACTGATGACATCTCAAATTACATCACTGATGACATCATCCACGTGAAAATCTGATGCACCTCCTCACACCCTAATATAACCTTTGATACACCCACTGTAAAATACAGACTACCATTTTCGAAACCATAGACACACCAATACCAGTTACTACATACGCACTCACTGATTCCTAGGTCTACACACACATCCACTCATTCACCCATACAATCACTAATACATGCAGTCACTCCTCAATACAACACTATCATATGCACTCATCCACCTATACAGACACTCACACACCGCCACTCATACAAAGTTACTCACACACCTAGTCAGTTATGCAAAGAATCAATCACACTTCCATTTACTCACCTATACAGTTATACACACACCACATCACTTATTCATAGAGATACTAACGCATACTTACTCTCTTATACAATCACTGATACAAGTACACTCTCATCCATACAGCCACTCTCACAATCACTGACTCTCACGTATAGTCATTTATATACTCCAACTCTCACATACACTGCCTTTTACATATGTAGTTACTTGGACATGTACCACTGAGACATCCATTCACTCACCAACACACCCATACACACACTCACCCACCCATACAGCTGTTTCCACATGCACTCTTGAACCCATACACCCAGTGAATCAACCACTCACACATCTATGCACAGTCGCACACCTCCCACCCACCCACACACACACACACTCAACTCAGGCACCCATACAAATACTCAGGCAACCAATCAATAACCCATATAGACACTCATGTAGCTACTGACCAACCCATGCAGCAGCTTACACAACAACAGACAGACTGATACAGACATTCACACAGTTTAGTCACTAACCCATGCATTCAGTAAGATACGTTTAATGACTCACTTATACAGTCAGTCACACACCTACTAAATCCTCCATCCAGACACTTATACACCCACTCATTCTTCAATACACCTTGGCATATATATAAAACATATTTAAACTTTATAGAAACACACAGTCACTGGATGATGTCATCAGTGATGTCATTTGAGATGTCATCAGTGATGTCACTGACCATGTCATGAATGATGTAATATGTGACGTCATCAGCAGTGCATTGTGGGGCGCGAGTTATAGTTAGCTGAACTAACTATAACGGCGGAATTTCTCTGGTTTTGTACGAGTGAAATGTCCAACTAACTATAACATCCCTGAAACCTATGATTTTTTCAGTGTGTGTATATAAACGCCAACAATACCAACAGTGGAGGAAGTAACGCAAAATGCTTCTGAGCCAGAATGTGAATCCAAAACAGTGATTAATTTGACGGATACAATATTAAATAAAGCGGAAGAACAACTACTGGCCCTTGGGCTTTCCTACTGTCCTGAGAGTACCTTTAATTATGCGGCAACCCGAGTTGATATATACAAAGGTGTGAGAAAATTAAAACTGCAAAAATATTTTATAAACAAAAAGAAAGTCCAACATGATTCAGTTTATAAGGACATTGGCGGCATAAGTGATCCAACCCAAGGTGATGCCATGATACATGAAAGTCAAAATGACACAGAGAGGCAATTGATGGAAGTACTACAGGGATTACTGGATGAGGATGGTAATGATAATATTTACCAGGCAATAAGCAAGTCACCTATTCCTACGTATCAAGCAGGCCTCACACCATTTAAACCACCCTCAACCTTTTATCCGATGATGCCTAAAGACTCAATAGATGCCTTTCAAGAGCAAGTTATCAGTGATTTGAAAAATCTCAATCATAAACTCCAAGGCATTAACAGATTGAAACACAATATTAAAACCAAGAAAAATATAAAGGAGATTCAATATCATGATCTAATGACAAAACTGACTAACAATAATGAGATAGTCATCAGAAGTGCTGATAAAGGTGGTAACGTGGTTCTATGGAAAAAGATCATTATGTTAAAGAAGCAATGAACCAACTTAACGACAATACTTGTTATTGTCGCAGCAACAAACAAGCATTAACTACAATGTATGGAAGTTACAACATCAAACTAGCTGCCTGGAGAAATACGGGGTTAATTTCAATGGAGGAATACAAATATTTAAGAAATGACAATCCTACAACACCTATTTTATACTTCATCCCCAAAATTCACAAGGATGCCAAAAATCCACCTGGCAGGCCAATCATTTCGGCGAGAAACAGCATCTTTGAAACAACATCAATTTACATTGACTATTTTCTCCAGGAATATGTACAAAATTTGGCATCATACATTAGAGACACTGGGGACTTTTTACAAAAAATGCAGAATTTTAAGTGGAATAATGATTACTTGCTTATCACTCTTGATGTGACCTCTCTCTATACTTCGATCAGGCACAAAGATGGCCTAAGAGCAATTCAATATTATTTAACACGCAGAGGGCCTGAATATGCGGATCATACCAATATGCTATTAAATATGGTGGAGTGTTGTTTGACTAATAACATTTTCATGTTTCAGAATGCCTATTACCAACAAGCCAGAGGTGTCGCCATGGGGGCCAGCTTCTCCCCAGCTATGCATGTCTTCACATGGGCTGGTGGGAGGAGCTGGTCCTCATGGTTGAACACAGAGATTCCATGGTTCAACATGTAAGGGAGTGGTGGAGATTTATAGATCTCTTCCTGGTGTGGCAAGGCACCCAGGAACAAGCTGAAAGTTTTATAGCAAGAATCAATAAGAATCATCTCAATTTGAATTTTACTGCCTGCATCAGTAATAATATGGTGACCTTTTTAGACATGGAGATTTATGTCAAACATAATAAAATTGAAACGAGACTCGTCAGGAAGCCAACAGCTGGCAACGCCATATTACATGCCAGTAGTGCCCATCCTGGACACCTGGTAAAAAGTATACCCTACGGTGAACTACTGAGGCTTAAACGTATCTGCAGCAATGATAGGGACCTCCAATTAGCTCAAAATGAGTGCATCAAAAGATTCAGAGAGAGGGGCTATAGTCAAAAATGTCTAGAGGCAGCTCTTGAAAAAAGTAATCAAGAATCGAGGGCAATGCTTCTTAAAACTAAATCAAAGATGGAAAAAACCAAAGAAACCAGCAGTTTTGGGTTCATTTTAAAATACAATCAGCAAGAGGTTGCTGTAAGAAAAATTATAAAGAAAAATTGGTACCTAATTAAACAGGACCCGATAATTGGCCCTACAGCCCCGAAAAGGCCTGCCATAACTTATCGTAGGGGCAGATCCATGAAGGATGCCTTAGTAAAAAATGATCCATTTGGCCCAGTGAACAAAAAATACTTGGTTGTCTCAGAGATTTGGCTTTTATAAGTGTAAAACCTGTAAAGCATGCCAACATGGGGTCAACATGACGAGCTATAAGGCTCCTTTTGGAGATATTGAGAGGAGGATAGACAAAGTGCTCAATTGCAAAACTGACTATGTGGTGTATGTGCTGGAGTGCCCATGCAAATTAAAATATGTTGGTAGTACTATTTTACAGGGTCATAAAAGGGTACTCCAGCATATACGAGCAATTAAAAATAAAGACACCACATACCCAGTGGCACGCCACTTTAGTGAAAAACATGAAGGCAATCCTAAAGAACTTAAATATTATTTAATTGACTGCATTCCAATCAACAAAAGAGGGGGCGATCGTGAGAAAGCCCTCCGCAAATTAGAGATGCAATACATCTTAAATCTCGATACCAAACAGCCAAATGGATTGAATGCCACTGAGGAACTCCATTCCAGTCTTATTTTCTGAATTCACAAGCTTAGACAAATGAGGCAGGTAGTGGGTCAGATCTAACCAACCTTCTCCGAGTAAAAAATTCAAGAGTAATAAAAATTCAAATTTAAAGTTTATTACTAAATGATTATTTTAAATACAGCAACCATCTTTGAACATCTGTAGAGTAAATGAATCACACATTGATACTCAGGTTCTCTCTCCCCCCCAAAAATCCCCCCCCCCCCTCTTTCTTTTTTTATGATGTGTCTAATATAGGATATCAGTAAAAAACTTTAAAGAAACTATAGATTAAATCAACCAGGGTTCCCCTTAATATTTTAATTTAACATCTTGTCCAGACCGCTTAAATAGGATTTTTAGTACATTTCAGGTTTTAAACTTTTTTATTCACTTTTTTTATTCTCTTTCACTTACTTAGGTTATAATAGATAGTTTAATGCAGATAGCACGTTAGGGTAGCAAACACGTTTTATTTATTTTTTAAAATAACCAAACATAGACAACGACAATTTATATCATATACATGAGAGGGAAGATGATACTATTAAATAGTACTAGGCTCCATTAGCCTTTGAGTCGTAACTAAAACATGTTTTAAAACCGATTTTCAATGTAACATTTATGCATTTATATATTTATCGAATTTTATATGTATTTATATATTTATATATATATATGTATTTAAGAAACAAATCGGTGCAAACAGCATTTATGCAGGAATTATATTGTCAATTTTGTTAGTTTGGATATGTTAAACTTTATTAATTTATTTATGAGCACCGTGCACTTTAAGAAAGGTGTCACATGATAACGTTGCAAACAGTATTTAAATAATTGCCTAAACTACCAGCGCGTCATGTGATCAAGTCCCCTAGAGGGACGAAACGCGTCATGGCAGCAGCATTGTTTGGGGAGCACAAATAAACATTGCATATTGAAGATTGACGAGGTCCGCGCTCTTTCTTTGTGCCCTGGGAAACTGACACGTGGAGAAGGAGTTTGGTGAATATATATATATATATATATATAACCATACAATACTGAAAAAAACAAAGGTTACAGGGTCGTTATAGTTAGGAAATGGAATTAAAAACACCTTGCATTCTCTGAAAAAACAGAGGTTACAGGGACAGGGTTTAGATTTCACTTGTACAAAACCAGTGAAATTCAACAGTTAGTTAGCTCAGCTAACTATAACTCAAGCCCCCACAATGCTCTACTCATGATCTCACATATTACATAACACATGACATGTTCAGTGACATCACTGATGACATCACCCCCAGAACCACTCAAATACCCACTCACACCACAAAAGAACCTCTCATACACCCACTTCCACACTCACACAGCCCCTTACAGACCCACACAGTACTCACACAACCAATCACTGCATGAGTGTCTAAGTGGGACTGCGAGTAAGTGCATGATTTTCTGAGTGGGTGCATGAGTCTGAGTTAGTCTGTGAGTGAGTGTCTGACTGAGTGGGTCTGTGAGTAGGTGCGTGAGTCTGAGTGGGTCCGTGAGAGGGTGCGTGAGTCTCTGAGTGGGTTTGTGATTGGGTGTTTTAGTGGGTTTGTGAGTGTGTGGGTCTGTGAGTGGGTAAGTGGGTCTGTGGGTGGGTAAGTGGGTCTGTGGGTGGGTAAGTGGGTCTGTGGGTGAGTGGTTAGGCCACATTTGAATGGGGATGGGGTATCGCGTGGCCCCCCCTCCCCGGACCGATTTCGGCCCCTGGTGCCCGGCCTTAACTGAATGTGGGAGGGGGAGAGCGCGGTCCCCCTTTGATTTCGGCCCCAGGGACCCCATCCCCAGGGCCCTGCCTATATATATATATAGATATATATACACACACACGCACGTGTGTGTGTGAGTATGTGTGTGTGTGTGTGTGTATATATGTATGAATGAACGGAATGACTATTTAGTGTTGAGAAATTGTAGGTCACATTCGAAATATCCCTGTACATATTCCCCTTTCAATTTCTTCATTTATGTATAGTGAAATTTAATTGGATTTAAGATACACGGTTATATGTACATATGAAGGAATTTTTTCCATGTCGATGACAAGAAAACTCTTCTATGTCTTTGCAATAAGTATTTATTTGGAATTCGGGGAACTCTGTTAACTTAACAAAGGCCATTTCAGCTGAAACACGTTGTTCTTGCACGAATAAACACTGTGGATTCAATCGGTGTGCCGCTTTCCTTGTCATCTGTGATGGGATTTTGCTGAAATTCGGGAAGCGTCTGCCGCCACCGCTGGCACCGGCACATAAAGGCAGTCTTACGGCGGTTTTGGCAGCAATTGGAGTTTCATCAATTACACGTCGCCCCAGCCGCTCCAGTCCGGATTTTCCTGTGAAGCACAACAGTGGATTATCTTACGGATACACGGTAAGCTAGGTTTGCGGGACTGGGAGAGGTACTGGGGATTACACGGGTTGGAGCGCTCTGCAGGCTTGATTACTTTCTCCAGTTCCTCCCACACCATCAGTACCGCTGTCCCGGTCATTCAAGACATTATTTCTGGAGCAGTGCAGCGCGGCGGAACTGAATCGACCACCGTGCCCTTTGAAATCCACAGTTTTTGAAACTGCATGACGAGACATAAATGCATGGAAGTCAGAGCGACAAGCGGTTGCACTCTCCCTGTTCAATGAGGATGCTGACATCAACCAATCAACAACTGAAATAGGAACCTCTAGTAGAGTTTTGGAACCAACTCTCAAACAAAACCTAAATTTGCTTGAAAAACTTTGCAAACGAGAATTAAACAAATGGTGGGAAGGGACCTCACTAACCAACTACATGGAAGTGAGACATTTCCCTAGAGGATTAAGAATTGCAATAATACCCACATACGAGAACCCCAACCCGGAACTTCTAAAAGAATGGGCACTGTACATGGCTAAAACTTGTAAAGGAATGTTAGAACTCCTAGTTAAATATGCCAAAATTGATTTGGAAGAAACCAGACAACAGTTATCAACATTTAGAGAGGAACTGGATGAATACAAAGACGACAATGTGGTGATCGAATTTTTGAAAATGTTGGTGGGACGCCTCAAAAGGTATGAGGATGCAATAAAGATAAAAAAACAACTGAAATTCTTACGAGACAAAAGAGACTATGCAGAGGGCAGAATTCTAACCTATGCCAAACGCTTTGATTGGGCTCAATGAGATCAACGATTCATCCAGCAGCAAAGACAAATTGATTTAACCTCCACAGACTCAAGTTCAGATTTGAGTTCGGAAGGAGCAACCTGCACACAACCAGACACCTCTGAAGGAAAACGAAAAAGGAAGAGGTCGAGGAAAAGAAGGGGCGCAAAGAAAACAAAGACTAACGAGGACAAGAGGACGAAATAAATATTGGTATAAGAAACAAGCTGAAAGCGACCAAACAAACAAATCTATCATAAATTTATGAACTCAGGTTCCGACATCGGACGAGGAGTTGCTGTTACGATTAGGCTTATCTTTCTGCCCCACAGCAGAAATGAGCTATGTAGATGTGCGAATTGATCTCTTTTATTTGTGAGAAAATTAAAACTGATGAAATTACATGCCATACCAAAATATCAAGAGAATCTGAAAAGAAATGTGACCGTACGGAATCCTTTGGAAGTGTCCACAGATTTCACCTTACAAGACACAGATTCAATTTTGACAATTCATGAACTGGAAAACAACAGTGATCGTGTTATAAATGAGGATGTAGGCATGACATTAAGAACTTTGGGCTTCGCATCCAATACAACCTGCAACAGTGGTCTAAAACCCAAGTCCAGGTACAATCCAAATGTCAGTCACGACAATATTGAAGCATTCCATTCGGTCATGACTCACAAGTTGACAAAGTTACGGGACAATCATGATTTTCGTATTAAGGATAATCTTACGAAGGGCCAGAGAAAAGCTTTGGCTAGCTTGTTGCAGGATACCTCTATAGTAATTAAACCGTCCGACAAGGGAGGAAACATAGTCCTGATGAACTCTGGTGGTTACCAATCTGAAGCCATTAGACAACTGAGCGATTCAAGTTGCTACGAAGTCATCAATTGGGAAATATATGAGACATCCAAACACAGATATTATGACATGCTTACAGGGTGGTGGAAGGTGGGCCTGTTGGGGGATGATGAATATCATTTTTTGAAAAATGACAACTCGTGATTACCATGCCTATATCTCCTACCATAGGTACACAAACATCCCACCAGACCACCAGGTCATTGTTTCATCGAATGGAAGCCTTCTAGAAAATACTTACATCTTTCTACACCATTTTCTCGCACCATATGTTACAGACCTTAGGTCTTATTGTAAGGATAGCACTGATTTCCTAAAAAGAGTTCACAATATCAAGTGGGAAAAGGATTTTTTGATGATATCCTTAGATGTCTGTTCCTTGTACACATGTATAGATCAAAAGAAAGGAGTGCGAGCAAGTATGTATTTTTTCCAGAGACGACCAATTGGCTTGTTGGACCATACTAAAATGCTTGAACAGATGATGCTATATTGTCTACAAGAGAACATTTTTCTATTTGATAAAACCCTATATCAACCACGCTCTGGGACTGCCATGGGCACCTGTTTCGCCCCCAGTCTGGCGAATCTTTTCCTGGGCTGATGGGAGAAACAGGTAGTATGGGCGGACACCTATGAAAAATACACTTATTATGTGCCATTATGGCTAAGATATATTGATGACCTTTTCATTATTTGGGATGGAGGAATAGATCTAGCCAGAGAATTCATTGAGGTTTTGTCTGACAATTCTTTAAATTTGAGCTTCACTCACACAATCAGTGGAGTATCCTGTGAGTTTTTGGATATTGCCATCACTATCCCAAAAAACAAATTGATTACCAGCTTGTTTAGGAAAGCAACAGCTGGTAACAGCACGTTGCATGCACGGTCATCATCCAGCCTCACTCATTAATAGCATACCGAATGGGGAATTGCTACGAGCCCGTAGAAATTGCAACAC